>OX422142.1:183730282-184930282 GCA_949129095.1 Volucella bombylans
AAACCCAACTCCGTTTGCATTGATGGCATAACCAGAACCAACATAATGGTTTCGATTCAACGAGAAGGTCTTCCTATTAAGCCAGCGGAATTAATGCAAATTTTCTTTCGCTACCATGAGAGTTTCGACATCTCTTCCGACGAAGTTCATAATGATCTTTCTACGTTGTCTTCGCATGTCAGCTCCAAACGTCTTTCCCATTTGCAAAGAAGTCGTTCAAATTTTAAAAACTATTACAGTTCCTAACAAACTGAAATCTGTATCCTCCAGTCCACAATGCCTGTCCATTTACTACCAAAATGTAAGAGGTTTGCGCTCTAAAATCTCCTCGGTATACCTCAATTCTCAAAAGTTTCCCTAAGACCTAATTGCTCTTACTGAATCAAATCTAATTCCTGACGTTAAAAACCATGAGCTGTTTCCTCCAAATTTCAACGTTTTTCGAAAAGATGGATTTGAAAGAGCTGATAATCCCTATAGCCGAGGTGTTTTATTAGCAATCCGGAACTGCTTTCACGCAACTCCTGTCAATATTCCCCACACTGACAACTTTGAGTTAGTATGTGCCAACATTACGCTCCCCAAACACTGTCTTTACGTACTTTGTTGCTACATTCTCCCATCTCAACCAATTGAGTCTGTAGTTCACGCAGTTGATTTTTTTGACTGATGATGCACAACCTGAAGATTGCATTGTTCTAGTAGGAGATTTCAACCTCCCTCACTTTATATGGGAGCCTTCTGATGATTCGTCTCATTTTTTCTCTCTTAATTCGACATCTCAAATACAAATATTGATGGTGGACTGCCTAACCAACTCAAGTCTACATCAGATTAGTGGAATACCTAATACAATGAACAGACAACTCGACCTTGTCTTCACATCCGATTCAGTTATAGGAGTGATCATCTTCTTTCTACCCTAGACCGCCTTCATCCCCCCTTGTCAATTATATACTCACATGAAAATGGAAAATTCATTTTCATTTAACTTCCGAAGAACCGACTTTAACAAACTTAAAAACCTCATCAGCAACATTAACTTTGACTTTATTGCTGAGACAACTAACATTGATCTTGCCCTATCAACGTTCTATTCGTTAATTTTCTCCTGCTTTGCCTAATCGGTTCCATATACCTTCCCAACAAGGAGTTGCGCTCTCTCCGTAATATCAGGAAAAAGTTGTGGCACAAATTCTTAAGAACTCGATCTGATTCCGACTACAGTAATTATCGATTGGTAAACAATCGTTTTTCTGAACTTTGTGAGTCTCTTTACCTTGAGTACCTCTACCGCATGCAATTTAGCTAAACCTAAACGCTTCTACCAGTTTATTAATACCAAAAGAAAGTCAGACGGCTACCCATCTACTCTTAATAAATTTCTTAGTGAATCTTCTGCCGACCCAAAAACCATTGCAAATTTCTTTGCCCCTCATTTTAACAAATCCTTTTCTAAGAAAACAGCTGAACCCGATCCTAGCTACTTTAGCTATATGAGAAACTATCCTGAGACGTCAGCTATTTCACAAAATATAACAACAACTTTGGTATCTGAAAACATTACCAAACTTAAAGATGATTTCTCGTCCGGCCCTGATGGAATTCCGGCTGTTGTAATAAAAGAGGGTGTTACCCATCTCGGTCCTCCTCTTGCTGCCCTATTTAACTTGTCTGTCTCAACAGGTACTTTCCCTTTCCTATGGAAGGAATCTTACATCCATCCCTATTCATAAAAAAGGAAGTAAGGCCGAAGTCGATAATTATAGGCCCATAGCAAAACTCTCTTGCATACCCAAACTTTTTGAAAGCATAGTCTATCAACAACTACTTCCGTACTGTAGGATAACTATCTGCACAAATCAGCACGTCTTCATGAAAGGTAAATCAACGACTACTAACCCAACAGAGTTCGTCTCTAGGACTCTTCATGCTTTAGAAGACGGTGACGAAGTCGATTCAATTTCCACAGATTTCAGCAAGGCATTCGATAAAATTTCTCACCAACTTATCATCATTAAACTAAAAAAAATTTCATCTTCAGATCTTCAATATCCGACCCCATTAAAGCAACATCTGGTGTCCCTCAGGGTAGTCACCTTTGTCCAATCATCTTTATCCTCACGATTAACGATATAAATCTCATTTTAACGAACTCTAATCTTTCTATTTTCACTGATGACATGGGAATTTCCAAAGTCATCTCATTGCGGTCACTTTAAACCCATATCTAGAATGTTGCGTATAACGAACAACTACGCCGAAGTCTTTGACCTAAATAGCAGCAAACAAGAAATACAAAAAGCGCTGCTCAATATGCCACTCCCTTAACATCTCCCTCGTCCACCATTTCTCCTCGCTCCATTAGGTTAAGTATATCTTTGTTAGTTTTTAAGTCTAGCTTTAAGTTGTGCTTGTTAATAAGCTTAATAAAGTTGTCTGGGGTAGACCCGGGCCAATAATAATAAAAAATTCTGTTGCACGGTGCTGATATCATTGAAAGTTTTCCAATCCCTATCGGATAGCTTTCGGAATAGGTATGTCCTAGAAGCCCGTCATAAAGATTAAAAAATTGTTCGAAGCGCGTTTTCAAGAAAGATGTCCCGAATCGCAATAAATACTGATGTGCTTCATACCATGTTGATATTTTCTGATCCAAAGATAAGCGAATCGCGACATCTACCAACCCAAGACAACACAAGATACCCCCCGATTAATAAAACACATTTCCAATCAATAATACCCTAAATCGACCACTGTCCGACGGCTCGAAATATTGTCGTTGCTACCACGTGGTTCCCAACCTCAATTCAATATTCATAAGGCGACTTGGAGATCTCCTGATCAAGAAACCGTCAGCCGGATTGACGACATTGCGATCGATGTAAGGTACTCCTCCATTATTATGGATGTTCGAAAGTTCCGAGGGACCAACATCGATTCGGTACGGTACGGTTGCGGATATCCCGAACATCGCAAAGGCAAGCTAATACTGTGTGGAAGTTTGAAGTCGAACGGTAACATTTTGGTTTAAAATCACAATCGGTAAATTTCTATTAAAATAGAGAGAACGCTGTATTTAAGTTGCCTTTTACTATAGTTATTATAATTTCGAAGCAGTGAATACGTCTTCTAGTGTTAACTTCATGGTCAATTGGTTTCCTAAACAATAGGTGGTCACAATATTCAAGAATAACGGTTATCTTGTGTACATGTTGAACAGTTGTCGTCGGAATTCGAATGCTCAGCGCCTTATTTTGCTTTGAAGCTTCATAATATGCGAGGGTGATGAACTTCTCCATGCAAGTCAGTTCTGTTCGGAGCTTTGACCGAGTAAGTTTCTAAATCACTCGTTCGTAATTAGACAAACTAAAATTCCCAAACGCGACCGATCACCAAATGTTGAAGACGACAAGTCTTCCAACATAAAATTACACAAAATGAGTTCTAGAAACATGAATTCTAGAACAAATTACTTTGCGGCCTTGCAATGCCTTCCTGATTCGGATAACGAAGACATTGATTGTGATGAAGTCGTAATTCCTTCCATGTCAAACAAAAAAACTAAAATTCCCTCGGTGTGTGTTTTGCAAAAAAAAACATCAGTGAAATCCATGCTGTACTTCGAGAAAATAAAATTGACATTTATTCAGTGAAGAAAATGAGCATTAGAATCAAGATAAATTGTGAAAGTGTTAACTCCCATCAAAAGTTGTGCTCAATACTCTAATCGCGAAATTTGCAATTTTTCACCCATGACCTACCAACGTCAAGGTCATTTAAAGTAATTTTGTATGGGCTTGAAGAATTACCCACCGAAGAGCTTATAACACTCGGCTTAAAGTGCCAAAATATTAAAAAAATTAAAAAACAATATGAACGCTTTGTTGATGTGTTCTATTTAGTTTTTCTTGAAATCGGATCAATACGACTGGGAGAGCTTACAAAAAACTTTAGATCTGTGTTCAAAACCCAAGTAAAATGGGATTTCGTAAGAAGGTAGCAAAACCAAATTACGCAGTGTTATAACTGCCAAATGTATGGACATGGTGAGAAAAACTCAAATCAAAACCTATTGCGCTATTTGCTCCGACTGCCACTAAACTAATAAATGCACTTCCAAAACCATTAAGTGCGCCAACTGCAACGGGACACATAAATCAACTGATTTTACGTGTGTAAGCCGCCAAAGATTTCTTGAAATGAGGGAAAAGCTTTCGGCCAAAAACAAAATTATACGTGTGAAACAAGCACACCCAATTTAGGAAGCCAACATCATGGATTTTCCCTCACTCCCACACCATCGTAATGCTAAAGTTAATGCTGAAGCTTCATCCAGCCGCAACACATCAAATGTATGGACTAAGTCTACCAACAACAATAGTGTTAACAGCAACAAAGAGCTTTTTTAATACCATCACTCAACTTGCAATTAAGTACTTATATGCATCTAAGAAATGAATCTAGGTAGCTTAAATATAATATGTTGGAATCCTAGAAGTATTCGAGGTAAACAAATTGAATTTTACTCCTTCCTCATGACTTACAACATTGACTTAGCATTAGTATTAGAAACTTGGTTGAATTCAACCGACTGTTTATCTAATTCTGTATACAAATGCTATCGTTTGGGAATATGTATAGAAGTGGTGGCGATGTTGCCGTGGTAATAAAACGTTCCATATGACATAAATTACTACCTATCTCAAGTACGAAATTAGTTGAAACAATTGGTGTCGAAGTTCCCTTTGTTAAAGGGCTCGCATTGAAAATTTTTTGTGCTTATTTTCCGGGCGGGTCACCATCACGGCAAAAACGTGCGGATCTTCACAATGATTTAATAAGGCTTATTAATACTAATGATTTATATCTAATCGGTAGTGATTTTAACATTTGAAATACTCTACCCACCAAATTCTACTTACATCCCATCGAGTAGCAACAGGAACCCATCAACTTTAGATTTATTGTTAACAAACATACCTGATCTTTTTGCCGAGCCTAAAACTCTTAATGAACTTAGTTCCGACCATCTACCAGTACAATGTAGGTTAATTCTTTCTCCAGTTCCTTGCACAAATCAAATTTTTGATCTCAAAAACGCTAACTGGAAGTTATTCAAAAGCTTAATGCGGACAAAACTGGAAAACACATTAGACCAAAATACTAGTCAATCTCTAGTTGATCAAAACTTTCACGACTGCCATTATTGAAAGCATTGATCAGTCAGTTCCCTAAAAAAAATGTTTTCTAGACATAAGTCATTTATCCTTCCGCACTTCATTCTTGACATAATAAAATTAAAAAATACTTGTAGATCCAGATGGAAACGTACGAGAAATGACTTATATCTCACCGAATATAAAAAAATGAATTCTTTACTTAAATATGCAATTACAAATTTTAGAAACCAATCATGGAGCGATAAACTCCAAGGATTAGAGAAAGGTAGCAAACCTTTCTGGAACATTGTTAAAATAATTAAAAAGAAACACACATACATGCCTCCACTAAAGGTTGGGAACTCTGTGTTACATTCTTGCTTGGAAAAAGCTAACGCCTTAGCAGATAATTTTGCAAATAATCATTTAAATTCTAGTCACGTTATCCCAACCACGCACATAACATCCTCCGTTGAGCAATCAGTCAACTTCATTTGGTCATACCCACTGATAAGAAATGCCAATCTAATATCCTTAAGTGAACTAAGGGACACTATACACAATTTAAAAACCAGAAAGTCATCCGGCTTCGATACGATCAAAAACGTGTTTGTTAAGGATCTTCCAGATTCTTCTCTTAAATATTTGGTAAATATTTTCAATAGATGTCTTAAGCTGGGATACTTCCCGAAAAACTGGAAAACTGTCAAGATAATTCCAATTTTGAAACCCGGCAAAAGTGCAAACTTGCCCTCTAGTTACAGGCCAATAAGTCTGCTGAGCTCCCTTAGTAAGTGCCTGGAAAAGATTATTAAAAAGAGAATTATATCCTTCATTGACGATAACGAAATATTACTTAAAGAGCAATTTGGATTTAGGCCTTTGCACAGCACTACACATCAAGTGGATCGTATAACAAAATATATCAAAAGTAATCTTGTTAGAGGCTTAAGTACTGGCATGATAATTTTGGACGTAGAAAAAGCGTTGAAAAAGCGTGGCATGATGGTCTGGTACACAAGCTTCTGAGTTTCAATTTTCCATTATACCTTATAAAAATTATTGAATCATTTCTATCTTTTCAAAGTTTTATCGTGTCCTTAAATCAAACTCTCGCAGACAATAAACTGATTAATGCAGGAGTCCCACAAGGGTCAGTCCTTGGGCCAATTCTATTTAATCTGTATACCTCTGATTTCCCCACTTTTATTAACTACAATATTGCTTTATTTGCTGATGATATTTGTATCTATTCGTCGGATGCAATTGGTTCCATTATTGAAACTAATCTTCAATCTGCTTTAAATATAGTTCTAACATATTATCATAATTGGAACATTAATGTTAATGCTTCCAAGACTCAAGCTATCTTTTTTACACGAAAAAGAAAAGCTTGCTTGCCTTCAACTCAACGTTGTTCCAATTGAGTGGAAATCTAGTGAAAAGTATCTTGGAATTCACTTAGATAAACATTTAACTTTCATGCTAAGCAAACATCTTTATAAACAAGATTAATGTTACGATCAAGATTCTCTATCCATTCATCTGCGGGAATTCAAAGCTGAACAATTATAATAAGGTACTGATTTTCAAGGCTATTTTCCAAGAGATCATGTTCTATGGGTCTCCTGTCTGGGGTATGCGCGCAAAAAGTCATCTTCGTAGACTCCAAACAACACAAAATAAATTATTAAAAATGATCCTAAATTTGCCCTGGTTTTTCTCGATAGAAAAAATACATAACATAGCTGGCATCGAAATGGTTTCAACTAGAATTTAGAAACTTCATAGTCAATATAACTTATCTTGTCTGGCTTCAGGCAACGACTTGATTTCAATCCTATATAATGTGCAATTCTAACTTAATTCTTATATATTTTTGCTTTCATTGTCATTTATTTATTAATTTACCTATTTATTTATTTATCTATTTATTTAAGTATAAATAATTATATTTATTTTCTTTTTGCATTAGTACATAGCACTTTGAAATCAAGTATTAACACCTCTTCTCTCTTCCCTCCAAGCATTTTATTTGTCAAGAAGGTTTTTAGTGGCTTTCTTCAAACTTCCTTCAAGGTAATGCAAACTAAATCTCTGTAAAACGAAGATTGTATTTTGTTAATTGTAATATTTCTGCCACAATAAATATCTATACTACTGCTACTACTCCATGCAAGTATGCTATACCTTATTTTGGATTTAACTAGTACATAGTAAATTTACTTCAGGATGTGCGGTGTAGCTCGATGTCGCCAGAACCAATAGTGCCTTTTTTATATTCAACCAAGTTTTGTCAATAATGTTTATTAAAGGCTGTCAATGATGACTCCAAGGTATTTATAGCTTTCTGCTGTTTCAATAGACTAATTTGGTGTCGAGGCACATGCGTCATTTTCGAACAGTATTTTCTGCTGTATTTTTCTAAGTTGAGGTTCGGATGTGCATCATTTTAGTTTTTGTTGCATTGTGACAGCACCTTACGGCATTGCTGACCTCCTCTTGCATTACGACGACAAGTTTCAAGAGACCTGTGACCCGTGTTATCTGCATAGACAAACGGTATACTTCTCTTAAAACTACGGAGAAGCTCATTATAAAAAGCTCAGAATAAAAAGAATTGTACCTAATTTCGATCCTTGAGGGACCCCGTAATGCACCTGTTTTATAGAGCTATACACATTATTGACGTTCATAAATAGTATCAGTATATGGTGGCTTTTATTTAAGATCTCTCTGGGATTCCCCTAGTAATGATCCCTTGATTTTTCTTTTCTGAGTGCCGTATTGACGTTGATTGATAAGAGAATATTTATCGATAGAGCTCCAGAGTGGATTTACAATTATACAATATCTAATATGCATTTCCATATTACAGGCATAATAGGTATAGGTCGATAGTTACTTTTTTCAGTTTTTTTATCAGCCCTGTAAATTGGTCTCACCACAGCGGTTTTAAGGGTTTTTGGAATTTTTCCTTCTGTTAAATTTAGATACGAGTATATCAACTTAGACGGTATGGGAGCAAAAATAGCAGCGTGTCGTTTAACATCTTCTGCTCGGATACCATCGGCCCTGGTGATTTGTTTTCATTTATGCATCTGATTATATTATAGACCTCAGTGATATTGGTTTGAGTTGGAAATATTGTGTGGAGATGATGCAGTAATTTATTTATTTGTTGAGAGAAGTGTTCTGCAAATTTGTCAGATATAGTGGTCATACATTTTTCTGACGGAGAGTTATTTATAATATCTTCCTCAATCGTCTCCCATTGATTAAGCTTCATGTTTTGCATAGATCTACTCTAACCTTCGCAGACTTTTGCTTATAGTAGGTTGACTTCTGTGTTATTATTTCCTTGTTTAATTTATTACGAAAATGTTTGTATTCAGTTTCATAGCTTAGAGCCAGTCTGTTGTTTTTCCATTTTCTGTAAAGTTCATCCCGTCTTTTTCATTTTTCAATTAGCTCAGGACACATCCAGGTGTTCTTTTTGGTTTTACTTTTAATTGCTCTCATACATGGAGATTTGTATGCCTTGAAATTTGAGGACTAACTTTTCATAAAGAATAACAAAATCATTTTCATTTAAAACTTCGTTCCAGTTTGTTTATGATATGAGACTGTTTGCCTTAATTGTACTTACTCGTATGTATGATGTGCACATGATTTATTGTACATTTGTTTTCGGAGCTTCTTTATAGTAAAAGATCGGGTAATGAGCCATTGTACCTACTCTGCTAAATAAAATGTGACCGATTGTAGACTTTGTTCCTCTTTTTGGGTACACCCCTGAGTACTCATCAATCAAATTACGAGTAAAAGGCCTAGGGCGCCAACATTTCTAAATAATTTCTAAGTAATTACAGTTTGTGTCACAGATATTAATGGTTATATCTCCCATAACGGTAATTTATTCCTTATTATTTACTTCGATAATTTTGTTTTCGAATTCTTGAAGAAAAGCTTTTCGGCTTAGTCCAGCGGTTTATAGGCACCAAAAAGGTTTTTTTCTCTCCAGTTATAAAGGGTGATTTTTCTGATGTTTGATTTTTTAGTGTTCTATTTTTAACAGCTCACGCGTGATTCGTGACATGTGTCAAAGTCCAACATGCTCAGTTAGCACTGCCATTTCATCATGAAAAGACTTACACCCGAACAATGCTTACAAATTATTGAATTTTATTATCAAAATTCGTGCTCAGTGAAAAAGGTTTTCCACGCACTTTGACCATTTTACTGTCGTCATAATCGACCTACTGTGCAAGCAATTCGCACCAATTTCACACTATTGGACATCAAGCCTCCTACCGTAGAGTGCGTACATAGGAAAATAGACGTGCTGTATCCGCCAATGTTAATGAAGACCGTTATTTCTGTATTACTCGACTGCGTGGAAGATTTTACACAAGGATCCTGGTTTAAAAGTTTACACAATACAGTTTATGCAAGAACTGAGGCCGAATGACCTGCCACAGCGTCAAATTTTCGGTAAGTAGGCCTTAGAAAAGCCTTTCTAATTCATTTCTGGTTGAATGGGTACTTTAATAAACAAAACTGACCAAATATTTGGTCCGATGAGAAACCTCAGGCAATGCAAGAGCTGCCAATGCATCCGCAAAAATGCACTCTTTGGTGCGGTTTATGGTCCGATGGAATCATTGGCTCGTACTTTTTCAAAGATGACCGTGGGAAAGTTCAATTATTTCGAACTTTTTTTTTGGCCAAAATGCACGCGCCTAACCTGGTCGACATGTGGTTTCAGCAAGAGGGTGGTACATAGCACACAGCACACGAATCGATGGACCAATTGAGAAATAAGTTCAATGATCAACTTGAGTCCTTTAGACTATTTTTTATAGGAATACGTTAAATCCCTCGTCTATGCCGATAAAGCAGCCAATTGCAGCCTTGGAAAATAACATTACACATGTTGTTAGTGAGATATTAGCCAATATACTCGGAGAAGTGATTCAAAATTGGACTCTAAGTATGGAGGACTTAAAACGTAGCCGTGGTCAACGTCTATAGGAAATAATCTTTAAAACTAAATGGCAAGCATTGATTCATGAAAAAAAAAAAAAAAAAAAACTTGACTCCGATATCAATTCAGACAATGACACCAGCGATAAGGTCAGACGAAGAATAACTCTTGCCAACCGCTGCTGCTTTGGGCTATGAAGGCAAGTAAGCAAAGCCCTCTCTGATCCTATATAAGACCTTAATAATCCCGGTTTTGCTCTATGGCGCAGTGGCATGGTCTTTATCAAAATTGGGTAAGAATACTCTTGGTTACTTTAGGAGGAAAATTCTTCTGGTGATTTTCGGTTCTGTCTGTATTAACAGTGAGTGGAGGAGGAGATACAACGACTTAGGATGAAGATAAGACTTCCAAGCTAGTTCAAGACTGTAAGAGAAGGCTAAATTCAGTGACCCTTGTCTGGGTCCCAGGTCACAATGGCATCGCCGATGAACTTGCGAGGCATGATTCAGAGGAGAATTTTTCAGGACCCGAACCTACGATGGGTCTGCCTGCGTCCTCGTTTAAGGCTCCCATTGACAGTTGGGTCTCATATGACAACTGCAAATGGTATAACTCCCCATTTTGCAGTCAGACCAAACGAGTGCTTTCCGACGTCGTAAAAGGCCGTCAGCGGCCTTTCTGCTCTCCCTCAGCAGGAAAGACTGCGGGTTACTTACTGGTGTCGTGACAGGGCATTAAACTTTTGCTAAGCACTTAAATGTGCTGGGCATAAGTGACACAACATCCTGAAATGCTTGCTGTGAAACTGATGCCAACACTGCAAAGCACTATCTCTGTGAATATCCGACTTACGCTCGCATCAGCGTGCAGGTACTCGCCGCTGACGTGGTAGGTTCTGGTACTGTAGGCATTTTATCACTAAAGTGCTTACACATCTTTCATCGTAAGACGAGTTGATTAAAAGGAACTTACAAAGAGTACAATGGACTAGTTCTTTGTCTGAGTGCTCTGTTCCGACGGAAAAAAAAATGGTGTGACTGGAAGTATGTGGCAGCTAGGAAAAAATCGTTCGCCTGCTTGCGATTAAAACACGCAGCAGTTTTACAAGAATCACATACCATCAGGTCAACACAACATAACGTACAAAATCATGCGCAGGGAGAAGCAAAAAAGGTAATCCCAACACTTTGATATGTAGCTTGCAGGAATCGATGACAGTCATTCATTTTGGCAACCCGCCCGAACCGTAAATAATTCCCTCTTCGCACGGAATATTTAAACCGAAGAATCTGTACTAGGCAATCATTGCTGAACCCATCCGTAGCACGAACGAACAGCATTATGCACTTCTTTTCCAGAGATTCGATGAACGTACCGTTTGTAGTGAAATAAAGGACCACGAGAAGATCATAACTCCTACGAATTCTTCAAATATGCGACTAACGAATTCCTGGAAAAGGTCTTAATTTCATTTTCGACGAGGACAGTTTCAGAAAAAATTTAGTTGTTCCCTTATATGAAAAAGGAGATCCCAAAGACCCAAGTAACTATAGAGGAATATCGTCCCTGAACTCAATAATGACATTTTCATGGAAATTATTTTAGAACGTCTAACAGAATGGATACAGGCAAGTGACCTACTTAGCTTGTTAGTAGACCACCAAAATTGTTTCCACCCTCAGTCATAAGATTCGCTGGGGCACAGCACTCTATTACCGTGATGTTCATTATCCTGCTCTGCATTGTATTGGAATCATTCTCTTTGACATAGTAAACCTAATTTTCAAATTGCTTTTGGAGTAGTAGTCAGAGGACAAATTTATTAGCTCTCAGCTACCTGGGCTCTTAAACCCAATTTCAATATCACGTACTCGCAGCTATCTAAAGCTAAAAATTTCTCACTCTGAAGTTCTGAGTGCTTGTTGTTTTATGAAATTTGAATAATACCGTAATAGAATATGGTAAACCCCACTTTGAGGTGACAACAGTGAAACCCGTTTAGTTTCGATTTCGTGTCACATATTCGTTGACAAATCGATAACTCATCCATGCAAAAGACAGAGCTGCCACTGATTGATGTGTGGCTGCAAAAGCAAATGCTTGTGATTTCTCGATACAAAATTATCTCTGGGGCACTATAATTCGATTGAGTTGTGTTGACTATTCCAGGCGGTTCTAATGGAATTGCAATTTGCTAATACCTGGGTGAAAAGCAATTGATTGTCGATATGGTTCATACTAACCACGGTACGATGATGCACGTTGATGTTGTTGGATGATACTGAGACTGCATATGGAATCAATCAATTATGTAAATAAGAAAAACAGAGATAAAGGCGACACTTTATTTGAAGATTTGTTCGCATCACCTTCTTTTCCACTTCAGAATGTATGACAAATAGTTGATGGCGAAATCGTACAAGTTGGTTGGGTTGATATTGATGCAGATACTGGTGAAACGAGGTTTACGAGTCTCCGCAGGATACTATTGTAACTTATGTAACGTATAGGGTATAACATTCCCGCTAAACGACAAACCGCCCATCGATGAGAATAGCCAATTTTTTTACTCAAAAAATCAAGCTGAACAATAATGGTAAGGTCACAGCATTTGAATGTCACACCTGAGTTGCTGGTACTCGTAAATTAACTACAATCAAAGCAAAGGTTGATGATTGCTTTGCCAAGCGAACCGAAAGCACTTCAAAAGTAATTGAGTCTTTTGAAGTTGCATTAACGGTTCAATAAAACTGAAATTTTCTGTAATAGAGATGTACCCCAAACTCGTCTTTGATTTGTTTTGAGTGAAATATGGATATGCATAGGAAAATTAATTAAAATTTTATAGTATACCACGGTACACGCCTTTTTGCATTTGTGATGACACGTATTTGGCTGAGTAGCTTTGTATGCGATTGTCCTAAGGTCAAATTTAGTAGCGCTGATGTAATGAAACTATCCTTCGGTCTTAGCATCTTAGCAATGAGTGTTGTAAAGGGTGTTTTTTTTAGAGGTATACAAATCTAATATGAAATAAAATACTTGAAGTAAAGAGATAATTTTATGACATAAAATATGATATCGGGCATATGCGCGCCACGTAAAGTAAAATTTTCGACAACTTTATCGATCAACTGGGACCCTACCTAGTTATATCAGCAATAGAACGGCGAATATTAGCTTCCAAATCGTCCAACATTTTTGGTTTATCGGCATAGACTAGTGACTTCACAACTTTTGGCCGCATTCAAAATGTTTTGGTTGCCGGTATCCGCAGCAAATGTGATTATACCAAAACCCGCCACAGTAATTTGTCAAGGTTTCACTGACAAACAAGGCACCTTTCATAGTCAGCATGCACTGGACTATGGTACCAAATTGGTTTGTGGCGTTTCACCAAAGAAGGGAGGTACCAAACATTTAAATCAGCCCGTTTTCGCTTCGTTTGCAGAGGCTAGGAAAGCAACTGATTGCCATGCTACTGTTATTTGTGTGCCACCACCTGGAGCTGCCGCAGCAATCATAGAAGCTCTAGAAGCAGAGGTTCCACTCATTGTCTGCATCACTGAAGGTAGTCCCCAACACGACATGGTGAAGGTAAAGCATGCACTTCTGCAACAGGAAAAATCTCGATTTGGAATTATTGCATCTGAAAAGTGCAAGATTGGGATTATGCCCGCCCATGTTCACAAGAAAGGTATAATCGGTGTTTTCTCTCAGTCGGCTACATTGACTTATGAAGCTGTCAACCAAACCACTTAAACAGGTATGGGCCAAACACTTTGCGTCGGAATTGGCGGTGATCCATTAAGTGGAACATATTTCATTGATTGCTTTGAAGTATTCATTCAGGATCCCGAGACAAAGGGCATTATTCTGATCGGTGAAATTGGTGGTAATGCTGAGGAAAAAGCCGCCGAATATCTTATTGAACAGAATTCTGGCATCAAATCAAAACCAGTTGTATCATTCATTGCTGGCTTGATAGCCCCACCTGGAAGGCGAATGGGACATGCTGGTGCTATTATCTCTGGTGGCAAAGGTGGTGCTGGGGCTAAGATTACCGCTCTGGAAAAAGCCGGTGTCGTTGTGACTCGAAGCCCCGCTCAAATGGGCAAAGAACTCCTCAAAGAGATGAAACGTTTGGAATTAGTTAGAGATCTTATCTAAGTCTTTCTTCATTTTCCAAATTTTTTTCACAGAAATGCAGTGCAAACTTTGTTGAATTAAAATTTGTCCAAGTTTAATCAAACCTTCCTTAAATAAGAATTGCCTAAAATATTTAAACGAAACTATGAAACGATTTAACATTGAAAACTTTTCCCCATTAATCAAACTGCCAAAAATATCAAGCTAATGACAAACTCAAGAATTGCCATTCAAGAAATCACATTTACTTTAATTTTTCTCTCTCTCTTTCTCTCTCATTCTTTTGACTATTAAATAAATTTTAAGCCTACCCCCAAAGAAAGTAATCTAAAGGTGTGATACCACGGATCGTGAAGAGGCCAGTTCATAGGTCCATTACACGAAATTATGCGTTCAGCAAATGTTTTCCGCAATGAATTGATAGTGTCGCGCGCCGTGTGGCATGTTGCAACATCTTCTTGAAACTAAAGCCCTGTCACGTCAATGCCATTCAACTGAGGAACGAAGAAGCCAGAAATCATGTTTCTATAGCGCTCTCCAATGACGGTAACATTCTGGGCGGTATCGCCTCAAAGAAATATGGGCCGATGATTCCACCAGCCCTGTGACTTTTCGTGGATGATGACTTTTTCTTGTGGCAGCTTTCATTATTGACGTAGACATTTAACTGAAAAAAGAGACACATCGAAGAACAAAATTGTGTGATGAAAAAGAGGATCAACGGCAATCACGTTTTTGGACAGATCACCTTGCTTGTAAACCAAGATTGGATAAATAAAGCCCCAATTGCTGGGGACGATTTTGAATTGAATCATTCCGGTCTTCCTCAATACAACGCTCTATAGCAGCAGCATTATCAATTTTAGTAACGTGATTTCTGGTGATCCGATTTCTTCGGCTTTGATCCGATTTTTCGAGGCATAGATCCGATCGATCCGATTTTTCCTTCTCGCCAAGAAAAAAAAAATGCGGCATTTTGACAATTGATTTGACAGTTGTATAAGTGGCATGTAATCGCACCATTAGGTTTGAGCACTTTGCGCGTCATTTTGTCGTTTGACATTTGAATGTACTGATCGGCTGTACATTTGTGAGTCTTTGTTTCTTTGTTTCGTTTGTGTTCGGTGTACGAAATGTAATTCGGAGTTTTCTGTTGGAAGTGGGGCTCACGACGTTGAAAAGCATTTGGAAACATCAAAAGGCGATTCTTGCAATCGTGAAAAATAAATTAATAACTAATTTGTTTTACTAATCCAACGAACGCAGATTTGAATGTAGCTGCATGGAAGGTGAATGAAAACCATAGTTTTAGGTGTGGAAAATTGGTAAAAAATAGATATCTTCGGATGCAGGAATTGTTTACTTCGCATTTCAGATCAAACGACTGCACATCGAAGCTATTCAGGTGATGTTTTGATCTCAATAAGTTCTCTTGATCATAATCAATGTTTTTGCTCCTCACACAATTAATTTGTTGAAAGAAGAATTGGAGAAAGCACGATACATTTGTCTTTCAACTGACGCATCGAATCATTCTTCGATAAAACTATTCCCCGTTGTTAGACGTTATTTTTTGCCTTCAGAAGGCGTCAAAGTAAAAGTTATTCAATCTTTTACTAAAAGTGCTGGATGATTTCAAGCTGCAAGCGAATTTTGTGAATTTTGAAAATATCAAACGAACTGGTACCGAAAATATTCTTTTGAATTTGAAATTAAGGAAGCCAAACAATTGGTTGCGCCGCGCACATAGTCCATAAGGCAAAAAGGAATGCGATGGATTGGACTTAGACGTGCATGGTGCGGTGGTCAAAATATTCACTCATTTCTACATTCACACAAATTCGACTTGAAGAAATGAAAAGCATTTGTGAAACTACTGATGAAGAATACAGCCAACTACTCGGCTACAGAAAAACTCACTTTATTGTAATGGAAAAAATAATAAATTTGAACTTGAAATTTGAAAAAATAATAAGTTTGAATTTAAACTTGAACAATACTTCAGCGAAATTCGGAACCCGGTTAAAGTTCCGAAGCTCATTCAAGATTTTTTTTCCACCCCTTTATCGAAACTTTGGGTTTTTTTTGTTTTTTTTTTAAACTTGTTTATTTCCACTATTTACAATATTCTTAAAATAAAAACTAAGCAAAAACAAGCGAAATACTTACGAACTATCTTAATAACGAAGTGCAAAACCACATTAGAAGTGGTACGCAGTACATTAAATCTTTATGTGTTAAGCTCTGTGTTAAATAAATTGAAGAAACATTTTGTTCAAATATGGAACTTGTTATTTTAAGAAACAAAAAATGGGGAAAAAAAAACTAATTAGACTAGCGTCAGCTTCAGCCCAATCAAGCCACCAGTATTTATCCCGATTTGATCTACATGTATCGAGAGTATCCCTTTCAGGAACGCTCATGCAGTATCTCCAAACATTAGCCCCATCACCCGAGTGTACCGGCACATGTAGGATTCTTTTGTCTGAGGCCCTTTTAGCAGCATGATATATAATCGGAACATTACTAGCATCAGATAGATAACCGTGTGCATCTAGATACAAGAACGCCTCAGGTGGTATATATCCACTCGACAATGTGTTTCTGAAGTAACCAGGGTTAGGATAAAACAAGCCCGATATGAACTAGTTCTCAACAACCTTCACTGAGCGCGCGAAATGATTTCTGACAAGGTCCAGAATAACATTGTCTATCCTGGACAAACCAGAAACATCCAATATTGTCTTGTTGCTGACATAATGCAGAAAATCGAAATGAGCGCTTCTGTACATTCGTAAACAAGCTCGAAGACATTTTCTTTCGAAAGCTCGATATTTCTCCATGTAAGAAGGATTTATGTTCCACCATACAGGACTCGCGTAAGTCAATATTGGACGCACAAACGCTTGATAGCAAATGACCTTCACATCGGATCTCAGATGATTCGAGTATAAAAGGCTTTTAAGCGACATAAATGCCGCTCTCGCTTTTTTGAGCTGTTGGTTTATGTGTTCATTGTAATATAAAAATTTATCCAGATGGAAACCTAGATACTTCACAACAGTCTTTGACTCGATGCGAAGCCCATCCGAGGATTTTATTACCAGGTTTCACCAATTGTGTCTAAAGTCTGTATTACCCTGGCCTACTGGGGTGCGGAAAAGTATGGTTTCACATTTGGAGATATTTAACTTGAGCTTCCAATCTTGACAGTAAACTTGAAGATTGTCGCATTTTATTTGGAGATTATTCTGTATCTCGCTGATTTCAGAGCCATGAGAGTATAATATGACATCATCAGCGAATGCTATCGAGGAAGCCATGTCCCTAAGTACTTCAGAAGTAGACATATTAAAGAGGATTGGCGCCGTTGCTGTGCCCTGTGCCATACCATTGGCGATTTTGAAGACTCTAGTCGTCGTGTATTTTCTATCTGTTACAACAAATCTCTTCTTGCGTATCATTGAACTGATTATTTTTATAAGGTGTGTGCGGGGGGGGGGGGGGGGGGGGGGGGGGAATTCATACTTAATAAGTTTATATATTAACCCGTCTAACCAAACCGTGTCGAAGGCTTTTTCGACGTCCACTAGACAGGCACCTGTACATCTTTTGGCGTTAAGGTTCCAGTTGATATCGAAAACAAGTTTTGTTATAGCGTGCACTGATTAGTGAAATCTTTTGAATACAAATTGATTCCGCGGGATGCTCTCTTTATTTTCGCACGCGAGCAAGATTGACTTGCTGACAACTACCTCAAAAACCTTCCCAATATTAGGCAGGAGACTTATTGTCCTATAGCTCGAAAGATCTGAAGGATCCTTCTTGTTTTTTTACTATCGGAAATACCTTCGATGTTCTCCAACAGTTTGGGAAGTAGCAGTTGTTAAGCAAGTTGTTAAAAATTACGGAGTATTGCCTTATGATTTCGATCGGTATATGCTTAAGTACAACATTTGGGATACCATCCAAACCAGATGACTTTTTGTTGTTCAGTTTTCTGAATATTTCTGTGAGCTCGTCAAGTGTTGTGTAGTAGCTTCTTGTCTGTTCTGTTATCAGTTCGTCCGCTTGTAGATCCTCAGAAAACCTGAGTGGAATGAAAGTGTCACTGCTTTGGTTATTAAACCGCAGTAGCTCTTCAGCCACCTCAACAGATTTCCGACTTGGGAGATCGATTTTGTGGACTGACTCAAAATGGGAACCAATAAGATTGAGTTTTTTTATTTCACTATCAACCACGTAGTGGTTGTCGATTGTGGGACAGTGTTCGGGATTAATCCCTGTCTGAGAAAGGAGCCGCTCAAAGAGCAGTGGCACTTTGAGTTTTGGAATTTGGACAATGCTACGAGGCTTGATGATCTGCTTGATTTGAGGAAACATATTCCTTGAGTCAGACTTCATTACTTTTTCCGCACGTTGCCTCCAGTAGGCATTGGCTGCATTCCGATATTGTTGCTCTATGAGCGACTTTACATTTCTCAGGAGGGACTTCAATCTTAAGAGTTCCCCATTGTTAGGAACATCCTGAAATTGTCGGCGTATCCTATTTATCTAAGTTATCAGAAAGCTTTTATGATTTTGTAATCTTTGTATGTCACGGTTTAGGTAGCATTCCATGCTGTTTCTACTTTTCATCGTCAGTACTGACGACTCCATCGCCTCTCGTACTACGGAATTGAAATTCCCTATGTAGAAGTCACAATCCTCATTCGTAAGCTTCCTATTGTTAGGAACCTCAGAAGAAGACCGCTGTCTATTATACGAGTATGTCCTCGCAGCACAACGAGCAAACTTATTCCAATTGGTGTGCCTAAAATTAAATTTAGGAACCTCGTGCTCTATTTCGAAGGTAAGCATGGGGTCGTCAGTCAAAGATGTTTCCAGGACGATAGCTTTGTGTTCGCTATCATAAGGCAACAGCGGTATTATATTATTGTGGATAGTTTTAATGTGTAATCACGCGTCCGCAATGCAAAGATCTATGTGTGATCTATGTACCCGAAGGGCGACTTGGTGTAACTGGGCTGTAGAATTTCAATTTATACTCAACTTGGTTGTCATCAATAAAGGCCCTTAGGCGGTTACCTTTTGTGTTGGCACGGGAATCCAACCAAGTCGGGTGCCTCGCGTTCAAATCTCCCGCTAAGACGAAATAGTTGTTCAAACTATTTAGCCTTAGAATTTCGAATAGTTTTTCGATTTCGTATGTTAATTCGTTAGCGGAAGCACGCGGTAAATATGCCGATATTAGATAGAGACGTCTATTATTTTTCAAAGGTAGAGAGGCGACAGTCGTCTCAAGACGGTTAAAGCCTCTAATTTCATCAATTTCAACTGGAGAGAATTTTAGCGGTTTACGAATGAGGATTGCCGTACCTCCGCCACTGTTCGAATTTGTCCTGTTAGTTCGTATGGGATTGTAATCCTTGAATTTAGGGAAATGTCTGTCATTAAGATTGATTTCGCTTAAGAAAAGCACGTCATGTCGGTGATCTGTCACAAATCGCAGCAATTCTCCCTGTCTGGCCATTGTTCTTATAGAATTGACATTAATAGCAGCTATCTTGAGCTCCCTGACATTAGACCTAAGCATTGAACACATTGAGAAGGGCATCCAATATATCTGCCAAGGCCTTCACGTCTCTGGCAAGATTGTTTACAAAGTTTTGGTTGCAGAACGCGAAACTGTATGTGAGCCAGTAGCGTTTCCGGCAACTCTAGCATATGAGATCCTCTTCTCAACTGTGTTTTTAATCATGGCAATCTTTTAGGTTGATCGTTCTTTTGCCATTTTTTTTTCTTGCTTGCATTTCGTCAGCAAGCCGCCCTTATCCACCCCCTTATCGAAACTTTGGTTCATCTTTATAAAAGATCAGGTAATTTCGATGCATTTGTCTACATACAAAAAGCATGAATTTTCATGTCAATTTTATTTCAATCGATTCAGGCTCAGATATTCGAAGATGTCATCAAGAAAATTGAAGGTGATGATGTGTCGACGATTGCAATCTAAAAAACCATCATAAGTTTTTCTCAGCTGCTGTAAAATCTGAAATGGAAAACTTGAAAAATAAATACCACCGACAGCATTTTGGAATAACATGACGGTATCTATTGGGTTTTCCAATAAGGACTTGACAATTTTTTTTTAAATAAACCGCAAACCATTTGAGATATTTCAAAAACTTTATTATCGGCTTGAAGCAGAATCAAAACATTTAGGAATGGAACTCGACTTCGTTCATATGGCCACCGCGGGAACGTTTGTAGCGGTCGATTCGTTGGATCCAATTTTCAACGACTCGGCCACACATTTCGACCGAAACGGCCGCTATTTCGCATTCAATGTTGGCTCTGAGCTCTTCCAACGTCATCGTCGTGCAGGCATAAACCAATGACTTAACGTAGCCCCACAGAAAATAGCCAAGCGGCGTTAAATCGCAAGAACGAGGCGGCCAATCGACTGGCCCATGTCTTGAGATAACACGCTCACCATACTTACTCTTCAATAAATCGATTGTTGCGTGTGCTGTGTGGCTTGTGGCATCATTCTGTTGAAACCAGATGTCGTCCAAGTCCATATCTTCCAATTCGGGCCAAAAATAATTGGTGATCATGGCGCGATAACGCTGACCATTCACAGTAACGTGACGATCGTTATAGTCGACGAACAAATATGGCCCAATAACGCCGCTGGCATGCAAACCGCACCAAACAGTTATTTTTTGTGGATGAAGTGGTGATTCATGAAGCAGATGTGGATTTTCACCCGACCAATAACGCATATTTAGCTTATTGACGAACTCATTGAGCCAAAAATGAGCTTCGTCACTGAAGAAGATTTTGCGATGAAATTCATCATCTTAGCGCATCTTCTCCAAGAACCCAATCGGAGAACGTACGTCGCTTCAAATGGTCCATCGGCTTCAATTGTTGAGTTAGTTTGATCTTGTATGGGTGTAAACCAAGATCCTTATGCAAAATACGCCATAATGTGGTCTGAGCGATGCCCAATTCTTGAGAACGCCGTGGAATTGACTGATTTTGATCGTTTGCTACAGACGCCTGAACGGCAGCGATATTTTCGACACTTCGACCAACCCGTTGTCTCACTGACACGGCAACATCACACAACGAATATGTAGACTCAAATTTTTGCACTAAACTTGTTATTGCCTGTCTACTAGGGCGAGAACTACGACTGAAAATTGGAGTTAACGCTCTTAAAGTTTCAGTCACCGACTACGAATTTCGGTAGAAAATTTTTATAATTTGCAGAAGTTGCTCGTTCGTGTACTTTACCATGATGAAAATGTTGAGTTTACTGAATAAATTGACAGTGACAGTTTGATGATTAGTGAAAGAGTGCGTTCAAAAATTAAATTCAAAGTTTTCGAGTCCCTATTGGAAAACCCTTTATTTAAAATTTAATGCTTTCTTCTGGATTTGACCGTCACCGAGTAAGGTTGTGCATTGCACAAAACAATTGAAATAAAATAAATAAATTTATAAGTTTATTGAATTGTGCGGTTTGATTGATTTTTGTTCATATCATAGCTCGTTTTGGATTAAAACCAAATTCGTAGAAATTCGCAAACAATCTGAAAATGTGGAGTGAGCAGCTGAGTCATGTTGAACATTTTCAATGGGTTTTGTTATAAAACTGAGCTCAAATGGGAAGATATTGAAAAATCTATGCATTTCCTAACAGAAAATGGACATTGGGACAAAAAAGACGGCGACCGTCCTCGTAATTTTTTGAAAGGTACATTTACATAAAATAATTCATAACAGGAGAAAAAATCAAGGAATGGGCCTCAACGAAAGTTCCTATCGACAAACGATAGACTGATTATTTTCAGCATATGCTCAAAAAGCACCTTTTGAACGTATTTCTGCTCTGGTTGAATATGCACTCTCATTAGCCGGAACATCAGCGCCCGTCATGTGAATACATTGAATCCAATTCTATTTATTAAACATAATCTCGGCTTCAGTTGTATCGAATTCTTCGGTTATCTGAAAGACCATAAGGAACTCCTGAGACAGATTCCGAACCAACAAAAATATATGAATACGCTATCGACATCCCAACCGAACGAAGATAGTAATGAAGTCGAATAAAAATTACGTTTATTATCAACTTGCTTTTGTATAAAAAGTTCGAAATTTAATTTTTTTTTTAAATTTTTGTATGGAAATCCGTCTTCAGACTGACCTTTTTCTTGATTCAATTTTTCTCGGAAAATATCTGGTCACGCTCCATAGTAATTTGAATAATTTTCTCAGATGGACCAATATGTCGAGCGTAAAATAGAGGGAGCGCACGTGAACCACGATTTTCGAAATAAATTTGCACAGTTTGCAAGCGTTATTCTGTTCTAATGGCAAAGCTGTCAGCTGTCAGCTGTCGAATTGGCTATCGCTGGATAAAGTGTTGCCTTGCAAATTGGCAAACCTTAAAAAAGCATCCTTTATCATAACGTTACTGTTGAATTTGAAGATATGGAAGCCATCGAGATTGACACCAGCTTATACCATATTGATGTACCAAAAGTACTTTTGCTAACAAGATCCATCCGTCTCTATCAACAATTTAAAGCATTCAATACGTAATTTATGCATGATGGTGGTTACAAAATAGCAAAAACCTAAACAAAAAATTTTTCTCTCGTTTCCCATATCCTATTTCCGTATCTTATCAGCATGTCAATATGTTCACCTCATTGTTTGCATTTAGCAGCTCATCTTATCTCCGTACGTTCAATGATTGTTTCCCTTTTTTTTACGATTCAAAAGACAAACTCAATGGTCATTGATAATCCCCTTATCTTCACACAGAACACGATTACCATAAAACACAAAACAAATGAAATTCTGAACCGAAAAGTTATTGAAAACGAGTATTTCAACCCCACACCCTAACAGGGAAGGTCATTGTTAAAAAAAGAAAACTCTACCTCCCACCCCCACTTCAACAAAACAGAAAAAAAAAAAGAAAAACAGAGGACAAAAAAGGATATGAGATGGACATTAGCCTCTTGGACACCAACCCCATGGACAACCCCTTTCAAGCATCCGAACAACGAGGAAAATAATCGATTTAGAACATTTGGTTATTCAATCAGCGCAAACACTGAGTCTTCTGCAAAGAGAAAAGGAGAAAAGGTTGATCCAAACCAGGGTTGGAGAACGCTCATCTTGATTTTATTTGCTCAAGTTGATTCTTGAAAGTGAAAACCTTTCGGCTTGAATGAAACGCTTGAGGGTTTATTGCTTAAATTGAAAGGTGACCAATGCCTCTTGGCGCTTAGAAAGGGTGTTGATTCTCGGTTCTCGGGGGAAATTTCGCCTTCTGGCTGGATTTAACCAAAAGAAGATGAAACGCTTTATGTGCTGACCCATGTGCAGATTTTTGGTTTTCGAAGTCGAGTAAATACGTTTGTTTCCCAACACGAACATAAGGTCTCTCGTTAATCGAAAAAAAATTCAGTTAAAAAGTTGCAAAGGCTGAAGATTAGGGAAAAACAACAAAACTAACTGCTAACAGCAGTTGATCCTGGACACAATGTTCAAATGTCATATAGCCATCGCAAATACCTCTAGATCTTTTGGAAAATAAGAGTCATGCCAATCCGACGTGTACGGAAAATATTTGTGGCCTTTTAATGAATCGGTTAAGGGCGAGTGACTGTAAAATAGCTTATTTTGACAATCTCCGTTTTTTGCAAAAAAAAAAAAAAACAAAACGTCCATGCTAATTTAGTGGTGAAAGTATCAAAACTCAATTACGAGGTGATCCATCATGAAAAGGTGATTTTTCAAATCGTTTGCCAACTTAAAAAGCAGCAATTACTCGGTGGTTGAGCAATTATAAGGAAAAAATTGCTGCAACAGCACAGCTGTGGCCAATTAATGTTTGGTGAAAGTGATTCTAAACTTAGAATGTAGGTCAAACCGCAAATCGAGGCGTAGAGAACTGGAATTCACTTTTGTTTTCAGATTTGGTCTTGAAATTATTTAGAGGGGGACGCCCATTTTGTATTTCATATAGACAAACAAGTATGTATATGTGAACACGTTGCATATGATGAATGATGTGGTAACCGCACTTGACAAATGTAACTTACTGTTATCTGATATTTATTCTTGGACATCTTTTGATTCGTTTTTTCTACATTTTATTGGAGATATGTTGGCCAAAGGTCTAAAAAATTGAGTCCTTTTCTATGCTCAAAAGGGAGAGCTAGAATAAATACACATTGAGCTTAACCGCCTTGTTGAAGAGGAGGAATCCGCGAAAAATCAACTGGAGACGATTTATGGAGGAGCTCGACGGGTCCAACAGTGCACTTACTAAGCTCATGACAAAATAAAGGCTAGAGGAAAATGTTCAGAACCTGAACGGTGCCACCCGGCATGTCCAGATAGAAAGCAATCCTGCAAATCGCCCGTACCTTCCTGGAAGGCACTTTCATAAAGAAACCAGAAAAGTTCTAAACAGGCTAATTTGGAGGAAGACTGAAATCTTTACAGAGCGAAGCAAATAGAATTTATGTAAGGAGCTTATTCGGATTTCGAAGTGTGCCTCTTATAAAGAATTTTGGCAAAAAGATTGAAACCAATAGGCCGGTCAAAGTCCTCAGGGGAAGATCAACCAACCTAGAATCACTCTGAAAATCGGATGGCACATATGAGTACACTGAGTCAAAAATAGATACTTTCCGTCTCATGTTTGAAGCTGCTAGTGAGCTGAATAACACAACTCGTCGTAGCTGGTACGAATATGTGTAACTCATGGGTTGTGGTGACGGATGAGACCATTAAACATGCTGTTGCTTTCTTTGATGGCTTCAAATCACCTGGCACCGATGGCAGCTACCCAGTTATGTTACAAAAAGGTATAGACCAGCCGCTGGTAACTTGGAAAAGAATCTTCACTGGTAGCCTGGTACTGGCATATAAGTATACCGAAACCCTGCCGAAGAGTAAGAGTAGCTTTTATACCGACAATCGTTCGTCAAGAGCTTCAGACCAATAAGTCTGACTTATTTCATGTTGAAGAGCACGGAGAGAATGTTCGAGATCCATATGCGTAAAACTGCTTTTCAGAATGCGCTAACCAATGCGGAAAAATCTTGCGAAAGTGCGCTTCAAAATCTGGTGGCTGAAGAAGGAACACGTCCTGCGCATTTTCATCGACATTGAGGGTACCAGACAATATGGCGAAGGCTAGTCACTAATTTTGTGGATAAAAGCAATGCTGGTGAATAGAACACTAATTGTGGATGCTGACTGTGGTCACTGTGTGATGGCGGGGGTAAGTGGGGGTTGCCCGCAAGGCGGCGCTCTCTCTCCACTGCTATGGTGCATGTTGGTCGAGTCACTGCTTAAAGCGCTCAATATTTCTGACATCTATACACAAGCATAGGCGGATGACGTAGCTGTACTGTCTGCTAGATCGTGTGTATCGATCGTCTGCTATAAAGCACAGGTTGATCGACGATTGATGTGCTAGAAATGGAGTTTTCAGTCAGACCTCTCAAAGCTGGGGTTGTTCTCTTGACGAGAGGGAGGTAGCTGTCTGGTCTGACTCATCTAGTGCTAAAAGGTCTCACCATCCAATTCTCCAAAGAAGCTAAGTATTTGGACGTCATCCTGGATAAAAAATTTCTATGGACTAAACAAGTTACATTGAAAGCCTTTAAGGCGCCGTCGGCCTTGTGGCAGTGCAAAGGCGCTGTCGACAAGACATGAAGCTTGTCACCGTGTGGATCTACACAGTTATGATAAAGCCAATCATATCCAATGCGTCGATATCTCTTGGAATAAGCTCTCATGAAATCACGGATGGCTCCAAAATCCATTTAGGACGCGGCGCTGTTGCATTTTTGGAGGACGGCAACATTATGTTTCACTCCTTGTTAGGAAAGGAGATATACGGAATCTTGATGGCAACGAACTACATTGTGAAGAATCGGTGGATCTGTAGCGACGACCAAGCTGCTCTTAAAGCCTTGCTGCACCCTCTTATGACTTTTAAGCTAGTTCGAGAATGCAAGACATCACCTAACGAAGTCGAAAAGCTAAATTTACTAAGTCTTGTCTGGGTCGCAGGTAAAATGGAATCACGGGAAATGAAATCGCCAATGAACTTAACAGGCAAGACTCAGAGGAGAATTTTTCAGGTCCCGAACCTACGTTGGATCTGCCGGTGTGACCATTGACAGTTGGGTTTCATATGAGAACAACTGCAGATGCATGACTCCTCAGATTGCCGGCAGATCAAACGAATGCTTCTCGACGTCTCTAAGAAGTCAGCGGCCTTACATCTGTCTCTCAGCAGAAAAGACTGCAGGTTGCTTACTGTCGTCGTGACGTAACACTATACTTTCGCTAAGCATTTAGATGTTCTGGACATAAGCCATACAACATCCTGCGACGCTTGCTGTGAAAGTAATGACTACACCGCGGAGCACTACCGCTGTGAATGTCCAGCTTACGGCGGCATCAGGCTTTTTGTACTCGACGTTAACGTGGTGGGTGCTTTTACTGCATGCACTTTATCACAGAAACGCTTACTTATCTTTCTTTCAAAGACTGAAAGTTTCCATTAAAAAGACCTTCCCAGGCATCCAATAGACTAGTTCCTTGCTCTGTTCCGACAGAAAAAAATAAAAAAAGCTTACCTTCGCTGGTTGCGGCCAATGAACAACAGACGCAATACTTTTAAGCAATTTTGTGATGTAGCCACTTTTTAACTTAGCTTTCGTGGTGCCGAATAATTAACAGGGTGAAGTCCTTATGTCGCGGCCGGGAAAATTATTATTATGTAGCATTCAATACGAGTACCTCTTGGTCAATGAGGAAAAGCACGCTAAGATTAGACCCCAATTAAGTGGGTCCAATTGGGTTTTTTACTACACTTTCATGCTCTTTCTTCCTATTATCATTCAACACTGTACAACGATTTTGATGTTTTTAGAAACCTCTAGAGTTTGTATATACATTAGAAGATTAGAAAATTCTAAAATACAAGTATCTTGAAATTGCTCAAGTGATAGAAGCTCGGACAGTGACTGACAAAGTGAGATCGCTATATCATCATGGGTTTCCTCATTATCTTTCATCATGTTTTAATGAGTACTGAGAATATCTTCCAACATTGAGAGTGATATTCTGTAATAGTGTAGCAGCTTGTTGGTCTAACTCTTATCATAGACTGTTCAAATTTTCACCTGTTATTGATTTTCGTTTGGACCTTATTTTGTACTCATTCTGTGATGATGCTGAGTGCGGGTTTGATCAAATGTGTCCGGTCGGGAACATATAAGTGGGTGAAGGAAAAGAACCGTATTTCACTGTGAGCCATGAGCTCTCCACTACAGAATCCAACTAGCTTATTTAAGTCGTTTAAGTCGTAAGTACACACTTTATATCGTAAATGAAATTGACTCCCAGTTTTGTCTTGATGCTGTTGAGGGATATACTATATACCACTGTTTGTGATATTTGATTTCACATAATTTTGGCTCTATCTCGTCAATGGCGGGGTCAACGTTTGCTTTCAGAGTTGAAATTGTCTGCGGATGGTAGACGTAGAACTCGCTTTCATAGCTCTAAAGAAAGAAATCTGACGATGTTAAGTCGCATGATCTTGGCGGACAATGGGAGTGTCCGAAACGGGAAATTACGTGGCTAGAAAACTCCGTCCGCAATAACCCGATTACTTCGTGCCTTGTATAGCACGTACGACCGTAATGGATTTTCCTGCCTCCATTTCGAAAAAATAAAGCCTTATGACATCTCCGATCATTCGTTGTCATTCTGGATGCATTGGCATCTTCTGAATTACTCCTGGATTTTCGGTGCCCCAGATGCGCCAATTTTGCTTACTAACGTAGCCGGCAATAGGGGAATGGGCCTCATCTGAAAATAAAATTTTTTTTGCAAAAATCTATGTTAGCATTTTTTTTTTCTAGAACCCAATCCGAGAACGTACTGTGCTTATGGTAGTTGGCCGGCTTCAGCGCTTGCGTTAATTCGCATAGAGAGCCAAATGTGTAGTCAAAATTCGGTACAGTGTGTCTGCGGAGAGGACAAGCTCCTGAGGACGGCGGCGAATGGAGGTGTTCGGATCGTTTCCGACTCTTTCCTTTACTGCGGCGATACTTTTCATCAAATGTGCGGAGTGAAAACGTTTCGTCGTCTTCACATTTTGCATTAAGCCAGTCTCTTAGAATTTGTTGATTATATTGCGCATACACGTCTCGGACGGCATGAATTTTTCACATTCGTTGTCGCGATTGAACGTGATTTTTCGAAAAAAATTCATCGATTTGGATTCTTTTTTCACTGTGTAGCGTTCCATGGTAAATTTTCCAAATTTGTAGATGACATCGGTCACCATATTCCAACCTTGCGTGCATCAGCTCTAAGATAATGGACCTTTCAAATCCTACACTCCTATTTGAAACACCCTTTATTGCCATATGTATGACAGCGCGTATTTTTATCGTAAAATTAGTAACCAGGTGTAGTTATGTTACATAGTTCACATGCATAGTACGGTATAGACAATCTTGTGCATGGCGTTATGGAGACTGATTCCTCGTAAAAGTAATTAGTTCCATTTAGAGTATCTTTACTCCTTAGGATCGGGCGAACCATGGTAGTTCCTTTCAACTCACATACCTTTATCCGATCATATTTTAAGAAAAAGTTCTAGCAGTCTCTTACGATGGTATAGTAACTCCTCTGTCTTTCGAAGAAGGAAGAGTGATGAAGAGTTTTCAGTACCAGCATGATTTGCATCAAGGCCTAGTTTCGGACATTCGAAGGGAAAATCGTTTTTGCCATCACACTCATAGCAACTATTGTAGGAGGTAACGTCACTTACGCCAAGCTCAATTAGGCGTTAACCAAATACATTTAACAAAACACTTAAGCACCAGTGAAAAGTCTACAATTCTTTCCGCCGAGCTACAGCAGTCCTTGACAACGCAGTATCAGGTACTGAGAAGAGCCTCTCTGAGCAGTACCTAGGAAGTTCATGAGATACCCACAAGATTCAGTGAACAATCTCAAATTAGCTCTGAAGTGAAGAGGTGTTTTATTAAGACCTGAGTTGCATTTTATCGTTCAAGACGTAAATACTTCACACTCTTCACCGACTCTTCCTAAAACGATGAGAACAGTTCCACATCCTAGATAAGTTTTGGAGCCATCGGTGAAGATCCGACTACATTCCTTTCCCGGTATAGATTCTGGTCGAAACTAATTCTGAGTTCAGGAAAGATCGACTGGACATTTTCATAGGTGTAAATACATAAAAGACTGTTGTCTACGATAATGTGTTAGGAAGTGAGGAACAAGATTAAGCTTTTGTTTAGAAATTCTTGAGAAGCTCATGAAAAAAGGTTACTTTGTTGAATGTTTTAACTCTTAAGTATTATCTATTGTACGAGTAGTTTCCGATACTTTCCGCAGCAACTTTTCTTTGCTATTTCTGAACTACTAAACATATCTGTAAGGAGAGAGAGAGCTTAATCTCACTCGTATAGATAAATAATCTGATTGAAAAAGGGTAGGCATATAAGACACGAGACGCCTTACATAATCCCCTTTCATATTAACCAATATGCATATCAACAAGAAACATCAATCGGTCACGTTCTCAAGACGTTAACTTCCAGAACTAAAAAAATCACTCTTAATCTCGTAGGTGACTGTTGACAAAAGGTTAAAGGTTATCCTAATAAAAGTACCGTAGTACCCTGTGTCGACAGAAGAAAATAAGACTAAGTAATCCTAATTTTTGGCAAAGCTATAGAATTTTTAAGTATCCACAGACAAGGCCAAGATCTGAACATGGAACAATATGGAAAAACTGTGTCCTCCTTACATTTACATTTACATCTCCCTATTTAATAATTCCCATTGAACGAAAGCTGGTGAAACTGAACAATGAAAAGTGACCAATACAGTTCTTGGTAACTAATCCGGTAGATCATGCTATATCAATAGAACAAAAGTAGGTATCAATGCGCGGGTGTTTACTAGAAGAAGGCCCTCTGGCCGCCATTAGACGGCTAGAATATTCGAAAGTGAAAACGGTCTGCAGCCGTGCAACATGGTGTGGTTCATGAGCCTATCCTAACTAACATCTACAGAAGCGATTTGTGGGATTACTACACAAAACCATAGCGTACGTAGAAGACTTGATCCCGTACAGATCAGGTCAACACATCGTTCATTAATAAACTCTTCCAACGTGACTTGGATAAGAATGAACAATATCGGAAGCGAGTCTTTACAGGACCTCTTTGTCTAGGTTTTCAGCGGATACGAGAGAAAATTGGCGAACGTTTTCGGTAGTGGGATTATATGGGTAATCCCTCGCATAACAAACTTTAGCCTAATGCTCTGGGATTTGACTAGATTAGTGACTACATATACTACAAAAGCAAACAAATTCCAGGTATCGTGTTCGTACGTACCATACCACATTGATCAAACAATTTATTCAGAAAATTAAAAATACAAGTTTATTCATCTAAGTCTATATTGTGCCCTTCAAAGTACTCCCCATCGACTGCAACACAATTATGCCAGCGCTTGATCCAATCCTCGGAACATTTTTTATATTCGGTTTTCGGTATGTTCAACAGTGCTTCCGGCGATTTTTCCATTACTTCCTCTCGGCTGCTGAAACGCGTTCCCCGTAGTGGTTTTTTAACTCGATTGGACAGAAAGAAGTCACAGGGACCAGGTGAAATCGTTGGCTGTTGGATGGTATTTGTTGCATTTTTCGTCAAAAAATTACGAATAATGATGGTTATCATGGAGTTTTCTGCCCACAATTCTGGTCTCTTTCGGCGAATTTTTTCACGCAAACGTCTCATAACGCACAAATAATACTCTTTGTTTACTGTCTTTACTGTCTGCCCTTCTGGCAAAAATTCAAGATGCACTACACCGTTGTAATCGATGAAAACGTCTCTTCTTTCCAAGGTCATGGAAACACTGATAAATCGTCAGCTCATGAAATATCTTGAAACACGAAAACTTCTCAATGACCGGCAGTACGGTTTTCGTAGCAACAAGTCCACTGGTGATTTGACGGCATGTCTCACCGAAAAGTAGAACCAAAGCGTACGTCAATCTGGCGAAAGCAAGATAGTTGCACTTGATATTTCTAAGGCATTTGACAGAGTTTGGCATCAGGCTCTTTTGTCGAAAATGCGTGCATTTGGGATCGACGACTCTCTTCTTCAGTGGATTAGCAATTACCTTTCGGAACGCTCAATTCAAGTTGTCTTGGACGGTTTCAAGTCTGATATTCACAAAATAAATGCTGGTGTGCCCCTGGGCTCTGTTCTGTCACCGACACTCTTTTTAATTTTCATTAATGCTCTCTTGACTGCTACTTCTAATCCAATATTTTCCTTTGCTTATGACAGTACTCTCTGATTTTCATATTCGTTCCCGGACTCACGGCCCTGCTCTTCGGCTGTAGAACGAGAACGGCAGCGTATGCTAAGCTCATTAAATTCCGATATCAACAGCATAGCCAATTGGGGAGCTATCAACAGAATGGAATTTAATGCTTCGAAAACACAATGCTGTCTGCTGTCGTTAAAGCGAAATTTAAACACCCAGCCATGAATGGCACTTGCATCGTCGAAACCGAAAAGCTTACCATCCTCGGTATGTGTGTCAATGACAACTTACGTTGGAATGACCACATATTTGATATCGCCTAAAATGCTGCGAAATTTCTTGGTTTCCTCAAGCGATGTAAGAAATATTTTACCCCCTCTGATGTGGTCTCAATATATAAGGCATTCATCCGCCCAAAGTTGGAGTACAATGCCCACATCTGGTCAGGTGCTCCTAAAACATCTCTGCACCTGCTAGATAGGATTCAAAACCGTGCGATAAAACTTATTAATGATACTAATATCAGTCAATCAATAGACACCATCGAACACCGACGAAATGTCTCGTGTATCACTTTGTTTTATCGCTATTTCCACCACTAGTGCTCCACTGAAATCGCCAGTAGCATTCCACCCATTCAAACTTTCAACCGAAACAACCGTCTCGCTATGAATGCTCATCAGTATACCCCAAGCCCATTTTCGGACGTACTCTAAAATGTCGTGATTCGTTCCTAAGCCGTACAACTCGCTTATGGAATGCCCTGCCGATCTCTGTATTTCCTGGTCGTTATAACTTGCAAACATTTAAAAACAATGTACATCGGTACCTCTCTTTTCTTCCTCCCTAAATTTCCTTTGCCCGCGCTGTGTACGATCACCTTAAGGGTACTCAAACGCCTTGTGCGCGCTGATTATGAAAAAAAAAAAAACCGTGAGCATTGCCTTCTTTTGTGACGTGGTTTTTTGATCTCGGCTCATTTGGTGAACGCTATTCACTTGTCTTGATTGCGTGTCGTACTCATAAACCCACGTCTCATCTCCAGTAATGATCCTTTTGAGGAATGTGGGACCGGATTCAGCCTCGCAAATAATCTCTTTTGCGACTTCAACACGGTCTCTCTTTTGAATGAAATTGAGGTCTTTTGGCACCAATTTTGCTGCTACACGATGGAAACCCAAATCATGAACCAAAATATCTTGATGGTTAATTTGTGGTTATTGACAAACATTTCTTTTACTCCATCAATGTTTTCGTCGGTTTTCGATGTCGGTGGTCTGCCACTGCGTTCATCATCTTCGATTGAATCACGACCACTTTTGAACCGCTCGTGCCACTGGTAAACGACCGTTTTCTTTAGAGAATCGTTGCCGAAACACTTCTCCAACATTTCATAAGTTCGCGCACCATTAAATCCGTTTTTTACGCAAAATTTAATACAAGTTCGTTGTTGCAAATTTAAATCCATTTCTAAAATTGTAAAAAATCGCCAACACAAACAGAGATAGATGTACTTTTGGCTACGTAACTTTTGCAAAAATCATGTTATGATGCTAAGATTTAAATGAAATGTCAACAACAGATGTACCAACTTAAGAAAAAAAAAACAGAACTCAAATCGGAACAATGGGAGCGCTACACGGTGGTTATCCCGAGAACTTTTTGATCAAGATGGTATAAACAATTAGATATGTACATAGGTGGCCAGCGCCAAAGGTCCTACAAGAACAGAGTCAGAGTACATAAAAATGAATTCTTATGAGTTGCTCGACAGCACCACGAATTTTGGTGGCTCACAGCAGGAGTACAACTCATTCGTCGTTTCCTTTAGATTTGGGATGACCACATATTGGAGCAAAGTCGGATTGCTTGGATTTTTAAATCATGGTAAGCTTAAAATACTTTTAATACTACGAGTATATTGGCAAAAATACGTAATATTACATCGATGGATATGAAAGTAGACCGTTGGATGATTACCCCTCTTTTTTAAATACTTCTGCATACAAAATGCAGAGGAAAATATTGTAATCCAATTTTCTTGTTAAAGCACAGCTACAAATTTAATCCTGACTAAGCCCTTTAAATTGAAAAAAAAATCAATATCAGTATTATAAATTGTATTCCATGTACGAGTACTCGTAGTTTTTAAAAAGCTTTTAATACTTATTCACTTGCATTTTGAATAAAAACACTCATAATAATGGGGAAATTTAATTTGCACTTATCGGTTATTTTGTTTTATTTTTTTTTACTGGCTGCGGGGATAGGGAAGATATCCTTTAATACTCTTGCCGAATTATTTTTTTATGATAATTTTATTTTGGTAGCAATTAACTGCGAACAGATGAATATGCATTGAAAGGAGCCAGAGAAAAAGTCTCCTTTATAAATGACAACTCCAGTGGAAGCTAATTATAAATCAAGGGGATGCGCTACTTCATAAAAATTTATACTTATACCCACTTGTGCACAAATTTATGTAAATTACAAAAAAAAATCCTTAAAGAAGAAGGTGATGTTACGTTTAATTTAAAAATAAGTCACTGTTTTATTTTACATATTTTTATTTACATGATTCCAATTGGAATTTGGGAAATCGCCTACAAAGTTGTTCCATGTAGGCTTCCTTACGTATGCTAAGCTTTGACCAAGCTTTATAGAATTACTACACAATTATTACGTTAGCCTCTTTTTATGTATGAAATTATTAACTCAGTTAAGGCAGTAACATAAAATACTTTCCTCGCACGAACGCAATAACATTTTTATGGAAACGGTGGAATTTTTCGAATAAAGGTCAATTGAAGTAGTCTCAAATTTACTCAGTCTAGACGATGGCAAAGCAAATGACTTTATTCCCTTTTCGACTTTGCTTTGCTTAAGCAAACAATTTGGCATTTTTCCAAATTCCTTCAAGCGTTTGACGCCCCCGGTTAGTTGAGTCAAGTTCTAAAGAGAAATATGACACTTTTGAGTCCTCATTTCAGGTGTTTGTTTGTGTTTCTAAAATATCTTTTCCACACTTTTTTACGACAGTTCAATAGTAGGTAATTGACAAATGAAAATATAAATTAGATTCCATCTTAAGTATGACATTTACCATCATCTGGGTTACAAGCATTAAATAATGGAAGTTGTTTTCTCTTGAAAATCGACTCCCTTCGACTAAATGGATAAGGCGTAAAACTCGATACGAGCGGCAGAAACAGAGAAAAGTTATTATGACAAAATGAGGCTGTCAATCTTTACGTGTATCTGTAACGAAATTTTACGAGCTAATTCGAATGATATGAATATTACAAGAGAATTGACATCCATCATCTTGTCAGTGTTTATGAGTACTTTTGTTGGAGGTGCTTCATAAATTATTTTTACTATCATAGACAATTCACGTGAATGATGTTTTTCTCAATAAAATCCTTGGGAAACTTTGGAAAAGTTTTTTTTCTGTTTGTTATCCATTTTATTAATCACCATCCATGAGATTGCAAACCCCCTAAAAAGGATGGATGAGTGATATATTGTCGTACAAATATAATCATGACAAGAATCATGTAGCCGTGTGGTGTCCTATTCGCCTTCCCCTTGCGATGAGCTTGAAAATTGTTACTCTATTTTGGAAAACCAGACAGAATTATTGGAGCCCGTTTGGCGGCCGAATATTGATGGCAAGGTTTTAGAGTAAAGTGAGAAAAATCATCAAATTTCTGATTATTCGCAAGTATGTGTCTACCGAGCACGCCACGACGGTTCCAATATCAGATCAAGTATTGACAAATACGTTCCTTGTACGCTTTATCGACATCTCCAATACAAATCGTCTGACCATTCCACACAGCTGAATCCCATCTGACTGGAAACAAATATCCAGACAAATAAAATGGGTGATACATCGGCGACAATTTTTCTGTTTTTTTTTTTTGCACCTTATCGGTAATACATCTGTCAATATCTCTTGATACTGTTCAAACAGAAAGAAGCAACTAGTGAGCAATTTGTTACATGAGAACAATAGATGCGTAAAATGTCTTCCAGATGAGTTTATACTTTTACTTTTAATGGACTCAAAGCTTTCTATAATTTAACAGCAGCTAATTGTTGGCACGATCCTCAGCAGTAGCAACAAGTATGATCTACGGCAGCTCCATCTAAATATATTTATATAGGTAAAGAGCTCTTCCTTAGATGCTCACTTTTTATCCAATAGGGACTCTCTGAACCCACACATACCATCATGAGACAGATATTTGTGTTACAGATTATCTACCGTTTAATCGTGGAAAGGTTTACAAATCATCTAAATTGTTTATTAATATTGATTTGCGGCCCGGGTCAACCCCGGACAGATTTATTAAGCTTATTGCAAGCAAATACATATGTTACTTAAAACTAACATTTTTACTTAAAAACTAAAGGGTGGCAGCGGTTAAAGAAAGTTAGGACGTGAGGCATAGGTAGAAATAAGTATGTTCTTGAGGGAGAGTTTGCTGAGATGGTAGTCGAAGAGAGGCAGAATATCGTTAACTTCGCAAAGCATCCTAGATATTGGTTCCAGGTGTCCGTAATTCGTTCTGTGAAGATCGAGCCGGAAAAGTGGCACAGACCTAAAATTGCGGGGATTGGTGTTAAAAGAAATAATTTGAAGTAAGGAAGGACAATCGATATTACCTACTAAAATTTGATGAATAAAGAGAATGTCGGCAACTTTTCGGCGTATAGAAAGGGGTTGTAAATTTATAAGTCTCAGCCGGTCAGTGTAAGGTGGTAAGTTTTGGCTATCATCCCAGGGAAGACCACGTAAAGCAAACCGTAAAAACCTGCGTTGAACAGCTTCCATCCGGAGGATGTGAGTTCTGTAGTAGGGTGACCAAACTTGGCTGGCATATTCAAGAAGCGGCCTAACAAAGGTTATGTAAAGTGATTTGGTAACATAGGGATTGGAAATCTCCTTAGACCAGCGCTTGATAAAGCCAAGGGCAGAGTTGGCTTTTTTTATTATACTATCAATGTGAGAACGGAAATTGAGTTCCTTGTCGCAGATAACACCTAAATCACGCAACTCATTCACTAAGGGAACAGGCAGATTAAAGATTAGATAGCAACGAGGTGAAGGAGGGAGGCGACACTTATTGACGTTAAGCTAAAGAAAATTCTTCTGACACCATGTACAAAACCTGTCTAGATCTTGCTGCAGAAGTAGGCTGTCTGAGGAAGATGATATATATCTAAATATCTTCATATCATCTGCGTAAACAGACATGTATGAATTTTTAATGATACAAGCAACATCATTAATGATCAGAATAAATAATAAGGGACCAAGGTGGCTGCCTTGGGGCACACCAGAGGAGGCTTTAATTGGGTCAGAAACCATGGACCTAAATAGAACATAGTAAAGTCGTTCATTTAAATAGGATTGAACCCAAGTTATAAAGTTTATCTGGAAACCAAGAGCCTTTAATTTTAGAAGGATTATATCATGAGCAATTCTATCAAAGGCTTTGCTGAAATCGGTGGCAATCATATCAACTTCATTTCCAGATTCCAGTGCACATAAAGTGCTTGATACGAATTCCGTTAAGTTGGTGGTCGTAGATCTGCCTTTGAAAAATCCGTGCTGGTTTGGGGAAACAATAGATTTACAATGGAAAAGCATTATGTCATAGATAATGCTCTCATATGCAGGACAACTTAGCAATTGGTCGATAGTTGGAAATATCGTCTTTTCTACCTTTTTTATGTAGGGGAATAATAAACGACCTTTTCCAGGTTGATGGAAATAATCCCTGGGTGATAGAAAGCTGAAAGAGAGCTGTAAGAGGTTGGGCTAGATGCATTTGACATTTCTTTAAAAATATGGGGGGAAGGTGATCAGGGCCAGCAGAATAATCATCTTTGAGTTTTATTATTTTATCTCTAACTTGCTCTAAAGTTATAGACACCGATTCCAAAGTTGTTTGTGGGCAGCTGTTTAAGTACGAAAAGTAAGAATGGTCTGGCTCTTGGGAATGGATGGCAAACGCTTGGCCAAAAAAGATTGCGAAGAGATTTGCAATAATTTGGGGATCGCCCGAGGACCTATCAAGAAAATTTAGAGATGATGGATAATTATCCGATTTGCTTTTAGTTTTGATGAACTGAAAAAATCTTTTGGGGTCGGAAATGAGTGTGTGGTCCATTCGGTTTAAATATTTGTCATAGAGAGTTTAGCAAAGTACAGAGAAGTTTATTTGGGCAGACTGGTAGTAGAAGAAATCGGTGTCGGAACGCGATTTTAAGTAAGAATACCAGAGCTTATTTATCTTGTTACGAAGAGATCGCAGATCTTTATTATACCAAGGTGGTGACGATGAGGGATTCCTTTTGGGTAAAAAAGGCACAGATTGGGAGAGACATTTTAAAATTTCGATATAAAAGGATGAAAGAGCATCGTTTACCGTAAGGTTAGGGTTGTCGTAGAGAAAGTTAAAATTGACTATACTGAGGAGGTTGTTCAGTTTGGCGTAGTTAGCCCTATGAAAATTAAAACTGTAAGAATATTCACAGGAAAGGGGATTAAGACCATTGTCATATGTCAGCGTAAGAGAATGGGGAGGGTGGTAACTATCCAACTTAGAAAGCAGACGTTTACTTTCTAAAACAACGCAGTTATCTGTATCAGTGGCGAAGACTAGGTCGAGTTGTCTGCCGATGTTATTGGTGACACCACTTAATTGATATAGACCGGAGTCAGTTAGGCATTCGATGAAAAGATTTTCTTTATCAGAGGTAGGATTTGTAGCAGTATAGTAGGACTGATCAGTCTGAGTCCATAGAAGTTTAGGTAGATTAAAATCACCTAAAAAAATAACAACGTCATTGGGATCAGCAGCATTAAAAATGCAGTCGATTGCATCAACAGCTAGCTGGTAACCTTGAATTGGTTGAGAGGGGCGAATATAGCAGCAACAAATATATATATTGCGTTTGCAAATAGGAATTCTAGAGAAAACGAATTCGAAGAATGCAGTGGACGATTTTTTAAAGGGTCTAGACTCGAGACGAGAGTGTATAGCTAGAAGTACACCACGGCCATATAAATTCTCCTCTTTATCTAGACCATCGTCACGGTGTAAATCGAAGTCTTGGGAAAATAATTCATTATTCTTAATATCAGGGGTGAGATTGGTTTCTGTGAGGGCAAAGATGTCGTATGGCAGAATCTGCGAATTGAGATATATAACATGAGACGCGAAAGAAGAGAGATCATTAGCCACGTCAACAGGAGTCATATCTAACTGCTCATGAAAACGCATAAAAAGTTGCCGCAGATCATTATGATTAGTGGGGAGGCCTTCTTGCAGAATGGAAACCATTGCATTGGTTTTCGTTATACCGTCGATACAGACAGAGTCAGGCTTATCATGTAGGTAGGCGAGATATAAGTGAACATTATCATATAATCTGCGGTCTCTTAAACGAGAGAGAACATATCGGCCATCTTCCCCAGAATCGATAAGGTGCTTGGTTAACTTTGCCTTTGGAGGAAGAATGGGGTCTAAAAAAGAAGGTGGTGTGGTATTAGGGTGGGAGTCTAGATTATAACATGGGGAGGGATTTAAAGTATGGGAGCGAATAAAGTTGGGGTATGCCGTTTTTGTATGAGTGGAATGAGGAGATGTTGGGTTTTGTAAATGACTGGGAGGAGGATCTAGATTGAAAGATACGCGCTTAGGAATTGAGTTGGACACGGTGGAAGAACGTTTCGTATATACGCGATTGGCAGTTTTGAATTGAAGGAGGAGTGAAGAGAGGAAATGTCCCAACTTTAAAACTCCAGTTTGCATCAGGAGTCAGGGTTAGACTTAAAATTAACATTGTTCTGTTTTCTAGATTTAGTGGATTTTTAGTTACTGGACTTATTCGGTTTTATTCTTTCCATAGCTAGTTCACCCAGATTGATGACGTCGGAAGCAGGGTTGATAAACATCCATTCATATTTTGACGGGATGCTTACCTTGAAGGTGTTGGTGGAGATCTTACGGCAGTTGCTGACATCTATTTTAAATTTATATTTGAAGAGACTAGTTAGCCTGTTTCGATCGAGGAGTGTACCTCTTATTAAAAAGGCAACTGACTCAGCTTTGTTGAAATTGTTCAACTTTTTTATTCTCGTGTTCCACTCCGAAAGTGTCCATAAGATTCCGAATCTTGAGATTGTGGGTTCAGGAGTTGGTGTAGTAGCATCGTTTACCGAAGAGGGTTGTGGTGGAGGAGAAGATGATCCAGGAGTTACTGGTGGTTCCATAATTGCAGATTCAAGCATCTCAGTAAGAAGCGAAGTATGATGCAGTCGGTGGGGCTGGGATTGCACCGGTATGTCTTCGATTTTACTGGAAGTTATCCGGATGTGAGCGGCAATTTCGATTAACAGCTCGCGTGACTTGGATATATCGTTGCTTAAATCGCTTATTTGGCACATGAGTGTTTATGAGCAACTGATCATTATTAGGCGGAGAGGGAACGCTGCTTCTGGATGTACTTTGAAGATGAAAATCGAGGGAAGACCGTAGAGAACTCAAAGAGTCTGTTATTGTAGGGATGTAAGATTTTATTATTGATTTAACACTATGGGATAGAAAATATTTTGAATCTTCACTAAAGTCATGTTTGTCATTTCGTTTTATTTAGTCACTGTTTTGAGCCAACTGCATGGATAAGTTTCTAAATTGAGTCTTGTTATAGATTGCAGATTGCTCGAGTGAAATTGACAAATCTTCAACTGATTTCAGAAGGTCATCATATTTTGTAAATTGGTTTTGCATTGATTTCAAGGCATGGTTGTTTTCTGCCGCAAAGTTATTGACCGAATCACTGAGACACTTAATAACAAGTAATATGTGGGACGGAGTGATGTCCTTGCACTCATCACAATAAAACAAAAAGTTGTTTTTAAAATCTTTTAAGTACCCGATGGATCTTTTACTCAAGCCAATGCAAAGGGAATGGAACGACTTGCTACAAAGACCACTGCAGATCACTATAACAGCATTTAGGTCACTTGTTAGGGAGCAATTCGCACTTCCACAGAATTCAGACATGATTTAGTTAGAGTAGGTCAGTTGAGAAATTTTAAAACACAAAAGGCGGTGAATGAGGATTGGGTTAGTTGTTAATTTCACTTTAATATTATTATGCACTTTTAATCAAATAAACAAATCGAGTCAGCAAAACACAACAAAAGGCGATGACCGAGAAATAGGTTGTGCGAATTATTGCAAATTAGGCAGGAAAAAAATTAAATGAAAATAAATTAGCAGAGCGAAATTTAAACACGTCTGAACTTAATGAATGACTATGAATGACTTTTGACGACTATTCCCGGTCGTTTACGACTACGTTACTGCGTTAACTCCAATTTTTGGCCGATGTAATCGTCCCAATAAGCGAACATTTGAGCATTCAGTAAAAATATTGGAATCGTTAACTCCATAATGCAGCCATAATGCGACCGTAAGAAACCGAACCGCTCGAAGTGATGAGAATATTGCGGTGGAGCACGAGTCGGTAAGAGAGAACTCCAATCAATCGATTCCATGCCGTTCTCAAGAGCTAGGCACCAAACGTCTCCGTGGCGTATTTCGCGAGAAGATTTGGCTATATGTCCATATAAGATGGTATTGGGCTCTCTTGAAGATGAAAGAATATCTGGATTGTCATCGAAAAATCATCCTCAATGACGAGGCAAATTTTTGATTAGATGGCTTTTTTATTAAATAAAATAGCCGAAATCGTTATAACAGCAGCCATTGTATACATAAGCAGAGATTTATTGTCTTTTGTGGTTTTATTTTGGAGGTCGTAATGGCTCTGTCAATTTGTCGATTTAAACTCATTTCTTTGGGGAGAAGCAGCCCCACGTTAACAAGCCAAACATTCTAGATGACTTGGAAGCGAACATTCGCCATGAAATTGCTGGAATATCGGCGGAATAATGTGCAAACGGTAAGAAAAGGATAAAGTCATCAACTTCTGCAAGCAGTTCATGGGGACGACAATGATGACGACGAATGATGTCATATTTCATAACTGATAGTTCGGATTATATTTCAGTCTAAAATAAAAATTTCATTGGTACATTAATAGCTTATGTGAACAGACAAATTGGAAGCATCTACTGAAAAGCCCTGTATAATCGTTGCAACATAAGCATTTTGCGATTTTTGAATGTCCGTTTAATGTTAATTAATCTGCACCAAATGCAAAAATTTAATCATCAATGCAATTTCCTTCTTTAAGCAACATTTCTACCCATCTCTCAGGCAACTTCTGGGTGCAGTTACTAAAAAAATTGTTTGGTTTGGAAGAAAAAAAAAAACGACGATAGCCTTTTGGACATCATCCCGAGGTCTACAATTTTTTCCATCAAGGAAGCTTTGCCGACTTCAGAACAAGAGGAAATCTAGAGAATAAGGAGGAAGCACAATTTTTCCGATCTGAGCTCCTGTAACTGTGTGCAGGTATTCCTATCTGTATGAAGGCGAGACTTATCCTGATAGAACACGAGTAGATTAACGTTCGATTAACCAGACCTGGCCCTTTCTGCTCTAATGCCGGCTTAAATCCGCACCGCTGTTGACAGTAGACTTCTGCGCATTATTTGGGTTACAAACTGATATTTTTGACCCTATAAAATAATAACTTGTTGAGGACCAATGTAGCAGATAGGCAGAAAACTGCATAAGTATTAAGCCATTTAATTGGACACATTATGCTCATTCCTAACGAGGGCACAACGTATAATCAAAGTTCCACCTTTTGTCTAGAAGTAGTACTCACTATAAAGTTCTTTCTAGCTCCATTTACTCCACTTTATGCTAACTCTATATGTGACATCGTCATCGCAGGTTCCTTGGTGGTTAACTACAGGATCAAAGTCTATCAATTTTCTCCACTCTGGCGCGATGACTCCTTCTAAATAGAGTTAAGAGGAGTTAAGAGAAACAGCAATGCAGATATTCGATTTTAGTACGATTGGTAGACCACTATCTTCTAGCAACTTCATCGAATTACTTAGAGTTACCGAAGGACAGTCACGGAAAGTCGTCTTATCACGTGAAGATAAGTCGTTCTGCACTCATCATTGTATTTGCAATGGAACATCTTAAGCGAGATTAAAAAATCAACGGTCTTTCAAGACTGCCTTGGTGCACTCCGACTTTAACAGCGAATTCTCCGGTTATCCCCATTATGCATTCCATTTTCAACATGAATAAGTACGTTTCGGGTACATTTTGAAATCTTATTACTGCTTATTCGAGTCGACCTCCTAAGGAAGAGACGGTATTGGAATTATATACCGCGGGAGAAATTTCCCCGAGAAAATCAATGTTATAATTAAGGCTCTTATAGGTGCCACGTTGTGCTCAATGATAGGACGTCAGAACATTCTAATAGGCGACGTTGACGAAGGTTATCTTCACAAATAGATATTGTTGTTGTCTTTTATTATTCACGTACCTAACGCAATATTGAATAAAGGACTGGAGCGAAGCGAACTTTGACTACGATAATGATGTTTGTTTTCTCCCTCATAAAACATATTGTAATTATTTGGAAGTTTATTCCATATAGTAGTGTCTGATTCATTATTCTGCGGCAAATCCTAGAGGAAACCCAACGTTGAAAGTCGATTCGCACCACATTTTTATCGATTTTAAGGCCGCAAATGGAGTGAATCGTGCCCTTGAATCTCTGATCGAATTTACAGAAACCTTTGATGTCAAAATGAGTTAAAATAAATTTTGTGCAGTGTCATGTGACTTCATGGAAATGACTTGAAAAAATTTGTAAAAAATTACAAACCAACTCACAGTTTTTCAAAAGTCTGTGCAACTTATTGCTTACTCTGATGTAATTGATATCAATGGCGGGTAGGCAACAAACTTTCACTGACTCATTTGCCAGCCTCGAAACAGAAGCAGCAAAATAAGAATTAAGCATAGCATGTTGCCAATACAACATCGAGGGATCCGGCAGAACTGTGCCAAATATAGACGTACGAGTATAACATAAGTCGCCTAGAAGTTTATATCTTTATATCTGAATGAAGACGCTTGATGGTTGAGGTCCAGGTCCACCATGTGATGTAGTGCTGTCGGAAGTAAATATAAAGGCATTATCTATGGAAGCAATAATTATCTTATTTTGACCACTGTGACTATCAGTGGATCATTTGCAATCGTCAATCGATATTGTACAAGAACTGGAATGATATCAGTCCTCTTTCACGAATCAGAGCCATAGCTCTGATAGCTGTTCGGAGATTTTCGGCTAATGCAAGGGAAAAGTTATTCATGTTGAAGGGAAATGAAAAAGAAGTTCCAATAAAGGACTATAACGCTATATGGCGACATCAACACAGTAAAAAAAATACAACTGTCCATTCAAGATGGTTGGGAGATTTGAAGCGTCGTTGTGGCAAAGAATTCGATATATCGATATCTCTGCCATAAAAGTGTTGGAATCCCTATAAGAACGATGCGCAGTAAAGAAAAAATATCAAGGATGATGTGTGGTTAAAGTACAAAATTGGAAACAGCTGCCTAGGGATGAATCTAGCTGGACAACTTGCTTGGTTGAGATCTTCGCCAAATGTATTCTTAAGGTCATGATGGTGTTTAAAAAAAAAATCTGTTTTATTTTGAAGTGTGACTTGATGAATATTCTGTCGAAGTAGAAGGTCTGAGCTCAAGTTCAGCACGAAAATAAAGATAATTTCTGACATCACTCCCATTCGACAGGCAATGGTAAACTTCCAAAAACCCAAATGGATACACCGACTGGTTAAATGTAATACTAGGTACTGGATACGGGCTTACTAAAAGCCCACACATTTTAATGTTGAGGGTATTTTTTAAAGAGCTATCCAATGTTTTTTGTTAATGATCTTTACTACTAATTTCACTACTTCCTCGGTCGTTTTTTATAAAGCGCATACTGTCGATTTAATTTTGGGCTGCTCTTGTGATCATTCCAAGACTTGATTAGTTTGCACTTTACCAACATGCACCAGAACCTTCAAAAGCCTGACAAAAGTCCTCAGAAAGTCAATAGTTTTATAGGCAATATGTCACTAAGCTATATCCTGCTGCATCGTTATTCAGCAACGTTGACCATTCACTGCTACGTGAGCTCTGGCCAATAAAGACTGATGATGCCACCTTCGTGAGGACTACACAAAACAGTCACGTTTTTAAGAGTAATTTTCAATGGCAATTTATAGTACAACTTTAATTTTCACTAAAACCTAGGTACATATATAGATAGATATATAGAACATATTTAGCGTATTTGAAGAATATAATAGCACACTTTGGGGTCCTAAAAGACCAGTGACAAGTGTTTAGTAATCGTACATTAATTATTTTTAAAGTGTTTTCAGAGTCGAAAGAAAAGGAAAGGAAAGGAATGCGAAATATGCAGTTCACTGCGCTAAAGTAACAAAAGATTTGTGGTGGGTGTCGAAGTTGAAAAATCAATTGAACAAGATATGAGGAAACGAGAATAAAACTGGTAATGGATATACAATTTTGTTTATTATATCTAAACTTGCATAAGGGTCTCTATCGCAGATTTACAGAGCAGCCACCTTTTGAGCACTTTAAATCGATAACCGTTTGCAACTTGACTATATATTGTAGTTCCAAAGGTAGTTTGTTCAAAATATAAGATGCAACGGAACTGAGAAAATGCCTACTCTGCTCCTTAAAGACCACCTTTTCCATATTTCTCAGCAAGTAAGTCTCATTTCTCCTGTAATTAATATGGACTTGACAATTTACATTTAATTTGTGAAACCACTCTTTCACTAATCATCAAACTGTCACTGGCAATTTATTCAGTAAACTCAGCATTTTCATCATGGTAAAGAACACGAACGAGCAACGTCTGCTTATTATAAACATTTTCTACCGAAATTCGGGGTCGGTGACTGCAACTTTAAGAGCGTTAACTCCAATTTTCGGTCGTAATTCTCGCCCTAGTAGACAGGCAATAACAAGTTTATTGCAAAAATTTGAGTCTACATATTCGTTGTGTGACGTTGCCGTCTCAGTGAGACAACGGGTTGGTCGAAGTGTCGAAAATATCGCTGCCGTTCAGGCGTCCGTATCAAACGATCCAAATCAGTCAATTCCACGGCGTTCTCAAGAATTGGGCATCGCTCAGACCACATTATGGCGTATTTTGCGTAAGGATCTTGGTTTACACCCATACAAGATCAAGCTGACTCAAGAATTGAAGCCGATGGACCATTTGAAGCGACGTACGTTCTCCGATTGGGTTCTGGAGAAGATGCGCCAAGATGATTAATTTCATCGCAAAATCATTTTCAGTGACGAAGCTCATTTTTGGCTCAATGGGTTCGTCAATAAGCAAAATATGCGTTATTGGTCGGGTGAAAATCCAAACCTGCTTCTTGAATCACCACTTCATCCACAAAAAATAACTGTTTGGTGCAGTTTGCATGCCGGCGGCGTTATTGGGTCATATTTTTTCGTCGACGATAACGATCGTCACGTTACTGTGAATGGTCAGCGTTATCGCGCCATGATCACCGATTATTTTCGGCCAAATTGGAAGATATGGACTTTGACATCCTTCAACAGGATGATGCCACAAGCCACACAGCACATGCTACAATCGATTTATTGAAGAGTAAGTATGGTGAGCGTGTTATCTCAAGAAATGGGCCAGTCGATTGGACGCCTCGTTCGTGCGATTTAACGCCGCTTGACTATTTTCTGTGGGGCTAAGTTAAGTCATTGGTTTATGCCAACACGCCGATGACGTCGGAAGAGGTCAGAGCCAACATTGAACGCGAAATAACGGCCGTTTCGGCCGAAATGTGTGGCCGAGTCGTTGAAAATTGAGTCCAACGAATCGGTGGCCATATGAACGAAGTCGAGTTCCATTCATAAATCTTTTGATTGTAATTCAAGGCGATAGTAAAGTTTTTGAAATATCTCAAATGGTTTGCGTTTTATTTTAAAAAAAATTGTCAAGTCCTTATTGGAAAAACCTATATTACCACTTCTGATGAAGAATACTTTAACTGTATATATAAATATGTCGAAGAGGAACTACTTTCGCAGATTGGAATGAGGGTAGTGAGCGCTTGAATTCATATCTGTGAAATAATAATCCGATAATATTCTTTTCTGCTGTGACAATGGATATCAGGCTCATTATGTACACACTACCCCAACATTCAGGACCGTACTCTAGATATTAAAGAACCAGTGCATAATAGATTGTTATAGCAGACCATGTGGTACGATATTGCATAGATAATACATTTAGTTCATGTCGGTTTAGAGCAAATTGTGTTAAATCCCCGAGATACCTAAACTATTTTCTGAACAGCATACATTATCATACCTGTGGCGGTGCACACGAAAGTCCTCAACAGCCAAGCTAGAGACAGCTTTACGCTTTATACACAGCAACTAAGTTGCTGAAAATGCAACTTTACTGTGAAGAAATGGTTACAAATGAATCATTCAAAGTATAGTCCATCGCTAGCTAAAACTTTTCCCCATATTTCTTGCAGAGCTCGAATACCGCGAATCTAGACATATTTTGATGTCACCATATGAGCGCAACTGCAGATCAGCCAGAACATGTGCCATCGAACGGAACAAGTAATAATCGCACTGCGCAATATCTTAGGGAATATTGCGGGTGGGATAGGACTTCCCATTTGAGCGTTTCCAGGTAGGTTTTAACCTCGTATGCGCAGTGCTCGCCTACGTTCCCCAGTGATGGTTTCGTTGGGTTTCAACAGTTCATAAATAATACCGACCAGGTCCCACCAAATACACAGCATTACGTTCGCAGCGTAAATATTCGGGAGAGCCGACGGCGTAGAAGCTTGACCGGGCAGTCCCCACGACTTTCTTCTCTTTGAGTTGCTGTAATGAATCCATTTTTCATGCTTACGACTGATAACAAGTATCTTTTAATTGTGCAAGCCTTCGAGTTTACATTAAAATGTGAATAGTACTCTAGTTCCATAAGATACAATACACAGAGGTTTCAGTTTCAGTATTTAAAAATTTAAAGTTTTGTATTTGTACATTGAATTCAAGAGATGAAGATTAAAAATTAGATTCAGTGGCCAAATATCGTAAAAGAGAGGACTTGAAATTATTAGTGCTTCCAATTTTTGTAATGCTGATGTGTAGAGATTTCTGACGTTCGGAAGTTAAGCAGGCGTAACTTGTTTGCAAGAGCAAGAGCATAGCTTTTTGTAAAAGTAATCAGGCTCTTTAGTTTGCATGATATTGTGTAGGAGGCACAACGTCCTAAATTTAAGCAGATTGTCGAAGTTACAAACTCAGATCTGTTTCGAGTAGAAGGAAGTGTGATTATATCTTCTTAGATTATAGCAGAAATGAGCGATATTATTGTAAACAAAATTTAGCTTTCTTCTTGAATCATGGTCTACAGAATATCTCACAACAACAACAAGATTGGCAGAAGGAGAATTTTTGCCAACAAGGGTTTTGTCCGAGTGGGGATAAAATATTGTGCAACCCAAAGAGCACATATAGTGGCATTTATACCATGTAAGGGTTCGATTAAAAATTAGACCAAGATTTTTGGCGGAGTCAGCGTACTCTATTGGGAACTGTGCTAATTTTATTTCTGGAAAATTAAATAGATTCCGTCTTCTTTTGTGTATTACGAGTACTTTTGATTTTTGAGCATTTAAACTTAGATCATTCTTGGTTGATCAATCGAAAATTTGCTGAAGATCTTCATTCATCAGCATAGCAGCTGCGTTTACACGATTTAATGGAACACTCAAATGAATTTGTGTGTCATCAGCAAACATATGGATTAAGCAATGCTTCGTCAATCTAGGAAGTTCATTGACATACAGGATCATTCCTTGTGGTACCCCGCATTTACCTGGCCAGAAGGATGAGGACTGTTCGCCTGCTACAACTCGTTGCAGTCTTCCTTGCTTATAAGTCTCGTAGAGGATATTGAAAAATTGTACTCTTTCCTAAGTTTTGAGTAAAGAATGGAGTGGTTGACTGTAACGAATGCTTATATTAAATGGTTGCCTGCATACGAGAGAGCACGGTTATCGGCATAACCAATTAAATTATCCTAAGGGGTAGGGTGTAGATGAAATTGATGTAGATTAGAAGGAGTATTGGTTCAAGGACCTCCTCACCACTTATGGCTCCATTCACCTTTACTTTTTGTTTTCTGTTGGTCGGGAATGCAGCAATATTTCGTGGTTCAGCAAATCGAAGGCCTTTGTTAAGTCAAGGAAAATGCCAACTGACCTCAGGTTGTTAACAAAGCCAGATTGTGATTTATTAAAGAATTTCCTCTTTGATGGGAATGCTATTATTCTATTAACCATTAATTTTTCACTCTGGACAGGCAGTTTTGCTTGTTAGTTGCCTACTGATTTAGTTAAAACGTTAATTTCGTAAAAAGGTAGGCTGATACATTATCATACATCATTTTCAAGTCACTACTGACCGTGTACTATGTAGATTAACATTAAGGTTCCCTACATAAAATGTGAGACTATGTATGAAATTACATAGTTCGTTATAGACTTTAAATATTCTCATAAAGAATTTAACAATCGTGTAACGAAAACTGATTATATTGACATTTCTAATTTAAAAACTTTACTCCGTGACACATTGTCCATACACTAGCGCCGTCCTCGTATAGTTTTACAACGCGGTCCATTGATAACACAGCATGACAAGGTTTTGGTAACATGAATGATGATATGTGCAAATGTTTCTTTACAGTTACTTAAAATAATAATGGAAAGCAAAACTGTCCCATCATGTCAACTTCTCGCGTTATTGAGGCATTTATAGAAGCTATCTTCATGTGTTAAGTGCACCAATACCTGAATTTAGTTGTCTTGTTGTCGATCGGTTGGCAATCGGAATAATTTAAAAAAGTGATTTAAGGAGTCTTGATATAGTTTAAGTGAAAGTACAATACAATCTATAAACTAAATGTGGAAAAAATCGGTCGACGCTCTTATGAAAATTGCTGTGTGTGTCGCCAATATATTGTAAAGGCCCATGGAAGGGCTGTAACTGAAAAAGTAAGCAGGCTTATCAGCTTTATTTGAATCGTTCTATAAAACAAGGCAAAGAATGTATTCTGAAATCGTTTTGTATCTTGTGTTATGTTACACATATCGTGTTTGGCGTGAATAAACGAATCACTATGATGACTGTTAATTTTGTTTAACTAAAATAAAATAAAATGGTTTAAAAAAAAATTTTTTTTTAAATGGAATACCCGGGAGCAGCTTCTGTGTCCATGCCAGTGTTTGCTTTTACTGCAAGCCGGGCGGCAGAGATTTGACAGCGCTACAAGACACAGATACACATTCTGTTCAGCCCTTAAATGTCGTCCAACTTCATAAAAATCGAAGAGTTTTGCTACATGAACAATATGCGAAGTGTGTATAAGTAAGCTAAGCAGCTGGCTGAAACTCTAGACCTCAAACGCAAGCTCTTAGTAATTCGAATGAATTCAAACTTCTTATCCAGCCATTACTTAATGAAGATAAGTGAGAAGAGTGATAGATAATATGAAGAATACTCAGATCTACAGTTTGGGTCACACCCTAGCAACTATTTCAGATATGCACTGAATTTAAACAAGAGATGCTGGGGAAGGCAGTGCTAGTTGCAAGTGTTAACAGGGAAGGCATGTTTGGGACTGACAGTAACAGACGAGGTCAGAAGTGGGCACAGGTCTATATGTATTGTCTCAACCACAAGTCAGAAACAGGGCTAATAATAAGATTTCTGGATTCCTAAGTAGTCCGAATCCTTTATAAGTAGACATCTATGGATAAAGACAAGTAAATATTGTAGATAGGACCCATTGTTCCGTGATTGGAAGTCGTGGACGACACTTGATTAAAGTATACATAGCCAACCATAGTAAAAGGCAAATCAAAATCAATTGCTAAGTACAGCACCGAACAAAAAATAAAGCAAACACTCATACTGGTATTATAAACGCGCCTGTTAACAACAGTAGGCAGGTGTTATCTGAAGTTTGATGTTGCAACACCATCAATTTCGTATAATGTATCCCAATATCATTAACAAGGGGATATCAGTCTCAAATTTGGTGACCAGTGTGCTCAGAAAACTACACCTCGGAAAAATAGCGAATTTGTCAAGCAAGTTACAGTCGATTCTTTGAAGATTGCCCTTGAACTTACCGGACAATGTTGATGAACAACTGCAGTTTAATGCACGAGTACGTATGGTTAGGAGAGGATTTAAAAAGTCAGAACTTTACGCAAAACATCCAGCAAAAAACCTTTCATCTGTTCTATTAATAGGAAGAAACGACTGAATCAAGCGAACAGCCGCTTTCATTGGACGAGCAAGAACTGGGCTAAGGTTTTATGAAGTGATGGCATTCGATATAGATTCAGATATTAAGTTCTGACTATAAAACACGGGGGAGCATCAATAACGATGTGGGGTAAGCAAATGTTCATCATTCATCATTCATGTTATGGTAATGTTTATTCTCTCGTCAATGGGTGGGTCAATTGTGTGAAATAGGCGGCTGGATGAATGCCCATGTGTACCAAGAAATACTGGAAAATGCTTCCTGGTTTGTTGTTAATACAAGACAGTTTATTTAATCACGATAACGAATAAAAATACAACAGCTGGTTGATGCGAAACTTCTTGGAAAGAGAAAACGCCGAAGGTTTGGAATGGTCGTTTCAAATTTCCGACCTCAATCCGATGGAAAATCTATGGGATGATCTTGTAGATCGGAAGTCGAGAGCTGCGAATGGGAAGAATATCGCATATCGGGTTTTGTAGTTGGATGTTTTTGGCGGAGATACAAGTTAAGCAGTCGCATGCAACGGACAATTGACACTGCGTCATGGCGCAATTGGCTTTACCTTCCGAGCTGATACTATCCATGGAGCAACACAAAGACAAAGGGTCCGACGAACGAAAGTGTACGAAGCAGCAGAGGTCGTTCGTGTTTCGTACGAATATTCTCGTGATAAGTTAAGTTGTTAAGCTGGTGCCGCGATTGCTCATAGTGGACAACAAGTGAATACTGCTGTAAACTTCACGCTAATGTTTGGAGGTGTATAAGCGAAATCCGGGAGTTTTTGTGTCGAGTTGTACACTGATGTAACTTGAGACCAAACGATTTTATATTTTTTCAGGCGAAACTGCTTCGAAGAAAGCAAACACGGTTCTATTGGCTGGAAAGGCCATTACTGCAATTTTTTCGAATTGGAAGGGAATAATCCTCATGGACTTTCTGAAGAAAGGAAGCCCGATCACAGGACAGTACTACAGTGGATTATGCCGATTTGATAAGAAATTGAACGATACACGGCTCTAGTGGTTTCTTCAAAGAAAAAAGTGCTGTTCCACTACGACAATCATCCGGAATCGCCACAGTCAAAAAAATACAGCTCGAACAAGGAGCTCATCAAATGTATAATCTGAAGAGTTTAACAAATCATATGAAAGGGTTTAAAAAATGGCAAGAACGTTAAAATAAGTGTATCGTTGATCCGCCCTCTCACTGTGCCTGTAGTCTAAGGTCTAAGGCCGCCCTACGGTAAACAGAAAATTAGAGAACAATGGTTTAAAGTTGGTAGTGTCCTGAAAAGTTTCGTGTTAAACAAGCAGACTCCTACATCAGCTGGAATTGAGATTTGAGATTTGCCTACCAAATAGGCTATCGTCGAGACCACTATACTTGAATGTAACTCAGTCATTTGAACCACCACTGGACTACTCGTCAATGCCTTTCTTTTCTACCTACGACTGTTTGACAACTAAGGCGTTGTCATCCAAATGCGAAATTACAAGACCATCACCGATGTTGCCCTAACCCAAATTGGAAAAACCCATTAGTACATCAGTATCCAAATTCATACGCCTACTCGTAGTACCACTCTAAAGGAATTCAAACATCGCAACATGAATACTGCAATTAACATTGTTGTTATATAGTTTCGCTCAAGGACGAAAATGTTAAAACCAACCAACAGTCTCCATACATAGTGACGAATTTCCTGTGCCCACGCCAAGAACACAAGAACCGTGTGCAGTGATGAGGATAACCGTGAAGAAAATTATTCGCTAGAGAAGGAAATATCCGAATATGTACCTCCTGGAAGTTCGTTGAAAGAACCACACAGGATTCAGTAGCAAGAGTTGAATGATTGGTTTCGTGAATTTAAATTTATCCATCAGACAGTCTGAAATTTCCGGTTCTAGACTACAAGAATGCAATCTGTTATCAATAGAAACTAAGATATCTTTGCCAAGGGAAAGGAAGAAACATTTAGGTGCCCTGTTTACACAGAACGAGCTACTGTAACGACATTAACAGATTGATGAATGAATTACCGATCACTTACAGAACAAATGAATGGTGTCTCTTTATTGAAGTATCTAAAACGAGCTTGAAAGCAGTTCTTCTAAATAATATCTAATGAGGGATATTCGCTACCTGTAGCATATTCAATCACTTTAAAAGAAACATACGATACTATGCAATTTACAATATATTAAACTTAGTTAAGTATAGAGGCTCAAGTTGGAGAAATTGTGTTGACTTAAAAGTGATAACTTTGTTACTAAGATTACAGGGTGGCCTTACAAATTATTTTTGTGTATGGCTGCTTGGGACAGTTGAGCTACAGAGAAACACAATTTGGTTAAAGATTGGCCCATGAGAACGGAATTTGTTGCTGGACAATCAAACGTTAAATATTCATCTGTTGTTGTTAAAATCTTATAAGGATTCTACGGATTTAAGTTGAAGAATGCCATTGAAGATACATTTCTTTACACATTTTGATTTTTTTCCAAAAAAAAACTTAGAGCAGTGAGTGACGAATTGGTTTCACCAGGACATAAAGAAGATTGAAAAACGTTATCGAGGTCGGTGGGAATGCAGCCATGTCAGAGGATTACTGTTGATCTTTAATGCGAGAAGATTCTACATGTCACACACGTAAAAGCCGAATCATAGAATACATGTTTTTTAATAAATAGGAATTACAAATATTTATGTTGTAGAATGAATTAAATGAGTTTGCCTTCTTGAATTTTTAACTTTCAATGCCTAAACGTTTTTTCAGTTCTAATTTGATATTAATTCTCGTATCCCTAAGACGAAAACGGTACGTGTTGCAAGATAATCATTGCTCCTATATCCGTAAATAGAATTCATAATTGATAAAGGAATATCTTTAACCGTGGTGTAGTGGTACTAGCAATCGCTTCTCACTCGGAGGGGTCTAGGTTCGAATCCTGCCCATGAACAAGTCTTTCAAGTTTTTCAGTTGTGTAATTGGAACTCAGACAGGAGAATTCTGCGTGTGAAGGCATAACACTGACACGTAGATTTGGCTGTTGTAGAGTTTCGAGCACAAAAAAAAAAAAAAAAACTGCGAATTATAACCTTCCACTCTGAGTGAAGAAAAAACTCTCCGTCCTATTCGGACTCCCACCCCCTGGAGAGCAAATACCGAAACCAAACACACCTGAGTTTCAAACCACTACAAAAACAATTTTCCTTTCTCCTCCTTTCCGCCCGCGCCCGGGCAACAGTAAAAGGGTATCTAACCCCTTAGGCGCGCGTAAATTAGAAAAAAAAAACTCACGTCTTATTTTCAATAGTAGCTTATTATGTTGCAGATACTCGTAAGTTGCTGTTTAAAAAGAATGTTCTACCTTGTAGACGTTCGTTTGAAAGAGTTTTAAACGAACGTCTTCGCAAAATCATAAAGCTAGACGATAGCCAGTGTGGATTCGTGGAAGGAAGATCGACGGTGGACGCAATCCAAAGCTTGCGAATATTAATGGAAAAACATCGGGATTTGTCAAAAGATCTGCACATGATATTTATTGATCTAGAAAAGGCAGATCTAGAGATCTCATATGGACCACGTTGATGTCTCAAAAGGTACCGGAAACGTATATACGAATGATACAAGACATGTATGGAAACGTCAAAACTGCTGTTAAATGTACCGCCGGACTTATGAGAGAATTTCCGGTAAATGTCGGAGTGAATCAAGGAAGCGTTCTTAGCCCTTTCCTCTTTAACGTGGTACTAGACTATCTTTTGAAAGATTGCATGCACGAAGCAAATGTAACATCGATTCTCTTCGCCGACTACGCAGTTATTCTAAGCGATAATGTCGTAGATTTACAAAACGTCCTAAGTAAATGGAAAGACGCGCTAGAGAAAAACAGGTTTAAAATAAGTCGCTCAAAGACGGAACATTTGACCTGCCCATTTTCGGATTCACTGCGACCTATTCCAGATATAATGTTGGACGGAATAGTTCTTCCGAAAACCACTAGGTTCAAGTATCTAGGATTAATTGTTAACGTGGAAGCGAAATGTGACTACGACGTAAGGCACAGAGTAAGTGTGGGGCGTTTAGAAATAAAATGACGGCAGCAGAGATGAAAATGTTAAGGATGTCGACTGGAGTTAGACGAAGTCTACACATAAAAAATTCGGTAATCGAATAACTTGAGTCGGATAAAATTAGCTGGTATAGCCACGTTCAAAGAGGATCTACGGAAAATCCCGTTAAGAAGGCAATATCAACTACAGTCGCTCCTACTAAAAGAAAACTAGGTAAGGAAAAGAATTCCTAGATTGCTCAGATGGCAAATGCACAACAACGCCTGGGGCTAGCCGCCGAAGCGATACAGGACCGAACAGTATGCAGACGCGTTCTGCGATCTGCAACATTAGCCAGCCCCATAAGCAGTAGCGATGCAGTAAAAATGGGAAACTCGTTATGCATAAGTTCGTGTAGCGAGGAAAGAAGTTTTACCTTGTAGATCATTGCATTTGAGGATATAGCGGTAAACGAATGCACTACACGACGTTGGTTCGGAAAGTTCCATTCGAGAGATTTCAGCCTTGAAAATAAACAACGTGGGAAGCCGGAAACGTTAGTTGAGGACGATGTCTTAAGAGCAACGCTGGATGCGTACCCAACAAAATCGGTGCGGGAGATCGCACAAAGCATGGGAGAAAGTCGATAAGTGGGTATCCCAAGAACTGAACGAATCCTAAAAAATACAGCGCCTGGAAATCTGCGCATCGCTCACATTAAGATAGCCAACTGAAAAGTTTTTGCACCGGATAGTCACCTGCGATGAAAAGTGCTTACTGTATGATAATCGCAAAAGATCTGGGCGCTGGTTGGATGCAGATGAAAAACGAAAACACACCCCCAAGCCCGATCTTCACCCAAAAAAGGTTATAGTGACAATTTGGTTGACATCCAAAGGACCAATCCACTTTTCATTTCTTCAACTAGGAGAAACACCATCAAATATTGTGAGGAAATCGACATATTGCATACCAAATTGGCTGAAAAGCAACCTGCGTTGGTCCGATCCTTTTACATGAATATGCTAGACCCCATACCTCACAAGTAACGGTGCAAAAACTGTTGCAGTTGGGATTTGAAATCATTCCGCATACTCCGTACTCTCCTGATATTTCCCCAACGGATTACCAGCTTTTGCGCAATCTGGATTCATTTTGCCGGTAGAAGGTCTTCCGGAAACAAGAATAGGTCATGAAGATTTCATTTCATTTTCATCAAAAAGTCAGCACTCCTACGAAAAAGGAATATTTGAGCTTGTATCAAGTTGGAAGAATGTCATAGATATTAACGGATCCTATTTTGATTGAATAAAAATTTACCGAAGAATATATTGACTTTTAAATGTTTACTACAAAATCGGACATTTCATAGCTTATTACATCGGAGATAAATTACTCTTCAAAAAGTGTGTTTAATATTGTATGTTGGGGTCTCCAAGCATCGTTTATATATCTCTCGTATCTATCTTGATGACAATAGCGCGCAATAGACGTTAATGCCGAACCTTGATCCGTCGTCATTAATCTAAGATTCCAACCGCATTCAGACCCCAAACATTCCCAATTTTGATAAAGATGACCTATTTCTTGAAATGATGTGATTGAGCAACAGCTTAGGTAGCCTGCCTTGTGCCATCTCGATTACTTTATCTATATATTCAAAGTGCACTCGTAGAGCTTCCAGGAAAAGAGGAGGTACTCCAGTCTCCAAATGCCACATCTAATTAGGAGTGTCATTAGGTAGGGGAAAAATACGTTTTAATTAGTATCGAAGAAACCTTTCTACTTCCTCAAAAGGGTAAAAACCCACACCTGGATTCTGTATAAAAGAACCGATTTACTGTTGCATAAAGTATTCTCTGTTTTGAGATGTGGGCTATGCTTTTGTTAGCAATACAACGACTCCAAATTGAAGATACTGAGCGTTTTGCTTCCGATAGTTTTGCATTAAGGTGTTTTTTCAAATTGAGATTTGCAGTATTCGTATTCTACCACTATTTCAATACGTTCTCTTTCTGAAAATCATCATCTACGACTTTTCAAAATTAATACTCAGGTTCCATAGCTTGCAGTACTCAGCTAGTCTGTCTATCATAAACTGCATCCCGTTGATTGTTTCAGAGAGGAAGACGATGTTATCTGCATACGTCAGAGCAAAGATCTTTACTTGATTCAGTTCAATTTCTCCTCTCACAAAATCGGTTAAGCCATCGACGAATAGGATAAATAGAACCGCGCTCAGTATGTAAACCTTCTTCACCCCCATTGACATTCCAAACTCATCAGAAATAAATTCGCCATCCCAGACATATGCTAAATTGCTGTCGTACATTACCCTTAAAATGTTGATGACTTTATTAGACATTCCTATTGCGTGAATTTTATAAATAATTTTGCTCATGTGCGAACCCATTGAGCCCCAACTGAGTGAGTCTCGTCACGTAACGTGATTAATCGATAGAAATAATGGTTAATCAGCGAACTGCCGTCATAAGGCTGTGGTCTTCTGGTTTTAGTTCTTTCACTAGTTGGATCTTATGCGGTTGTAGGCCGATATATTTTCCCAAAATGTTCTCCATTGTGGGCAGACAAATGTCAAACTGTTGCGATCGATGCAGAACTCCCAATTTCAGACCATTCGCCGGACTTTCATTCAAAACGGCTATAGTTTCTTTTCGTTTTTTTTTTTATAATTAGCCCGCCCTCAAGGGATTTGTGTAGCCTTTTGGTTTGTACACAGCGAGGGCGAAGGAAACTTAGGGACGAAGAAAAGAGAGGAACCGATGTACATTGGTCTTAAATGTTTGAAAGTTATAACGACTAAGAAATAGTGAGCTTCTGTACGCACATTGTGCTAATGCACTGTTGGCTTTACGTAAGGGATACGAAAGTTATTTAGTCGATTATAACATCATGTAATCTTCTATATGGTTCGTGAATCGCAGTCAGATTTTATATTTAAGATGATTTGTCAAACATATACTGAACATAAATGTCTTTCAGAACTGATAGTCCGGTTTAAAATTAATTCATATTGGAACATCTATCGGTAAAACAAACCCTTTGTATTGTATACAATAAGGAGTATACAATATAGGTGATTAGGTGCAACGTCCTAGATTTGCAGTTCACTAACAGGAGCTGAAACAATTTCCCTCATGCAAGAAATCCACAAATTGCAAATCAATGCTGAGCTATTATTCACTGATGACGACAATGATGACAATTAACAATATCCGGTATTTAACAAATTTTGAGACCAACCCATTAGCTATGCTCACTGACTTCATTTATTATTAAGGTACCAGGACGAAGTTAATAACCGAGATAGTGTACGACAATATATAAAAGAGCAATATAACTCTGTAAGGGGCTATTTGTAGGAGAATGGTTAATGTCAAATGGGACATATCCAATAGAATAACTTTAATAGAGGTAATTGTGCTCATTACATGGATCTCCATGAAGTATCTATATAAACATAGAAGATGCCTGAACAATATATATAAGTTGAACTATGTATCCATAGTTGAACCGTGTTATTGCTCATTCTTAGTGATCTGTAGGTAAAAGATTTTCTAGTTTCTGATATTCAAAAATACCCATCACCCAAACATACTCGTATATGTCACTCAAGCTACGTGGCCTATCTATACCTGTTGATATTTTATGCAAAATGCTGGACAGTCGTTCCTCAGCCACTGAAAAAAATCCTGCCGGAAACACAAATGTAGCAGTGAGTACGTGCGTCATTTACGCAAAAGTGAAAATCAACTTTCTGACAACAACAGCAGACAACCAACTGATGGAGAATTGAAGTGGAACTCCTACAGAACTTCAGGCAGCAATCTAAAGCAGGAACGTGAGCAATTTACTGAAACAACTCGACTTTGAATATTTGCTGCTAGGCAAAATGTTAAAATGAAACATCACTTGCCTTAACCGGCCTCTTTTTGCGAAAAATTAATTCAAAATCAATAAATCAGTGAGAAATCTGTTCATCAACTTGACTGACAAAGAATGTTTGGAATGCCAACCAAATATGCCCAACGTACAGCTACCCCTCCTCCCACTCTTGAAGGCATCAAGAAACTTCCTCGACACAGAGGAAATAAATCTTGAAAACGGAGATCCATTGGCATATTTCTCCTTTCGACCGGCCATGTTTCTAATATCGTAAATTTGACACTCTTGCTCCTTAGCCACTTAAACGGTTATTTATGACCCTAATCGGGGTGGAATAAGCACTCAACAGGACTCTTTGTGTCATAAAGCACAGAGAAGTTCCTTAAGAAAGAAACAAGAAGAAGAAGAAAAGATGACATTGTTCTTAACCCTCCGTAAAATTGTTTTACTCTTTATACACACACACACACACCCAAGAAAAACCAAAAAAAACCAAAAAAAAAATCCTAATAAAAATCTGTGTCCTTCAACAAAGAGGTGGTGAAAAGGGCGGCAAATGTTGACAATTGTTAGTATTCATTTTCTTACTTTCAGTTTTTCAGGATACAAGTACACATTCACTGAGTTTGGATTGCTGTGCTGTTAAAAGGATGCGTGTAAGGGTATGCTGCCTATTTTGGCAGAGGAATGGCGTAAATGGAACTTTGACATAATAACGAAGTGTCAAAGTGGAATAACAAGAAATAGAAAACAAGAAAATGCGTGGATATGGATACTTCCAATGCTTGTCTCTTCAACCGGGCCGAGGATATTACAATACCTATGTACACACAAAGTGTACTGATGAAAGAGCTCTAACCGGGGGGACTAATTGAATTATTTTCGACAACAAAAAGGACGGCAAAGACGACTATAACAGACTAATAACGTACACGAGTATAAAATGATTGTGTGTGTTATGAAGGAGATGCTTGTTGAATGAAATTAGCTTTCGATGTACGGATAACACACATCTGTAGCTGTACCAACCATTTAAGGGTGAATATCCTTTTTCGTTTTTCTCCTTTTGGCTCCTTGCAATATCCAACTGGCAGTAAGGTGTATCCGTAATCCAAAACAAAGTTAATAATCCTGTGGATATCCTTGGAAATTTCTTGTCACTTTTCTTCACTATCACTGCACTGAGATACACTTGATTTCTTTGTAATCCTTTTTTCCTTTTAATTTTTTATTTTTTTTTTGCTTTTCTTACTCAACTTCACTAAGTTGATGTGAAAGTAATGGCCTTACACAAACACTATTTAGAAACTCGCACGTACGTACGTATACTGCTTTTTACCAAAAAAATAATCTTTCGCAAGATTCTATGGGAATTTGTTGTTGTTAATGGGAAGACAATCAAATTGATATCCTTTTTACGTTTACATTTGTATCCGTAGATACTCGTACTTTTGTTATTATCTTTTGCTTTTGGTTTTTATTTATTTTTTTTTATTTTTGAATGATAATCACCAACACTAGCTGTATGAACGAGCGGAATTACACACACGTATTTCCAGTAAGGACCAAAAGTTACTACTGACCTAACTTTTCGTTTCTAAGGATAATTATGTTTCTGTATAACAGTGAAGATGATGCGTTTATGACGTTCGTAGAGGGTTTCGTTTCTGGTTGTCGTTGTTTTTTTTTTGTTTTTTTTGTTTGCTCCTTTTTTTTCTCGAATGAAAGCAATTCCAGTTCCTCAGTTTGGCGTTTGGAATTCCAAAAAGAGAGGTAAAGGATCTGCGCATGCGTTATTGGGTGGGTGGGATGTACTCCGAATGACATTGTGACGCTCATTCGGAGTTACTCGTCGTTTGTTTGTTTTTACAGGATTTTCTGGTTTCCTTGATGTGAAGGAGATGTTCGGCTCTAAGAGGTGTTAATGAAATCTGTAGAGCGGGTAGTGTTTTGGGCGGCGCTCGGGTGGGATTACTCAAGTAGTGGTAGTGCTTCACCTTTATTTAGTGGGTTCAGCATGAATGTCATTGTTGATGGGCAATCTACATATTCGGGTGGAGAGGGATAATTTAATCTTATGAACACAAAAAATTCTCATTGGGATGATAATGAATGGAGAACGGTCAGGGTGGAGAAGGAGAAAAAGCATAGATTTAAGCTTTTGCGCATTTCGTTTGATTGGAAATTATTGTAGTTTCAAGGTAAAAGGTTATTGAGAGTTTGGGATTTTGTGCGAAATGAGAAGATACCAACTCGTACTTTAAGAGAAATTTATTATTACTCTAAGGAATTGGGAGAGTGTGGTTAGAAGATATTGAGATGGTTTAAGGAGAAGGGATATTAGTCAAATCCAAATTACTTTACCAAAAAAAACTTCATATAGACATCCTTAACTTTGCTAGAAGAGTATATACACTTTAAGGTCCGTAAGGTAAATGCCCTTTTCTTATGATTTTTTGACATGAAACTGTATAAATGCATAATCATCTTGTGCCTCTTCATGAATAACTGCAACCCCGCATCTGCATATTCAACCAACCTTAAAGTTAATTTCAAGCGATTTGAGTATCTTAAAGCTGAACAAAACAAGACGGATGCGATATGGAGACAGGAAAAACTTTGGTTTACATTTCTCCCAGAAAGCACTGTCATTTTTCATTCCGAAATGATTTGTTGGCTTTGAACTGACTGGACATTTATACCAAGGGTTTCATCGTCCTTCGATTGAGGCAAACAACAAGTAAACACTAAATACAATAGTTGTAACGGCAGACTACAACACTTAAATTGGAAGCAACAACATTGCACTCAAATAGGTGATGGAAGGTCATGACCTCGGTAACTGAAATTATAAAACCAGATGGGTTTTGCCAATTGGTTCATCATCTGTTGTTCAAATACAATCTCTGCCAGAGGGAAAAAAAAATTTTTTCTCATTGATAGACCATCATCATGGCAACGACCACATCATTCTGTCCACCTAATTTTTGGTTAATTTGTCGAGGGATGCTGGCCATGATTCACGTCCAATATGAGGATCTATTTATCAATTGTTTCTTATTTCCAGCCTAAATCAATGCATTGACGTAATTTCCCAATGAATAATAATCTACAGGAGTCGAATAACAGATTCCCGGAGCTTAATAAGCAAGAGCATTTCTCAAAATAAACTTATCTGCATGAGATATGAACAAGTCGATGGTTTGGTATTCTGTAACCGTACGAAACGTAGTACCATCATTGTGAAACCAGAACTTGCACGGATCAATGTCCTTTGTATATCCAAAGGAATATCGATTTACGTTCATTTTGGCTGGAATGAGTATTTTATGGGTTACTTAACGAACACGGAAGTAACAGAAGTTTGTTATGCAAGACAAGTTAGCAAAGCAGAAAAATAATTATCCAAGAACATGTGGCCACAACGTAAATGCCATGCGAAGTGCCCATGGAAATATACAATTTTCAGGCTATATAGGCAGCTAAATCAGTGAATAAATTAATGAAAAGCAAACAATGACTTTTGGGTGGATGCCTTGTGTAAAAGCAAAAGCGTCACGAAAAGCAGTAACAAGAGTTAAATACAACTTAAATAAGCTTGATTTATATAGCCGACACAACAATGTTAAAGAAGTTAATGGTACGAGTAGTTAATGTTAACGCAGCTTTTTAAGTGACAAGTAGACAGAGGATACCTGACCAATGAAGTGTCCTCATTTATAATACGAGTATGTACCCTAGCAACAGTGAGAAACGAGCTAAATATCGATATCTCATTAAGATAAAAGGAGTACAACACAACACGCAACACAGCGACATGGAAATTGCTACTACCCCTACATCTATGCAGAAGAAGGTGCAACAGTCAAAATATTTATGGAATTCCTTAGAAGATGACAGGTAGCCGCAGCCCAGTAGAGCTGACCCAGTCAATACCACAGACGATTCATTGCAAATTTTGAACAAGAAGTTTTGATATGATTTTAAGCCAGGGTTTTGCTAGCAATATGCACATTAATTGAATTGAGTTCCCCTAATATTATAGCCCCCCAGTACGATTGACATCAAGAGCCTGATCACAACATTAAAAAGTTACACAGCGGTAGGCGGTATACCTGCAGCGTTAATAACATCTACCAAAGTACTATACCACCCGTCATTACGGGCGATGTCAATATACACAATTCTGGATGGCTTCGACATTTTGGACAGACAACACCCGAAGGACGGTGCGTTGGATCTTCGCTGAGGAAAATATCTTAACCCAGCTTGTAAATGAGCCCACAGCAATACCCGACGCTGATAATCATACCGCCAGTCCCCTGGACTTGTTTTTAATTTCTCACTCTGAAAAATACAGGTCGATGTGCTATCCCCTCTAGGCTCGTTGGATCTCTGTGTCATATCAGCTAATTTCTGGTACACCGACCACACAGTTGGAGCGGACTCAGAAGCTTCTTTAGGAACTTTAGCTGGTGGTTATGTTTCCTCAATAACGACGTGGATGCCGCTGCTGATCTGATCACAGGCACTCATCCTTTGGAATGATATCCTATATCCCTCATCGGATGAAGAGTATCAAACCAAAAGAAAAGGCATGGTACGACTCAAGTTGTAAAGAGGCTGTCAGGGTTAGAGAAATGTCTTTTCGGTCCTTCAAGAACAACCCGACAGAGGAAAACCGAAAAAAGTTTAAACGAGCCAGGAATGACTGCAACGTCTTTCCTAATCGTGTGAAATTTCAATACGACCAAAAGCTGAGGCAAAAAATATTACAATGTCCCAATGGTAGTAACAAATTTTGGTCGTTCGTCGAAAATATTAAAAATTCTACATCCTCCATCCCTACGCATATTTTTAATGACATTCCAGCTGTCAGCTCCTTGGACAAAGCCAATCTGGTTGCTCCACACTTTGCGGCCATTTCAACACTTCCAGATTATGCTTTGTCTCCGACTACATTTGAATGCGTCGAATCTTCAATGGGACGAATTCACTTTCGCACTCTTGTAGTAGCAATTTTACTTAAAGTTCTTAATACGAGGGTTGTCTGTTTCCGACCGAACAATGATACAAGAAACTTTTTCTCAAATTTTTTTTTTATTTTTCTACATAGTCTCCTTATAACTCTACACACTTCTCCCAGCGATGTTCCCGTCATTTGACGAAAATCTCTGCCCTCCGAGCACAGTTTTTAGATGAGAGAACAAAAAGAAGTCGCTTGGTGGTAGATCTGGTGAATAAGGCGGATGATCAAGCAGTTCAAACCGTAATTCATGGATTTTCTTTTTCTGCAAATGTGGGCGTTTTTCCGCAATTTCTGCCTTTAGCTTGGCAAGTAATGATGCGTAGTATACTCCTCTAATAGTTTTTCCTTTTTGAAGATAATCGATTAAGATAACAGCTTTACTATCCCAAAAAACAGTCGCCATCACTTTCCCAGCCGAAAAAACAGTTTTTGCTTTTCTTGGAGCCGGCTCGCCCTTTGCAGTCTGCCCAGTTTTGACTGAATTTTTGTTTCGGGCGTATAATGGTGTATCCAAGTTTCATCTACAGTAATTAATCTTAATTAGACTTATTGCACCTAAACTGCGCCAACAGAGCATTGGAAATGATCATTCGAACACGTTTTTGGTCTCACGTAAGCAAACGCGCGGACAGCTTTCTCATGCCTAATTCTTGATTTACTCGTAATATGTAACATAGACGTTCTTTGGACATTTTTATATCCTCTACTATATCTCTCACTTTAATTCGGTGGTCGTCTAACACCATTTGGTGAACTTTAGCAATGTTATCGTCAGTGGTTGCAGTTTTTGGACGACCCTGTGGTAAATGATGGTGCAGAGTCTCCATACATAGAGTCCAACTCATTTTTCATTTGCGTAGGCATATTGCCTTTCAAAAACAAAAATTTAATAACAACTCGATACTAAATTTTGTCCATTTTCACAAAAAAATACTCACATCGACTCACTCAAACGACTGTCAACTAAAAACTGCGCGTCCAAAATGACTGGAACTTCGGTAAGTAACTATCGGAAGATGCACAGCTAGCATTCACATTCCAACACAAATTCGTTGCTCCAGATCGTATATTTGCCCTTCTTCTGAAGAGGTGTACTTCCTCGCTGGCAAAACCACTGCATAAGCTTTTTCATCAATCCTAATAAATAGGACTCTTCCCGAGCAGATCGAAAGCAGCATTTGTTCAGTCCGCCCTAAAAAAAGGCGAATGTTCTTCTTTCTGCTCCTACCTTCTTTCCAAGGTCATGGAACCGCTGTCAGCTCATGAAATATCTCGAAACACGAAAACTTCAATGACCGGCAGTACGGTTTCCGCAGGAACAGGTCTACTGGTAATCTAGTAGCATGTCTCACCGAAAAGTGGAACAAAAACGTACATTAATCGGGTGAAAGCAAGATAGTTGCACGTGATATTTCTATGGCATTTGACAGAGTTTGGCAGTAGGCTCTTTTGTCGAAAATGCGTGCTGTAGGGTGGAAAGAAAGAAAGGTACCGATGTATGTTGGTTTTCAATGTTTGGAGGTAATAATGAGTAGAAAATAAAGAGCTCGGCTGGGTATTACAAAATCGAGTTGTTCGGCTTTGGAAAGAATCATGATACTTCAGAGTACGTACGAAAGTGGGTTTTACGGTAACTGATAAGAAACATATTCATCGTAAGTAAACGGCAAACAAATGGGTTTTATAGTTTCGATAGCGTGAATTGGAAATTCATTTGGAGAGCCTTGGAGATGAAGCATGATCCTGACAAGACCATTGGTGATGTTAAGGCTACGAGGAAGGTACAAGAAGTCGTGTTCTACACACCGGTAGACTTCAAACAGATTTAAAATCCAAAGCGATGTGTGACAGACTGTATTTTCGAATTAATTGGTTTTTTAGTGATAATAAGCTATTTTATCCAATATCCATGCAGCACTGTTTCAGGTAGCAGAGGAATGTGAAAGATATACCTGGGTAATACCAACGCCATCTGTTGCTTTCGCATAGGACCTTTATTTATTTATTTATTTATTATTACTAAGTAAGTATTGCTTACACGGTAAGATAATGGAATCTTTTAAATGTGGAAGCCTCAAATTTTGCAAATATCAGATACAAGTATGTGCAAGTATACATAACAATAAGAATTCAGGAAGTGATAACAAAATAAAATAAAATAAGGTAAGTAAGATAAAGTAAAAGAGAGAAAAGGATAGAAAAGAACAATTGGCTTTACAATCAAATTGAACATTTTAAGCGTTTAAAATTCTAAATCTAATTTGTTTCATTGCCAGGTATTTTAAGAGAGAGGTTTTAAATTGTTTTATGCTTCTAATTTTCCTAATATTTATGGGCAAAGAATTCCACAGCCGTACGGAGTTTACGAAGAATTGGCGTTCAGACGTCAAGCAGGCATAGCTCGTTTGAAAAAGCATACATGATCTACCTGACTGAAGGAAGCGTAGCCTATTGAATAGGTATGCTGGTTGCTTAGTTTGAATTATGCCATGCAAGAGACTTAGCGTTCTGTATTTGAGCACATTATCAAATGTACATCCGCTGATTTGGTTTGAGTAAAAGGAAATATGGTCATATCATTTTAGGTGAAATACAAATCGGGCAATATTATTATTATTATGGAGTCGTAGTCGGGGCAGCAAAAGATTTCAGAACAATATAGCAGAATCGGTATTAGGAGGGTTTTCGCTAACAAGAGCTTTGTCCGTGTAGGAACAAAGCGATGTGCAGTCCAGAAAGCACGTAATCCACCATATATCTTACCTAGAGTGGCGTTTATGTGGGTAGACCAAGTAAGGGTCCGGTTAAATATCAGGCCCAGGTTGTTGGCGCAGTCGACGTACTCTATTGGACTTTGGGCTAGTTGGATTGGTGGAAAGTGAGTAAGGTCCAGTTTTCTTTTATGGATCACAAGTGCTTTTGTTTTCTGGGCATTAAGACGCAGTTCGTTCTTAGCTGACCAACCAAGTATACGCTGGAGATCTTCATTCACCTGCGCAGTGGCTTCGTGAACCAAATTCATGGGAGAACTTAAGTGGATCTGGGCATCATCGGCGAACATATGAATTGCACAATGCACGACAACCTTTGGCAGTTCATTTACGTAGAGCCAAAAAAGCAATGGTCCAAGAATGGAGCCTTGCGGTACTCCCCTCTTTATAGGCAAATAGCATGAACATCGGTTTCCCGCTACAACCTGTTGTCGTCTTCCTTCTAAGTAAGAAAATATAAGTTTTGTAGAGGGCAATGAAAATTTAAACTCTTTTCTGAGCTTTAAGCAAAGTATAGTGTGATTAACGGTGTCGAATGCTTTCGAAAAGTCAAGTAACGTTAGTATTGTAGCATGGTTGTCATCAATACCAATAATAACGCAGTCTTGCAACTTCGTTTTTGACGGAAGCCAGATTGATTCTCACAAAGCAGTTCTTTACACTGTAGATAGATTTGAATCTGTTTGAGAATACATTTCTCAAAAACTTTTGAAAGGAATGGCAGAATTGAGATAGGTCTGAATTCCACTGCATTTCCATTCGATTTCTTTGGAATAGGAATAATTTTAGCGTCTTTCCAATGAGTGGGAAAGACTGACGTCGTTAAAATTGAGTTGAAGATATGTGTTATAAAAGGCAGTAAATATATAAGAAGAAGCTTAACAAATTTTGGATGAATTTCATCGATCCCCATAGCATTTGATTTGATCGATAGTACCGCTTCTGCAACGTCTTCCTCGCGTAATCTGTAGAATTCAAAGTATGATTCTCTACAATCATCTGGTGGCTGGTCGAAAGTAGTTAAGCTTACTGAGGGTGGATCACTTGACATTAAAAAAGTTAAGTTAAGGTGGTTGCAGTCTATATCATCGGGAGTTTTAGGCCTTCAATAGCTGATCACAAATTTAGCATCTGAATGAAGTAGAGAAGAGCTTGTGTCCTCCAGCTCACTCAATTTAACATTGTTGGAATTAAAGATCGTCTCCTCTGATGGCTGCATCCAACTTAATCTAGCCACGGCAATCGGGAAGTCTGTGTTTGGTATATTATCCAAAGTGCTTAAAAGTAATGAGCTTGGAGTTATTATATGTCCCAGCTTTGTAAGGGGTGTCCCAAATTTCACACAAGTAGTAATTTTGATAGAAAACACTGGTTTTTGATCATTGATTTTATTGAATAGTATAGGGTTTTTTTTATAGTGTTTTTATATAGCTTATCGGGTGTAAGGCCTCTACAGTTTTGTTGGCACACACGCAATCTTTTGTACAAATTCTCCCTGGCAGTTCTGAATAAATTTGGCTGGATTTCGTTGAAACAACGCTCAAATTGCTCCCTTATGTCTTGTTGGCAAAAAAAAACATCAAAAAGAAAACCCTTCAACTGTGTTAAATCGCACGATCTGGCCGGGCAATTCTGATCACAAAAACGGGAAATTCCACGATCAGGAAATGACTCATGCAGTAATTGAATTGTTGTTTGAGGTTTGTGGCATGTGGTACCATTTTTTTGAAATCGCATGTTGTTCACATCCATATCTTGCAACTTAGGAACAAAAAAATTGGCTCATCATATAGCGATAGCGAACACCATTAACAATTTTTGCCTCACCAGCAGCATTTTCAAAGAAGAATGGTCCGATGATGCTTCCAGCCCAAAATCCACACCAAACAGTGACACTTTGTAAATGCAGCCGAACCTCAATTTCGACAATTTTGACTATTAACAAAGTCATCAAGATGAAAATGAGCTTCATTGCTGAAGATGATTTTGTTCGAGAAATCAGCATCCGCTTGTTGCTGTTCCACAATCCATTCAACGAACTCTCTTCGCTGTTCATGGTCAGTATGCATGAAGATGCAAACCTTTAGTGAGAATATCGTATAGAAGGCTTCTTGAAATTTCTAATTCTTGACCATGGCGCCGAATTGATGTTTCTGGGCTCTCAGCGACACCGTCATGAACTGATTCGATGTTTTGTGTTGAACGACTTATTGAAGGTCGTCCAGACTGTCTAAGATCACTAATTGTTCCAGCCTCAGATTTTAATGTTATTTACTGTAATTTTTGCACCGCTAGGTAGCGTGGTTGAATAGATATTAGGCGTACCGATACGGATACGTTGGACGGTTACACTGCTATTTGCAATAGTGTCCACAAAAAATGCTTTCATTGTCAAGATGCGTGAAAAAGGATTTGTTAACTATTAAAAAATAAAAGCATGCTTTTTTAAGGACAGGTAAATTGTTTGTTTGTTAATTTATTGCATTACTCATGTTTACATATTTTGGCTATGATATACTTTGTATACGAAGCTCGGACTTTACTCTCACAGCGCTCACCTGCACAGCGTAGCCGCCTATTACCTTCATTTTGGACAATGTACTGATGCAGCCCATACAATCGTAGAAGATCGTTAGCGAGGCGATGACTAGAAGAACTTCTACTTGAAGTAGGCTCATCCTTATATTTGATTATTTTCGGTAAATTTTTTCCCGACAAACCCAAGCATTGTGGACGCCAGCGTCCAGAATCCACGAAAAAAGTGTCACCACTATTTCTTCATGAGGTTGGTTCCTCCCATACCTTTATTGCACTCCTGAATGAGTCTAGATTGTAATTTAATTCAGTGGGGGTTAACGCCCCCATTTATTTCATTTAATGCAAGCTTAAACTAACTTAAAAATTAGGGATTAAAAACTAACAAGAGTTAAGGGTTAGGAAGTAAGGGAATGGTGGAGAAGATCAAATTTAAGACGTGATGTGCCTGAGCAAAATCAAAAAGGGGGAGGTTTGAGTTGGCCTTTCGCAGCATGCGGGAGATTGGTTCATTAGATCCATAACAGGTGTGGTGGGTTGGGATATACTCGTTGAAGAGGTTAGTGTTGAAGGAAATAGAATTGTAAAGGGAAGCGCAGTCCACAGAACCAGAGAGCAGTCGATGAATGAAGAGAATGTCAGCTACGTCTCTGCGTTTTTCGAGGGTATTCAGGTATTAAGTTTGGGGCGGTCGCGATATGGAGGTAGATAAATGAGTCACTCCAGGGTAGTCCACGAAGAGCAAATTGAAAAAAACGACGTTGAATGTTCTCGATTCTGGATATATGAATTCGCTGAAAGGGGGACCATACTTGGCTGGCATATTCAAGGAGGGCCCGGACAAGGATAATGTAAAGTGACCTTGTCACATAAGGGTTGCAAAATTCTTTAGACCAACTTTCGATAAAACCGAGCGATGAGTTGGCTTTAAGGATTATCTCATCAATATGCGAACGAAAGTTTAACTCTCAATTGTATAAAATTCCAAGGTCGCGAAGGGATTGAACCTGGGGTACTGGTTGGTCATGAAGAAAATAAGGTCGAGAGGTGGATTGATTGGACTTACGAGACAAAGTCATAGATTGGCATTTGGAGACATTAAGCTCATCTATCGAGGTCTTCTTGAAGGAGAATAGAGTCTTGGGGTGAAGAAATAGTTTTGGAGAACTTAGTGTCATCGGCGTAAATGGATAAGGAGCAGTGTTTGATAATCTTCTCAGGATCGTTTATAGTTAAAATAAAAAAAGAGGGGACCTAGGTGGCTGCCTTGTGGGACACCAGAAGTGGCTAAAAACGGGGTTGAGAAGACTGACCTAAAGCGAACGCTATAGTAACGGTTCTCCAGATAAGAAGATATCCATTTTAACAATATGGGGTCGACAACGAGGGAAGACAATTTGAAAAGGATGAGTTGATGTGAAATTATATCGAAGGCCTCAGCGAAATCTGTAGCAATAACGTCAATTTCATTGCCATTTTCTAGGGCTGAAAGCGCAAAGGATACGGATTCAACTAAGTTTGTAATAGTTGATCTACCTTTTAGAAATCCGTGCTGACTGGGTGATATAAGTGACTTGCACTGAAAGCTTAGAACTTCATATAAAAAACTTTGGAACATTTTAGGTATGTGAGAAAGCTTAGCAATGGGACGGTAGTTGGTTACTTCATTCTTTGATCCCTTTTTGTGAATCGGGGTTATGAAAGAGGTCTTCCAAACTTGGGGAATTCCCCTTGTGTGAGGGGCAGATGGAAGAGGGAGGAATGTGGATGCGAAAGATTGAAGGCACACTTTTTGAAAAATATTGCTGGGAGCCCATCTGTATCAAAAGGTTGAGAGAGAGAGAGTGGCCAATGGAGAAATTGGGAAGGTACTTGAAATAGATGGAGTCGGGTACAAAGAGGCTGCAAATGACTTTTAAAAAAAGTTTGCAAAATAGTTGCCAATAATATGTGGGTCGGTCGATGATATAATATCGAACGAGAGAGAGGGGGATAACCGTCTGATTTTCTTTTGTAGTTGACGAATTAATAAAGTGTCTTAGGATCGTTAATAAGGTTGGTCTGCCCTCTGTCGAGAAAGCGCTGATAAAGGCAGTTATAGAGCTGGGTGAATTGCAGGTAAGTTCCAAGATAGTTAAAATAGACATAATAAGAATTGATGCGAAGAAAAACTGCCCATAATTTGTTTCTTTTGTTTCGTAAAGAGCGAAGTCTTCTGTTGTACCATGGAGGGGAAATAGATGATGTTTTATGCCGTGAAAAGGGGAAGTAGAGTGAAATTAAATATTTCACTGTAGAAAATGGAGACAGCATCAAATAAGGATAGGTTGCTAAAATCAAAAGAACAGGGTTATTCTTTTCCTGGTGAGAAAACCTGGAAGCCTTTGCTTCGGGGAAAACTGCAAATTTGTTCAACGATACAGTAACTCCGTTGTTGTCAACCCAACGACCTACTATCACATCGTTCCTTGAGTCACTTGCGTACTCTTACGTTCCTCGATTTTCTTTTTTTTAAAACCTTAAAGGATCGTAAAGGGCAACCCTTCGATACATGGTTTTCTCGCATGGTCCCTTTTCCACTGTATCTGCACTTTTTCAAGTCAATAAGTAAATTCATTCCTAACGCAGGAACAAAAAGTATATTTTCATAAGTAACACACAACAAAACCATGAACAGTTTTTGGAATGCAGACCTGTGAATGCAGTTGTCGAAGAACAGATAGTATATGTAGCCGGAAGGTTGGGGAGCATTGTAGCAAGTGGTGCAGCTGGTTTTCCATAGTCTAAGTCATATTGTTCGGTAGATCTAGGTCCCTTTCCTTGGTACCTATCTTGGTTGAAAGGAGACCAAGTACCCAGATTGAGAATTCAGGGACAAAATTTTATACCCGAATCTTATTGGTTTCCCACGGCTCGTAATACTGAACCATGCTTTCGTCGTAGTCCATGATTTGCTCTGTACTGCATTTTAAACCTTGTCAAAATGAGGTCGAACAAAGAACGTACTTTCCACATTTTGCCATTCGGTTTTTGTCATATGGTTCCATTATGAGCGAAAGCGATTACGTCTCATTGCATCGGAAACGAGGTTATTGTGCAAGTCAGAAGATGCTTCGCAATAGCTTTGCTTTCCTGGCACCTTGCAATATCCAGATAAAAGAAGAATTCCTAGAAACTCTCGCATTTCTGTAGAACTGATATTAGGTGATGACTGGTTGACGAGATGTTCGATAACCTCTTCATCGAAAAACAGCTCAAACAATCCAACTGGAGGCATATTTGTAACATCAGTAAAACTTTGTTCCGGAAATACCGAAGTGGTACTTGTCAAATCCTTACTAACCCAGCCCTTGAATTTGATCATCCACATTAGTCTGACCTGTGTCAGATAACTCTGAACTTTTGTACAATATCTCACATTCTTCGTCACCTGACTCTTCATCGGAATCTACATTTAACGCTGGAGGCTCAATGTAAATTCCACTTACGTTCTCTACATCTCCATTTTCGAGAATATCTAATGCTTGTTGTAACGTTAAATGACTGTGTAAAGAAGAGAAACTGATAGAAACAGAGAATAAATACGTAAATCCATAGGACTGCACAGTGCACCGTGCAGCGTACCTACAGTTTACAAGTGTAAGCAGTTAAAGAACTGTTCCGACCAGATTTTGTACGAAAATTGCGAAGTGTAGGTGCCAAAACTTTATTATTTAGAAAATATTGTTCAACTTTGAAAGCGCTTGTTCTTTCGTGTATCGTTCCATTTTTAATAATTAACTGTCAGCTGTCACGCTGTCTTTTTTTCTTCGTTGGCAACACTTTACCGCACAAATGGTATAAAATTCAAATGATTCAGTCAACCCGGAGCTTTCATCCATGCATAACGTCTCTACCTCGCATTCGTAATCGAATTAACTATTAACATTACCAAACGCGATCGATCACCTAATTCCGAGGACAATCGACTGTCCTCGGGCAAAAAGATTCGTGTTAGTATGTCCGGTAAAAATCTAGAAGGACTCTAGATTTAACTACTGGAGTCCCCTTCAGTGTCAACCGGACGATGATAAAGACAGTGAAAATATGGACGAAATTGTTTCGCCAGTGAAAAAGAAGGTGTATGTTCCACCCATAAAATGGATTCAAAAGTCGAGTGAATATGTGCACCAATTAATGCAATCACTTAAAATAAGTGACTATTTTATCAAAAAAATTTCAATCGGAATAAAGATAGTCTGCGAATCAATCGAATCGTACACGAGTGTGCTAGGTAAGCTAAAAGACAATGATTGTCAATTTTTTTCACACGACCTTCAAAGTGCAAAAGCATTTCAAGTTGTTCTCTACGGCATGAATGACGTTGATGTTGCTGTACTTAAAAGTGAACTAATTGAAATCGGTTTAAAGTGCATCGGCATAAAAAAAGTAACAAAAAAATACGAACTAAACAAAGCTATGTACACGGACTATATCTATTTGATATCTCTTGAAACTGGTTCAATTGCTCTAAGAGATCTGCGAAAAAACTATCGTTCCATCTTTCATACGCAAGTAAGTTGGAGTTTTCACCGCAACTGTCAAATGTTCGGCCATGGTGAGCGTAATTGCCGCGTAAAAACATATTGTGCGATCTGCGCTGGTTCCCATATGACTTCCAGTTGTAATAATTCTTCTCAATATAAACGTGCCAACTGCAATGAGAGCCACAAAGCTACCGATATTGCATGCATCAGCCGTTTCAAGTACTTGGAAATGAAAGAGAACGTAAAACGAAAGAGGAATTCTAATTCTCGCGCAGCTTCTTCAAATCCAATTCCTGCCCCCACTGCTGAAAAACGGGTTTCGTTTGCTTCTATGACGGATATTCCCCCACTTCCACTACGTCACAATGCTGTACCGACTATGCTGAGTAACACTACATGCACAACTACGCAACCATCAAACTCATGGGTAAGCCAGAGTCAAACAAGTTCGGTTGTAACTAACACCAACGAGATGCAACCAGGTAGCAACTCCACACTTTTCACTATTGAAGAGCTAAATTCATTAGCTATGGAAATGATAACAAAATTATCTGTATGTAGAACAAAAGTTGAACAATTTGAAGTTATCACACATTTAGCTACCAAGTTTTTGTCTTTTAATTGTAAATAATATGGTAGATACTAATATTTATATATAAAAATAATAACATGGAATGCTAGAAGTGTACGTAGCAAAAGATTGAATTCCTAAACTTTTTAAACAATAACATGATTGATATAGCTCTAGTAACTGAAACTTGGCTTAAGCATGATGATAATCTGTCCACCATTGAATTTAAGTGATATCCAGTAGATAGAATCGATAGAAGGGGTGGAGGTGTTACAATACTTATACGAAGAACAATTCAACATTCGCTCTTACCAATTATTCAAATACGTTTAGTAGAAAATGTGGGCATAGTGGTAGAACTAGAAAATCATCAAACAATTAAAATCTACTGTGTCTATTTCGCTGGTGCTCTTAAGTCTGTCGAAAATAAACATTTGCTTAAAAACGATTTAAAGAACCTTTTCTGTGTAAATGGTAACTTTCTGGTAGGCGGTGATCTCAACAGTAGACACAAGGAATGGGGCTGTACAAGAGCCAATGCTTGGGGAATTTACTCTCGGACCTTTCTGAATCACTTCCAATATCAATTTTGTATCCTCTATGTCCTACATATGTTCCAGCTGGTTCGCATGGCCGTCCTTCTGTCCTCGATATTCTTATTTCAAATAGTCCTAGTTTTATTACGCAACCAATATCATTAAATGAGCTATGCTCTGACCACAATTCAGTCCTGTGCAAACTTCTTTGTTCAGAAAGCTATGCGAACGTTGGAAATATATCTACTAAAGAAGAAGTAGATGCTGTTGTATCTGACTTCAATGATTTAATCCTTGAAGCCGTAGCTGACTCTATACTAAGAGTTAAAATAAATAAATTTTACAAAAAGCATTTCCCTCATTTAGCAAAATTAATTAAACTGAGAAATATGCAAAGAAGAAATTTGCAAAGATATCGGCAGATGTTTTATGGAGATAATGTGCAGCACCTAAACCAGTTGATCTCAAAACATTTAGCTCAACAACGCCACGAGGAATGGAATAAAAAACTTGATTCTCTAGATAAGAACGCTAAACCATTTTGGAATGTAGTTAGAATAATTAAAAATAAAAACAAACAACTACCTGGACTTCAAAATGGATCTAATTTCTATTACATAGATGATGAAAAAGCAGACGCCCTTGCGATTACTTTTTTAAGAAATCACTGTGTTTCAGCAAGCCTAGGGGATCCAGCAACAAATGCATTGGTTAGTGAAACAATCCAGGATTTCAATACCCTTATTCCTGTCACCCCTTTAAATGCACTTCTTACAGAAAACGACGTAAAATTTCATGTCGATAATTTAAATATAAGAAAGTCCGGCGGGTTTGATCTTATTAAAAATTTGTATCTCAAGAATTTGCCCAAAGCTGGAGTGAAATTTTTAACAGACATTCTAAATGCATGTCTGAAAATTCAATACTTCCCCAATACTTGGATAATAGCCAAGGTGGTTGCAATTCTGAAAGCTGGAAAACCCCCTGTGAGCCTCGAAAGTTATAGGCCGATAAGTTTGCTTAGCAGTGTAAGTAAAATATATGAAAAAATTCTCAAAGGGAAAATATCAAATATAGTTACAGAATGTAACATATATCCTGACGTGTAATTCGGTTTTAGACCTCAGCATAGTACCTCCCACCAGGCTCTTCGAATTTGTAATTTTGTCAAAAATGTTAAACTGATTAAAACGACCGTTCGTCTCGGATGACAAAATAGAAGTAAAAGTATATTTCAAGTGAATAACTTATAAGATGATGTACATATGTATGCGCTAATGTACCAAACAAGTGTTATGTACAGTGTGGCTCAAAAAAACTAATTCATGTTAATAATACAACTCAACACTTCCACTTATTATTAAAATGAATATTGAAATTAATTTTTAACAATTCATAAGGTACATATTCTTCAAATATTTCAAAACAAATTTAACGTACAATTTTAATGCCTTTTCGAAAAAATTCAAACTTTTCCTTTGCAAGTGATTTCGTAAAAATGTCAGCTAGTTGTTTATTAGATGGAACAAAACAAGTTTTAAAAAAATTTTCATTATATTTTTCACGAATAAAATGTATCCGAACATCAATGTGCTTGGTCCTTGCATGATACTCGGGGTTTTTTATAAGTTTGAGAGCACTTTGGTTATCGATGTAAAGCATAGGTTTTTGATATTCGTCACCAAGCAAATTCCGTATAAGCGCATCAAGCCACATCAACTCTTTGACTGCTTCCGACGCTGCTATATACTCTGCCTCTGTTGTACTAAGAGCTGTACATCGCTGTCTCTTAGATGACCAGGAAATAGGACTACCTCCAAGAAGACATACATGTCCACTGGTTGAACGTCTTGTAGAATGATCACCTGCATAGTCAGCATCACTAAAGACAGAAAGAAAGAGATTAGTACTGGAATTAAAAATTATTCCAAAATCTTTTGTGCTTATTAAATATTTAAAAATACGCTTAACCGCTTTGACGTGTTGTGAAGTTGGTTTATCCAAAAAACGACTAACAACTCCCACTGCAAAAGCAATATCTGGTCTCGTAGCGATTGCCAAATACATGAGACTACCGACAGCTTCTCGGAATGGAAATTTTATTTCTGAAGATAACTTCTTATCCAAAATTGTCGAATGGCTTCCAAGATCAGATGGTGTAGAAATAGGATTCGACTCCAACATGTTGAATTTCCTAAGGACTCGATCTGTATAATTTGATTGACAAACAAAGTAGGCTCCATCTGGCATTCGTGTTACTTGGAGTCCAAGATAGTAGTTTACTTTGGTAAATTTTACTTCAAAATGTTTATTTAAAAGGTTATTTATGTAATTCACATCACATTCATTTTTTGCAGCAATCAAACCGTCGTCTATATAAAGCGCTAGATATATTTTCCCTTCCATACGATGTAACACAAAAACACAGGGATCTGCCTTACACACTTCGAAATCAATAGCGGTTAACAATTTTGTAAACGTAGAGTTCCAGCATCTGGAAGCTTGTTTTAAACCATATAAACTCTTCATTAGCTTACAAACTCTACCAGATCCATCATCGTACCCATGTGGTTGAACCATGAAAATTTCTTCTTTAATTTCACCATTAAGAAAGGCAGTTTTAACGTCAAATTGATAGAGCTCTAAATGTTTGCTGGCTGCTATTGTAAATATGGTGCGAATTGATGTAAATTTTGCCACGGGACTAAAAGTTTCTTCGTAGTCAATACCTTCTCGTTGATTAAAACCCTTAGCAACAAGACGTGCCTTGTATCGTTCGATTGTATTATCGGGAAATAACTTAGCTTTGAAAACCCATTTGTTTTTGATTGTCATACAATTTTGCGGCGGATCTACTAAAAATCCATGTTTTATTTTTCTGATGAGCTGTCATCTCTTCGTTCATGGCTTTTTTCCAATTACTAGCATCGGGTGATTCTAATGCTTCTTTATAATTTGATGGTTCAAAACTATTACAAATAAAAGCATATCCCTCTAATACATTTGCATATATTCCTATGTTTTGTTTTGAACTGGTCTGAGAATGACTTCTGAGTTTATCCCGGTAATTAGTTTGAGGTTCCGTCTGTTCTGTCTCCTTCATCCGACCTCCCACTTGGTTTAAGCTTTGGTTAGGTTTATAATTTTGTTTCATATCCTCATCAAGAAGTTCGCCTGCTTTCTCAAAAGCTTCTTCTTCAGAAAGGTATTCGCTTTGAGTTCTTTGATGTTCCTCGATAGGTAACTTCTGGTCTAAGTGGACAACAGAATATTCTTTAAATAAAACATCCCTAGCTACTTCAATTTTATTTAATTCCTTTATCCACACACGAAAACCTTTAATATTTTCTGGATATCCGACAAAAATTGCAGGTCTCGACTTCTTGTCGAGCTTTTTTCTCTTTTCCTTTGGAATATGGACAAACACTTCATTGCCAAATGTGTGAATATTATTAAAATTTGGCCTTTTATTTTGAAATAGTTCGAAAGGTGTTTTTCCTTTAAACGGACTGGGACCAAACCTATTTATCATGAATACAGCTGTATTTATTGCTTCTGCTCAAAGAGAAAGTGGTAAATTCTTAGCGTGAATCATAGTCCTAGCAATTTCAACTATAAACCGCATATCCCTTTCTGCTCGGCCATTTTGTTGCGGTGTATAAGCAACCGTAGTTTGATGACCAATACCATTTCGTTGAAGAAGACTTTGTACTTCTTCATTTTTGAACTCCGACCCATTATCGGACCTAATCGTTTTCAACTGATAGTCAACTGTTTTAAGAAAACTTATGTATTTTTCAATAACTGAACAGGTTTCAGATTTGTCTTTAATGAAGTACACTATTCTATAGTTTGAAAATTCATCTTTAAAAAGAACGAAATACCTTGATCCACCAATTGATGCAGTTTGCATTGGGCCGCATAAATCCGAATGGACCAATTCACCTGCTCGTGTCGCTCTGGAACTACTATTAGTGAACGGAGTTCTATGCATTTTTCCTAGTGCACATGCATCACAGAAAAAATGTGGACTATCAATAAACTCAATATTATGTTTAAGTACACTTCTGATTTGACTGACACACATATGACCAAGTCGTTCATGCCATGTTTGTATGGATTCAGCTTTTAAAGAAAAACAAGCCGAAGTTAATTTTTGTTCCACTATTACCTTAAATTGCATTTTAAATAATTTCTGACAACGAATGCCAACTGCAACTACAATTCCATTAGACTTAGCGATGTTGCATTTTTGACTAGTAGAAGTTAATTTGTAGTTTTTATCTAGAGCACTTCCAGTAGAAAATAAATTTATCTTAATTTCGGGCACAAAATAAACGCTAACCAATCTTTTTCTTTTCCATTCTTTACCATTAAAAGCTAAGATATTTATTTCACCTTTCCCGTATGCATTTATTTTACTTCCATTCCCTACAGTTATCGGTACTGGATTATCTAGCTGTACAAATTTGCTGAACCATTCTCGACGAAAAGTCATGTGCTCGCTTGCACCTGAATCCAAGACCCAATCGTCCGTTCCAACTACCTCGTTAAAATTAACTGAAGCACAAACAAGTGCATCATCTCCCTCATTCTTCTCATTGTTTGCGTAGTTTAATTGTTTTATATTTTTATGTTTATTTCCAATGTCCATATTTATTGCATGCAAAACACTTACCTGGACGTTTTTTCTTATCTTGATTGTGGGTTTTACCAATTTTTGATATACGAGTATGTTGTTGTCCTGTAAAGAGTGCACTGTTTTCTTCATTGTTTGACACTGTTGATGTTTGAGATTCCATTGCATTAATTCTTGTCTCTTCCATGATTAAGCGTGATCTTAAATTATTTAATGTTTGATTCTTGATGTCTGTAGACTCCCAAGCACTAAAAAAATGTGAGAAGCTCTTAGGTAAGGTGATCAATATTTTTGCGACAAGCATAGATGGGGAGACTTTTTCGCCTGCATCCCTTAGCTGTTGCACCAAGTTCTCTAATTTGCTCATGTGAGTGGCAATGTCATCATCAGGGTTTTTTTTGAAAACTGTAAAAGCGTTGTTGAAGAAGATTTATACTTGCACTGCAGCTTTGCTCATAAACTAAACAGAGCTTTTTCCACATTTCATAAGACGTTGAGCAATGCATAATATGAATTAATGGTTGCTGTCCAACGCTAGTTGCAATAATTTTTTGTGCTTTTCGATCTTTTACTTGCCACTTCTTGAAGCTTGTTAAATCACCACCTTCTACGACAGTTGGCATAGATTCTTCCCCAATTACCACCTCGTATAAATCACTAGCATTTAAAAGAATTTTGACTTGGAACTTCCAAATGTTCCACTGATCTGAATTTTGCAGTTTTTCAATTTTTACACTATCACTATCCATATTAAATGTGATAACAGTCAATTCGCTTAGTGACAATTAAAATGAAGTATCTATCACGAATCCGAAATAAATAATTTCTCGCGAAACTTCTGCACAAAACTTGCGAAAAAGGTGCAATAAAAGGAAAAAACTTATTTGCAAAAAAAAAAAAACGCGTGGTCTGGGTAACTGGGCCCATAACCTGTTAAACTGATTAAAACGACCGTTCGTCTCGGATGACAAAATAGAAGTAAAAGTATATTTCAAGTGAATAACTTATAAGATGATGTACATATATATGCGCTAATGTACCAAACAAGTGTTATGTACAGTGTGGCTAAAAAAAACTAATTCATGTTAATAATACAACTCAACAAAAAAAAACCGCCAAGAAGGAAAATCAACCGGGATGATGCTTTTGGACATCGAAAAAGCATTCGATTCCGTTTGGCATGATGGTCTTTTATATAAAATGATTACGTATGTACAACTTTCCTCCGTTTCTGTGTAAGATAGTTCAAAGTTTCTTGTCAGGTCGTTCTTTTAAAGTCCAAATCAATGGTAGCGTCTCAAGTCTGATATGTTTCGAGTCAGGTGTTCCCCAAGGTTCTGTTCTTGGTCCAATTTTGTACAATTTGTTTACGTCTGATTTTCCCAATTTGTGAAGTTGCAATGCTTGCAGATGATACTGCATTACTCTCATCAGACGAATTTGCTCTCACTATTGAGACTAATCTTCGCAATGCTATGGTAGTAATAGAACACTATTACAATAGGTGGAAAATTAAGCTGAACGGTGAAAAAATGCAAGCTATCTTTTTTACCCGAAAAAGAAAACCTTGCTACCTTCCGAACAGCCAACTGCAATTGCATGGATCGACCATAATCTGGTCCAATTATGTAAAATACTTAGGTATATATCTTGACAGCAAACTTACATTTCATAAGCATATTTCGAGAACCCTACAAAAGGTCAATATAGCAATAAGGATATTATATCCTTTTATAAACAGAAAATCAGCTCTGTCTAAGGAAAACAAAGTGATCATACACAAAGTAATTTTCCAATTGATATTTCTTTATGGGTCTCCGGTTTGGGGAAGTTGTGCGCAGTGCCACATTAAAAAGCTGCAAGTGGCACAAAATAAGATACTCAAGATGATGCTTAACCTTCCATGGCACCATTCTACTTCAAAGCTACATAGAAGAGCGAATGTTGAATTGTTATCGGGAAGAATTAAAAAGCTTACGTTCAATTTTAAAAACAAAAGTGCTTACGCTAAAACTCAGCTACTTAAAGACCTATTGTAGTTTATACATATATCTATTATATAGTCAGCTTATATGTTGTTTACATGTATATTTATATTTATTTATTTATTGTTTTATATATGTACAAGTTAACACACGCACCAGCCCAGCGGAAATAGGATAGGTGTCAGTTTCCATCAGACGCTGATACTGCATTTATATATTTGCGCGTGCAATGGTGCGATGAATTTCGTGGGAACCAAGGTCACCATACTCAATCACGACGAGTTTAGATTTTAAGTTACTGAATCATTGTATGCACTTCTGTTTGAGTCGTGACTGAATCGACATTGAAATAAATTATAATTATAACGTAATGGAGCTTTTCATTTAGTTGATGGTGCGCGATTAGTTTCGCGCAAAAGTTAATTTTTTGTTGGATCCTAAAAAGGATCCTTTACTGGCGCCCGAGCAGGGACTTGATTATTGTGTCCTTTTAAAAATTAAAGGAAAAATTAAAGTAAAAATAAACCTTAGTAAAATATCCCAAGTGAAAATAATGGGAAACCAAAAGTGAAGTTCCTTGTACCTGTAAATGGAAAAAACGATTTTCCAAGTGAATACTTAGACTCCTTTAAAAGGACTTAGTGAAAGAATAAGAAAGAGAAAACTTACTTAATTGAACCGAAACATAGTGAATACGTGAGTTCGAAAGGAGTGGAAGGCAAATAATTTTTAGAAGGAAGAACCTGATGAGGATGCAAACAGCCATGCCGATTCATATGCAGATTTTGTAAGATAGAATATAAGTTAGTTAAGAGAAATCCGTATATTAATTAAAAATTAATAACTATATATGTGTTAGCATTTGATAACTTTTTAATGTCCAAGAGCTTACTCTCGGAAAAAAGGGGTCGGCTCACTTAAAAATTATTTGATATAATTAACACTGGTGGTAAAGCTACTCGTTCCCTAGTAGGTCGCTGCGAAATTAGCCGCATTAACGACCAAAAAGGATTCAACGGGCCTTTCGAACTAGGGTGACTACCCCGAAAATTTAAATAAGAGAGTTTAGCGGACATTCTGTAGGCAAAAATAAACAAATTAAACAGAAACAAATTATGTATTAAACCAAAGAATAGAATTGTTCTTAAAATATAAAAAAAGAGTAAAAGTTTAACAGTTTCGAATATACGAAAAAATTTTAGTGAAATAAATACATGAAAAGAGGAAAAGTTTTAACAAATAAACTATCGGAAATTTAAGCGAATATAACTAATCCCAAGTCTTACTGTTCCGTTGCAAGATCAAACAAATTTTTATATTGTTCCTCTCAATCTCTTCTCTCATTTAAAAAATTAAATAAAAATAATGGATGAACTAAGAACCTCGGTTACGCAGCTCACTGGAGCTGTTAACACAGTAATAGAACAGATTAGGGCCTTTGAAAACCGTATAGCAAATCTAGAACAGGCGAATCCTCGTGGGGAAGTAGCATCCTTTAACGATTGCCTTACTACTATCATGGATAGACTAGTACGGATAGAACAACGTAATCCTCCTATGCCCATTGAGCGAGAACATCAAGTTGAACCTCTACGTGGCCCTTCCTGCGAACAAGAACTTAGGGACATTTCTAAACTTCCGGATTCTGTCAAAGAATTGCAGACGTTTGACGGCGACCCGGTGCGCTATGTGTCCTGGGTTCATAGCGTCGAAACGGTGCTTAAGGATTACGAAATAGTACGCGGCAAACCCATTTACAGAGCTATACTTCAACACATTCTGCAAAAAGTCAGGGGGAAAGCAGACTCTGCTTTGATTTCCTATAATATATTCGATGCCGAGTGGGCTGAAATAAAAAGAGTCCTGTCTCTGCATTATGCGGATAAACGGGATATCCATACCCTAGAGCATCAGCTCAATCAGCTTAAACAGGGAAACTCCCGAGTTGACGACTTTTATGCTACGGTCAATCATCAGTTTTCTTTAATAATTAGTAAAATAAGAGCAGGGGTATATTCCACTGAAACCATGAACGCCTTGGTTGAATCATATAGGAATCGCGCATTAGACGTTTTCATAAGGGGTCTTAGTGGGGATCTTTCAAGACTCCTTATTATCCAAAAGCCGAAAACGTTGCCTGAGGCCTACTCAGCATGCCTCGAGATGCAAAATTTAACGCTTAGGAACAGCTCGGTGCATGTGAACGCTCCAAACATAATAACATCCCCCGTGAATCACAACCTCAATAGAAATCCTTATCCTAACCGGAACCCCAGCAAATCTAACGCAACCAGAACCGATTTCGGCCAACAATCTTTTTCAGCCAGGAGTTCAGTATTCCGAGATCGACGACCCCCTCAAAGACCAACAGGACCGAAACCCCGAGTTAAGATGGAAGTAGGTAGGTCGATTCATTCGCGAAATATGAATTATATGAACAACCACAATCCTTTCAAGCGAGAGCCGAGCTCCGACAATTACAATCCAAACAAACAACAGCGGTTGTACCATGTAACTTCCTGTTCCGAGGAACGGAATGAGTCCGAACCCGCGGACCTTCCCAAAGAGCAGACATCCACGGAAAATTTTATGGAAGGAGCCTCGTTTCCAGCGTACCATACATAGAGTATGTTACGCGGGACGGGACTGTATTGATGTTCTTAGTGGACACCGGAGCGAACAGAAATTTTATCCGGCCAGGTTTAGTCCCAAATCCAACCCCCGTACAACAACCATTTTTTGTAAATAGTACAGGCGGTAGAATCAATATTAGTAATAAAGTAACAGGTAAATTTTTCCACTTCCTAGGTTGCAATCTTGAGGTTACCTTCTTTGTTCTCCCCAACCTAATATCGTTTGACGGCATAATTGGCGATGACACGCTCAAAGATCTAAGAGCGGTCATCGATAGAGGAAAACACCAGCTAATCATCGAAACAAACAAAATAATTCCCCTGAAAAACCGTGCTTCCGACACGGTCAATAACCTCCTGAACCTGAATGTACGTGCCGATACCTCGAAATCCGCAACAATGCGATTAGAAAGAATATGCAAAAAATACGGAAATCTCTTCGGTCCCGTCGGTAACGACAAAGTAAAAACAAATATTCGGGCCAGAATCCGCACAACAACAGATGAACCTATTTACGCCAAAAGCTACCCGTACCCTGCTTGTATGAGGGGAGAAGTTGACAGGCAGGTGAAAGAGCTTTTGGCAGAGAATATCATTCGTCCTTCCAGCAGCCCGTATAACTCTCCTATTTGGGTAGTCCCTAAAAAACCGAAACCAAATGGAGACAAACAGTATAGAATGGTAATCGACTATAAACGGCTTAACGCCGTCACGATTCCTGACACCTACCCCATACCAGACATTAATAGCACACTAGCCAGCCTCGGGGATGCTAAACTCTTCACGACTCTCGACTTGACGTCGGGATTCCACCAAATTCTAATGGACGAAAAAGACATCCCCAAAACCGCGTTTTCAACCATGAATGGGAAATATGAATATCTCAGGCTTCCTTTTGGTCTTAAGAACGCACCCGCCATCTTTCAAAGGATGATAGATGATGTCCTCAAGGATTTTATAGGGAAAATTTGCTACGTATACATTGATGACATCATAGTATACGAGTATAGCAAAACCGAGGAGGATCACCTGAGGGACATAGAGACCATTTTCCATAAAATTAACGAGGCTGGACTAAAGATCAATTTAGAAAAGACTCATTTCATGGACACAACTGTTGAGTTTTTGGGATACTTAGTTACCCCGAACGGTATATTGCCTGATAAGAAAAAAGTTAGGGCCATCGACGGGATGCTGCCTCCAAAGAATCTTAAAGAGCTAAAGAGCTTCCTCGGATTAACATCGTACTACAGGAAGTTTATACGGGATTATGCAAAAATTGCGAAGCCTTTGACGAACCTCACGAGAGGAGATTTTTCGCAGGTCCGAGCCAATCAGTCAAGAAGCATCCCTATTACTCTCAACGAAGAGGCTCTGAGATCCTTCCAGACTCTCAAGGAGTTACTTACTTCTGCAGAAGTCCTAGCATTTCCTGACTTCGAAAAGGGATTCAATCTAACAACTGACGCTTCGGACTACGCGATCGGAGCAGTGTTGTCGCAAGGCGAGCATGGGAAGGAGAGACCCATCGCGTACATTTCTCGGTCTTTAAATCGAACCGAAGAAAATTACGCAACCAACGAGAAAGAGATGCTCGCCATTGTATGGTCGTTGGATAATTTAAGGAATTACCTTTACGGTGCAAAAAAAATAAGAATATACACCGACCACCAGCCTCTTACCTTTACGCTTAGTAATAGGAATTATAATGCCAAACTCAAACGGTGGAAATCAAGGATAGAGGAGTATAACTACGAGTTGATTTACACCCCAGGTAAATCAAATTCTGTGGCCGATGCTCTCTCACGTCTTAGAACAGAAGTAAATCATCTGTCGGATGCATCAGATGATACTAGGACTGCAACAGAAAACAGTACTGAAACTGCAAGCGAGGTACAGGCCAGTTCAGTTATGGGAGACTATGGCTCAAACACATCCACGGCTGAAGAAGGGTTTTGCGAAGTCTCGGATGATAATTCTGATACTTGCACTGCACACAGTGCCGAGCAAAATAATTCAGATTTGATTCCGCATGTAGAAGCTCCAATCAATGTCTTTAAGAATCAGCTCATCTTCAAGCCTGGTATCGAGCTTCAGTCTCACGAGGAGCCACATCCTGGCTTCCATCGGCATTACATATCGGCAAAAAGTTTCAATCGAGAAAATCTTTTACAATTCTTGAAGGAATTCTTAAACCCAAACGTCATCAACGGGATAAAGATTCCTGAATGTCATCTCAGCACACTCCAGGGTGTTTATCTGGAAAACTTTAGCAAATTCAAAATTAGAATTACTCAGAGAGTCGTTGAAGACGTTGCATGCGAGGATCGTAAACTTCTTATCATTGAACGTGTTCATAGGAGAGCGCACAGAGGTCCCAGGGAAAACAGGGAACAAATTCTTGAAGAATTCTACTTCCCCCATATGATGGCACTGATCAGGAAATATACCAATTCATGCGAGACGTGCAATTCGAACAAATATGATAGACACCCCATAACACCTAATTTGCAGGAAACCCCCTCTCCAAGATACCCATGTGAAATTCTTCACATGGATATCATGGAAATCCAAAATGAGAAATTCCTAACTGTTGTAGATAAGTTTTCGAAGTTTTCCAAATTTTTCCATATAAAAGATAAATCTGCCCTTTATATCAGATCTAAATTGCTGAAGATCTTACACTATTTTACAGTTCCAAACATTTTGGTTTTTGACAACGAGAGAGGGTTCTTAAGTCCTATCGTACTTAATTTTATCAAAAACTTAGGAATAAAAACTTATCAGACTCCCGCCTATAGGAGTGAAGTCAATGGACAGATCGAGAGGGTCCATTCGACTATCCTAGAAATCTACAGATGCCTTAGAGTGGAATATCCAAACCTCAGCGTGAAGGAACTGATCTACGTAGCCGTTGATCGCTACAACAATACAGTTCATTCGGTAATAAAGAAGAAACCCACCGATATATTTTTTAACAGGTCTCAAAGGGTTAATTATCAGAGTCTCTTGAATATCCGAGCTAAAATCAATAAGGACCTTAGGGCTGTCATAAGGCGAAATATGGATGCGAGGAATGCTAGGCTTAATTTAAAAATGACTATCCCGAGAAAATATAGAGAGGGCGAGGTAGTCTTTACTGCTGACAAACGTATAAAAGGGAAACATAAGCCCTTGTATAAGAGAGAGATTGTAGCTAGGAACAATCGCGTAACGGTAACGACGGTAAGTGGGAAAAAGGTGCACAAGGCACATTTGAAGAACATGAAAATGTAGAAATGGAAAAAGATTAAGAAAAATATGAAAAAAACTAAAAACAAAATTATACCCATAAATATACATGTAAAAGTATAAATCATACTTAAATGTTACAAATCCTAATTGATAAGATACTCTTAAAATTTTTGCGTAACTACCGCTTTTTATATTTTTGTAATAATTAACCTTTTTAATAAATGAAATTGCAGTTTAGTTATCTTGGTTTCTGCGCAAGCATTGCACGTATTCCAGTACAAGTCACCATTGGTTACTATTCGAGAGGGAGAAGCCTGGTTAATAAATGGGTACTTTAAACTCATTCATGTTATTGACCTGCAACATTATGACACACTCGTAGACGAAACAGACCAACTTCTTAGAAAACATATACGAGATGACGACACTCGTCTAATTTTCGACTACCACTTAAACCAGACAAAGAATCGACTCAAAGAACTAGGGAGCTTACGCACGAGGAAGCCAAGGTCCATAAATTGGATAGGATCCGCCTGGAAATGGTTGGCGGGTTCCCCTGACGCAGCTGACTGGGACAAGATTCTCCAATCACAGACTGACATTATCGCGAATAATAATCATCAATACAAAATTAACAATAAACTATTTGACACGACACGCGAAGCCATAGAAAAGGTGAATAAAGTGGTGGACAGATACAATAACGCTATACAAAGAGAAGAGACCAACAAACTTAAGGACGACTTATTAAACAAGATACTTATACTAAAGGACATAGTTAACGAAATTATTAGGGCATGTCAGTTGGCCAAAAATGGGATAGTTAACAGCAACGTTTTAGACTCAGGAGAAATAAATGCTATAATCAACGAACTGGAAACCCTTCCATATCAAAACGTTGTGGAGGCTGTTGAATATGGAAAACCTTCCGTTTTCAGTAATGGAACAATGCTATTGTATGTCTTAGCTATCCCAAAGGTTGGGCCAACAATCTTTCATGTTTTGGCCGCTTACTCTACAATTACTGACGGAAAACGACTCGACCTAGACTACACAAGACTACTAGTTAACCGAAACGAAACTTACGGACTTAACGGCGACTGTCTACACATAGGGAATACCTCCGTTTGTGAGGAAGGTGTTGTTAGAAAGCTGGACGAGGACTCATGTTTACCAAGGGTGCTAAAGGGTGGCACAGCAGCCTGCGATTTTACGAAAACAAATTCAGAAATCGTCGAACTAGTTGGCGAGAATACTATTTTCATAACTAATTTTAATGGTTCTCTTCTAGCCAACAATACTGTAATTCCTTTAGAAGGGACTTATGTACTTCAACTGTATAATGAAACTGTAAGCACCAGGGGCAGGACATACTCCAGCGTTACAGCCAAAAGTGCACAGCCACTTCCCTCCGTTCTTACCAATGTAACAAGTAGAGAATTGAAGCCGGACTTAGAGTACCTACATGAAATGAGCATCGAAAATATAAAGCTCATAAAAGCCTTAAAAGGAAATTTTAATTTTTCTATAATTACAGAAGGTCTTATCATCATAGGTTTAGTAGTTGGTATTTGTCAGCTGTGGAGAAAGATCTATGGCAAGGTTAATATTCCAAATCTACGAGCATCACCTTTTCACCAGGAACAAGGTTCATATCCGGTGCAGTGTTGTAAACAGGAAGTGCATCGGCCAGTCGCAATTCAAGGCTATTCAGTACATCCAACCATGGATCTGCGGGACGCAGATATTTGAAAGGGCGGCAGTTAACACACGCACCAGCCCAGCGGAAATAGGATAGGTGTCAGTTTCCATCAGACGCTGATACTGCATTTATATATTTGCGCGTGCAATGGTGCGATGAATTTCGTGGGAACCAAGGTCACCATACTCAATCACGACGAGTTTAGATTTTAAGTTACTGAATCATTGTATGCACTTCTGTTTGAGTCGTGACTGAATCGACATTGAAATAAATTATAATTATAACGTAATGGAGCTTTTCATTTAGTTGATGGTGCGCGATTAGTTTCGCGCAAAAGTTAATTTTTTGTTGGATCCTAAAAAGGATCCTTTACTTACATATATTTTTGTAATTACCTATTTATTAATTCATTCTTTATGTTATTTATTTATTTATTTATTTATTTTTGTTTGTTTAATTTATTTATTTATTTACTATTTACTCATTTGTTGAGTCAATATTTATTATTGTTAACATATTTTTATTTTTATTTACTTATGTACCTGTATACTTATTTATTTATTTATTTACTATTATTATAATTATTTATTTATTTATTTATTATTATTTTTTTTTGTACTTAGATTGGAGGTTTTTATCGTATTTTCCTTTAAATTTAATTTAATTTGATTTAACTTTACAAAACAAAAAAAGAACAATGTTTCAGCAGAAAGATATAAGCAATATCATACGAGTATCTCTGTAATGTAAAATGTGTGGTAACTATCCTTTGTAAAAATTTGTATTCGAAATAAAGATCTATCTATCTATCTATCTAAAATTCAAATGTTGCGTGAATTTTGGGGCGCCCTTTACATATAAATATTTGTCGTGAAATGATCTCGGCCGCTTATTGATAGGTTTGTGTCTCGTGAACTTAGATGACACTTATGTATACTAATTTCCAGCCAGAAATATTTCTGAGGAAAGCTGCCTTAAAACAAGTTCTTCAACTGGATCTGATCCGCTTTCCAAACTGGTCCGTACTTATAAATATTTCGCGAAAGCTGTTCGTTTGTTACCTCGATTAACTTAGGGTCAACTATGATAAGGCATTGCACTCTTTTAAAAGTTTAGTACTGTCACCAATCTTGGGACAGACTGTGAGCTTGTGTTGTTTGTTGGTGCTTGAGATCAGCGCTTAGTGCAATATTTTCACTGCTTCGGGATGGCAAAGAATCAGTTATTTCCAAAAGAATATACAGCATCACAGAGCTGCTATGGCATCAATAAACATTACTACGTTTCCGTCCATCGTCTGTCAGTTTTGATCAACATGTGTCATGCATCGCACAACTTATTAGTTTCTTTTAAAACTCTCTAAGCGGCTCATGGCAACAACCATGGCTCTATTAACTCCCGTTTTGAGCAGAGTCTAAGTGTAAATTTCTTGACACAGTTCGTAGTCGACAAGCATGATACTACGATGGATTTTCTTATTATTTACGTTGGCGTATCGTTGGCATGCAACAGACTTTATCCAGCTGTTCTCGTATACTATGACGTTCGGTAAACGAATGAATCAGTACTCATAATGATAATCACAAGTTAGTTCTTCAACACTTAGTAGAACATCTGCAGTTATATCATCTGCATCTCTATGAAGATGCAGATTAATTTTCAATAATTGCGACACAAGGCACCTGCCAAGGGTACTTAGAAAATTACAATCCAATTCGTGCGTAAAACACCACGGATCATAATTCAAGCTTATCCTTTTCTTCAATTCCTAAATCTCTATCACCCTAAATAACTGACATGGACATAAATTTAAGATTTATGATAATTTCCTTCAGAAATTCCTTCCTAAGACCTTCAGTAATAGTGTTTTTATCGCCATCCAAAAGCTGATATAAAATTCCATTAACTAACCCAAATACGCTCTAACATAATGCCCAGTAAAAAAACAGAGGAAATCAAAACGAAAAGGTTGTGTTTGTATGTATTTTTTTTGGGACAAAAAGTCCTTTGCCATGGCAAACACAATCACAATCGCAACCGACACCGACACCTAATTTATAATCGTAAATTGGGACAATTTTTTGTCAGACTTCCCGCCAAATGGAAGTATCTATAATAAAATAGAAGAAAGAAACACAAGAATGCTCTATGAAGTCTCCATTAAGATGAAACACAACGACAAGTGATAAATAAAATATTATCACGAGTTAAAATGTTTCGGCACAAACAACCAAACCGCCAGTGTTTTTCTACAGAAATTCTACTTTAAATCGGAAATAAATTTTTGATTGATGGGTTGTGTATGTTTATTTTCTAAATTTTTATGATATATCAGAGTCGCTACATTCTATATCCTTCCGTAGGTAATCATTTGTTGTTAAATAACAAAAACGGCTCCATGAGAGCAGCATGTGAGAAAAAAAGTTGGGAATTATGAACGTCAAAAGATGAGTGGTGAGACTCCTGCGTCACAAAAGAGGGTAAGTATCGATAAAGTAACGCCTTGAATACAGATAGATGCTTTGTTGACACCTTTGGCTATCAATCGGTTAACTAAAACGTCAAGACGTTTCAAGAAGGGCTTCAAAGTGCGAGGTTCCATGAAATAGATAGTGATTTAGTCCACTGTAACATATACATCCTAAGGTTGAGTAAGATAAGGTGAATCGGTTATGAGGGATAGTCAAAAGCCTAACAGGTACATCGTTGTGGTGATGGGGAATTTTAGCGAGAAGGTAGGAAGCGAAAATACTGTGCTTACGAACATGATTGTAGATCACGGTATGGCAGCCCTTGATTACAACCCTAAGCTGGTTTCGTCCATATGCAAAACCAACCGAATACTTATTAGAGGTACCCAATTTAAGCAAAACGCTTGCCACAAGAGCAATATGGTCGGTGTCCGTGTTTTCTGTGTTTATTTGTGATTCTGACTAAGGAATTCAGGATGGACGTAGCCAATATATTCCGGCTAAAAGCGGCTAAAAATTAATCAATTTTCGTCCACGTCTGTAAGTACAGACTAGCTGTTTTGGCACTTAATGAAACACAGTCAAATCTCCGCCCACACCTCTCAGATCACTCTGATCTGAAGCGATCTGGCTACAAACTTAGGTAGCTTACAAAACTCCACCACAATGTGATCAATGTTCCAATCCGGAATTCAACTTCATGTGGTCAAAATTCCATCTCCATAAGCAAATTATCCTCTACTGCTTTATTTGCAGAAGTCCCAAATTGCATAGACAATTAAGGAGTTTGATGCGCTGTCTGACTCCATACAAAGAATTGTAACCCTGTATCCTCATACTGAGATCGTGATTACGGGCGATTTCAATGTGCACAATTCTGGTTGGCTTCGACTTCTGGACAATGTGCTATCCCCTCTAGGCCCGTTGGACCTCGGTGTCATATCAGCTAATTTCTCGTACACCGACCACACAGTTAGAGAAAAGACTCCTAAAAGAACCGTATGGCAATACGAGAAAGCCAATTGGAGCGGACTGAGAAGCTTCTTTAGGAATTTTATGGTGGATATTTTCCTCGATAACGTGGATGCCGCTGCTGATATGATCACTGACACTATTCTCCTTGGAATGATATCCTTTACCCCTCAACGGATGAAGAGTATCAAACCAAAAGAAAAGACATGGTACGACTCGAGTTGTAAAGAGGCCGTCAGGGTTAGAGAACTATTTTTTCGGTCCTTCAAGACCAACCCGACAGAGGAAAACCGAAAAAATTTCAACGAGCCAGAAATGACTGTAACGCCTTTTTTAAGTGTGCGAAATTCCAATACGACCGAAAGCTGTGGCAAAAAATATTGCAATGTCCCAAAGGCAGTAAAAATTGTTGGTAGTTCGACAACAATATTTACAATGACATTCCAGAGCTATCAGCTCTTTAGACAAGGTCAATCTGCTTCGTCTTGCCACCTCAAAACTTCCAGATTGTATTTTGTCTTCGCCTATACTTAAGTGCGTTGAATCTTCAATGGGACAAATTCACTTTCGCACTCGTGTGGTAGTAAGAGTACTTAAAGATCTCAACATACATAAATCCGCTGGTCGAGATGGTATATCTCCCATTCTTCTGAAAAGGAGTTCTTCCACGTTGGCAAAACCACTGCGTAAGCTTTCCAGTGATCCTACTCTTTAGGACTCTTCCCGAGCAGATGGAAAACAGCATTTATCCAACCCGTCCGTAAAAAAGGCGAATCATCTTCTCTCTCCTCCTACAGACCCATTGCACTTACGTCCCTTCTTTCCAAGATCATGGAAACGCTGATAAACCGTCATCTCATGAAATATCTCGAAACACGAAAACTTTTCAATGACCGGCAATATGGTTTCCGTAGCAACAGGTCCACTGGTGATTTGATGGCATGTCTCACCGAAAAGTGGAACCAAAGCGTATATCAATCTGGCGAAAGTAAGATAGTTGCACTTGATATTTCTAAGGCATTTGACAGAGTTTGGCATCAGGCTCTTTTGTCGAAAATGTGTGCATTTGGTATCGATGACTCTCTTCTGCAATGGATTAGAAACTACCTTTCGGAATGTTCAATTCAAGTTGTCCTGGATGGTTTCAAGTCTGATGCTCACAAAATAAATGCTGGTGTGCCTCAGGGCTCCTTCCTGCCTCTGAAACTCTTTTTAATTTTCATCAACAATCTCTTGTCTGCTACTTCTCATCCAATTTATTCCTTTGCTGACGATATCACTCTCTGTTTTTCATATTCGTTTCCGGACTCACTTCCCTACTCTACGGCTGTAGAATGGGAACGGCAGCGTATGTTAAGCTCATGAAATTCCAATATTAACGGCTTAACCAATTGGGAAACTATCAACAGAGTAGAATTCAATGCTTCCAAAACACAATGCTGTTTATTGTGTTATCCAAAGTGGCACTTGCATCGTCGAAATCGAAAACCTTTCCATTCTCGGTATCGGTATGTTTGTCAATGACACTTACACTGGAATGACCACATACGATAAAAATGCTGCGAAAAAACCTAGGTTTCCTCAAACAATGTAAGAAATACTTTTACCCTTCTGAGTATACCCTCAAGGCCACTTTCGGACGTACTCTGAAATATCGTGATTTGTTCCTAAACGGAACTACTCACTTGTGGAATGCCCTGCCGAGCTCTCTATTTCCTAGTCATTATAACATTCAGACATTTAAAACCAACGTACATCGGTACCTATATTTCTTTTCTTCGCCCACGCTATGTGCAAACATTTTAAGGATACCTTAACTCATTGAAAAAAAAAAAGTTGGATCTTAATTGACAGGTATTGAACATCCGTTCAAATAGATTGCATTGCGATCAGCGGCCGCTTCAGGCACCAGGCATACATCTAGAGGCTGATCTAAGGGCGTACAGCAAATCAGCAGTAGAGTCTATTTGCGATGTGGAGTCTATTATATTTACGCATAAAAAAGAAGGAAGTGCAGCGAAGGGTGGCACGTGACAAACGTCAATAAATCGACTCAGTTGTCTCAAAAGCCAAAGAAGCAGCAGATAAGTGCTATAAAAGAACTTTCTTTAATAAAGCCGGGAAACTCATTGGCTGACGGAACGAAGTTAAGATGGTAACCTTCTCATTTCGATTGAGCAATATCTCTCTAGTTAGATGGAGTTAACTCATTCATTACAATCCTAAATTACTTAGATGATGATGATATGATCTCGAATTCTAATGAGAGTAATTAAGTTCCCCAAGAAAAGCGAAGCGGTGTCTATTGATTGATGGAAGGCTATCAACAGAATTCGAGGAAGTCTTGCCTTAAATGTAGGGCAAATAATAGTTGCAATCACAGTTCAGATTTTATTTATTCAAAATTCAAGATATTAACAATAAAAGGGAAATACTAAATTGACTGAACACAAAAGAAGTAGAATTTAATTGAGTGATTTACGAGCACATTGCGATAATAGCTGACTGCTATTATTGAATGATGATGAGGCGATTATGGTGTTGATGTAATGACAACAAGTTAACTTAAAGCGTTTGCCTTACATAAATACTGTTATGATGCCTACCTATTTTTACGTCGGATAATGGACCTTCATCTGGCTGCCCAAAATCAAGAAGCTGGACAAACAAAGTGGGGCTTGAAATAAATAGAACCAAAGCAAAGTCTCTGAGCAATTCCAATATATGCCAGAAGTCGAGAAAGTAGAACACTCTCGATATCTATGAAGTACGGAGGTGGGTTGAAGAAGTTGTAAATGGATGCTTTAAAATAAAATGTAAGCTGTTCCGCCAGGAGTTCTTCAATCTTGCTTCTCCTCACTTGATGGATGATTTTAAAATAGCTTCAGCAATTTTGAACAAGTTTCACCCACTGATCTAATACACCGATGATACTTATGAGCTGCTGCAAATCACTTTGAGCAAATTAAATACTCAAAATCACCTAATCGGAGAAGGGCAGTGTTTCAAAGTATTGAAGGGCATATTGCAAACTTAATTAACTAAGTTTGCCAGAGCTACATAAAATATCCCTGGGAAAATAATATCAAATAAAGAAAGCTCGTTTATACTGTGGAAGATATCTGAAGCAAAACGGGACCTACATAGGTGAGCGTTCAAATATAGCAGCAGGGATTATCACAGGACACAAGAGTTTACAAGAAACAATTACATATTGATTGTATAAACTCGAAGTACCTTCTGATCAAAATGACCCAGAATTACCCATTCAAATAAACCACGCTTGAAATATTGTCAAAATTGTTTTTTTAGGTTGGTACTTCTGTCGCATGGCGCTCAAATATCTGTTTGAGTGCCATTTGTCGGGAGTTTTCGGGTCAAATTTAGTTGAGCAAAGAGTTTGCCTGAAATTTAGTGTTTCTAACAAAATATCATAACGGTAGCCTACGGAAAATCGACAATATGGAAAACATAAGCGCACGAATGGTACAAAGAGTTTAAAGTGGGCCGTACTGTGGTTGATGATTTGCCTCGTTCCGGTCGCCCATCCACCAGTATGACTGACGTAAACATCGACAAAGTTAAGAAAACTGTCCTCGCAAATCGTCGTGTGAGCATCAGGGAGATTGCAGTCGATCTTGATCGGTTCGGTGCAGAGCGTTATGCACGATGTTTTGGGTATGAGACGAGTTCATTTCGTTGCACAAACATCCAAACATCTCATCTTGTACGCGACTATTTGATCAAAAAAACGTTCATACCGTTCGGAAAGTTCCGTATTCACTTGATATGGCTCTTTGTGACTTTTTCCCATTCCCACCACTCAAGTTACTATTTGGCTGAAAGCTTTTTGAGACGATTGAGGCGAAGGCCATTCCAAAATCGGCCTATGAAAAGTGTTTTCTGGATGTGTTTTCAAGATTACATAATATATGCGGATATGCTAAAAATCTCGTGGTACCTGACATAAAGGTTCCTGAGACTGATAGGGTCGGTAGGGAGGCCCTCCTACTGGATGGAAACCATGACGCTGGTTTCAGTCTTCCCTTCGTACCAGACCGAGTCCGATTTGTCATTTAGATAAGCAAGAAAGAGAAGAATGTTTTCATATATCTTTCTTTCTCTAAGCCTAGAGAGTGCATAGTGACTTTCTGTAGTGCGATTGGTTTGCTGTGTTAGTTTAACTGTTGGTGGGAAAAGGGGATAAAGAATAGGGACAGTGAAAGAGGGGGATGGAGATAAATGTGGCTGGCCGTGGCTCAAGTGGTAGTGGACTGGCTTTCAAATCGGAAGGTTCGGTGTTCGAATCCCAACCTCGCCCGAAAGACACTCATCCTTTCAGTTAACGAAAATCAAGTAAGATGAGTAGTTGACTAGAAATCAACAACAAGTCAACTTCCACTAAGAATTTAGTCTCCCCATTAAATGTTGTATGCCACCCATGGAGCGAAATAACCACTGAGCCCAAACATCTTTCTTTCACTCTCTATCCCATTTTACAAAAAACTTAACACATGCTGAGGCATTATAAGTGTATTCATACCCACGTGAGTGTTAAGTTGTTTCAAAAAAAAAAAAAAAAAAAGTTGAAAGAGACGCGTTGGCGCGAGGGCTTGGGTGGAACGGGAGGGATTAGGGGATTAAAGGATTGGTGTGTAATGGCTTTGTGTCGGTTAAGTGAGGAGGGAGGACTAAAATTGGGGAATATGTTTATTTTCAAGCTCCAGTTAAGGTCGGGATTAGAGCTTCGTTTTTTCTTAGCATGTTCCTTTGTTACTTTTGGAAGGGAGTTGGAGAGGGGTCTTTTATCATTAAGACTACGTTTATTTTTAGAACTTTGATTATGGTCGAGATATGGGCTTTCTCGTTCCTCAGAACTTTTGGTGATACTTATCTTCCCAGATTTAGTGGATTTACCAGGGGAAGTAGGGATCATCCACGATTATTTGGTTGGGATGTTGATACTCGTAGCATAATTTTAGTGAAAGAAATTCCGCACCCAAGAAGCATCAGCGTATTGAGGAGCACCTTCAACGTAGAATGCCGTATGATGCCTCTTTTTCAGCTTTTCGTGTCTGCTTTCCATTCGGATGGGTCCATGAAGTTTCAAATTGTTTGAGCTGTTTGCGGGGAGCGGCGGCGGGTGGGATACTACACAGTTGGTAAAGGCAGCGCGGTTTCGGTTTCCTTTGTTATGGCGGCGGTTGGAGTAGTTGAAAATGATGGCATGTGAGACTTTGTGTCTACGAATTCATTATGAATTGAGGCATTGCACGCGGAACTAGCTTGGAAATGAATTTGGTCGGGTATTCCATCGATTTTGTGGGAAGACAATCTCACTTCTTTACCGATTTCGGCAACCGTCAACCGACAACCGAGTCGCTATTAGTTTCTCGCTGACGTCAATCATTTTTAGGGTCAGGTCATCGAGCGTAGGATCTGATGGATGCAGGGTGGGATTTATTGTTTTGGAGGAGGATTGAAAAAGCAAGTTGAGATCTATACGAAGACGATTGACAGCGTCGTTTATGTGAGTAAGAATGTTATATTTAAGGAGGTTGGCGAAATTTATTTTGAGGAATGCTTTTAATAGATCGAAATGATATTTCATCATTTCGCTCTCGTTGTCGTGATTAGATTGGTTTTTGAACAGATTTTGGATCGCTGCTGGTTGCTTTTCGATCATTCTTTCTGTGGACTTGTAAGCCTATACAATGCAGTTTATTGTTGAGCCCTCAGTCTTTTCTATTCTGTCAAGAATTGTTCTGCTAATATGACTATTTTCCGTTAGCATTGTATTAATAGACACGTTGTTGCGTTTAATTGCCAGCATAACTCGAGCCAATGTGATCTTTTTGCACTCGTCACAGTAAAGAAGAGACTGCAATACTCCTTGAGGTAGGTAATGGATCTCCGGGTAAGTCCGATGCACAGGTTGGCAGTCAGACAAAGTCTCAGTTTTGCGGTATCTTGGGTATGCTCGTCATCAAATAAACATAGAAATACCACCCGCACTTTTTCTGTATAACATTTTAGCAAATGACCAATGTTTTTGCGAAATTATAAAATAAAAGTTTCGTGGTTTGATGAGGCTTTAAATTTAAAGAAATAAAACTCAAGCGTGATCTTGTTTGTTCAAAAGATTACTTTAATGTGAGAGAGTGCACTTGACAGACGGAAGCAAGACAAAAAAAGTTAACGAAGAAAAACAAATGACAATGTTTGATTGGTTGAAAGTAAACAAAACAGGGTATTCCATTGTTTTGGCAAATTAGTGTATAATTATTTCTTAACATACTCCCCACCTTGAGAGGACATCCGATCAATAGGAAGACGTCTTACTTTAGCAGCTGCCCTTTGAGTTTCACCACTGGAGGTCTTAACTGTTACAGCTCTTACGACGCCATCCTTACCCGGTTGTACGCTTATAACACGACCTAATCGCCACTTTAGAGGAGGTAAGTTGTCATCATCTAGGACCACAATGTCACCAATGCATAGTGACTCGCCATGTTTTGCCCATTTTGATCGTTGCTGTAAGCTTTGTAGGTACTCTTCTGACCATCGACTCCAAAATTGTTGCAAGTACCACTGTAGCTTCTGATAACGTTGTAACCGGTTGACATTTGTTAGTTTAAGATCTGGTTCTGGTATGATGTTCATTGCTGTACCTATTATAAAGTGACCAAGTGTTATTGCTGGCATGTCATTGGAACTTTCAGGAACAGGTGTGATTGCCTTGGAATTAAGAACAGACTCAACTTGGATAATAAGTGTGTTAAATTCAAAGAAGTTAAGCTTAGCATTCAGTAAAGTTCGTCAAAGATGAAACTTGGTAGATTTTACGGCGGCTTCCCATAAGCCGCCATAATGTGGAGAACGTGCAGGAATTGTTTTCCATGTTATATCCATAGAAGTGCAAGTGCTAAGGATGTTATGATTATTAACCAATTTGAACAATTCATGTAATTCGTTCTTGGCACCTATAAAATTTGTTGCGTTGTCGCTGTATATAGTAGAACACAATCCGCGACGACCAACAAAACGTTTAAGTGCCGCCAAAAATGCTGCTGTGGTAAGATCCTCCACTAATTCCAAGTGTGATGCTTTTGTTGAAAAATAAACAAACACTGACACATAACCCTTCGTGGATGAAATCCTTCGTCGACTGAAATATATTTGAAAGGGTCCGCAAAAGTCAATACCCATAACGCTGAAAGGCTATGATTGCTGAACTCGAAGCTCGGGTAGATCTCCCATAAGAAGCTCTTGTTTGATGGGTCTAGCGCGAAAACAGGTAATGCACTTGCATATTATTTTTCCCTGAACTGGCCAAAATGTCTACCTAGCAATACGTAATAATGTTTGTGGGCCAACATGATGGTTGACGATGTGAGGATGTCGAAGGAAGATGTACGTAAAGGAGTGGTTCTTCGGCAGCAGTATTGGATGTTTGCTGTTGAAGTCCAGCGCTGAAAATTTTAAACGTCCACCAACTCTTATTATACCATCTTGATCGATAAAAGGTGCAAGTGATTGAATATGACTATTTTGAGATTCATTGATTTCATCAACTGTTAAGGGTCCTAAGATGCGTGTTGGCGAACTTGCGACAACAGCACTAATTTTTATGAACGTAAATAAAAAAGACTTGTTCAAATAGTTTGTTCTTTTTTATTGTGGAACGTTATAAAATCCTATTTAAATAGAAATATATGTAATTCAAGTAGTACAATAATTTTAGATGACTTACTTTAGTGTTAAGATTAATTTAGCTTTAAAGAATTTGACAAAGGAATTCCAATTATTTAAAAAAAGAGAAAAAAAAACGTGTTCTTAAGGTGACCTTTTTGGGGTTAATCGCTTTTAGGTTTTTTTTCGTTTGACATGATGACTTGTCCTCAGCATCAGCAGCAGAGGTACCAACGTTAGAACTATATGTGCCAGGGTTGTTAACACTCTCCCCCGGTATATCCGCTAACGGATTTACCCTTACAAACAGCCTAATTTACGGCGGGTTTTGCCACTAGCGGATCTACTGCTGCAGAATCTCCTATGTCCAAAACAGCCAACTTTACGGCAGGTCTTTCCAGGATTCCCACCTGTGTTAAAACAGCAGCTTTTCGCACTTGGCCATCCTTAGATATACGAGTTTCGATTTTCTTGGGCCAGCAATTTCGGGGACTGTTGGGGTCCACAACAAGTACGATGTCTCCCACTTCGATTGGCTTAACCGGCGTGAACCACTTAGTGCGGCGGGTGATTGTAGGAAGATATTCTTTAACCCACCTTTTCCAAAACGATTCAGCATATATTTTTAAGTGTTGCCTTGTCATCATTGAGTATTGCAATCGGCTTTGATCCACTGGAAGAACCTAGAAGGAAGTGATTAGGGGTTAGCGCTTCTTTATTTTCATCATCAAGAGGGACATATATTAAGAGACGAGAGTTGACGGTGCTCTCTACTTCCATTAGCATGCTACGCAACAACTCATCCGATGGGTAGCGATTTGGCATTATCTTATAGAGGACGGTTTTGATTGAGCGTACCAGCCGTTCCCAGCAACCCCCCATATGCGGCGATGCAGGAGGTATAAAACTCCATTTCATATTAGCTGTGGTGAAAATTTCCATAAGTCTATGCTTATCAACATCCTGATATGCCTCTTTCAATTCCCGTTCCGCACCCTTAAAATTGGTACCGTTGTCGCTATAAAATTCGATTGGACTACCCCTTCTGGCAATGAAATTTCGAATAGCAAGTATGCAAGAGTCCGTCGACAATGTGTCGACAATGTGTAGGATATGAAAATAGGGCCAAAATAGTCAATACCCACATATGAAAATGGCCTGGTAAAAGACGCTAGTCTAGCAACTGGTAGTTGACCCATGAGCGGAGTCTGTGGCTGTGCTGTCCGAATTTTGCAAAGTTGACATGACCTTCTGACTGTACGAAGAACGACTCTTAATCTTGGGATTCTGTATCTCTGGCGGATTTCATTGATCACTGTCTCATGGTTTTGATGATGGTATCGACGATGATAGTTTTGAACGAGTAAGTTTGTTGTCGCATGGTCCTTAGGGAGAATTACTTGTCGTTTCAATTCTACGTTGGCTTCTTGACAATGATCTAATCGTAGATTAGCTCGCAGAACGCCATTCTCGTCTAAGTTGAGACAAAGGGATACTAATGGACTTGACCGATGAATGCATTCTTTTGCTGATACTGACGCGGTCTCTTTTGGAAATCTCTCTCGTTGGGCTTCTCTAAATAATATCATTTCTGCTGCCTCCAACTCAACTTGGCTAAATTTACCATACTTTCGGTCGGTTTTCGTACGCCTTGACTGTACGTTGTGTAAAAAACGGAGAACATAACAAGTACTGCGGACTAGCCTGTTCCAGTTAGAAAACCTTTCTGGTTGGAACACACGGATATGATGCACACGATGAACTACGATAAATTGTGACCTTATTTCCTCAGATGTTGCTGTTTCCGGCTGTTCTGTTGATGGCCAACTTTCCCGAGGGAATGTCAGAAAGGATGGGCCTCGGAACCATCGGTTTGAGGCGCTAAAATCTGGATTTTTCTTCCATTTCGTGGCCTCGTCCGCCACGTTTAGTTCACTGGGGATCCAGTGCCAGTCAGTTAGGTTTGTGGTGTCCAGGATTTCACTTACTCTGAAGGCAACGAATTGGCGATATCGTCTGTGATCTGAACGCAGCCAGCTTAAAACGGTCTTGGAATCCGTCCAGAAGACTTGCTTTTGGAATTTTATAGAGTGATAATCTATGATGCTTTTTGCGAGACGAGCACCAAGTACAGCTGCTTGCAACTCCAGTCTGGGAACAGAAAGACTCCTTAGGGGGGCTACTCTCGTCTTTGCCCCTACTAATGCACATTCGACTAATTCCCCATCGCTCGATCTTATGTATGCAGCTGCCGCAAATCCATTTTCGCTCGCATCGACGAACACATGAAGGTGTCTCTCTGGCTGGCGTATTAATCTGTTGGTAATATAGCACCGCGGGATTTGTAAATTTACTACTTCCGGAAGAAAACGAATCCAGTTGAGCCATTTGTCGTACTGTGGATCTTGGATTTTCTCATCCCATGCAACTCCTGAACGTCAGATTTCTTGAAGTAGAACTTTTATATACATAAGAAAGTTCGCCAGAAGTCCTAAAGGGTCAAATATAGTCATCAGAATCCTGAGTACTTCTCGTTTCGTTGGACGGTCATTACCAGAAAGAACTGCAGCGTTTTTTATACTGGGTGATAATTTATACGTAAAGGAATCTGATGTGGTGCACCACCACATTTCTAGGACTTTTTCTGTCCCCAACTCACTTTTCGAGCTAAAATTTATCTCCTCCCTTTGATTTGATTGCAATGCAATGTATGTAGAAGCCACCCTGCAGATGGATGTATCGAATTTGGTTCGCCAGCTCAATTGCCTCCTCTTCAGAATCAACACTATCCATGAGATCGTCAACGTAATGATTTTCCCGAATTGACTTAACCGCTCTAGGATATTCTTGTTGGAATTCATCAGCATTTCGATTTTTAACATATTGAGCGCAGCAGGGCGAACAGGTTGCGCCGAAGGTCATCACTTTCAAAACGTAGAAGTCAATTTCTTTTTGCTTACGCCCGACCCATAGAAATCGCTGATAGTGTTGGTCCTCTTCTCGTATCTGTATTTGGTGTAACATCTCCATAATATCACCACAGATCGCAATCTGTCTTTCTCTAAATCTGTAAATAACTGATGTCAGGGAAACCAGTTGATCTGGACCTTTGAGGAGTACCGAATTAAGTGAAACCCCCTGAACCTTGGCAGCAGCATCCCAAACGATTCTTAGTTTCCCAGGCTTGTTTGGATTTATTACTGGAAACACCGGCAGATAGCAGGCTTGACGATTCTGTTTGATTTCCTTCGTCGAAAGCTTTCTGGCATACCCTTTGGAAATATATTCCTCTAATTTTTCGTGAAGGGCGTCAGCAGTTTGGGGATTCCGATTCATTTGCTTCTGAAGACCTATAAGACGCCTTTTCGCCATGGGTAGACTGTCTGGGAGACTGATATTTTCGTACTTCCAAAGCAATCCTGTTTCGAATCGACCATTTTTTCGGCGGGTCAGACCTTGCAGCAACTCTTGAGCTCGCTTTTCTTCCGCTGAGAGTAAGTTATGTTCAGATTTTGACGCTCCAAACTGCTCACTGCTTATAAATTCCTTAACAAGGCGTTGAAGCTCGATGTCGTCACCATTATTACATCCGCATGTGTGAAAATTAGCCCGAGTATTTATACATCCATAGTCTGGCGGTGAGTGAGAACAATGTCCATGTATAGTCCATCCTAAACGTGTCTTGGGTGCCACTGGTTCTTCTGTTTTCCCTTCTCTGTAATTTATCGGTAGCCCATGTCTCCAGTTATTAAGTCCGATCAACAAACGAGGTGCTGCGTCTTCATATGATTCAATTGGCAAACCTCTTAAGTGCCTAAACTCTTCTTGTAGCTTTTTACCGTCTACAGTTTGTCGGGGGAGTTGAAGACTCTTAACCGTGTGTATATTAGCCAGGGGGTATTTTTTACTATTTTTGCCAGTTCCAGATATTCGGATGCTCATCACTTTAGAATCATTTTCGTATCGGTGTGTGCTAGCAGTCCATCTCAGACATAGGGGCTCCGGTGTTCCTGCAACATTCAGATCTTTTGCTAGCTCTTCTTCCATTAGCGTTAGGGAAGATCCATCATCTAAAAAGGCAAACTCAAGTAATTGAATGCCATTCCCATATAAAACGACTGGCACAACTCGAAACAGCATCGATTGAAATTCTCGCGAATGAGCATTATGCGACGCTGTCATTGAAACACCTATTAACCGTTGGCGATCAATATCCTTCTGGTCGTTGTGCAATAATCTGTGATGTTTAAAACTGCAATTGCTTTTTCCACAAACTACGTCAGATTTGCATTTATTGCTGGTATGCCTTGTTAAACATTTTCTGCACAGCTTATGTTCTCTGACAGCTGCCCATTTTAAAGAGTGGCTTAGCTGTTCGAACTTTCTGCAATTGGCAACAGAGAAACACGTTCCAGCACAGATAGGGCATTTGCTCTCTTTCGTATTAGTACATGACGTATCTCCATGACTGCAAGTCTCAGCATGAGCATTGAGAAAACCTCTCTCTTTGTCACTTCGAATGGGCTGTTTAGTTTCTGGTCTGTGTTCGTTAGGGACTATTACATAGTTGGCAGCTTCAGCGATCTGATAAAGCCAAGTGCTAAAGTGCGAAATTGTGCAAGCTGGCAGAGTTTGTCTGAAAATTGCCCAATTTAAGCGAATAGAAGGCAGCAACTTGGCGACAAGCTCTTGAAGCAAGGTCGGGTTATTTAAATGTGCTGCCATTCCAGACGCTTCCATCGTTGCACACATGTTCTGGACAACAACGGCGAAGGCAATTATGGTTTCCAACTTATCGGCCTTGGGTGGGGGAGTGGTGTGGATTCTCTGAAGAATAGAGTGAATTATTAGCTCTGGTCTTCCAAACAGCATCTTAAGTGTTGATATAATGGAACTAGCAATCGGTTCGTGGACGTAGGGAACTGATAACTCAGCAGCTACTATTTTTGAATTACCTGCAAATTTAACTGGATTCCTGATACTTACGGTTGAGTTACGAGCGTTCTGCAACCATTCCTGCACTTGCTTTGGTGAATTAAGTGAACGGGCCTCGTCATCGCTTTCGGAGGAATCTTCTGTCTGACTCAATAAACAATATTTCTTGTCAAGGTATTCCTGATCACGCTTCTCCTTCAAGGATCGTTCTTCTTCCAGTCTCTGCAGTTGAAGTTGAAAATGTTTTGCTGATGAAGATCTTGAAGTTTTCGAAGGCTAGGATGACGTCGTAGATCGTGGTCCCGCATGTTCCACAACAGGCGCCGGAATTGGTGGAGCACATTTTTTGCATGTCCAATCTTGGTATGCCACAAAACTATCGACTTGTGCGCATTGATAATGGAACCATAAGTCGCACTTGTCACATTGGACCATGTTGTCATGAGCATCTGGCGCGGTACACATTTGGTAATTATGTTGCTCTGATGGTGACATCTGGTCTTTTGATGTTGGCATAGTGATCTTCTATAAAGATTTTATAAAATGTTGGCGAACTTGCGACAACAGCACTAATTTTTATGAACGTAAATAAAAAAGACTTGTTCAAATAGTTTGTTCTTTTTTATTGTGGAACGTTATAAAATCCTATTTAAATAGAAATATATGTAATTCAAGTAGTACAATAATTTTAGATGACTTACTTTAGTGTTAAGATTAATTTAGCTTTAAAGAATTTGACAAAGGAATTCCAATTATTTAAAAAAAGAGAAAAAAAAACGTGTTCTTAAGGTGACCTTTTTGGGGTTAGTCGCTTTTAGGTTTTTTTTCGTTTGACATGATGACTTGTCCTCAGCATCAGCAGCAGAGGTACCAACGTTAGAACTATATGTGCCAGGGTTGTTAACAATGCGTAAAACTTTATTCCTCTTCATGCAGTTGTTTTTAAAGCGCAAAATATATCCAACAACGTGTAAAAGCAACTTATAATTGTTATAGTATTTAATGTTAGTTATGAAAGAAGAATTAATATCTATAGTGTTATTGTGCAGAACTATTTTATTCCTTTTACTTTCCAACTTATTTTCATCCTTTTCGAAATTAAATTTAAATGATGGCCAGTTTTTAGAAGGCAATGATAAAAATTCTGGTCCATGAAACCAGAGACTTGAATCAATAAGATCTGATGGATACGAACCTCGAGAAAGAATATCTGTAGGATTCATTTTCGTCGGTATGTGTCGCCACTGGGAAAATGTAGAAATTTCTTGAATAATTGAAACCCTATTTGCAATAAATGTTGGCCAGTTGCATGATTCCTCCTTTATCCAGCTTAAAACTATTGTCGAATCTGTCCAAAATGTTATGCTTTCGATGTCAGCAGAATTGAAAATGGATTGAATGCTCTTAATAAGTTGTGCCATAATTACCGCACCGCAGAGTTCGAGTTTTGGTAGTGAACATTTTTTGGAAGGGCAACCCTGGACTTGGCACACAGCAGATTAACCTTTATTTCATTTTTAAGGTTTACGGATCGAATATAAACGCATGACCCGTATGCCCTTTCAGAACTATCCGAGAATGCATGTATTTCATGGCGAGCATCTGCTGAAAACGCATGACGATGTACTTCCAAATCGTTTAGTTTCTGTAATTGGTTTCTAAAGTTAATCCACGGCTCTTTATATTCTTGCGGAAGAGGATCATCCCAATCTAACTTTCAAGCACCACAATTGTTGCATAAATATTTTTGCCAGCACAATAACTGGGTTTATAAGACCCAGAGGATCAAAAAATTGCGCAATTTCGGACAAAACGGATCTTTTAGTAATTAATTTGTGAAAACTATTGTTGACTTCGAATAAAAATCGGTCTGAAGAAGGGTTCCAAATTATTCCTAAAGCCTTGATTGCATTAGATTGCATTACATTTTAAACAAGGTTTCCTGATCCTCTTGTGGTATGTTCTTTAACAAGTCAGGATGATTTCCGCACCACTTCTTCAATTTAAATCCACCTTTTGACAGGGTAGAGGATAACTGCTTTTATAAAGCGATGGCTTGTTCTAAAGTATTTGCCCCAGATAATACATCTTCAACATAAAAGTCGGAGTTTATTGACTTAGAAGCCATGGGAAAATGTGTGCCCTCGTCTATGGATAACTGCTGTAGTGCTCGAGTGGGGAGAAATGCGGCCGGAGCAGTGCCATATGTAACCGTTGTAAGTTGATAGAGTTCAATAGGATCATTTATGTTTGATCTCCAAAGAATGCAGTGAAAACGTCGGTCATCTGGATGTAAGGACACCTGACGATACATTTTTGTGATGTCAGAGGTAAAAACATGTGTGTAAAACCTGAATCTTAGTGTTATTGTAAAAAGATCGGGTTGAATTACAGGTCCTACCATCAAAATATCATTAAGAGACACACCAGTACTTGTCTTTGATGAAGCGTCAAAGACCACCCGAAGCTTTGTGCTGGAGCTGGACATTTTAAAAACGCAGTGATGTGGTATTATATAGTGAGGTTGATGAAAGTCGAAATATTCTATTCGTTCCATGTGCGATAGTTGAATAAACTCATCCATGAACTGGGTATATTCTAATTTAAGCTCTTTGTTTTTGAGAAACTTCCTTTCACGACTTAAACATATTTTTAGCGCAATATCATAAGAACTTCCTAAGCTAAGTTCTAAACGAGCAACGTTTGAGCAGAAATGTGACTCACATTCCCTTTCTTCCCTTGAAACCTTTGCAACTGATGACTCAAAAAGTTTCATTATTAGGAATATCTGCAACCTTCAAAAGTTAACATTGGCTGATACATGTTGATGTAGAAATTGTTGGCAACCTTCCAGCCACGACCCATCCCAGCAGCGTGTTAACAAGAGTAGGTAAACCTGGACCAAGTCTAATCTTTCCTACATCCAAAATGTCGTAAAAGATATCAGCTCCTATGAGCAAGTCAACTTGTTGTGGAAAATTGAACTGAATATCTGATAACTGAATGTGACTTGGAATATTCCAGCCATCAACGTTTACCTTGATATCAGGCTGCATCCCAGTTATTTCAGTCATGACTAAAGTTTCTAGTGTTGTGGAAAATGAAGTAAACATAGATTTTATTACAACTAAGCATTTGTATTTTGAGCTGCCTGAAGTGCCATTTACACACATGAAATTTGTAGGTGCAAATGGTCGTTTGATACCGGCAATACGAACGATGCGTCCAGTCATGATATTGATCTGAGATCCACTATCTAATAAAACACGACAAGGAATGTATTGGTTGTCTGCGCCTATAAGGTAAACAATAGCTGTTCCTAATATGTTGTATTCTCCCGAGTTGTTATGAAGAGCATAAGTTTGATTTGATTCAGAGGAGGGTGCAGGTGCGTTGGTCAAGGTAATCTCATTGTTTGATGACAAGTTGCGGTTGGGTGTGAATTGGTTTGAAGAAAAAGAACCACCAAAAGCTGAAGAGGAAGAAGTTGGATTGTGCGATGCTGTTTGACGGTGGAGTAATGAGTGATGTTTACTGCCACAGGTATGACAATTGCTCTTGTATGGACAGTCAGCTAGAGAGTGATTGCTAACCTTTAAGCAATTTGTACAGAGCTTAAGTGAAGTCACCTTTTTTTTTTTTTTTTTTTTTTATAATGAGCGCGCGCGCTCAAGGGGTTTGAGTACCCTTAAGGTGATTGTACACAGCGCGGGCAAAGGAAATTTAGGGAGGAAGAAAAGAGAGGTACCGATATACATACATTGCTTTTAAATGTTTGCAAGTTATAACGGCCAGGAAATACAGAGATCGGCAGGACATTCCATACGAGAGTTTTACGGCTTAGGAACGAATCACGATATTTTAGAGTACGTCCGAAAATGGGCTCGAGGGTATACTGATGAGCATTCATAGCGAGACGGGTGTTACGGTTGAAAGTTTGAATGGGCGGAATGCTACTGGCGATTTCAGTGGAGTACTGGTGGTGGAAGTAGCGATAAAACAAAGTGAGACACGAGACATTACGTCGGTGTTCGAGGGTGTCAATTGATTGTCTGGTATTAGTATCATCAATAAGTTTTATCGCACGGTTTTGAATCCTATCTAGCAAGTGCAGAGATGTTTTAGGAGCACCTGACCAGATGTGGGCATTGTACTCCAATTTTGGGCGGATGAATGCCTTATATATTGAGGCCAGATCAGAGGGGTTAAAATATTTCTTACATTGCTCGAGGAAACCTAGACATTTCGCAGCATTTTAGGCGATACCAAATATGTGCTCAATCCAGCGTAAGTTGTCATTGACACACATACCGAGAATGGAAAGTTTTTCGGTTTCGACGATGAAAGTGCAATTCATAGATAATGGCTGGGTGTTTAAATTTCGCTTTAACGACAGCAGACAGCATTGTGTTTTGGAAGCATTAAATTTCAAATGCTGTTGATATCGGAATTTAATGAGCTTAGCATACGCTGCCGTTCTCGTTCTACAGCCGAAGAGGGCCGTGAGTCTGGGAACGAATATGAAAAGCAGAGAGTACTGTCATCAGCTAAGGAATATATTGGATTAGAAGTAGCAAACAAGAGATCATTCATGAAAATTAAAAAGAGTGTCGGAGACAGAACAGAGCCCTGGGGCACACCAGCATTTATTTTGTGAATATCAGACTTCAAACCATCCACGACAACTTGAATTGAACGTTCCGAAAGGTAATCTCTACTCCATTGAAGAAGAGAGTCGTCAATCCCAAATGCACGCATTTTCGACAAAAGAGCCTGATGCCAAATTCTGTAAAATGCCTTAGAAATATCAAGTGCAACTATCTTGCTTTCGTCAGATTGATGTACGCTTTGGTTCCGCTTTTCGGTCAGACATACCATCAAATCACCAGTGGACCTGTTGCTACGAAAACCATATTGCCGGTCATTGAGAAGTTTTCGTGTTTCGAGATATTTCATGAGCTGACGATTTATCAGCGGTTCCATGACCTTGGAAAGAAGGGACGTAAGTCCAATGGGTCTGTAGGAGGAGAGAAGATGATTCGCCTTTTTTAGGGTCGGGCTGGACAAATGCTGTTTTCTATGTGCTCGGGAAGAGTCCTAAAGAGTAGGATTGATGAAAAATCGTACGCAGTGGTTTTGCCAGCGAGGAAGAACACCTCTTCAGAAGAAGGGGAGATATACCATCTGGACCAGCGGATTTATGTATGTTGAGATCTTTAAGTACTCTTGCTACTACACGAGTGCGAAAGTAGATTCGTCCCATTGAAGATTCGACGCACTCAAGTGTAGGCGGAGACAAAGCATCTGGGAGTGTTGAGCTGGCCGCAAAGTGTGCAGCAAGCAGATTTTCCTTATCCAAAGAGCTGATAGCTGGAATGTCATTGTAAATGAGCGTTGGGATGGAGGATGAGGCGGAATTTCTAATGTTTTTGACGAACGACCAAAAATTTTTACTGCCTTCAGGACATTGCAGTATTTTTTGCCTCAGTTTTTGGTCGTGTAGGAATTTCACACGCTTAAGAAAGGCGTTGCAGTCATTCCTGGCTCGTTTGAACTTGTTTCGGTTTTCCTCTGTCGGGTTGGTCTTGTAGGACCAAAAAAACATTTCTCTAACCCTGACGGCCTCTTTACAGCTCGAGTCGTACCATGCCTTTTCTTTTGGTTTGATACTCTTCATCCGATGAGGAATAAAGGATCTCATTCCAAAGAGAATGGTGTCTGTAATCATATCAGCAGCGGCATCCACGTCGTTATCGAGGAAGCATAACGACCAGTTAAAATTCCTAAAGAAGCTGTTAAGACCGCTCCAGTTGGCTTTCTCGTATTGTCATACGGTTCTTTTAGGAATTTTTTCTCTAACTGTGTGGTCGGTGTACGAGAAATTAGCTGATATGACACAATGGTCCGACGAGCCTAGAGGGGAGAGCACATCAATGGTGTACTTATCAGGGTGAGAAGTTAAAAACAAATCCAGGGTGTTGGCGGTATGACTATCAACGTCTGGTATTCGCGTGGGCTCATTTACAAGCTGCGTTAGGTTGTTTTCCGCAGCGAAGGTCTCAATACACCGTCCTTCGGGTGTTGTCTGTCCAGAATGTCGAAGCCACCCAGAATTGTGTATATTGAAGTCGCCCGTAATAACGATTTCAGTATGAGGATACAGGGATACAATTCTTTGAATGGAGTCAGACAGCGCATCAAACTCGTTGAAGGTTGAATTGCTGTCCAGTTTGGGGCTTCTATAAATAAAGCAGTAGTGTATAATTTGCTTACGGAGATGGAATTTTAACCACATGAAGTTGAATTCCGGATTGGAACATGTTTCACATTGTGGTGGAGTTTGGTAAGCTACATCACTCTGCACATAAATGGCGAGACCGCGGTGAGAGAAGAATAATGGCACTAGTTCGTAGCCAGATAGCTTCAGATCAGAATGATCTGAGAGGTGTGGGCGGGGATCTACCTGTGTTTCACTAAGTGCCAAAACAGCTGGTCTGTACTTACAGACGTGGACGTACGCAGAAAAGTGATTACTTTTTAGCCCGCGTATATTGGCTACGTCTACCCTGAATTCTCTAGTCATAATCACAGACAAACACAGAAAACACAAACACCGACGATACTAAGCAAGGCTGCGAAGTGGAAATTCTGACGTTGGTTTACCGAATCAAATTGTTGTAGGTGTTATGCCCTTACAACAATATGAAACAGTGCACCAACAAAATTTTCACTCACAACCCCGCTATCCATCAGTTGTTACATACACTCAGCCACTGCCCGTACCGTATGGTAAATACAGTAACGGCAGTGACTGAGTGCAAGCAACAGTACTTCGTCTGTGTGATATTGATATGATATCGCACTGTGTGATATTCACTGTCACTGCACTGCACTTCTTTTTGTTTTTGTATATATATATATTTTTTTTTTTTTGCACGCGCGCTTTTTTTCGTTTTTTCGGTATTCTAATCTGTCTGCTACAGGCAAATTTAAGAAGGCGATGCATCGATAAATGAAATGACCTTGTTTATTACAGAAATTGCATGCATATTTAACCGTAATAAATGACCTTGGTGGTTTTTGATTTTTAAGTAAGCTACCACTACTGATTTTGTTTGAACTAGGTACTACAGAATTTGAATTAATATTAGATAATTTGGCACCTTCTTTTCAAGAATGTCATCAGTTTGGCAAGCGTTGGTAGTCTGTCCACAGGTGATTCTTCATTCCATTTCAATACTGTTTCTGGATCGAGTTTGGTGGTTATGATGTGCACTGTAAGGTCGTCCCAGTAAACAAAACAGGGTATTCCATTGTTTTGGCAAATTAGTGTATAATTATTTCTTAACAACCAATCTGATGAAGAACACTTTAATGAAGCGTAACAAGCACAGACTTTTATCAGCCATACCATTGTAAATAAAATTATTTTATAAACGAGGTCTGTGAATTCTTCTTTTTCCCTAAATCCTACATACCCGCACATATGTACATATATTCTTGCCTAACTTTGGAAGTTTCTGTAGGTAACTTACCATATACACTGAACTCTTTTTTTACACGATTTTGCAATAACGCGGTTCACCAAAATATTTTTTAAACGAATTTTTCGTTCTGACATGAATTCCAAACAATTTTTTTTTTAATTCTACTTTTGACAGTGTAATCAGAAATCGGTCGGTTTATGCCCCACACATGTGTTAGTGACTTGGTCTACTTCATCGCTTGTTTATTTTGTATTCCTGGGGTTAGGGAGAATATCCAAATTTTATTATCACTTTTTTCTTTATGTCGTTGTACTTACTTCAACTTGAACATAGCATTTCGAACAATATGTTGTGTTAAAGTGTTCTGTTCGTAGGATGCAATAAGGAATTTCAATAAATTTCCAAAAGTTGATGTTCAAATTAATTTTTGTTTAATTCTATTGTGAAATTTCCAGTATAATCTGTATCGATGATAATTTTTTACTATTAAAAAAGATAATATTTTGTTAAACTTTCAGTGCAGAAAATTTCTGTAAGCAATATTATTTTACATCGTTTTTATAGTATCGTTATTAATAAAATGCCTAAACAACAATAAAATATTCCGAAGAAACTGAAATAACAATTTCAGATTAGATTGTCCAAAGAGAGGCAATGTTACCACATCTGTTGGCATAACTTTTGGTTTAAGGGAGGGGTAAAGTTAACTCGTACAGTGAAAGTTTTTGTGAATATTTTGTGACGACACAGTTAAAATCTCTTTATTAAAACCAATAGTACGTTAAAGTATGACATTCGACGAATATTGTATAAAATTTTCACGAAGAAATATTAAAAAATACGGCAATGGCAGCAGTTATTCGGACGTGTTTCGGATAAAAGTAGAATTGCGGTGACCCTCATAGTTTGGTGCTGGATCATCTGAAATCAAAAAATCAAATTTCGTTCGGGCTTAAAGCCCCCCATACACATGACACCAAGTGTTAACACCTGGGTGTTGCCACCTGTTCAAGACTTAATCCACCATAAATGTTGTTATTATATTATTATATTGTTCTATTCTTTATGTATTAATTGTTCACAATCAAATTATTATTTGTTAATGTTATCTTTCGACTCACTGTATTTCTTGCGTATCAAACTCCAAGGTATTATTCATTTTTTGTTAATTTGGTTCTACAACAACAATGCAACAGAATGCAGATCGAACCATAGATCGCACCACCCATCACCTCATCATATTGTTGTTGTAATTACCACGTACAATGCATAGTGCGTGTGAATCCGTGGGTTAGATGGTAACAAAATCGTTTTGGTTTGACACTCGTGAATTGTACTCGCAGAAGTAAGGTGAAATAAATTTGTAAAGTAATCTGAAAGTTTGAATCGCAGTTTTATTTTTCATTTGTGGTAGCGAAATTCTTTGCTTGCTTGACTCGTTTTTTCTTTGATCGTTCGCTCCACAATTCGTCGAATCTGAAACACCACCAAAAAAACTATTTGCCACACACATAACCCCAAGTGCGCGAACATTAATTAATTGCTGACTTTCGAACTAAAAACAACGCCATGAATAGAGGAACTGATATTACAGTGTGTCTTCTTATGATTAATACGTGTTTGGAAGATAAAAAAGATAGTAAAAACAAAAGGAAGAATCGAGTTTGGGCCAAGGATTGGTATCTAAAGCGCACTAAATTTTCGCATGTGGGACTTCTAAGAGAATTGGAAGAAAAAATTTTCTAAGGATGGATATTGCCACATACCAAGAGCTCCTTCTTCTATTGGAACCATTGATTAAAAAGCAAAATACGCATATAAGAGACGCTATTTCACCTAACGAAAGACTTTCAGCTACTTTGCGGTTCTCGCATCCGGACAAAGTTTTGAAGACTTAAAATTTCTAACAGCTGTTTCTCCCCAGTGTTTGGATCGACTAATTATGGAAACCTGTGTAGCTATTATAAAGACATTGAAAACATATATAAAGGTATTTGTTTTTATTTAATTTAAATTCTGAAGTAATACAAAACTATAAACTAAATAAACTTCAAATAAATAGAAAAAACGATAACAATAACAATAATTCAAATAAACAAAGAAATGCTACTGATAAGAAGTTTATAAGGTTCGGTGGTGTTGGAGAACTAAAGGGTCCGCCATCTAACGTTTTTTTTTTGAAAATGCTATAAAAAAAAAACTACAGAATATTTTCTCAAATTTCTTTTTCTATTTGAAAGCACAATCCTTCCGGTTAATAATGGAAAATAATTTCATTCAAATGGCTGCCTCGGCTGGCCATGCAGTAGCCTACGCGATCGATCCAATTTTTAAGCACATTATCGATTGTGTGCAGCTGTATTTCACCAATGGCTTCACGAATGTTGTCCTTTAAAGCGTCAATTGTCTCTGGCTTGTCGGTGTAATACTTATCTTTTACAGCACCCCACAAATAATAGTCCAACGGCGTCAAATCGCAGCTCCGAGGTGGCCAAACGACATCAGCTCTGCGGCTGATAATGCGATCTTCAAAAACAGGGCGCAAAACATCGAGTGTAGCTTCGGCTGTGTGGCACGTAGCGCCGTCCTGTTGAAACCAAATGTTGCCAATATCCTCCTATTCAATTTTTGTGAACAAAAATTCGTTCAACATGTCCCGATAACGATCGCCATTGACTGTAACGGCCACTCCTTGCTCATTTTCGAAGAAAAATGGCCCAATTATGCCTCTGGATCAAAATCCGCACCAAACAGTGACTCGTTTTGGATGTATCGGCTTTTCAATGTATGCGTGCGGGTTTTCTGTGCCCCAAATGCGACAATTTTTCTTGTTTACATACCCGCCAAGATCAAAATGAGCTTCATCTGAAAAGATGATTTTTTTGGCAAAATCGGCATCTTCTCTAAGTCGATCGCAGGCCCACTTAGAGAAGCGAAAACGCATTGGATGGTCAGTTGGCTTCAACTCCTGAACCAATTGGACTTTGTATGGCGTCATACCAAGGTCTTTATGCAAAATTCGTCTTTTCGGCGCTTCACGCACACTTTCTGACACAGCAGCAATATTCTCGGGTGTACGCACTCTTTTTGGCTTTTAACGCTTTGGTTTATCGATGAGGTTGCCAGTTTCTTTCACTTTTTTCACAAGATAACGAACATACGGAGCTGACGGTGCTTCTCTTCTTCCAAAATCCGTACGCAATTTTCGCACACATTCTGCAACATTACCATGATTTTCAAAGTAATGTCGCAATATTTCCCAGCGTTGTTCAAGCGTATACACAACCATATTCGTTCAGCGGAAGGATAGAACTAATTATCTGTCAAATCATACATGAGCTAGGTGCTACTCGTACCATTCACGAAATAAGCACTAGTTGAAAAAAAAAAACTTTAGATGGCGGACCCTTTATATTCACTAGATATTACAGAATATGGTGTAGAAGATCTAGTCACTGTTGAATTTCTTGGTACGGAGTGAAGAATGAAATTAGCAGCTGGTTGCCTTGAAAACTGAGAGTTTGGGTTTCCTAAACTTGCCGGTAAATTTTGGACGCAGTCTACGGTTAGCCTTCCTAATTGTCCTTGCCAAAGTATTTCTTCGATGGCTCTTTTGGCAAACATTTTTTGATCATTTTCCAACTTCCATAAAAAGTACAGCCCAAGACTCCGAATAAATGTCTGCTTCATCTTTTTCGTGTACTTTTTTCACTTGATCTAAATGATCTATTGCTTTTGGAAGGAAGTCTGTCTTCTGACATGACGCATTTTTTCTTTTTTGAGTGCTTTGTACTCCAACCTGAAAATTTAAAGCATATACGTACATACGAGTATGTATGTAGCAAGTGAAAAATGCAATTTGATTATTATTATTTTTTTTTGTTACTTTGTTTTTAGATACCAAGAAATTAACAAGATTGGAAGTTGTTGGCTAAAGATTTTGAAATAACGTGGAACTTCCCTAATTGCATTGGAGCCATCGATGGCAAACATGTAGAAATAAGCCATCAGGATTAGGATCTTATTATTTTAACTATAAGAAAACATTTAGTGTTGTTATGATGGCTATCGTCAACGCGAAGTAGGAACAAATGGAAGAGTTTCTGATGCTGGTGTATTTGCTCATACAACATTCAAACAAAAATATGATAACGAGGAATTGAATATACCAAGGCCTGAAAAAATTCATTTAAGTGAAGAGTTGTTTCCACATGTTTACGTTGCAGATGATGCATTTCCTTTATTAGAAAACCTAATGAAGCCCTACAGTCGTAAGCAATTGTCTAAAGTAGAAGAAGTTTTTAACTATAGGCTATCACGGCCAAGAAGGATTGTGGAAAATGCTTTTGGAATATTATCCAGCTGATTCAGAATACTTTTAAGTACAATAAATTTATCTCCAGAGAAGGCATTCACAATTGTACTTACATGTGTTATCTACACAACTTTTTAAAGCAACGAAATCCCACGAACTATTTAAAAGACAGCGTTGATATCGAAAATACTTTCACCGGGGAAATACGTAACGGACCGTTGCGAGAGGGGCACCTTCACGAATTGCAGCCATCAAGAGGCAGAAACCCTACGGTGAATGCCAAAAAAATTCGCGAAAAGTTTTGCAGTTATTTTAACTCAGTAGGAGCGGTTCCATGGCAGAATAAAAACAGATCGTAGACCCAATTGTTAAATGACGCTTTTAAATAAAATTGTTAGCTTCTTGAAGGTGTTTGTATATTCTTACTGATTCTTCTCCTATTGACATGCTATCATTCTCATCTATGTCAATTGTTGAAATCCCCTCTAATTGCGATTCCTGGTCTTTCAAAAATCCTAATTCATCAAAGTACCAAAGCGTTGGTACAAATATATCGTCCACACCAGCTCCCGATTTTTCACTTCTTTTTATTTTTTGCAGCTCTCGCCTATATGAAGACCGCTTGGAAATTATTTTTCTTTTTACTACATCCACTGTTGCGCTTGACTCAAATTCTTTATATTTAACCACTAGAGTTTCCCAGGCCTTAATTTTTTTATCGCGATTCTTATAGTCCGTACTTTTAACCTTCCACAATTCTGGATGGTCTTAGTAAATTTTGATGAAATCCTTCCAAAAATCATTTTGTCTAACCGACATTTCGAATAAAAATGATTTCTCACTAACTAGCTAAATATTTGATGATAAGCAACATGTTTACTGAAAACAACAAAATGTTCACACACTTCGTCATACACATGACACATGTGTTGACACCGTAAAAAAAAATCAAAATGTGTTGATATTCATGACTCTTGTGTCAACGCTAAGAAATCGGTGTTAACACCTAGGCATACACATGGAACATTTCGATGCACTGCAACATGTGCTAGCACTTAGTGTCATGTGTATGGGGGGCTTTAGATAATAATTTTCTCCAGGCAACGCTGGGAGGGTTTTTCGAAATTTCAATTTTTCACTTTTTTGGAACACTTTGAGGGGAAAAACGCTATTTTTTGCGAAAAAATTGGCTAATTTGTTATTGTAAAATAAAAATTATTAAAATATTTGAAAAAACCTCTCCAGCGTTACCTCGTAAATTATGTACAGATATAGTGTTCAAAATTTCAAAAGGATCGGTGAAGTAGTTTTGAAGTTATGAGGGGCACCGACACCGACGTGAGTTGTGGGGAAAACGCTTTAAAGTTTTGAACACTAGAAAATCTGGTACAAATTATTCATAAGCGAATTTTATCGGCTTACATCACACTGAATCATCAATACCAGGTCCATAAAGGATGTTGCTATCATCCATGATGTCTAAAGCACCTTTTTGCTCCTGTCTACGACGAATCCTACCTTCTTTAGTTTGTCTTTCGGCTTCCTGCTCTGCTCGGCTTATACGTATGGAGTCAGTTGATCGCGTCCAGTCATGAGAACTCGATCCACTACTGATGCCCATGTCTTGCATGAAGGTTAGTAGAGCAAAAGAACATTCATTGGAGACACTGGCTGCCACATAATGATTTTAGTAATAATTTAACACAAAACTTAATGAAAACGAAGCTAAAATGATGCGAAAATAGGAACGCATGTGTACGTCTGCTCGATACAATATTTACTGCTACATTAAATTTTATACTCTACACTGACAAAAGCTACAGTACAGGTATAATGAGGTTTGTATTTAAGTCGAAATTTCTATAAATAGATCTGGGGGGTAAGATTAGGTATTATATAGAGAGCGAAACATCTGACAGGTAACAATAGCGCGCTCGGGTCGGGTAGGTATTAAAATCCGACATGTATAACAATACTCGTAACTTCGTTAATTTTACTCCAATTGACTTGAAATTTTGACACAATATTCCTAAGATATTATGCATTTAATCAAAAAAGTAAAAAAAAAAATGAAAAAGAAAAATTTAATACCTTATCCTCCCCTTAAACCGAGCGACTAAATAAAGGTTTTTTTTTTTAAAGTTATACAAATTTAATATGAAATAAAAGACTTGGAACTAATATTAATGTCTATGGTATTACTTATATTTAATAGATAATTTTATGCCATTAGTGCTTAAATATAATATCGGGCATATGGGAGCCAGGGTTAGCTTGAATAAAGCGCTGTCGTAAAGTCTAAATGTCGACAACTTTATCGAGCAATTACGGCCGTATATCAGCAATAAGACGGTGAATGTTGACTTCCAAATCGTCCAACGTCTCCAATATATCGGTATAGCCTAGTGACTTCACATCTCCCAAAGAGAGTAATATAAAGGTGTGAGATCACAGGATCATGGAGGCCAGTTCACAGGTCCATTACGCCAAATTATGCACTCAGCAAATGTTTCCCGCAATAAATTGATGGAGTCGCGTGCCGTGTGGCATTTTGTGCCATCTTGTTGAAACCAAAGCTCTGTTACGTCAATGCCATTCAATTGAGGAACGTAGGAGTCAGAAATCATGTATCTATAGCGCTATCCACAGACGGTAAGGTACCATACTGGCCGGCATCGTCGTTAAAGAAATATGGGCCGATGATTCCACCAGTCCATAAAGCATACCACTCCAAATTCGGCAGTTTTGCTTGTTTACATATCCATTTAACCAAAAGTGGGCCTCATCGGAGAACAAAATTTTGCGTAGAAAATGAGGATCAAAATGAATCACCGAACCTACGACGCGTTTAATGGTCACGCGGTTTCAACTCTTGCACAAGCTTTTAAGAGTCAAGATCTTTGAGCAAAATTTTCCACAAAGTGGATAGGCATAGCTCCAATTGCTGTGCACCATGGCGAATCGACTCATTCGCATTCTCCTCAACACTGCACCCCACAACGGCAATAACTTCTGCTGTTCGCACTGTTTGTCGTCTTTGGGGATGCGTATCATCAACCAGAGTGTACCTGGTGCGAAAACGATTCATCGTATTCTGAATAACTTGCTCAGATGGACAATTATGTCTACTGTAAAATGGACGCAGCGCACAATAAGTTTGGCGAACCGAACCATGGTTTTCAAAATAAGTTTGCACAATTTGCACGCTTTGTTCTGGCGTTAATCTAACATATTCAACGTACGAGTAAAATGGCAAAACGTAGTAATTACAAGTCGACTTTCAACTGTCAAATTGATAATCTGTAAAAAGATTGTTGTCAGTTTAAAAATCAAACCTCTAAAAAAACACCTTTTATAAACCAGAATTAGTACTGGGCCAAAACCTGAACCCTGGGGCACACCCAGTCTCAGAATTTTTTGGCTGCTAACAAAATCTTTTACACAATATAATTTATCTAGGAGAGTTCTATGGTTCACTGTGTCGAAAGTTTTGGTTGTATGCACGAAGGGTCTATCGTCTATAGCGTTGTATATAAGAGAGCCAAACTCCAAGGGGACATCTTCAGTGGAAGGGCTTTCTCCGAACTAAACTGAACAGGACTTAGGCAATTTACCTTTGCAAGGTTTTCAAACATTCTTCTTATAATAGCTCAATAAAATCGGCCTATAATTGTTTTTGTCACTTCTACTACCCTTTTTGAAAAGAAGTATTAGGTACGAGTACTTGGGTACACTTTAGTTTATCCGGTGAAAATGCTACGATTAAAAATGTGGGCCAGAATGTCCACAACAGTCAGTGATATTTTTTTAGAGGTGAGAGTGGAAACACCATAATCTCCACAAGAGCATGAGTTGTTAAAAGAGTTTATAATTTTTGTAACGCTATTCGCGAAGTCGTATAAAAGCCTGCAGCGGGGTCTGTAGGAGCGCTTTTTAGTTTCAATCATCGACTGTCTACAAAGAAGTAACAGTCGATTTGTTTTTATTTCTTTATTTTTATTTCTGTATCATCTCAGAAGCGGGATAATAAAATCCAACGTGTGAGCGCGTTTGCTTTTGGCTATTATTCTAGTGGAGAATACGCAACGGGTTTGTTTTCCTATCAGTGAACATTGTTGTTGGTGCAGTGGACGAAGACCCAAAAAAACCCAATCAAACGGGTACATACGCTTTTGAGAAGTGCTGCTGTGTGATCTGCTGCTGTATGAATGCCGTAGACTGCAACTGCAAGATACAAAATACTACTGCAAGAATGAAAATTGAGAGGCCGACGCAGCTACTTTTGAAGGAAGACCAGACGGAGTATGTTAATGATGCTACAGTGAACGGGTGCCAAGATTGACTTGCGAAGCGTCTGTGTCACCCTGTGTCGAACAATTGCAGAGGAAGAAGGCTCATGCCTTCTATGTCTTCTATGTATGTCGAAGACCACAGGTACCTGAGTGGGTTCGGTGGCGGAACGTGCCAGACTGTTGGAAGACTATTCGCTGAGGTAACGGTTGGTCGACTTACTTTCTGGTGCGAGGTTCTTATCGTACCTGATGAAAGCCAACCGTACCCGATGCTAACTGGGCGAAGGTTGTTGAATCAACCACAGGTTAAGGTGGTGTAAAACCATAAATGCATCACAATTATGGACTGCATGGCGGAGACACCTCGTGAGCAGCTGGTAACGGAGAATGTAATGGAGACTCTAGACGGGACAAGTTGTTGCTGGATGCCCTCGATTTCGTGAATCTTGAGGAAGAAAGTAAGCAAAGGCTCGAAGAGCTTATCAATGCATACCGAGATTGCTTTTCGAGGAATGCGGATGAGCTTGGCGTGTACCGCTTTGGTGAGTGTGATCCATTAGTTAATGTTGTTAAGAAAACAGTTAAACAGCCAGTCGCCCTGGGGATGCAGCAAATAAAAACTGGTGGCACTGGTAAACAAAATACGAACAATATTAAAAAGAGCAACCCACAATTATCGTCTGGAAAAGACAATAAATCTTTGGCAATGAATAAGAATTTGGACAATAGAAATATCACTACAGTTACTAACGGTGTCAACAATGGACCGGCTAGCAGAACGGTAGCAGCAAAATCTGATCAACAACAAAACCTTAGCAACAGTTACAAAATACCATTCGCAGCAATAAGGATAACCCAAACGCACCAGTTCGTAATAGTGATTTGAATCACACAAAATGGCGAAATACGTGAGCAACACAGCAACCATCGAGATCGTGAGAATGCTGTATCTTCATCAATTGGTAGCATTGGAGAATTTAATAATGACTCACCGCGTAGACGTCAGAAGAGTCAACGTTTCAATGGACCTTCACGCAACCGTACCGGAACTGAACGAGTTCGAGGAGGAAAACGTGAATTTGATCGTCAATCTGGATCCGATAGGCGAGGCGAGACATTAGTCAACATTGAGCGCAGCCGGTCCCATCAGAAGGCAAGATTCGACGCGAAGCACAGGCTGCCAACGCGGTATTAGCCGGTGGAACCTGTGTTGGTGGAGAGCGAGCCTACAGCCACAGGTGAGTCTCGGAAGCTAAAGCCACGATAACGAGGCCACCCATACATCGTCCCCAAGATTCTGCAAATGACCAGTACATGGTAGGAGGATATCCCTCACATGAAGTGAAACCAGCGGAAACATGACACCGTCATGGCGTCGGACAAAATGAAGCCAAAGGAGGGCTTTGTCAACGATGTCAGCGACGAAGAGCACTCTGATCTCGACTGCGAGATCGAGGATAGGATGGCCGAGTTGTAATGCTAGGAGCGCTTTTTAGTTTCAACCGTCTACGAAGGCAGTCCTCCAAATATCGTCAAAATATACACAAGGAAGTGTAACATTTTAGAAAGCACGTGGCCTGTTATTTTTGCAATGAAAAAACTGCTATTTATAATGTTACCCTTAGCTAATTCAGAGCTAGCACAGAGATTACAGTAAGTAGACGATTCTGAATTAGACATCACACCAACCGTAGATATTTGATACCGCTTTAGGATCATCGAAGGCGACATCGTTATTACACAGTGCAATAGCTTTATTTATTTTTAGAGAGTAACCATGGATAATGCAGTCAACTGCATTAAACTAAGCAGAGTCCAAAGAACAGCATGTATATGCACAAGCTGAGCCTTGCGGTCTACCCCCTCTGCGGCATTAGATATTCTGTTTCACTTGACACCCCTCGACATTTTTAGCAGGCAAGTTGCTGCGACTGCAGCCATTCGCCTTGAAGCGACTAAATAGTGGAAAAATAATTCATTTGGCCACGCCAACATTCTTAATACATTAGGAATCCTCACAGAGAACATAGATTACACCATACCTGAACTTTGGTTTGACAAAAACTTCCATGTAAGCTTCCCCTCTAGATCATTCTGAGAGGAAGATGCTTTCATGGAGGACAAGTCAATTCATCTCTACACAGATAGATCTAAAACCGATAGCGGAGTTGACGAAAACGATTTAACAAGCATTCCACTTTTCAAACTATTAAACAAAATCCCAGTCATTCAGAAATTAACGCCAGCTCATCGGTTTATAGGTATTTTCAAAAAACGACCAAAATTGTATCTGATTGACTTCCCGAAGTTCGTTCTCCTTAGTTTGTTTTGCGTGGGTCGCCAAAAGTAAATTCGCCTCAATCCTTAGAGCCCTTCGGAATGCTTCTTAATTTGAACCTAATACTATTTTCGGTTTCAATAAAAACTAACATTGTTCCTTCCAATTCAATCTCTTACCGTTAGTGTGTCCTCTGTTAAATAATGGAAGAGCTAAAAAAGGAGACTCTCGAAAGATAAAAATAGTTCCGAGCCCCTATACCATATGTTGGGTTGTCATTTCCATTCGATGCTGTTTATGTTGGTGGTACGAATTATTGTATTTCCATAACCCTCGACAACTCAGACAGCTTAAGGTAGTAACCATTCTACTGTATGTAAGGATAGATGGGTACAGACCAGCTTCGTTCACCTGTTTTGTATTAATGCTCTTAAGCATGTTTTCAATATATAATAGAAAGACATCAAATGAGATCCTTCCCTATTTGATGTCGTTAAGTATTTGTTCTTCCTATTTAACTTCTTGGAATTATTGAACGTTTCTGGTTTAATTTGACCGTTTGCTCCCCCATTTTACTGCTAAGGAACGTGAGCATTTTAAATGCAAAGCTCTCTGCTTACCATCAAAAGCAGGAGTCACCAATCACCGTGCAACCTGATAACAAAGTCACGAACTCCACAACCACCACGGTAGGACAATGCCGAAGTAAGCTATTTACATTTTTATAACATTCCACGTTTTCCCATGCCATCCTGTCCCGCTTTCTTATACAATTCGGTTTTTAATACTTCTTTTGTTTCAAAAAGGAAGTCCTTTTAGTAATACGAATACTCGCACTCGTACTCGTACATTTCATAAAATTCTTAAATCAATGATAAAAGCAAACAATTATGAGTCGTCCCCGGAAATCTGCTGCCGCTAAAGTACTCAGGATCGTGTCTCATGTCCTTGGAAAGTATTTATAAATAACGGTTTTGATTGTGATCTACTACGCTGCTATGTATTGTGTGCTTCGTGACATCTGTTTTCGGAGAACCCCTTGAATTTACTTAAATTAACCTTTCACGTGCTGTTGTGGGTTCTTTGCCTTACCCAATTCATTTGGTAGTTGTCGTCGTTGTTTCCTTTGTTGTTGCTGCTGTGGCTCTTGCCATTTTATCATCTTAGTTGCCACTCGTACACTTGTAAGCGGAACGGTTTCGTTTTCTTTTTTCGTTTTATTGAAAAGATTTAATGAACCAAGAAAATGGAATTTGAATCGTTACAACAGGATACGCACAAGGGATGGTGGGTGGGTTGGTTGGATTGTTGGGAGGCCGGAAATGGGGACAAAGTTTAGGCAAATTTTGAAGAGAAGCGTTAAAATGGAAATTCCGTTTAAGTACTCGCAGAAGGGATGTGCAAAATAGTAATTTTCATTTTCGTTTTCCTATAACCATTATTTGGTATCTGACGCGCTTGGTTTGTGCGAAATGTTAATTAGAGAAGAACGCTTTCAGTTGATTGGCTTTCTGTTTGTTATTTGTGTTATTTGTCTTAGGTGGTGGTATGGTACACAACTTAAGTAAAGGAAATCAACTCAACTAAGCCGAGGGGAAATCGAAATAGAAATTACAATTTACAAGATGTGTACGTCGTGGCAGTATGAGTGCGAATAATATAATTAAAGCAAAACACAGATACATTTTGAGATTGAAGCCAGAAGCGAAATGAATAGTGGAAATGGGATTTAATGAAACGGAACTACTCGTACAATTTACAATATTTTCCTTATAAATTAATTCTTTGATACAAACTTCCTAATTTTGAAGAGTCCTTGTTGGTACAATAGTAGAGACTTTCCTTAATTAGTTCTTAAGGATCTTACATAAATTAATATGAATGTAAGTGGTTTTGAGTATCCGATCTAACCGTGTTCTGGTGAATTAAGAAGGGTAAACAGTTGGAGATGCGTATTCAAAACTAACATGTGATTGAATCTAGAAATTTTATTTGCACATACTCCTTCGAATTCACGTACATGTAGCTTCAGTACAGATAACAGACTTCTTACTCCATATCTTGAGATCCAAAAGAAACCCGTGAGACGTAATACACCCGCAAAAGTGCTCTATTTCAAATTAATTTGAGCATGCTGTTGAAGAAATCACATGAAACCTTGACATAAAAGGTGGTGTCACTGCCGATTTCAATTTCAATTCCAATTATTACTATACATGAACAAGCATGGAACATTAAGGTTAAAATCTCTTATAACAGATTATATATCTAATAAAACAGTTTGGGGTGGTTCTGTTCCTCAATCAATAAGCCTCTCCAATCAATTAGCGCGGTCTTTGTCTAACCGCCTCCAGTTGCGCGCTCCAAGTTGGTTGAGGTCCCATTCCCCTCGCGCGCCACCTAAAACAAGACCTTCTTCTACTGCGTTGTCCCTCCAGATTAGGGTTGAAGATTCTGCGGGTTGGCGCGTTGGTGTTCATTCGCTCTACTTTTCCCAACAATCTCAAATGCCCAATTTGCAGTTTTTGACCAAAGGATGACAAAGGATATCTTTGACCAGGGTCTTATATAGAGTTTCCTTGGTTGTTCAGGGCCTTACTACAGAGTTTCCTTCTCAATCCAAAGAAACAGCGATTGGCAAGCGTTATTCTTCGTTTGATTTCTGAAGAGATGTCGTTTTTAGATCTGATAGCAGAGTCGAGGTAGACAGTAGTCCCTTACTACCTCAAAGGCATAGCTGTCGATTGTGACATTCTGACCGATTCGTCGATGTTGGGTGTCCCTTTTTATTGAAATCATGTACTTTGTTTTGCCATCGTTTAGGGCTAGCTAGACCCATTTTTGCTGCTTCTCTTACTATACTCGCAAATGTGCAACTGACAGCTCGCTGTGTTCTACCAATAATATCAATATCGTCGGCGTATGAAAGCAATTGAACAGACTTTTGAAAGATCGTACCTCGTGTCTTGGCTTGTGAGTTTTGCACAATTCTTTCAAGTTTGATGTTAAAGAAGTCACATGACAGCACGTCGCCTTATTTAAATCCTTTTTTGACATAAGAGGTCCCGGTTATCCTGTACAAGCAGACGAGTTTGGCAGGGATGCCAAAACTAGACATGGCTCTGTATAGCTCGTCTCTGTAGATGCCGTCATATGCGGTTTTAAAAAAAGTGGTGAGTATCGATCTGAACTTCTCATGTTTTCTCTAGGATCTGCCGTAGAGTGAATCCCATATTTGGTCAATTGTGGACTTACCGGGCCTAAAACCGCTCGAACAATATTGCAGACATGATCTTATATGCGATGTTTGGAAGACTGATACATTTATAATTGGCGCAGTTTAGAGGGTCTCATGTCTTGTGAACCGGGCAAATGATGCTGAGGTTCCATTCATCAGGCATTCATTCATCCGTGCTGCCCGGCAGCCTTGTTCGACTTCAGTTTAGATATTGCTGTCCTCACTTCATTTTGGTCGAGTGGACGGAATTCTTGACATGCGTTTCTGTTGAATGGTCTGGCTGACAGCGTCTTCGCCGTTTAACAGACTGCAGACTCTACAACAAGGTTTCCTTGTTCATCTCTACAGGTTTCCGTTCGGGTCTTATTACCGTGCCACGTTCTTTTTACCTTTTGGTAAAACTTTCGAACATTATTCCTGGAGTAGCACCTCTCTTCTGCGATCGCGCGCTGCTCATTCTCTTTTTTTTTCTCCTGAGAAGCCGATGATCTACCCTCCTCTTTTGCTTGCAGAGCTTAAGAGCAGCTCTAGTCTTTTTGTGCAGCGCCGTTTTGTAGACATGTTGTTTTGCTGCATGTACTTGCCGGCACTCATCAACAAACCAGAGGTTTCGTGGCGATGGGCGGGTGAAACCCAGCACATCAGTTGCGGCATTTCTGATGGGTTCTCGGCATATTAGCCACTGGCTTTTAGCACTTGATGCTGGCTGCAAAGGACTTCTCAAGAGGTTTAGGGATCGCGATCCGCAAAGTTTCTGGCGGCTTGTTGCAATAGCAACTGTTCAACGTTAAATGTCCTGATAGTATTTCCCCGTTGTTGTGGCGTCTGAGATACCCGTAGACGTACCTCGGCTGCAGCTAGGTAGTGGTCCGAGTCTATGTTGGCCGCTCGGAATGTTTGGGCATCTAAACTACTTGAGGAATGCCTTACGTCGATCGCAGTATGATCAATCTGGTTGACAGTTTGCTAATCAGGTGTCTGCCATGTTCCCTTGTGAATATTGAGGTGAGGAAACCGTGTGATTGCCGCTAATAGCCCCCACTAAATTATGTCTTCCGATTGTGCTAGTAAAACTGTCCTCCTTTCCAATTTTGGCATTAAAGTGGCCTAGGATGATTTTAACGTCATATATTGGACATTGCTCGTAGGTTTTGTCGAGCATCGGTAACATCGTCCTTTTACGTTGTTGCGGCGTGAGTGCATACAACTCTGATGTTAGCGAATTTACCTTTGATACTGCTTGATGTTCTTGCCTAATTCTGCCGCTTACAACAAATCCGCATCCAAATCGACGCTGCTTACGTTCCCCATAGCAATAACCGTAGTAAACATCACAGTTTTCCATCTTTATTTTGCCCGGTCCATTCCACTGCACTTCCTGGATGGCGGTGATATCTGCTGTTCAAGGTCCGAACATTCCATATGCAGATGCGAAAGTCGTTGTCCTTTGTTCGTTTTACAGAGTCGTCAACAGTGAATCCGTCCTTATCCCAGGCTATTGGTCGGCTCGTAACAATTACTTTTTTACGTGGTTGGGCCTCACGTACAACCCTCTACCTTTGTGGGACCCCAGGACTAAATGGGTTAGACAGAAATCCGGGGCCAGTAACCCGCTTCGGGAATGTGAGTGCTGCCGTTGGCCCTTATTAAGAACTCATTCGCCCTCAACTATTTTCCAACATACTGACTTAGTATTGGAGATCCGTATAGACTTGGTATCCAAGTACGTTGAAGCAGCTCATATAGAGGTAATAGTATGAGTAGTTCGACTTAACCGAAACTGTGGACTCCACTGTTGATTTCATCCTTAGAATTCGTCCGCTGCTGCCCAGAAACAGGAGAAAGTGGCAATTGAAATACTTTCTGTAGTTATTTGTAATGCGTTCCATAACTTAATTGAATACCGTACACATATCGTTCCGTATCATTGTTTATGGAGCAGGGAGGGTTCACCACTCTCTTCATACGCAGACGACGGCATTCTATATACGAGTAGCTCGTCTCTATAAACGCTATAAACGATTTGAAGTGTCTGGATGAATGGTGGTCTTAACAGGTGTAGTACCACGCTGATACGAGCCTTTTTGATTATTTATATAAGGTTTTATGTGTTCACATCGTCCAGTAGATACTAATGTTTCTATAGTTGGGGAAGGTTAGAGAGTTTCTGTGTTTGAGAATCTGGAAAACAATGCTGACATTCCATTCACTGGGATATATTTTCAGCTGATCATACTTGATATATCAGTTTGTGTATGATCCTTAGTAATTCAACCCAAGTTTCTTTATATAACTCTGCGGATAGGATGCAGAGCCAGAGCCCAATTGATTTTCTTAGTCTTTAGACATCTCTGAATGGAACTCTCTATTGGTTGGGTTGAGGAAGCTGTTGCAAATCATCGTGAACGATCATCCAACATGGCATCATTTCTAGAGAATCATCTTTATCTTTGAACGGACTCATGGCTGCTTCATTCTGTTTTTTTTTCTGAGAAGCCTATGTATGTTCCTCTAGTCTCCTTTGCGCATAGAGTTCGCCAGCAGCTTTCGTCTTTGTTTGCAGGACCAAATACCAGGAGTTAAATATTTTCTAAAACAGTTTAAAATACAGCACTACGTTTGTCGTTTCTGGGAAAAGTGTTAAATATTATTGGGTCTTTGTACAGTGGTTTCCTATTTACCTTGAATCTTTGAGGGTGTCCACCGAAATTTAATTTAGTCAGATATAATGCCAAAGTAGCAGAGTACATTGTCTTAATAAAAAAAGCTTCTGAAGATGGAGACTATCGAACTTCGTTGGTCTTCTGGTGCAGAGTCTTACAACTCAAAGGGTAAAAAAATGGTCACGGTTGTATAAGCTCTTCGAATAAAAGCGAGAATATGTATTGTAATGCATGTAATATATGTAATGCATACAAAAATATGCAATGGATAAACGAAAGGCATAACTATCTCAATATCTCAAGTGAGAGACCATGGAAAGACACTTGGAAATTCACCCTTTCCGGAGGACATGTGCATTATCCGGTGGGCTATTAACGAGTATTGGGTTTTGTTTTGCTTTTATTTATTTTTTATTTGTAGCCAGAAAATGCTGGAAAAGCTAATAACGACCAGAACCAGTTCCGCTCTGCTTCAAATACTGTGCGACTTCAACCCACTAAAAACCACCTTAACACCTTTCAACTTGACACCGTCCACTCCGGAACCGTTTTCGCATTACTTAAGAGCGGTATCTTTTTCTTTCCCTTTTGAAGAAGAGGGATCTTCATGTGCGGGTTTATCCTACATATCTTACCCGTGAGCCTTTCATCAGTCTGAGATACATATTTGCGTCTTGCTTTCTAATTTTTTTTCCTAAGTGTGACTTCTACGAAGGAGCAAATCTGGCTCGAGGTCTGATGGCTCGTCAGTATATTTTCGACCATGCTTTGTTGGCTTTTTATGTCGATGCTGCTTTCCAGCTCCCGTCGCTGAGCTTCTCACCTTCTGCAAACGATAAAAGTGGGGTTAACATCGTTTACTGGAGAGTACTCGTAACTTGGGATGTTTGCTTTACGGATCTTGTGTTGAAATATTCGTGTCCAGTGAGAAACTGGGTGACGTAGTAGTTTACCTCACCGTCTTTCTGTCCATTCCATTTAGCCACGTCTTTGATCAGCTTCGCAATCCATTGTGCTCTGCCTTTCGAGTATTAATGTTCTTGCCACTGCCGTTTCGCGAGCTTCTTTGCCTCCTGAATTGCCGCTTGGACTCCAATTTTCGCCTTTTTATCGTACTTTCTTCCTTTCTCCCGCTAGAAAATCAATAAGAGGCAATCCTACTACTACAAGGACGACTGGATCGGATACCGTTCATTACGAGCATGCCACGCAATAAACTTTGCGTCCCTGCACTGCTGCCAATGGATTCCTGTACTTTTCTTTTCTTGTCGATCTCACATCCGTATAGAAGAATGTCGTGTGTGATTGACATTAGTAGCCTTCTTTTTCTGGCCGTAGGACAGCCTACCTTTGCCATCAGCCTGCTTAGTAACCATTTCGACCTTAGATACTCGTTCAGATCGGTCTTTATCTGTTGCCAGACTGTCAGTTTCGTATTGATGGTGAGTCCCACGTATTTTACTGCTCCCTTGCTTTAAAAGAAAAAAAGTAAGTGAGTCTCACATAATAAAGTTTTTAAAAAGTAATTAAAAAAATCAGCAAGAATCAATGTCGCCATTTTTTGACATCACACGTCCAGGGAATCTTCGTTGCAGGGACTGCATTGTTTGATTTGAAGTGTGACACGACGCTCTATCTTGTTGAAACCAGTAACCACTCAGATCTTCTTCACGCATTTGTGGGCAAACGTAATGAGCCAACATCCACCGATATTGATTCCCATCGACTTTTTCGCCTTCTCAGTAGAAAAATGGCTCAATGATGGTTCTGGCGCAAACGTCGGTCCAAACAGACACTTTTTGGTCATACAATGGTGTTTCATGGATCTCGTGTGGATTCTCCGTTCCCCAAATGCGGCAATCACGCCAGAGAGCGTGAAGTGCTTTGCTTCCAAAAATCACGTTCAGTGTCAAGCAATCAAACGACTGTTTGGCCGTATTCCAAACGACATGGACCGACTGTCGGCAATATTCTTTGAGTCAATTGCACTTTATTCGGAAACAAATGCAAATCATTCTTCAAAATGATCCGCAAGGTGGTTCCACTGACGCCAAAATGCTGAGCGCGGTGACGATACGACACATTTGGTTTCTTGGGAACACACTCTCTTACTGCTTCAACGAATTCATTGGAACGTCGTGGGCGTTGATAATGGGCATATCGATAATCTCCCACTGTCCCATGCTCAACAAAATTCGACGCCAAACGACAAATAGTGTTGTCAGACGATGCTTGTTGGCCACCACGATATCTTCGACGATATGCACGTTGAGTTAACAAATAGTCGTTCATTTGCAATGTACAGTGTTTCGGCGTGAAGGTTGATAAATGTCAAAGTTATTCAATGTTTACATACCGACAGAAAAGATAGCGTACTCTGTATTTTGTTTTTCACACATGTCGATAATGTTTCTAACATTTGACTTAAAATTTGAATTCCTTTTTGATTTCCACATCTTAAGCCTTCTGACGTATCCCGCGTAAATATTTTATCCTCGCTATGTAACCTATCATCTCTCAGTGTAATCTTTTTCTTCGGGTTTGGCCTACGTAAAGGTTTCGGTTTCTTAGGTGGACTGCTTATACTAATTTTGTTTCGAGATTTCCACAATTTGACGGATACGTTCCCTTTCGGGTTGGAAATCGAATTCCATTAGTAAAAATATTCGAAGTGAAATAAACAAAACATAAAACGTCATTGATAGATCAAGAAATAAACCTATAATGGTACATACCGCGCGTATTTTTGACGTACAAATTTTACCAGCAAAGCTGCATTCATTTGGCTCTGCTTTTGAATTTTTTAACATTTAAAATTCTCCAAGACAATCCCAAGGATCTTAATCAACTCGTAGCTTAAAACGCTGACTCATAATCTTTTGTAAAATGAACTATAAGATCATATAACCTCATCAAACTTTAGAGTCTCAACTATTCAGTTTGTTAAAGTTTTAATTTAATTTAATTTTTTTTAACAATATTGTCAAAAGGAACATAAAATCAATGGCAAAGTTCCGGCTTCGTATTGTAAACACTTTTTTCCTTTTTCGCTTCTTCAGAAGAAAGTTTTAACTTGCACTGAGTTCAAAAAGTAAAAAAAGGAACAAAAGAGCCTGATGCCAAATTCTGTAAAATGCCTTAGAAATATCAAGTGCAACTATCTTGCTTTCGTCAGATTGATGTACGCTTTGGTTCCGCTTTTCGGTCAGACATACCATCAAATCACCAGTGGACCTGTTGCTACGAAAACCATATTGCCGGTCATTGAGAAGTTTTCGTGTTTCGAGATATTTCATGAGCTGACGATTTATCAGCGGTTCCATGACCTTGGAAAGAAGGGACGTAAGTCCAATGGGTCTGTAGGAGGAGAGAAGATGATTCGCCTTTTTTAGGGTCGGGCTGGACAAATGCTGTTTTCTATGTGCTCGGGAAGAGTCCTAAAGAGTAGGATTGATGAAAAATCGTACGCAGTGGTTTTGCCAGCGAGGAAGAACACCTCTTCAGAAGAAGGGGAGATATACCATCTGGACCAGCGGATTTATGTATGTTGAGATCTTTAAGTACTCTTGCTACTACACGAGTGCGAAAGTAGATTCGTCCCATTGAAGATTCGACGCACTCAAGTGTAGGCGGAGACAAAGCATCTGGGAGTGTTGAGCTGGCCGCAAAGTGTGCAGCAAGCAGATTTTCCTTATCCAAAGAGCTGATAGCTGGAATGTCATTGTAAATGAGCGTTGGGATGGAGGATGAGGCGGAATTTCTAATGTTTTTGACGAACGACCAAAAATTTTTACTGCCTTCAGGACATTGCAGTATTTTTTGCCTCAGTTTTTGGTCGTGTAGGAATTTCACACGCTTAAGAAAGGCGTTGCAGTCATTCCTGGCTCGTTTGAACTTGTTTCGGTTTTCCTCTGTCGGGTTGGTCTTGTAGGACCAAAAAAACATTTCTCTAACCCTGACGGCCTCTTTACAGCTCGAGTCGTACCATGCCTTTTCTTTTGGTTTGATACTCTTCATCCGATGAGGAATAAAGGATCTCATTCCAAAGAGAATGGTGTCTGTAATCATATCAGCAGCGGCATCCACGTCGTTATCGAGGAAGCATAACGACCAGTTAAAATTCCTAAAGAAGCTGTTAAGACCGCTCCAGTTGGCTTTCTCGTATTGTCATACGGTTCTTTTAGGAATTTTTTCTCTAACTGTGTGGTCGGTGTACGAGAAATTAGCTGATATGACACAATGGTCCGACGAGCCTAGAGGGGAGAGCACATCAATGGTGTACTTATCAGGGTGAGAAGTTAAAAACAAATCCAGGGTGTTGGCGGTATGACTATCAACGTCTGGTATTCGCGTGGGCTCATTTACAAGCTGCGTTAGGTTGTTTTCCGCAGCGAAGGTCTCAATACACCGTCCTTCGGGTGTTGTCTGTCCAGAATGTCGAAGCCACCCAGAATTGTGTATATTGAAGTCGCCCGTAATAACGATTTCAGTATGAGGATACAGGGATACAATTCTTTGAATGGAGTCAGACAGCGCATCAAACTCGTTGAAGGTTGAATTGCTGTCCAGTTTGGGGCTTCTATAAATAAAGCAGTAGTGTATAATTTGCTTACGGAGATGGAATTTTAACCACATGAAGTTGAATTCCGGATTGGAACATGTTTCACATTGTGGTGGAGTTTGGTAAGCTACATCACTCTGCACATAAATGGCGAGACCGCGGTGAGAGAAGAATAATGGCACTAGTTCGTAGCCAGATAGCTTCAGATCAGAATGATCTGAGAGGTGTGGGCGGGGATCTACCTGTGTTTCACTAAGTGCCAAAACAGCTGGTCTGTACTTACAGACGTGGACGTACGCAGAAAAGTGATTACTTTTTAGCCCGCGTATATTGGCTACGTCTACCCTGAATTCTCTAGTCATAATCACAGACAAACACAGAAAACACAAACACCGACGATACTAAGCAAGGCTGCGAAGTGGAAATTCTGACGTTGGTTTACCGAATCAAATTGTTGTAGGTGTTATGCCCTTACAACAATATGAAACAGTGCACCAACAAAATTTTCACTCACAACCCCGCTATCCATCAGTTGTTACATACACTCAGCCACTGCCCGTACCGTATGGTAAATACAGTAACGGCAGTGACTGAGTGCAAGCAACAGTACTTCGTCTGTGTGATATTGATATGATATCGCACTGTGTGATATTCACTGTCACTGCACTGCACTTCTTTTTGTTTTTGTATATATATATATTTTTTTTTTTTTGCACGCGCGCTTTTTTTCGTTTTTTCGGTATTCTAATCTGTCTGCTACAGGCAAATTTAAGAAGGCGATGCATCGATAAATGAAATGACCTTGTTTATTACAGAAATTGCATGCATATTTAACCGTAATAAATGACCTTGGTGGTTTTTGATTTTTAAGTAAGCTACCACTACTGATTTTGTTTGAACTAGGTACTACAGAATTTGAATTAATATTAGATAATTTGGCACCTTCTTTTCAAGAATGTCATCAGTTTGGCAAGCGTTGGTAGTCTGTCCACAGGTGATTCTTCATTCCATTTCAATACTGTTTCTGGATCGAGTTTGGTGGTTATGATGTGCACTGTAAGGTCGTCCCAGTAAACAAAACAGGGTATTCCATTGTTTTGGCAAATTAGTGTATAATTATTTCTTAACAACCAATCTGATGAAGAACACTTTAATGAAGCGTAACAAGCACAGACTTTTATCAGCCATACCATTGTAAATAAAATTATTTTATAAACGAGGTCTGTGAATTCTTCTTTTTCCCTAAATCCTACATACCCGCACATATGTACATATATTCTTGCCTAACTTTGGAAGTTTCTGTAGGTAACTTACCATATACACTGAACTCTTTTTTTACACGATTTTGCAATAACGCGGTTCACCAAAATATTTTTTAAACGAATTTTTCGTTCTGACATGAATTCCAAACAATTTTTTTTTTAATTCTACTTTTGACAGTGTAATCAGAAATCGGTCGGTTTATGCCCCACACATGTGTTAGTGACTTGGTCTACTTCATCGCTTGTTTATTTTGTATTCCTGGGGTTAGGGAGAATATCCAAATTTTATTATCACTTTTTTCTTTATGTCGTTGTACTTACTTCAACTTGAACATAGCATTTCGAACAATATGTTGTGTTAAAGTGTTCTGTTCGTAGGATGCAATAAGGAATTTCAATAAATTTCCAAAAGTTGATGTTCAAATTAATTTTTGTTTAATTCTATTGTGAAATTTCCAGTATAATCTGTATCGATGATAATTTTTTACTATTAAAAAAGATAATATTTTGTTAAACTTTCAGTGCAGAAAATTTCTGTAAGCAATATTATTTTACATCGTTTTTATAGTATCGTTATTAATAAAATGCCTAAACAACAATAAAATATTCCGAAGAAACTGAAATAACAATTTCAGATTAGATTGTCCAAAGAGAGGCAATGTTACCACATCTGTTGGCATAACTTTTGGTTTAAGGGAGGGGTAAAGTTAACTCGTACAGTGAAAGTTTTTGTGAATATTTTGTGACGACACAGTTAAAATCTCTTTATTAAAACCAATAGTACGTTAAAGTATGACATTCGACGAATATTGTATAAAATTTTCACGAAGAAATATTAAAAAATACGGCAATGGCAGCAGTTATTCGGACGTGTTTCGGATAAAAGTAGAATTGCGGTGACCCTCATAGTTTGGTGCTGGATCATCTGAAATCAAAAAATCAAATTTCGTTCGGGCTTAAAGCCCCCCATACACATGACACCAAGTGTTAACACCTGGGTGTTGCCACCTGTTCAAGACTTAATCCACCATAAATGTTGTTATTATATTATTATATTGTTCTATTCTTTATGTATTAATTGTTCACAATCAAATTATTATTTGTTAATGTTATCTTTCGACTCACTGTATTTCTTGCGTATCAAACTCCAAGGTATTATTCATTTTTTGTTAATTTGGTTCTACAACAACAATGCAACAGAATGCAGATCGAACCATAGATCGCACCACCCATCACCTCATCATATTGTTGTTGTAATTACCACGTACAATGCATAGTGCGTGTGAATCCGTGGGTTAGATGGTAACAAAATCGTTTTGGTTTGACACTCGTGAATTGTACTCGCAGAAGTAAGGTGAAATAAATTTGTAAAGTAATCTGAAAGTTTGAATCGCAGTTTTATTTTTCATTTGTGGTAGCGAAATTCTTTGCTTGCTTGACTCGTTTTTTCTTTGATCGTTCGCTCCACAATTCGTCGAATCTGAAACACCACCAAAAAAACTATTTGCCACACACATAACCCCAAGTGCGCGAACATTAATTAATTGCTGACTTTCGAACTAAAAACAACGCCATGAATAGAGGAACTGATATTACAGTGTGTCTTCTTATGATTAATACGTGTTTGGAAGATAAAAAAGATAGTAAAAACAAAAGGAAGAATCGAGTTTGGGCCAAGGATTGGTATCTAAAGCGCACTAAATTTTCGCATGTGGGACTTCTAAGAGAATTGGAAGAAAAAATTTTCTAAGGATGGATATTGCCACATACCAAGAGCTCCTTCTTCTATTGGAACCATTGATTAAAAAGCAAAATACGCATATAAGAGACGCTATTTCACCTAACGAAAGACTTTCAGCTACTTTGCGGTTCTCGCATCCGGACAAAGTTTTGAAGACTTAAAATTTCTAACAGCTGTTTCTCCCCAGTGTTTGGATCGACTAATTATGGAAACCTGTGTAGCTATTATAAAGACATTGAAAACATATATAAAGGTATTTGTTTTTATTTAATTTAAATTCTGAAGTAATACAAAACTATAAACTAAATAAACTTCAAATAAATAGAAAAAACGATAACAATAACAATAATTCAAATAAACAAAGAAATGCTACTGATAAGAAGTTTATAAGGTTCGGTGGTGTTGGAGAACTAAAGGGTCCGCCATCTAACGTTTTTTTTTTGAAAATGCTATAAAAAAAAAACTACAGAATATTTTCTCAAATTTCTTTTTCTATTTGAAAGCACAATCCTTCCGGTTAATAATGGAAAATAATTTCATTCAAATGGCTGCCTCGGCTGGCCATGCAGTAGCCTACGCGATCGATCCAATTTTTAAGCACATTATCGATTGTGTGCAGCTGTATTTCACCAATGGCTTCACGAATGTTGTCCTTTAAAGCGTCAATTGTCTCTGGCTTGTCGGTGTAATACTTATCTTTTACAGCACCCCACAAATAATAGTCCAACGGCGTCAAATCGCAGCTCCGAGGTGGCCAAACGACATCAGCTCTGCGGCTGATAATGCGATCTTCAAAAACAGGGCGCAAAACATCGAGTGTAGCTTCGGCTGTGTGGCACGTAGCGCCGTCCTGTTGAAACCAAATGTTGCCAATATCCTCCTATTCAATTTTTGTGAACAAAAATTCGTTCAACATGTCCCGATAACGATCGCCATTGACTGTAACGGCCACTCCTTGCTCATTTTCGAAGAAAAATGGCCCAATTATGCCTCTGGATCAAAATCCGCACCAAACAGTGACTCGTTTTGGATGTATCGGCTTTTCAATGTATGCGTGCGGGTTTTCTGTGCCCCAAATGCGACAATTTTTCTTGTTTACATACCCGCCAAGATCAAAATGAGCTTCATCTGAAAAGATGATTTTTTTGGCAAAATCGGCATCTTCTCTAAGTCGATCGCAGGCCCACTTAGAGAAGCGAAAACGCATTGGATGGTCAGTTGGCTTCAACTCCTGAACCAATTGGACTTTGTATGGCGTCATACCAAGGTCTTTATGCAAAATTCGTCTTTTCGGCGCTTCACGCACACTTTCTGACACAGCAGCAATATTCTCGGGTGTACGCACTCTTTTTGGCTTTTAACGCTTTGGTTTATCGATGAGGTTGCCAGTTTCTTTCACTTTTTTCACAAGATAACGAACATACGGAGCTGACGGTGCTTCTCTTCTTCCAAAATCCGTACGCAATTTTCGCACACATTCTGCAACATTACCATGATTTTCAAAGTAATGTCGCAATATTTCCCAGCGTTGTTCAAGCGTATACACAACCATATTCGTTCAGCGGAAGGATAGAACTAATTATCTGTCAAATCATACATGAGCTAGGTGCTACTCGTACCATTCACGAAATAAGCACTAGTTGAAAAAAAAAAACTTTAGATGGCGGACCCTTTATATTCACTAGATATTACAGAATATGGTGTAGAAGATCTAGTCACTGTTGAATTTCTTGGTACGGAGTGAAGAATGAAATTAGCAGCTGGTTGCCTTGAAAACTGAGAGTTTGGGTTTCCTAAACTTGCCGGTAAATTTTGGACGCAGTCTACGGTTAGCCTTCCTAATTGTCCTTGCCAAAGTATTTCTTCGATGGCTCTTTTGGCAAACATTTTTTGATCATTTTCCAACTTCCATAAAAAGTACAGCCCAAGACTCCGAATAAATGTCTGCTTCATCTTTTTCGTGTACTTTTTTCACTTGATCTAAATGATCTATTGCTTTTGGAAGGAAGTCTGTCTTCTGACATGACGCATTTTTTCTTTTTTGAGTGCTTTGTACTCCAACCTGAAAATTTAAAGCATATACGTACATACGAGTATGTATGTAGCAAGTGAAAAATGCAATTTGATTATTATTATTTTTTTTTGTTACTTTGTTTTTAGATACCAAGAAATTAACAAGATTGGAAGTTGTTGGCTAAAGATTTTGAAATAACGTGGAACTTCCCTAATTGCATTGGAGCCATCGATGGCAAACATGTAGAAATAAGCCATCAGGATTAGGATCTTATTATTTTAACTATAAGAAAACATTTAGTGTTGTTATGATGGCTATCGTCAACGCGAAGTAGGAACAAATGGAAGAGTTTCTGATGCTGGTGTATTTGCTCATACAACATTCAAACAAAAATATGATAACGAGGAATTGAATATACCAAGGCCTGAAAAAATTCATTTAAGTGAAGAGTTGTTTCCACATGTTTACGTTGCAGATGATGCATTTCCTTTATTAGAAAACCTAATGAAGCCCTACAGTCGTAAGCAATTGTCTAAAGTAGAAGAAGTTTTTAACTATAGGCTATCACGGCCAAGAAGGATTGTGGAAAATGCTTTTGGAATATTATCCAGCTGATTCAGAATACTTTTAAGTACAATAAATTTATCTCCAGAGAAGGCATTCACAATTGTACTTACATGTGTTATCTACACAACTTTTTAAAGCAACGAAATCCCACGAACTATTTAAAAGACAGCGTTGATATCGAAAATACTTTCACCGGGGAAATACGTAACGGACCGTTGCGAGAGGGGCACCTTCACGAATTGCAGCCATCAAGAGGCAGAAACCCTACGGTGAATGCCAAAAAAATTCGCGAAAAGTTTTGCAGTTATTTTAACTCAGTAGGAGCGGTTCCATGGCAGAATAAAAACAGATCGTAGACCCAATTGTTAAATGACGCTTTTAAATAAAATTGTTAGCTTCTTGAAGGTGTTTGTATATTCTTACTGATTCTTCTCCTATTGACATGCTATCATTCTCATCTATGTCAATTGTTGAAATCCCCTCTAATTGCGATTCCTGGTCTTTCAAAAATCCTAATTCATCAAAGTACCAAAGCGTTGGTACAAATATATCGTCCACACCAGCTCCCGATTTTTCACTTCTTTTTATTTTTTGCAGCTCTCGCCTATATGAAGACCGCTTGGAAATTATTTTTCTTTTTACTACATCCACTGTTGCGCTTGACTCAAATTCTTTATATTTAACCACTAGAGTTTCCCAGGCCTTAATTTTTTTATCGCGATTCTTATAGTCCGTACTTTTAACCTTCCACAATTCTGGATGGTCTTAGTAAATTTTGATGAAATCCTTCCAAAAATCATTTTGTCTAACCGACATTTCGAATAAAAATGATTTCTCACTAACTAGCTAAATATTTGATGATAAGCAACATGTTTACTGAAAACAACAAAATGTTCACACACTTCGTCATACACATGACACATGTGTTGACACCGTAAAAAAAAATCAAAATGTGTTGATATTCATGACTCTTGTGTCAACGCTAAGAAATCGGTGTTAACACCTAGGCATACACATGGAACATTTCGATGCACTGCAACATGTGCTAGCACTTAGTGTCATGTGTATGGGGGGCTTTAGATAATAATTTTCTCCAGGCAACGCTGGGAGGGTTTTTCGAAATTTCAATTTTTCACTTTTTTGGAACACTTTGAGGGGAAAAACGCTATTTTTTGCGAAAAAATTGGCTAATTTGTTATTGTAAAATAAAAATTATTAAAATATTTGAAAAAACCTCTCCAGCGTTACCTCGTAAATTATGTACAGATATAGTGTTCAAAATTTCAAAAGGATCGGTGAAGTAGTTTTGAAGTTATGAGGGGCACCGACACCGACGTGAGTTGTGGGGAAAACGCTTTAAAGTTTTGAACACTAGAAAATCTGGTACAAATTATTCATAAGCGAATTTTATCGGCTTACATCACACTGAATCATCAATACCAGGTCCATAAAGGATGTTGCTATCATCCATGATGTCTAAAGCACCTTTTTGCTCCTGTCTACGACGAATCCTACCTTCTTTAGTTTGTCTTTCGGCTTCCTGCTCTGCTCGGCTTATACGTATGGAGTCAGTTGATCGCGTCCAGTCATGAGAACTCGATCCACTACTGATGCCCATGTCTTGCATGAAGGTTAGTAGAGCAAAAGAACATTCATTGGAGACACTGGCTGCCACATAATGATTTTAGTAATAATTTAACACAAAACTTAATGAAAACGAAGCTAAAATGATGCGAAAATAGGAACGCATGTGTACGTCTGCTCGATACAATATTTACTGCTACATTAAATTTTATACTCTACACTGACAAAAGCTACAGTACAGGTATAATGAGGTTTGTATTTAAGTCGAAATTTCTATAAATAGATCTGGGGGGTAAGATTAGGTATTATATAGAGAGCGAAACATCTGACAGGTAACAATAGCGCGCTCGGGTCGGGTAGGTATTAAAATCCGACATGTATAACAATACTCGTAACTTCGTTAATTTTACTCCAATTGACTTGAAATTTTGACACAATATTCCTAAGATATTATGCATTTAATCAAAAAAGTAAAAAAAAAAATGAAAAAGAAAAATTTAATACCTTATCCTCCCCTTAAACCGAGCGACTAAATAAAGGTTTTTTTTTTTAAAGTTATACAAATTTAATATGAAATAAAAGACTTGGAACTAATATTAATGTCTATGGTATTACTTATATTTAATAGATAATTTTATGCCATTAGTGCTTAAATATAATATCGGGCATATGGGAGCCAGGGTTAGCTTGAATAAAGCGCTGTCGTAAAGTCTAAATGTCGACAACTTTATCGAGCAATTACGGCCGTATATCAGCAATAAGACGGTGAATGTTGACTTCCAAATCGTCCAACGTCTCCAATATATCGGTATAGCCTAGTGACTTCACATCTCCCAAAGAGAGTAATATAAAGGTGTGAGATCACAGGATCATGGAGGCCAGTTCACAGGTCCATTACGCCAAATTATGCACTCAGCAAATGTTTCCCGCAATAAATTGATGGAGTCGCGTGCCGTGTGGCATTTTGTGCCATCTTGTTGAAACCAAAGCTCTGTTACGTCAATGCCATTCAATTGAGGAACGTAGGAGTCAGAAATCATGTATCTATAGCGCTATCCACAGACGGTAAGGTACCATACTGGCCGGCATCGTCGTTAAAGAAATATGGGCCGATGATTCCACCAGTCCATAAAGCATACCACTCCAAATTCGGCAGTTTTGCTTGTTTACATATCCATTTAACCAAAAGTGGGCCTCATCGGAGAACAAAATTTTGCGTAGAAAATGAGGATCAAAATGAATCACCGAACCTACGACGCGTTTAATGGTCACGCGGTTTCAACTCTTGCACAAGCTTTTAAGAGTCAAGATCTTTGAGCAAAATTTTCCACAAAGTGGATAGGCATAGCTCCAATTGCTGTGCACCATGGCGAATCGACTCATTCGCATTCTCCTCAACACTGCACCCCACAACGGCAATAACTTCTGCTGTTCGCACTGTTTGTCGTCTTTGGGGATGCGTATCATCAACCAGAGTGTACCTGGTGCGAAAACGATTCATCGTATTCTGAATAACTTGCTCAGATGGACAATTATGTCTACTGTAAAATGGACGCAGCGCACAATAAGTTTGGCGAACCGAACCATGGTTTTCAAAATAAGTTTGCACAATTTGCACGCTTTGTTCTGGCGTTAATCTAACATATTCAACGTACGAGTAAAATGGCAAAACGTAGTAATTACAAGTCGACTTTCAACTGTCAAATTGATAATCTGTAAAAAGATTGTTGTCAGTTTAAAAATCAAACCTCTAAAAAAACACCTTTTATAAACCAGAATTAGTACTGGGCCAAAACCTGAACCCTGGGGCACACCCAGTCTCAGAATTTTTTGGCTGCTAACAAAATCTTTTACACAATATAATTTATCTAGGAGAGTTCTATGGTTCACTGTGTCGAAAGTTTTGGTTGTATGCACGAAGGGTCTATCGTCTATAGCGTTGTATATAAGAGAGCCAAACTCCAAGGGGACATCTTCAGTGGAAGGGCTTTCTCCGAACTAAACTGAACAGGACTTAGGCAATTTACCTTTGCAAGGTTTTCAAACATTCTTCTTATAATAGCTCAATAAAATCGGCCTATAATTGTTTTTGTCACTTCTACTACCCTTTTTGAAAAGAAGTATTAGGTACGAGTACTTGGGTACACTTTAGTTTATCCGGTGAAAATGCTACGATTAAAAATGTGGGCCAGAATGTCCACAACAGTCAGTGATATTTTTTTAGAGGTGAGAGTGGAAACACCATAATCTCCACAAGAGCATGAGTTGTTAAAAGAGTTTATAATTTTTGTAACGCTATTCGCGAAGTCGTATAAAAGCCTGCAGCGGGGTCTGTAGGAGCGCTTTTTAGTTTCAATCATCGACTGTCTACAAAGAAGTAACAGTCGATTTGTTTTTATTTCTTTATTTTTATTTCTGTATCATCTCAGAAGCGGGATAATAAAATCCAACGTGTGAGCGCGTTTGCTTTTGGCTATTATTCTAGTGGAGAATACGCAACGGGTTTGTTTTCCTATCAGTGAACATTGTTGTTGGTGCAGTGGACGAAGACCCAAAAAAACCCAATCAAACGGGTACATACGCTTTTGAGAAGTGCTGCTGTGTGATCTGCTGCTGTATGAATGCCGTAGACTGCAACTGCAAGATACAAAATACTACTGCAAGAATGAAAATTGAGAGGCCGACGCAGCTACTTTTGAAGGAAGACCAGACGGAGTATGTTAATGATGCTACAGTGAACGGGTGCCAAGATTGACTTGCGAAGCGTCTGTGTCACCCTGTGTCGAACAATTGCAGAGGAAGAAGGCTCATGCCTTCTATGTCTTCTATGTATGTCGAAGACCACAGGTACCTGAGTGGGTTCGGTGGCGGAACGTGCCAGACTGTTGGAAGACTATTCGCTGAGGTAACGGTTGGTCGACTTACTTTCTGGTGCGAGGTTCTTATCGTACCTGATGAAAGCCAACCGTACCCGATGCTAACTGGGCGAAGGTTGTTGAATCAACCACAGGTTAAGGTGGTGTAAAACCATAAATGCATCACAATTATGGACTGCATGGCGGAGACACCTCGTGAGCAGCTGGTAACGGAGAATGTAATGGAGACTCTAGACGGGACAAGTTGTTGCTGGATGCCCTCGATTTCGTGAATCTTGAGGAAGAAAGTAAGCAAAGGCTCGAAGAGCTTATCAATGCATACCGAGATTGCTTTTCGAGGAATGCGGATGAGCTTGGCGTGTACCGCTTTGGTGAGTGTGATCCATTAGTTAATGTTGTTAAGAAAACAGTTAAACAGCCAGTCGCCCTGGGGATGCAGCAAATAAAAACTGGTGGCACTGGTAAACAAAATACGAACAATATTAAAAAGAGCAACCCACAATTATCGTCTGGAAAAGACAATAAATCTTTGGCAATGAATAAGAATTTGGACAATAGAAATATCACTACAGTTACTAACGGTGTCAACAATGGACCGGCTAGCAGAACGGTAGCAGCAAAATCTGATCAACAACAAAACCTTAGCAACAGTTACAAAATACCATTCGCAGCAATAAGGATAACCCAAACGCACCAGTTCGTAATAGTGATTTGAATCACACAAAATGGCGAAATACGTGAGCAACACAGCAACCATCGAGATCGTGAGAATGCTGTATCTTCATCAATTGGTAGCATTGGAGAATTTAATAATGACTCACCGCGTAGACGTCAGAAGAGTCAACGTTTCAATGGACCTTCACGCAACCGTACCGGAACTGAACGAGTTCGAGGAGGAAAACGTGAATTTGATCGTCAATCTGGATCCGATAGGCGAGGCGAGACATTAGTCAACATTGAGCGCAGCCGGTCCCATCAGAAGGCAAGATTCGACGCGAAGCACAGGCTGCCAACGCGGTATTAGCCGGTGGAACCTGTGTTGGTGGAGAGCGAGCCTACAGCCACAGGTGAGTCTCGGAAGCTAAAGCCACGATAACGAGGCCACCCATACATCGTCCCCAAGATTCTGCAAATGACCAGTACATGGTAGGAGGATATCCCTCACATGAAGTGAAACCAGCGGAAACATGACACCGTCATGGCGTCGGACAAAATGAAGCCAAAGGAGGGCTTTGTCAACGATGTCAGCGACGAAGAGCACTCTGATCTCGACTGCGAGATCGAGGATAGGATGGCCGAGTTGTAATGCTAGGAGCGCTTTTTAGTTTCAACCGTCTACGAAGGCAGTCCTCCAAATATCGTCAAAATATACACAAGGAAGTGTAACATTTTAGAAAGCACGTGGCCTGTTATTTTTGCAATGAAAAAACTGCTATTTATAATGTTACCCTTAGCTAATTCAGAGCTAGCACAGAGATTACAGTAAGTAGACGATTCTGAATTAGACATCACACCAACCGTAGATATTTGATACCGCTTTAGGATCATCGAAGGCGACATCGTTATTACACAGTGCAATAGCTTTATTTATTTTTAGAGAGTAACCATGGATAATGCAGTCAACTGCATTAAACTAAGCAGAGTCCAAAGAACAGCATGTATATGCACAAGCTGAGCCTTGCGGTCTACCCCCTCTGCGGCATTAGATATTCTGTTTCACTTGACACCCCTCGACATTTTTAGCAGGCAAGTTGCTGCGACTGCAGCCATTCGCCTTGAAGCGACTAAATAGTGGAAAAATAATTCATTTGGCCACGCCAACATTCTTAATACATTAGGAATCCTCACAGAGAACATAGATTACACCATACCTGAACTTTGGTTTGACAAAAACTTCCATGTAAGCTTCCCCTCTAGATCATTCTGAGAGGAAGATGCTTTCATGGAGGACAAGTCAATTCATCTCTACACAGATAGATCTAAAACCGATAGCGGAGTTGACGAAAACGATTTAACAAGCATTCCACTTTTCAAACTATTAAACAAAATCCCAGTCATTCAGAAATTAACGCCAGCTCATCGGTTTATAGGTATTTTCAAAAAACGACCAAAATTGTATCTGATTGACTTCCCGAAGTTCGTTCTCCTTAGTTTGTTTTGCGTGGGTCGCCAAAAGTAAATTCGCCTCAATCCTTAGAGCCCTTCGGAATGCTTCTTAATTTGAACCTAATACTATTTTCGGTTTCAATAAAAACTAACATTGTTCCTTCCAATTCAATCTCTTACCGTTAGTGTGTCCTCTGTTAAATAATGGAAGAGCTAAAAAAGGAGACTCTCGAAAGATAAAAATAGTTCCGAGCCCCTATACCATATGTTGGGTTGTCATTTCCATTCGATGCTGTTTATGTTGGTGGTACGAATTATTGTATTTCCATAACCCTCGACAACTCAGACAGCTTAAGGTAGTAACCATTCTACTGTATGTAAGGATAGATGGGTACAGACCAGCTTCGTTCACCTGTTTTGTATTAATGCTCTTAAGCATGTTTTCAATATATAATAGAAAGACATCAAATGAGATCCTTCCCTATTTGATGTCGTTAAGTATTTGTTCTTCCTATTTAACTTCTTGGAATTATTGAACGTTTCTGGTTTAATTTGACCGTTTGCTCCCCCATTTTACTGCTAAGGAACGTGAGCATTTTAAATGCAAAGCTCTCTGCTTACCATCAAAAGCAGGAGTCACCAATCACCGTGCAACCTGATAACAAAGTCACGAACTCCACAACCACCACGGTAGGACAATGCCGAAGTAAGCTATTTACATTTTTATAACATTCCACGTTTTCCCATGCCATCCTGTCCCGCTTTCTTATACAATTCGGTTTTTAATACTTCTTTTGTTTCAAAAAGGAAGTCCTTTTAGTAATACGAATACTCGCACTCGTACTCGTACATTTCATAAAATTCTTAAATCAATGATAAAAGCAAACAATTATGAGTCGTCCCCGGAAATCTGCTGCCGCTAAAGTACTCAGGATCGTGTCTCATGTCCTTGGAAAGTATTTATAAATAACGGTTTTGATTGTGATCTACTACGCTGCTATGTATTGTGTGCTTCGTGACATCTGTTTTCGGAGAACCCCTTGAATTTACTTAAATTAACCTTTCACGTGCTGTTGTGGGTTCTTTGCCTTACCCAATTCATTTGGTAGTTGTCGTCGTTGTTTCCTTTGTTGTTGCTGCTGTGGCTCTTGCCATTTTATCATCTTAGTTGCCACTCGTACACTTGTAAGCGGAACGGTTTCGTTTTCTTTTTTCGTTTTATTGAAAAGATTTAATGAACCAAGAAAATGGAATTTGAATCGTTACAACAGGATACGCACAAGGGATGGTGGGTGGGTTGGTTGGATTGTTGGGAGGCCGGAAATGGGGACAAAGTTTAGGCAAATTTTGAAGAGAAGCGTTAAAATGGAAATTCCGTTTAAGTACTCGCAGAAGGGATGTGCAAAATAGTAATTTTCATTTTCGTTTTCCTATAACCATTATTTGGTATCTGACGCGCTTGGTTTGTGCGAAATGTTAATTAGAGAAGAACGCTTTCAGTTGATTGGCTTTCTGTTTGTTATTTGTGTTATTTGTCTTAGGTGGTGGTATGGTACACAACTTAAGTAAAGGAAATCAACTCAACTAAGCCGAGGGGAAATCGAAATAGAAATTACAATTTACAAGATGTGTACGTCGTGGCAGTATGAGTGCGAATAATATAATTAAAGCAAAACACAGATACATTTTGAGATTGAAGCCAGAAGCGAAATGAATAGTGGAAATGGGATTTAATGAAACGGAACTACTCGTACAATTTACAATATTTTCCTTATAAATTAATTCTTTGATACAAACTTCCTAATTTTGAAGAGTCCTTGTTGGTACAATAGTAGAGACTTTCCTTAATTAGTTCTTAAGGATCTTACATAAATTAATATGAATGTAAGTGGTTTTGAGTATCCGATCTAACCGTGTTCTGGTGAATTAAGAAGGGTAAACAGTTGGAGATGCGTATTCAAAACTAACATGTGATTGAATCTAGAAATTTTATTTGCACATACTCCTTCGAATTCACGTACATGTAGCTTCAGTACAGATAACAGACTTCTTACTCCATATCTTGAGATCCAAAAGAAACCCGTGAGACGTAATACACCCGCAAAAGTGCTCTATTTCAAATTAATTTGAGCATGCTGTTGAAGAAATCACATGAAACCTTGACATAAAAGGTGGTGTCACTGCCGATTTCAATTTCAATTCCAATTATTACTATACATGAACAAGCATGGAACATTAAGGTTAAAATCTCTTATAACAGATTATATATCTAATAAAACAGTTTGGGGTGGTTCTGTTCCTCAATCAATAAGCCTCTCCAATCAATTAGCGCGGTCTTTGTCTAACCGCCTCCAGTTGCGCGCTCCAAGTTGGTTGAGGTCCCATTCCCCTCGCGCGCCACCTAAAACAAGACCTTCTTCTACTGCGTTGTCCCTCCAGATTAGGGTTGAAGATTCTGCGGGTTGGCGCGTTGGTGTTCATTCGCTCTACTTTTCCCAACAATCTCAAATGCCCAATTTGCAGTTTTTGACCAAAGGATGACAAAGGATATCTTTGACCAGGGTCTTATATAGAGTTTCCTTGGTTGTTCAGGGCCTTACTACAGAGTTTCCTTCTCAATCCAAAGAAACAGCGATTGGCAAGCGTTATTCTTCGTTTGATTTCTGAAGAGATGTCGTTTTTAGATCTGATAGCAGAGTCGAGGTAGACAGTAGTCCCTTACTACCTCAAAGGCATAGCTGTCGATTGTGACATTCTGACCGATTCGTCGATGTTGGGTGTCCCTTTTTATTGAAATCATGTACTTTGTTTTGCCATCGTTTAGGGCTAGCTAGACCCATTTTTGCTGCTTCTCTTACTATACTCGCAAATGTGCAACTGACAGCTCGCTGTGTTCTACCAATAATATCAATATCGTCGGCGTATGAAAGCAATTGAACAGACTTTTGAAAGATCGTACCTCGTGTCTTGGCTTGTGAGTTTTGCACAATTCTTTCAAGTTTGATGTTAAAGAAGTCACATGACAGCACGTCGCCTTATTTAAATCCTTTTTTGACATAAGAGGTCCCGGTTATCCTGTACAAGCAGACGAGTTTGGCAGGGATGCCAAAACTAGACATGGCTCTGTATAGCTCGTCTCTGTAGATGCCGTCATATGCGGTTTTAAAAAAAGTGGTGAGTATCGATCTGAACTTCTCATGTTTTCTCTAGGATCTGCCGTAGAGTGAATCCCATATTTGGTCAATTGTGGACTTACCGGGCCTAAAACCGCTCGAACAATATTGCAGACATGATCTTATATGCGATGTTTGGAAGACTGATACATTTATAATTGGCGCAGTTTAGAGGGTCTCATGTCTTGTGAACCGGGCAAATGATGCTGAGGTTCCATTCATCAGGCATTCATTCATCCGTGCTGCCCGGCAGCCTTGTTCGACTTCAGTTTAGATATTGCTGTCCTCACTTCATTTTGGTCGAGTGGACGGAATTCTTGACATGCGTTTCTGTTGAATGGTCTGGCTGACAGCGTCTTCGCCGTTTAACAGACTGCAGACTCTACAACAAGGTTTCCTTGTTCATCTCTACAGGTTTCCGTTCGGGTCTTATTACCGTGCCACGTTCTTTTTACCTTTTGGTAAAACTTTCGAACATTATTCCTGGAGTAGCACCTCTCTTCTGCGATCGCGCGCTGCTCATTCTCTTTTTTTTTCTCCTGAGAAGCCGATGATCTACCCTCCTCTTTTGCTTGCAGAGCTTAAGAGCAGCTCTAGTCTTTTTGTGCAGCGCCGTTTTGTAGACATGTTGTTTTGCTGCATGTACTTGCCGGCACTCATCAACAAACCAGAGGTTTCGTGGCGATGGGCGGGTGAAACCCAGCACATCAGTTGCGGCATTTCTGATGGGTTCTCGGCATATTAGCCACTGGCTTTTAGCACTTGATGCTGGCTGCAAAGGACTTCTCAAGAGGTTTAGGGATCGCGATCCGCAAAGTTTCTGGCGGCTTGTTGCAATAGCAACTGTTCAACGTTAAATGTCCTGATAGTATTTCCCCGTTGTTGTGGCGTCTGAGATACCCGTAGACGTACCTCGGCTGCAGCTAGGTAGTGGTCCGAGTCTATGTTGGCCGCTCGGAATGTTTGGGCATCTAAACTACTTGAGGAATGCCTTACGTCGATCGCAGTATGATCAATCTGGTTGACAGTTTGCTAATCAGGTGTCTGCCATGTTCCCTTGTGAATATTGAGGTGAGGAAACCGTGTGATTGCCGCTAATAGCCCCCACTAAATTATGTCTTCCGATTGTGCTAGTAAAACTGTCCTCCTTTCCAATTTTGGCATTAAAGTGGCCTAGGATGATTTTAACGTCATATATTGGACATTGCTCGTAGGTTTTGTCGAGCATCGGTAACATCGTCCTTTTACGTTGTTGCGGCGTGAGTGCATACAACTCTGATGTTAGCGAATTTACCTTTGATACTGCTTGATGTTCTTGCCTAATTCTGCCGCTTACAACAAATCCGCATCCAAATCGACGCTGCTTACGTTCCCCATAGCAATAACCGTAGTAAACATCACAGTTTTCCATCTTTATTTTGCCCGGTCCATTCCACTGCACTTCCTGGATGGCGGTGATATCTGCTGTTCAAGGTCCGAACATTCCATATGCAGATGCGAAAGTCGTTGTCCTTTGTTCGTTTTACAGAGTCGTCAACAGTGAATCCGTCCTTATCCCAGGCTATTGGTCGGCTCGTAACAATTACTTTTTTACGTGGTTGGGCCTCACGTACAACCCTCTACCTTTGTGGGACCCCAGGACTAAATGGGTTAGACAGAAATCCGGGGCCAGTAACCCGCTTCGGGAATGTGAGTGCTGCCGTTGGCCCTTATTAAGAACTCATTCGCCCTCAACTATTTTCCAACATACTGACTTAGTATTGGAGATCCGTATAGACTTGGTATCCAAGTACGTTGAAGCAGCTCATATAGAGGTAATAGTATGAGTAGTTCGACTTAACCGAAACTGTGGACTCCACTGTTGATTTCATCCTTAGAATTCGTCCGCTGCTGCCCAGAAACAGGAGAAAGTGGCAATTGAAATACTTTCTGTAGTTATTTGTAATGCGTTCCATAACTTAATTGAATACCGTACACATATCGTTCCGTATCATTGTTTATGGAGCAGGGAGGGTTCACCACTCTCTTCATACGCAGACGACGGCATTCTATATACGAGTAGCTCGTCTCTATAAACGCTATAAACGATTTGAAGTGTCTGGATGAATGGTGGTCTTAACAGGTGTAGTACCACGCTGATACGAGCCTTTTTGATTATTTATATAAGGTTTTATGTGTTCACATCGTCCAGTAGATACTAATGTTTCTATAGTTGGGGAAGGTTAGAGAGTTTCTGTGTTTGAGAATCTGGAAAACAATGCTGACATTCCATTCACTGGGATATATTTTCAGCTGATCATACTTGATATATCAGTTTGTGTATGATCCTTAGTAATTCAACCCAAGTTTCTTTATATAACTCTGCGGATAGGATGCAGAGCCAGAGCCCAATTGATTTTCTTAGTCTTTAGACATCTCTGAATGGAACTCTCTATTGGTTGGGTTGAGGAAGCTGTTGCAAATCATCGTGAACGATCATCCAACATGGCATCATTTCTAGAGAATCATCTTTATCTTTGAACGGACTCATGGCTGCTTCATTCTGTTTTTTTTTCTGAGAAGCCTATGTATGTTCCTCTAGTCTCCTTTGCGCATAGAGTTCGCCAGCAGCTTTCGTCTTTGTTTGCAGGACCAAATACCAGGAGTTAAATATTTTCTAAAACAGTTTAAAATACAGCACTACGTTTGTCGTTTCTGGGAAAAGTGTTAAATATTATTGGGTCTTTGTACAGTGGTTTCCTATTTACCTTGAATCTTTGAGGGTGTCCACCGAAATTTAATTTAGTCAGATATAATGCCAAAGTAGCAGAGTACATTGTCTTAATAAAAAAAGCTTCTGAAGATGGAGACTATCGAACTTCGTTGGTCTTCTGGTGCAGAGTCTTACAACTCAAAGGGTAAAAAAATGGTCACGGTTGTATAAGCTCTTCGAATAAAAGCGAGAATATGTATTGTAATGCATGTAATATATGTAATGCATACAAAAATATGCAATGGATAAACGAAAGGCATAACTATCTCAATATCTCAAGTGAGAGACCATGGAAAGACACTTGGAAATTCACCCTTTCCGGAGGACATGTGCATTATCCGGTGGGCTATTAACGAGTATTGGGTTTTGTTTTGCTTTTATTTATTTTTTATTTGTAGCCAGAAAATGCTGGAAAAGCTAATAACGACCAGAACCAGTTCCGCTCTGCTTCAAATACTGTGCGACTTCAACCCACTAAAAACCACCTTAACACCTTTCAACTTGACACCGTCCACTCCGGAACCGTTTTCGCATTACTTAAGAGCGGTATCTTTTTCTTTCCCTTTTGAAGAAGAGGGATCTTCATGTGCGGGTTTATCCTACATATCTTACCCGTGAGCCTTTCATCAGTCTGAGATACATATTTGCGTCTTGCTTTCTAATTTTTTTTCCTAAGTGTGACTTCTACGAAGGAGCAAATCTGGCTCGAGGTCTGATGGCTCGTCAGTATATTTTCGACCATGCTTTGTTGGCTTTTTATGTCGATGCTGCTTTCCAGCTCCCGTCGCTGAGCTTCTCACCTTCTGCAAACGATAAAAGTGGGGTTAACATCGTTTACTGGAGAGTACTCGTAACTTGGGATGTTTGCTTTACGGATCTTGTGTTGAAATATTCGTGTCCAGTGAGAAACTGGGTGACGTAGTAGTTTACCTCACCGTCTTTCTGTCCATTCCATTTAGCCACGTCTTTGATCAGCTTCGCAATCCATTGTGCTCTGCCTTTCGAGTATTAATGTTCTTGCCACTGCCGTTTCGCGAGCTTCTTTGCCTCCTGAATTGCCGCTTGGACTCCAATTTTCGCCTTTTTATCGTACTTTCTTCCTTTCTCCCGCTAGAAAATCAATAAGAGGCAATCCTACTACTACAAGGACGACTGGATCGGATACCGTTCATTACGAGCATGCCACGCAATAAACTTTGCGTCCCTGCACTGCTGCCAATGGATTCCTGTACTTTTCTTTTCTTGTCGATCTCACATCCGTATAGAAGAATGTCGTGTGTGATTGACATTAGTAGCCTTCTTTTTCTGGCCGTAGGACAGCCTACCTTTGCCATCAGCCTGCTTAGTAACCATTTCGACCTTAGATACTCGTTCAGATCGGTCTTTATCTGTTGCCAGACTGTCAGTTTCGTATTGATGGTGAGTCCCACGTATTTTACTGCTCCCTTGCTTTAAAAGAAAAAAAGTAAGTGAGTCTCACATAATAAAGTTTTTAAAAAGTAATTAAAAAAATCAGCAAGAATCAATGTCGCCATTTTTTGACATCACACGTCCAGGGAATCTTCGTTGCAGGGACTGCATTGTTTGATTTGAAGTGTGACACGACGCTCTATCTTGTTGAAACCAGTAACCACTCAGATCTTCTTCACGCATTTGTGGGCAAACGTAATGAGCCAACATCCACCGATATTGATTCCCATCGACTTTTTCGCCTTCTCAGTAGAAAAATGGCTCAATGATGGTTCTGGCGCAAACGTCGGTCCAAACAGACACTTTTTGGTCATACAATGGTGTTTCATGGATCTCGTGTGGATTCTCCGTTCCCCAAATGCGGCAATCACGCCAGAGAGCGTGAAGTGCTTTGCTTCCAAAAATCACGTTCAGTGTCAAGCAATCAAACGACTGTTTGGCCGTATTCCAAACGACATGGACCGACTGTCGGCAATATTCTTTGAGTCAATTGCACTTTATTCGGAAACAAATGCAAATCATTCTTCAAAATGATCCGCAAGGTGGTTCCACTGACGCCAAAATGCTGAGCGCGGTGACGATACGACACATTTGGTTTCTTGGGAACACACTCTCTTACTGCTTCAACGAATTCATTGGAACGTCGTGGGCGTTGATAATGGGCATATCGATAATCTCCCACTGTCCCATGCTCAACAAAATTCGACGCCAAACGACAAATAGTGTTGTCAGACGATGCTTGTTGGCCACCACGATATCTTCGACGATATGCACGTTGAGTTAACAAATAGTCGTTCATTTGCAATGTACAGTGTTTCGGCGTGAAGGTTGATAAATGTCAAAGTTATTCAATGTTTACATACCGACAGAAAAGATAGCGTACTCTGTATTTTGTTTTTCACACATGTCGATAATGTTTCTAACATTTGACTTAAAATTTGAATTCCTTTTTGATTTCCACATCTTAAGCCTTCTGACGTATCCCGCGTAAATATTTTATCCTCGCTATGTAACCTATCATCTCTCAGTGTAATCTTTTTCTTCGGGTTTGGCCTACGTAAAGGTTTCGGTTTCTTAGGTGGACTGCTTATACTAATTTTGTTTCGAGATTTCCACAATTTGACGGATACGTTCCCTTTCGGGTTGGAAATCGAATTCCATTAGTAAAAATATTCGAAGTGAAATAAACAAAACATAAAACGTCATTGATAGATCAAGAAATAAACCTATAATGGTACATACCGCGCGTATTTTTGACGTACAAATTTTACCAGCAAAGCTGCATTCATTTGGCTCTGCTTTTGAATTTTTTAACATTTAAAATTCTCCAAGACAATCCCAAGGATCTTAATCAACTCGTAGCTTAAAACGCTGACTCATAATCTTTTGTAAAATGAACTATAAGATCATATAACCTCATCAAACTTTAGAGTCTCAACTATTCAGTTTGTTAAAGTTTTAATTTAATTTAATTTTTTTTAACAATATTGTCAAAAGGAACATAAAATCAATGGCAAAGTTCCGGCTTCGTATTGTAAACACTTTTTTCCTTTTTCGCTTCTTCAGAAGAAAGTTTTAACTTGCACTGAGTTCAAAAAGTAAAAAAAGGAATTCGAAAAGTACTTTCATGAAATTGTTGTAAGTAATTAATCCTGCTGATTTTTTGTTTTTAACCGAAAAACAAATCTCAAATGTAAGTGGTAGCACAAATCCTCTAAGAACATTTACAAATACCCTCTAACGTTGTTACGGGTTTCCACAGAAAATAGCTACTTCCACGCAAACTGTCAGAACAGAAAAAAAAAAAAGAAATGAAAACTGGAAAACTTTGGCTTAGACAGAACTTTTGACTGTGTTGTATACTCGCACATAGACATTTCTCTTCACTGACTGACTGAAATTGAAACATATCAACGCTATCCATACTCGTAGATATGTAGTTCCTATGAATGTAAATTTAACCATTTCCAGTAATCTCCATACCCTTTAACCTGTGGTGTGAACTAATACACCTTCATTAAATACTGTTTCCAATTTGATTAATATCATCAGTTGGGTGCTTTCCCCAGACTAAGCTACTTTTGACTGTAGGGGCAACTTACAAGCTCACTTACAATAATTAAGAGAAGGTGTTTCAGATTCGACGAATTGTGGAGCGAACAATCAAAGAAAACGAGTCAAACAAGCAAAGAATTTCGCTACCACAAATGAAATATAAAACTGCGATTCGCACTGCGAACGCACTATGCATTGTGCGTGGTAATTACAACAACAATATGATGATGAGGTGATGGATAGTGTGATCTATGGTTGTTGTAGAACCAACTTAACAAAAAATGAATAATAACATAGAGTTTGATATGCAAGAAATACAGTGAGTCGAAAGATAACATTAACAAACAATAACTTGATTGTGAACAACTAATACATAAAGAATAGAACAATACGAGTATAATAATATAACAACACATTTATGGTTGATTAAGTCTTGAACATCCCGGCCCCCCTGGACTAGTTTCAAGCCAATGGTAGCACGGCCAGTTTTGCGATTGGTCGTATTAAAACTTCGTTTTAACTGTTGCAACACGTATAAGGTAGTCCTGACCTGGATGAACTGCCTCGACTTGACCAAGAATCCACCGTGTTGGAGGAAGATTTGGTTCCTTAAGGACCACAACGTCACCAATCTTCACCCCTGGACTCGTTCTCTGCCACTTAGGACGCTCTTGTATACTCCACATGCCAGCGCTTCCAAAACCCTTGGACCATGGATTGCAAATGATTCCCGTGACTTAGTCGATTTTGTGGCATTTTTAGGAAATTGGGCTCTGGAACGGCAGTGTATTGTTCTCCTATTAAAAAGTGGGCTGGAGTTAATGGATTTAATTCATCATCAGGTACAATAAAAAGAGGACGTGAGTTCAATATTGCTTCAATTTGGCTCAGCACAGTGTATAGCTCCTCAAAGGTTAGAATCGAGGATCCTATTACCCGTCGTAGATGCGATTTGACCGATTTAATTTCGGCCTCTCATAAAATAGCAAAGTGTGGAGCGGCAGGAAGGTTGAAATGCCATTTGATTCCATCCGAGGCTAGAGCTGCAGCTTTATTAGCGTTATGAGTTTCAGACATCACTAGTGTTTGCATCTCGTTGTGACATCTGCGAGCTCCTTGGAAATTCGTTCCGTTGTCTGTGTAGATGTTGGAGCATTTCCCACGTCTTGACCCGAACAGACGAAAAGCAGCTAAGAAAGCATCAGATGTTAAGTCACTTACCAGCTCTAAGTGTATTGCCTTTGTGCACATACAAATGAGGAATGCCACATACGCTTTGGAGAATTTAGGGTTTCGCCCACGTGAAAGCTTAATGGTAAATGGACCCGCGTAATCACACCCAGTGTTGGCAAACGGACGACCTTGTATGACCCTGGACTGTGACAGGTCTCCCATAAGTTGCGAATTAGTGGCCTTTCGTTGCAAAAAACACGATTTACATTGGTGTACCAGTTTGCGTATTAAATTGCGGCTGCCCAGGATCCAATACTGCTGACGAACAATAGCAAATGTCTCGGCAAGTCCAGGACGGAAGTGATTTCTATGACAATTAGGTAAAATGGCAGGATGTTTCATATTATAGGAAACGTTAGCGTGTTTGATTCGACCACCAACGCGTAACAGACCATCAGCATCGAGAAAGGGTGTATATTTTTTGAGTTTGGACTTGCTAACCAAATTCTGCTTTTAAGCGAAGAAATATCGCTCGCGAATGTCTGGTGTTGAATGTGTCTGATAACAAAAATCCTCGAGGTTTGATATTCATTTACAGAGATTCCATGACCGACTGACAATTATTAATAAACCGACGACAATAGGCGAATATTCGAAGCAAGCGTGACCACGAAGAAATTTTAGATATAAGACGATTTATAGTATCCGTGTCTGTTGTTGTTTTTAGGACATGTTTGGATGACTCGGAGGACTTTGATGTAGGCCAAAGTTCCCGTGAAAGAGATAGACAATAGGGACCTGTCCTCCAGAGATGGTGACCAATGAGTTGAGACGGTAGTACTCTACGAGAAGCACAATTTGCTGGATTAAATTCGGAAGTGATATGACTCCACGTATATCGCGGAATTTTCTCCAATATAGCAGAGGTGCGGTTTGCGACAAATGTATTCCAACGACGGGGTGGTAATGTCAGCCAATGAAGTATGATTTGCGAATCGCACCATGCATACACTTTCAGAGTGATTGGCAACGAAGTTGTGATGGTTTCGATTAGTCGCGTTAGAAGCAATGCGCCGCAGAGTTCCAACCGAGGAATAGATACTGGTTTAAGCGGAGCAACTTTAGTTCCAAAATGACCTTAAATTTGTTTTCAGCAATTTTACAGCGAGCATAGACCGTTGAGGCATCCGAGAATCCATGTAGCTCAACCTCCTCACATGATTGTAAAATATTTCGCGGTACACGGATCCTTTCAAAATGGTGTAGCTCTCGTTGATAACATATCCAGCGATCAGCCGAATTCGATGGTAGTGGATCGTCCCAGGAGAGGTTCAGCTCCAAAGCTCCTGAAAAGCAATTTTGAATAGAATAACGGATGGAGCTAGGAATCCTAATGAGTCAAATATGCTAGCTACTTCCGACAGCAAGGTTCGTCTAGTGGGCGTAGCACAAAATCGAAAATTAGACAATCGAAATGAGTAAACATCAGATGTAGGACTCCAATGCATCCCGAGCACCTTAATCAGAGAGTCTGGAGAATGTTGAAATTCAACCAAAGGAGATTCACAATCCTCTTTGTGTAAGCGAGGAAGCAAGGCCCAACAGTGCGAATTATATTTTCGTAATTCAAATTTTGCAAACGATAGTAACGAGACCAAGTCCGATTGAAGTTTAATTACGTCGTCAACAGAGTTTGCCCCAGTCATGATGTCGTCGACGTACACATCGTTGAGAAGAACACGAGCAGCATTCGGATACTTTTGCTGGTAGTCCAAGCCGATTTGCCTAAGCACGCGAACGGATAAAAATGGAGCTGATGCCGTACCATAGGTGACTGTATTAAGCCTAAAATGTGAGATTTCGTCCGAGAGTTTCTCACGCCAAACGATCCGTTGATAGTCGGTATGATGATCAGCTACCAAGATCTGGCGAAACATCATAACAACGTCTGCAGTAAAAACATATTTGTGCTGGCGGAAACGTAAACAAACTCCAATTAAATCCCGCTGAATTGGTGGGCCAACGAGAATTTTGCTATTAAGAGAACTCCCAAGTGAATCCTTTGCAGACCCATCGAATACCACGCGCAGCTTTGTAGTGGCACTGTCGGGTTTTAGTACTGCGTGGTGCGGTAAATAAAAAATCTGCCCAGTACCTAATTCAATTTGATCTGATGGAATGCGGACCATGTGACCTAAGTCTTCATATTCCTTTATGAACTTTGCATAGGACTCATATAAATTCAAATCCTTTTGGAAGCGGGAGGGAGTTACCAAAGACAGGATTAGGATGATCAAAGGGTAGTTGAACGATATATCTTCCATCGAGCGAACGCGAATAGGTCTTTGAAGAATGTTGTTCGGCTGTGAGTCGAAAGATAACATTAACAAATAATAACTTGAATAATATAACAACACATTTATGGTTGATTAAGTCTTGAACAGAAGGTCATTTGTAGCTGCAGATTAATATTCACAAGAACAATTGAAATGAATAATATACAGAAAAAAGGGCAACAATATTGTTTTTGATTTTTTCACAAGTAAACATACTGCCCATGAACAAGTCTTTCAAGTTTTTCAGTTGTGTAATTGGAACTCAGACATAACAAGGCAGACATAGAAGGCATAACACTGACACGTAGATTTGGCTGTTGTAGAGTTTCAAGCACAAATAATTACTGCGAATTATAACCTTCCACTCTGAGTGAAGAAAAAACTCTCCGTCCTATTCGGACTCTCACCCTTAGAGAGCAGATACTGAAACCAAACACACCTGAGTTTCAAACCACTACAAAACAATTTTCCTTTCTCCTCCTTTCTACTTTTCCGCCCGCGCCCAGGCAACAGTAAAAGGGTAACCCCTTAAGCGCGCGTAAATTATAAAAAAAAAAAAAAATACTTAGCCGTGGTCACGTGTGGCTGAGCTAATGCAGAAGAGATCGGTATCCGAAAGAGATATCGCTATCTACAACGATAGCCACGCAGCAATCAAGGCAACGGAATCAACCAACGTCAACTCTGATGCAGTCAGCGGACGAGGGTTATTAAACCACCACTTTGCATAGTGAGAGGCACTATCAAGGAAAAAATTACAAAGACTGCCAATCTAAGGTGGTCAAGTCTTGAAGGACACAGGGTATCCAAGGCTCTTTGGCCGCTTTTTGACTGCAAAAGATCTAGGAAGTTAATAAAATTAAACAGGGATAATCTAAGGACAGTAATAGGAATCCTGACTGGACACTGGGGCCTGCGGCAACACGCAAAGAGACTCAAATTGTCAGATACGGATATTTGCAGATTCTGCTGTGATTTTCAAGCTGTTGAGGACATAACACACATATTGTGTGAAGTTCGACTTCGAGCATAAACCAGCCAACATTTTGCACATGATCGTATACGAACAACTTCTGCTACTCTGTATGATCGTGCGATTTATCGTGTGCAAATTTTTGGAATGCAACTCCATACTGGTCGTCCGATAATTTTATGTGAAGTATCTTTACTGTTACTTAACGGGCTGCCGACCCGATATCATAAAATTGTTTCTTTCTTTTAACTTTGCAAATACCGAGCAGCGTACTTGCTACCACCACCTCTATAATGACACGACGTTTTGTCATACTTGGTTTTGTCCTCATTTATACTTTTCGCCTGTTCTTCGATTGCCGTAAAATCCTCTTTGACGGCGCGCCGGGCGCGGTCGATGATGTCGATGTCGCCTGTGTTTCCCAGCTGCTGGACAGATTTGTTCAATGGATCTCGTTCCTGAAATCTGGTACAGGTTTGGAATAGTTCAGAGCAACTGTATCCAAACTGCGCCCCGTGTCTTCCAGCGTCACACGACACAGTTGAATCACAGCTGTTCTCCAGGGTTTCCTTAGGCTGGATCAGACAAAACGTTTTTTGTTTCATAGTCAAGAAAACGTTTTATATTTTAACACACATCGAGTCAAAAACATGTATTTTGTTTCGTCTGCTTTGGTGTGTGTTATCTCACAAGGATCAATGGATACTGGATAGTTGTGTCATGAGTCAACAAAAAACTTTTTGTCTGATCCGGTGTGTTTTCACCGTTTTAATGTGAAAATTTTATCGATTGTCGACTTGCCGTACCGATTAGTGTGTTTCACAAACGCTTGAGACTTTCATACAGTACATTGAATAGGATCATATATGCAACATTAAGCAAGGATATGATTCGATAGTTCTTACAAGACATAGGATCGCCTTTCTTCAAAATGAGGCATATAGAGCTGATAGTCCAGTCATCGGGCATAGTGTCATCCATAATGATAATTTGTTGCATCACCCCCCTGTCTGAATAGCTCCGATGGTAGGCCACTGGAGCCGGCAGTGCAGTGACTTACATAAACTTTTAACAATAATAAATGATTTTGTAATTCAAAGCTAATTTAACAAGAACCATAGTAATATCATCACACAGTAAAGACAGGATCGCAATGTTTCCATTACTAATGCGAATACCTGAACGTCATAAGGCATCTAGTTCGAGCTTGAGGATGGATTTATATGTAGCGAATGACATCCCTATGTTCTTAAAAAAGACTTCACATAGAAACGATAAATTGTAGGTTGCCAGAAACTAAGTCCACCCAATTACTCTCAACTACTCACCATCTAAAATTCCGCCAACACTAAGTGCTGAAGTGGTGACTTTAACTATAACAGTCTGTGGGCGAATACGCATAAATCAAATAAATCCAAGAAGGGTACGTCAAATCTATGAGTTCAAAATAGGAGCCTGTAAAGGTAATCGGAGAAACTTTGTAGTAGAAGGTCACAGCCAACATTTTTATTCAACATTATATTCAAACTTTCAGCGAACAATTCAAAGTAGCATACATCACCTCATATACACTTCAGCGGCGTTTAGCGTTTCGCCTTGCGATAATGGCTTAATCTGAAACAATAGCAGTAGTGGCCGCCCTTGAAGCAGCATTGAAGCAATATCGCTGCTGTGGCTGCATATGTTTAAGAAAACCCTCAAACATAAATAGATGACATGCCCAGTAATTGGACATCGGACATTGGACATTGCAGCGAATTTTTAGAGTAAAGCTTGATTATTTTACCGAACACAGTACACAGTCAATCTCATCTCAGCACTAAAAATCCGAGTGTAATGTACAAAAATTTGTTACAGCCTCAAAGTCATCGTTTGGTGCTGCCTTTACAGATTTTTTTTATATATATTTTATTTTGAGGACTGCGTCCCTCATCAGCTCAACAATTTCTTGCTTCAGCCAGTCTACGAAACATGTGATCACAACAGGTGCATTCCCACATAATGCACTAGATATACTGCAACAAGCCTTCCCAGCTACCAAACTTTTAAAAATGTACACTGCCTCAAAATTTTCCCTCGTTTGACCTTCTAGAACGTTTTTTTTTTTCAAAGTCATGCATTAATATAAACCAGCTACAAACCTTGGTGTATATTAAAGAGAGCATTCTACAAGGCGTATGAAATCGATGCCCAGAAATTTTGAAATAAATCTTGCAAAATGCTGTGAGATCAGACCCCAAATGTAAGGCAACTCTGACGGCGTCGGCCGTTTCACCGAACGTATTTTGGAAAACCTGACTTAAACAAATTTAACAAACAATATTTTTGATAGATCTGGGTGGAAATTCAGAAGTTCCAGATCGACTCATATCACCCATTTATTGAATTTAAGTTTAAGGGAAAAATGTTACTCAAGCCATCTATGTCAAGCCTGGGATACCAGTCTGACTGACTCAATGCAGATATTTAATACTGCAAAGCAAACATTCTCTGTTGAATAGTTTGTGTCGAAACTTAGTATATATATCCTCGGTATACCCTGGGCCTCCAATAACATGCCTCTCCACCCAGGTCGATCTCCAGCTAGTTACTTCAGTAATGTACCCCGAGTTTATTGAAATCTCCTGCCAACTGTGGGTGCCACCTTTGATAAAATCTTTTTTTACTAATTTCTCCCATCTGTGCAGATATACCTTCATATCACCGTCGGAGAATTGTTGTCCATGCGCCCACAGAACCTAGCTTTCTTATTCGCTGTTGCCGTAGATTACTATAGATCTGTCTACCTCATTGTCCCTAGTCAATAAGATATGTCAAAGTGTGAGATATATAGTAAAAGTTAATTTAGCTAATTTTTAAGCATCACAGCTGCATCACTGGCAAAGCAGACTTTACAAATGATTGTACAAGAATTCTAAGAAAAATATAAAAAAATCTAAATCTTTTCAGCACAAGCTTAAACAAGAGACCTTTTCGGGACTTAATGTGTCCTCTTCTGAGAAAAGACAACTCACCCAAACTTAGTTAACTTAAACTTATCAGGAATAAGAATCCAATAAAAGTAAATCAATTACCTGCCGCAGCGTTCAGGTATATGATGGCTTGGTCAAGTCAGAGGTCAAAATAAAAAAATCTTATTTGAATGACTCCAGTTCACTGAACACCTTCCACTTAAGCTCACGGCTTAATCTCAGCAAAAAAAAAACCTATCGTATTCATTGGAGATTCTCCGTAGAAGTAGATCAAGTTTTGTTCTACAAAAAACTACAAAGGACCTTGGAGTACGAGTATATTCTTCCTCCCCCATTCTCCATCTACACAATCTCAGAATACAGAGGAAGAAATAGAATCGAATACCTCAAGTATAGAGGAAGCAAAATATTAACATAAAATGAATTCGATTCGAATCCACTGAAGCATAATCGTATGTCACTATCATGAAACTCAAATTGCCCTCATTGAATTCCAAGTTCTACTATGTGCTGCCATTCACATTCCTGCAAAAGAATGCCTCAGCCAGCTTATTTCCAACAACTGTTATCTCTACCAACAATTGTATGAGCATACATCTCCGGAAGGAAATGCTTACAAGGAATGAGCCTTTGGCCCGAGAACTCCAATCCTGTCTCCCGAAAGATAAACTACCCACACTGCCACCATCCATACGAATGCAGAAGAGCATCAAGAAATTAAATTAATTTTCTTTTAGATTGCTGATGCTGACTAAGGCATCTGAATAAAATCTACCGAATCGGGCCCAACCAGAGGTACGAAAAAGAACCAGCATTTCTAACCCAACAGTTGAACAGTTGAACTTTTCGCACATTACGGGTAACCTGATGCTGGTTGCCATCCTAACGGCTGCTTGTGCACGTCGTCGTGCAGAAACCTCAAATATAAATTTAATTGCTGTTGATTATTAAATTTGTGGCAATGTTTCCTTTTTTTTTTTTTTTTTCTGTTCTAGGGCTCTAGGGCGTTTGAGTTCGAGCTCCCTTATCTAGTTTGCATTTAGCTCACGTTTATTGGGAAATATTTCCACTTAAATGCTTTTAGATGCGAATGAAGCTACTCTACTTAGATACTTAGATACGAGTACGTGTGTTTTTGTTGTTTTTTTTCCTAACCACTTTGTGAATGACAATAACAATAATTCAGTTTGAATTTAGCACGTCAGCCGTAATCAAGATAAATGTAAAAGATGAGAATCGAAAAATGGTATCCTTAAGCCGACCTCACTGACAGATACAAATACGAGTGCTCATACAATATATCTCTTCCAAATGTTGACAGTACTCGTACTAAAGAATGCCCTTCTCCGGCCAAAGTGTCTTTTCAATCAACACATTTCAAGGAAACCACAATTTCCCAAGAACACAACCACATACTAGTACGAGTACAAATGAGTCCGAGTTAAAGAGTAGCGAAAACGGAAACTAACTATTAGGTGGGATCCGGATCCTTTGGAAAAATTCGTTTTCTTGTTTTTGTTCAAATGTACGCCTTTGTCTTAGGAAAGCGAAAACCCGGAATAGTGGAAGTAAAACTCAAACAAATTTTTTACTGTCTTCACTTGGATCTGTCAAGTGGAAGAATTCGTATCTTGTATTTGAGCGAAGCATACTCGTAGCATTCATAAAAAACAAAACCAAGTGCATTTTATCTTTTCTGTTTTCTCGTAACTTTGACATTTTACGCTAGGGAATGTTTTGTCTTATGCATGAGATGCGATTAGATTGAGTGGAAAATGTAGCGTTTTATGTGAGACGAAGACTTTTATTTTGGAAAAACACACCTGGGGACGGCGTTGTCGGGGAGTTTTATTGATACTCGAAAGCGTAACTGCAAGGTTGGGAAATTGCCATTTACTGTCGAAAAATGAAAATAAGGAAACGATGTTGTTGTCCTCTTTCTCTGAAAGAATTGTGTGAGTTGGTTCTCGAAGTGAACTGAGCTGGCAAACTTCTTTTATTGAGTTTTCAGATAAACATTGCCATTGAGATGTGAATAAATGATTTCAAATGATTTTTAGTGTCATGCATGAGATGACTTCGTTTTGCGTTATTGGACAATGACAATTTGAACATGAGCAATCAGTCGATGTGACATTCGTTACTCTTAAATAGATTTTCTTATTTTTTTTATAAATTAACGCGCTATTGTTGGCAACGCCAAACTTTGTGTTATACCATAGTTTTGTTTAAAACCATAGAAAAATCAGCACACGTACGTATACTTCCATTTGACTTCCTGATGACAACTATGGGAGCGGCCCACTCCGAGTAATTTACTGGCGAAATCACATTGTTGTCTGGTAGTCGCTGCAACTCTGCTTTCACAAGTTCTTTGACTGCATAAACACCACAACTTCGGTCAGAATACTGGTTGTTGGTTTGGTTTCGTCACTAGTTTCGTACTTTTGTTTTGTTACAGAGGCCTAATGTTTCGTCGAAGACGTCTGGAACACTTTGCCGGTTCCTAACTGTGACTTGATTGCAGATTGCACTTATGGACATATTGTCCAGCTTTAGTACCTTAATCCAGTCGAGACCCATGACATTTAAATTGTTGATCGGCGTGACATAACACGTGGAATGTGCAAGTCTCTCTCTCTCTCTCTCTGAATGTTCTGGTCGCACTTCTGGCTGCGTGGATAACTCTTTCGAGTTGCGGTACATCGATGTTCTTGAAATTTTGCTCCGATATTATTGTGATATCAGATGCTGTGTCCAATTGCAGGTCAATGGTTGTTCCGTTAATTTCCGCTGCGACGCATCAATTTTGTTTGTGATGAAAATGCTCTTTAACTCAGGCCGAAAAGTTTTGCTCATTTTTCCTCTTATTCTGTTGTGATTTTGCGCTCCAGTTTTTTTTTCTTGTATTGCAATATCCTTGATTATGGCCCACGGCGCTGCATTGCTCACATTTATGTTTAGCATATGCGCAATCACGGGAATAATGCATGCTGCCGCAGAACCTGCATGCAGTCTTCTGTGTGTTTTTTTTTCTAATTGACGCGCGCACAAGGGATTTATGTACCGTTAAGAAGTTTGCACATAGCGCGGGCGAAAGGAAGTTAGGGAGGGAAAAAAAGAGATACCGATGTGCGTTGGCTTTAAATATTTACAAGTTATACTGGATAAGAAATAAAGAGCTCGGCAGGGCATTCCATAAGCGAGTTGAACGGCTTAGGAAAGAATCACGATATTTCAGAGTACGTCCGAAGATGGACTTGATCAGCATTCATAGCGATACAACAAGGTGAGACAGGAGATATTAAGACGGTGTTCGAGGGTGTCGAATGACTGCATAATACTGGCATCACCTATGAGTTTTATAGCACGATTTTGGATCCTATCTAGCAAGTGCAAAGAGGTCTTAGGGTCACCTGACCAGATGTGGGCGTTGTACTCCAGTTTTGGGCGGATAAAACGCCTCATATATTGAAGCCAGGTCAGAGGGGGTGAAATATTTCTTATATCGCTTGAGGAAACCTAGACTTTTTGCAGCATTTTTGGCGACACTGAATATGTGGTCATTCCAACGTAAGTTGTCATTGACACACATACCGAGGATGGAAAGTTTTTCGGTTTCGACGTTGCAAGTGCCATTCATGGATAATGGCTGGGTGTTTAAATTCCGTTTTAATAACAGCGGATAGCATTGTGGTTTGGAAGTATTAAATTCCACTCTGTTGCTAGTTCCCCAATTGGTTATGCTGTCAATATCGGAATTTAATGAGCTTAGCATACTCTGCCGTTCCCATTCTAGAGATGAACAGTAGGGACGTGAGTCCGGACACGAATATGAAAAGCAGGTAGTAATGTCGTCAGTAAAGGAATATATTGGATTAGAAGTGGCAGACAAGAGATCGTTGATAGAAATTAAAAAGTGTGTTGGAGACAGAACGGAGCCCTGGGGTACACCAGCATTTATTTTGTGAATATCAGACTTGAAACCATCCACGACAACTTGAATTGGACGTTTCGAAAGGTAATTTCAAATCCATTGCAGAAGTGCAATGAGTCTGTAGGAAATGAGGGAAGAATATTCGCCTTTTTGAGGGACAAGCTGGACAAATGCTGTTTTCCATCTGCTCGGACAGAGTCCTAAAGAGTAGGATTGATGAAAAAGCTTACGCAGTGATTTTGCCAGAGTGGAAGAACACCTCTTCAGAAGAAGGGGAGTTGTACCATCTGGATCAGCGGATTTATGTATGTTGAGATCTATCTTGCTACTACACGAGTGCGAAAGTGGATTGGTCTTATAGAATATTCGACGCACTCAAGTATGGGCGGAGACAATTCACAATCTGGAAGTGATGAGCTGACTGTAAAGTGTGAAGCAAGGAGATTGAACTTGTCCTAAGACCTGACAGCTGGAATTTCATTGTAGATGAGCGTTGGGATGGAGGATGAGGCAGAATTTCTGATATTTTTGACAAACGACCGAAAGCTTTTACTTCTTTTGGGACATTGTAGTATTTTTTGCCTCAACTTTTGGTCGTATTGAAACTTCACACGCTTAAAAAGGATGTTGCAGTCATTCCTGGCTCGTTTAAAGTTTGTTCGGTTTTCCTCTGTCGGATTGGTCTTGGAGCACCGAAAAATAAATTTCTCTAACCCTGACAGCCTCTTTACAGCTTGAGTCGTACCATGCCTTTTCTTTTGATTTGATACTCTTCATCCGATGAGGGATAAAGGATATCATTCCAAAGAATGAGTGCCTGTGATCAGATCAGCAGCGGCATCTACACAGTTATCGAGGAAACATAACGACCAGTTAAAACTCCTAAAGAAGCTGTTAAGTCCGCTCCAATTGGGTTTCCCGTATTGCCATACAGTTCTTTTATGAATCCGTTCTCTAACTGTGTGGTCGGTATACGAGAAATTAGCTGATATAACACAGTGTTTCGACGAGCCTAGAGGGGAAACCACTTCAACAGTGTACTTATCAGTGTAAGAATTTAAAAACAAGTCCAGGGTGTTGGTGGTATGACTATCAACGTCTGGTATTTGTGTGGGCTCATTTACAAGCTGAGTCAAGTTATTTTCCGCAGCGAAGATCTCAACACACCGTCCTTCGCCTGTTGTTTGTCCAGATATATAGATCCCTGGAGAACACCCGAAAGGACAGAAAATTCTTCAAATAGATAGTCAGGCGCTTCTTGAACTTAGGAAGCTGTCAATCATTCAGGTGATAGGGACAGGCAAGTTACGGTTAAGTAACTTAAAAATCATTCCTGTATGAATCAAAAGCCGCCTGTAAGTCTATGTCCAATGCAACAGTACATTTTTTTTTGTCTCAGGTTGTGCCTTGCTGCATAGAACCAAATTTGTGGTTGTGAAAGGTAACCAAAGGATATGCACATTAATATTAAGCATTGATGGAAGTGATTTTGCGTCTGGTATGGGCTTAGTGTCAAGTAAAACGTCTTGGACTTACGTATTTCTGTTCCTGGTATTCCGTTTTGTAATTTAGAGAGATTTCGTGTGGTTACTTTTATTATGTGTATGTTTTATGTCAATAAATAGGGTATTCCGTAACTATTTTCGATCTTTTGAATGCGTCTAACAAGGACTTAGCGACAAGTAAAACGTCTTGCACCGTCAAATTTGTGTTGTACGTTTATTCAGTTACGTCATACTAGAAATTCGTGTGGTTACATAAATTATTCAAAATTGGGATTTCGTACAAACTTCGAGTACGTCTGGAAAGCCCTTGGCTACACTTAAAACCTTTTTGGACATATATATCCCTATTTAAGCGGTGCTGTACTATTACTTATGACTTGAATCCGTTTTTGGAAAATAAAGCGTTTTTGATATACTGTTACTCTGTTAAGCTACCACGATATGCTGCCAGACGGTAAGGTTTAAAATCACTTTCATCAAGGCTTAATATTAATGTGCATATCGTTTGGTTACCTTTCAAAAAATTACTGCGGGCTCTTAGACTAAAAGAGGCACGTTCCGTCGAATGCCCCTTTCTGAAACCAAACTAATTATTTGGAATGACATTCATATCCTCGCAAAAGTTATCTACGGCTTCCACTAGATCTCGGTCGAATAATTTTCCCACATTGGAGAGCAATGAAATAGGACGGAATTCCTTTACATCCATTGCTCTTTGTTTTTTGGCTATAGGTGGACTCTTTCCAGACTGTAGGAAAATAACCATTATTTATGCAGTGGTTATATGGCCGAAAGTGCAACATCTAATGAATGGGGACATTTTCGCAACACAAAATTTGAAATCTGATCTGGGCTATGTGATCTTTTGTTATTGATATTAATTCTATAGATTTGTAAAAACAAAAACCGGCCGAAAGGCCTCCATAGTATGGCGTGCCAACATAAAAATATATTAGACAAAAGTTTGGTATAACACAAGTGTGGCGTTGCCAACGGGAACGTCTTCATTTGGATCAATTGTAGGTAATTACTTTTTGGTACTTGTAGATGCCTTCCCTAAATGGACGGAAATAGTTGCAACAAACTCCATCACAACTTAACGCACAATAGAAATTCTTAGTGAGATATTCTCCCGACTTGGAATACCGAAGGCAATTGTTTCCGACAATGGTACTCAATTTCAGAGCTCTCAGTTTCAACAGTACATGGCAGAGAACGATAACTAATATCTCTGCTCCCGTCCGTAGCACTCGATGCTTAATGGACAGGTTGATCCGTTCTTAAATGCCTTAAAACGTTCACTTCGGAAATTAAATACCGAAGGAACTATCAGCCAAAATATTCAAATGTTTCTACAATCACATCGTGCAACTCCAAACCGAAACAAATCAAACACAAAGTCACCTGCTGAAATCATGTTTGGCAGAAACATTCGCATCAGCTTGGATCTCATCAAGCCCAAGCCAAAATCAAATTAGTAAGTAAGTAAGTAATCCATTCATTTATTTACAATTTTTAACATACATTTACATTAACTTTTATGAATATAAACGCTTTGGCATTGCCGTCAGCTCGACTAACAACTTTAATTTCTTCTATTGATTTTAAATATACTTTATTATTTTAATTTTCAGTTTTCATTTAATATTTTTGTTTATTATTTTATTTTTATCGTAGATCAATCATATTCAGTCATGATTAGTTTCCTAAATCTGCAAGTTTCCTTTAGATAATTGGCAAGTTTTATCCAATCTGTTCCATCCAATATTTGTATTGTCTCCTGCATTGAGAGAGAGAATTTTCCAAAATACGCAAATCTCTCTTGTCGAAAAATTGGACAGATACTTATAAAGTGGAAGCAGTCTTCTTTGGATCTTGTGTTGCATAGTGTGCAAAACTGGTTGTAACTCCCATTGTAAGGTCTTCCGTTGAGGCATAATAATTCGCATCTTGCTTTAAATATTAGAGAAATATCTTTGGGACTTAGAGAATTTTGAAAATAATTATTGTTACACAGATTAAATTTCAACTGACTGTATAATATTCGGCTTTCAGATTCAGTAGCTGTTTCTACAAGCAGATTTCGAACCGAGTCTTCATTCAGCTGAATAATTCTATAAAGCTTTTCCTTTACACCAAGAATGTTGTTTGGATCAATTTCTATATCTTCGCCAAAAGAAGTGGCGATCTGTTGCCATTTATTAAACCACCAGTCTTTGTTCCTAACTTCGTATAGCAGCATCTTTTTACTCAGACGTTCATCTCGAAAACCTAAGACTTTAAGTAGATAATCAGCTTGTAGTTTCAGGGTGCTGGTAAATATCTTTGGCAAGCCGGTTTCTAAATAAATCGCATAATTCGGTGTGTTGATTGGTAGATTGAAAATTTTTCTGATGAAGTTCCTCTGAAGTTTCTCAGTTACCTCATACTCTTCCATTCCCCAAACTTGAGCTGCATAGCACAGAGTTGACTTCACAACTGAACTGAAGATTTGATATTTGGTAGACAAATGAATACGGCTGTTTGTAAAAATCTTTCTCCATGTTAAGTTTATAAGACTTTGAGAGGCCTTGGCTTTTTCGGCAAGGTGCTTACTAAAATTTAGCCTTGGGTTAAGGTTCACCCCAAGATACCTATATTCATTTGTCACTTCCAAATGACTTCCATTGTACACCCAATTTCTTCCGACTTCAGTTCGATTGGAACGCGAGAAAATCATAATTTTTGATTTTTCAGTGTTGATTTCAAGTCCCCACTTTTCACAGTATGTAGACAGCCGGTTTATCATCAATTGTAAATTGTCTTTCGATTCTGATAATATAACCAAGTCGTCAGCATATAGCAACACATTGATTTGAATTCCTGCCATTCTAATTCCTCCAGGAAGGTGGTTTACAATGTCGTTTATAAAAAGTGCAAATAAAAGTGCGCTAAGCGGACATCCCTGTTTGACACCTGAATCAGTTCTAAACCATTCAGAGAAACGTGAACCATCCCACACGCTGGCTTCTGTGTCATTGTACATATTTTTGATAACATGTAGAAACCTGGTTGAGACACCTAGCTGTGAAAGTTTGTATATTAGCGCATTCCGATTTACCAAATCAAACGTTGCTTTGAAATCGACAAAGCATGATATTTCTAGCATGATATGCTTTGACAATCGATGTCAGAGAGAAGATATGGTTAACTGTGGAATAGTTTTTCCTAAATCCAGCCTGGAAATCGGATAGTATATTTTTTTCTTCTACCCAGTTTTCCAATCGGCTAACAAGAACTCCACAGAGTTCAAATTATGTTCACCATAGCCACGACAAGACTGCAATAAAAATCAAACAACCATGGCAGAAAAAATTTAATTGGATCTTTGGAACTAAGCTGATATCATTCAACAATGAAGACTTAGTTTACGTTAGTATACATACCAGTAACAACAACCTCCAGTGAAAATCAGATAAAATACACCAACGTACTGGTAAGGTCATGTATAGAGTTTTGTTGCAGGACGGCAAATTAGTTCGTGCACATGGAAATCAGCTCCAAACTCGTCACCAAGGGAACACAATGTAAAGAGTGAAGAAACCGTGGGACATATATGGATGCGATACACCTCCATGCGAACCACCTGCTTTATGCGACAACCTTAGCCCTGAAAATGTCAACACTTTCAAGACTTCGCCTTACAACACTGCAGCTCCCAGGACTTTACCATCTGATACTTCAGGGATTTAAAAATGCACACCTTGCTGGTTAAGGGAAATTAAGTAGGAGAGAAAGTGAATTGCATGTTTTGCATGAAGACAGACCGAGTTCGGAAATCGTGTTCAGCGGGTTCAATCAGTGATCTGTACGCTGTTGAAGACATAATACACATACTGTGTGAATGCGAGGCAATATCGCGTAGTCGAAGAAAATTTTTAAGGAAATATTTGTTCAAAAACCTGAAGGACATAGACGGCACGAACTTCAAAGGTCTTCTTGGCTTTTGCAGGGAAATTGTGTGTCGATTGGTCGATTGTTTAGGTTTTTGCTATTTGAAGACAAATTCAACTGGTGCCACAGGGATCGCGATGGGCCTGTTTTGGTGCCAGGTGTCTGTGGGATATCATATCCATCATACCCCTGTTTAACCTAACCTCACCTAAGCAACTCCTACATCAAGTGGAAGTTTATCGTCGAGCGAGCCCCATGATGGGGTGGGTTTTGCGAGCGATTGATAGGCCGTAAGAGCAGCTATTGGTAAGGCAATTTTAAATGTTCATCAATTTCTAACTTTATTAATATAAGTCGAAGATGTCATCAACTTGAGGCCGCATACTCATGCTGGAGATGATCTGCCGTTGGATCTTGCGCCCCTCACTCCTGCACATTAGTTGTTGGTGCAAACGAAAATTTTGTCGAATCAGCATACGTGCAACCATCAGGAAAAGAACTTCAATGTCAATGGAACGAGCGCCTAGGTTTTTTTTTGGGTAGTTTCAAAAAGCGGGGCTAAAAGAAGACCTACCACATTGAGAACTTTACATCACGCCCACAATTCATTGAGTTCCAGTATACCAGTTGGGGATTTTGTGGGTTTGGAAGATTTTTCACTGCCAAGAACGCTTTGGGATCTTGCGGTCATCGCCAAATGTTTTACTGGCTGAGGCGCCAACACCTTAGCTTGCGAAATACCTCTGCATACGTTTTCGACAAAAGAGCCTGATGACAAACTCTGGCGAATATCGTCGCTATCATCGTGGACCTATTGCTATTATACAAGAACCATACTACCGGACATTGAGAAGTTTTCGTGTTCCGAGGTATTTTATGAGCTGACGATTTATCAGCGCTCCGCTGACTTCGAAAGGAAAGGACGTAAGTGTAATGTGTCTGCAGGAAGAAACAGAAGGAAATTTGCCATTAAAACTATACGATTTGGACCAGCGGATAAGTGTATTTCAGACTTTTGATTATTCTTGGTAATTCATGAGTGCGAAAGTAGATTCATCCTAGAGTTCGAAGCGTTCAAGTGAGACATCATGTAATCTGGAAGTGTTAAGCTGGCTCAACTGCTGAACTGCCCGGCAAGCAGATTGCCTCTGTCCAAAGAGATGATAACTGGAATATCAAAAGAAATGAGCACTAGGATGGCCGATGAGGTGGAGTTCATGATGTTTTTTTATGATCGACAATAAAATTCTTCAGTTCTCCTTTTGTTTTTCCAGTCGGATAGATGTTTGAAGACAAAAATCTGATCTCTGATCCTGATAATGTCCTTATAGATCGAGTCGTACTACACCTTTTCTTTTGATATTCTATCCGAAGAGGGATATTCCAAAGAGAATAGTGTTTGTAGTCCAAAAAGCAAAGGGGTCCAGGTCGTTATCGGGGAAACATAGTGACCAGTTGAAGATATTAAGTCAGCTCCAGAAATTACCGGACGTAATACATACATTGGTGTGACGAGCATAGAATATAAAGCAAATTGACTGCGAGAAGTTAAAAACAAGTGTGTGGTGTTGGCGGTATTACTATCATCGTTTTCCATTCGCGTTGGCTAGATGGATTGAGTTCTTTTAAACCGAAGGTAGGAGGTAGCCTTAAAAAAAAAATAATCAGCATTGTTTGACTTTAATCTATAAAAACAAATATTAAAACACAAATTGTATTTATTTAATTTTAAACTTAAAAACTTTTCACTCAACGCGCTCTATATGAAATAATTTTAAGTAAAACTTGCAACAGCCTTAAACTACATATTAAAACACAATTTCGAAATAATTACAACAAGGACTAAGCCATGGTCAACTTTGAAAAAAAAATGCTCATAGCCATTTTTTTATGTTCAAATAAAAGTTATGAAATGCAGTCCTAGTTTCTTGTTCCATTTCGTTTAAAAGACAACTCGGACTTAATAAAAATGCAAAATTAACTATTTACGAGTAATAACTAACAAACAAAAGAAATTCAGTTAAAGTTACCACTTAAAGGATAATAAAGTAGAACATCACAGAAAAAAATCATTCAAAAGTCCTTGTGCAATAAGGAAAACCTTAACTGCAACCTCAAAAGTTTTTTTCACCCCTTTCACTCAGTACAAACGGATGTATTTGAATATTTTCACTCGGCGAAATTATATCAAGCGAAAGGACAAAGTTTTTGAAAAGCGAGACAATTTACAAGAAAACTTCTTTCTTACGGTTGAGGTTAGATCACTTGGTTTGCTTAATAGAAGTAGCACACGTTGCAGAAAAATATTGGAAACACTTCCTTCTAGTCAAGTTGAATTAGGTTAGAAAAAAAAGGGGAGAAATCGAGCGGAACTTGTGAAATTGTAGACTAGGGTTACAAATAAAAGTAAAAAAAAAGTCGGCCGTAGAAGTACGTAAATAGGACACACAAATAAGAGCAAACAGACGCAAAATATTAGTGCTGGCAGAGGAAGTCTTTAGACCATACGAGTACGAGTATGTCGAATATTTTAAATTCGAATTTCTTGAAATACAAACCCGGTCGATAAATTTCTTAGATGCAAATTCGCAAAGGCGCCGTTGGTGCATGACATTCAGTCGCATTGGCTAATGTTGATATATTCTGAGGTAAGGTTGGTTTTGTAGATTTTTAAAAAAAATCTGAATCTTGAAAAGGAGGTCAAACTATAGTAACTAAAATAAATGCTGCTATATATTTTTCTAACATTTAGGAGCGAAAAAATACGCCGCTCAGTAATGAAAAGTGAGGATTTCTGCTTTGTATACTCTGCAGCACATAATCGAATATTAAGTTGTCGTATATAATACTGACCAGTGTCAACCATGCGATGATGAGTTCGGTAACTATGACCAAGTCAAGTTATTTTATAACCTCTCGGTAGTCATCGTTTACTGGTTTCATCCGAAGATACTAACGCGAGTGTTGAGCTAAAGAAAATACAATAGCAACGCTGTAATATCTTGTCGGAAATTACTGAACCTCTGAAATGGCTACAAACGATTCGGAATTTTATCGCGAAATCATCTTCAGCGATGAAGCTCATTTTTGGCTAAATGGCTTTGTCAACAAGCAAAATATGCGCTATTGGCTACAAACCCACATGTGCTTCATGAGACGCCACTACATCTACACAATTTGACATTTTGGTGTGGTTTTCATGCCGGCGGAGTAATTGGGCCGTATTTTTTGGTTGGTTATGATGGCAGCCACATTACAGATGACGGAAACGGTTTCAACAGGGTTATGCGACAGTTCGGGCCAACCAATCGAGCTATTGAAGTCAAGGTTTGGTGAGCGCGTTATCTCATGAAATAGACTACTCAGTTGGCCGCTTCGCTCTTGCGATTTGACACCTCTAGACTTTTTTCTTTGGGGTTACGCCAAGGCATTGGCCTATGCCATCAAGCCAAAGAGGTTAGACGTGCTCAAAGCCAATATTGGACGCGTAATTATCGGCATATCGGCCAAAATGTGTGGAAGAGCAGTCGAAAATTCGCACCAACGAGTAGATGCAAGCTCGGTCGTGGTGAACATGAAACTTTTACGCATTGTTTCGTTGGTTCATGGTGTGGACGTTGCAGTGGAGTAGTGTATTTATGTGCGTTCACTGATTTGATGTCATTTTTTCTATTTATTCTCATTTCATCCATATGACGGTAGTGTGCGCGACTGTATGAGTGAATGTCAGATATCATTTCTTTTGACCTACTTGTTGTCTCCACCAAACACTAGAGAGAACCTACTACTCAATTGGTTGGATATGGATGGATAATCCGTCGGCTCCTATCTGTATCTCCTGTTAGTCTACACACGGATACAACTGACAGATAGAAACCAATAAACTATAGACTGTCTACGCAGTTTCGTGTACGACAGTGACCATTGCGGTTCCTAACGAATTTGCGGAATTGGAGGAGTTTGTTCAAAGGTATTCATACAATTATAGTAGGATACGCTGGACACACTTCTCCAGAATATTGACGAGAGCATTTTCCTCAAACTCGCTCTAACCATCGTCCAACAGGAATTTGTCAAACGAGGAGATTGACAGGTACTTTCAACAAATGGACGGTAGACAATACGATAACTCATCTCGGTATAAACACACCGGCAAGGAAGACACAATCCGCAACGCAACTATTGACGGACCACACCAACACAAAAGTAAACTGCTGTTGGGACTAAAAACCTTATACAGACTGTTTACCGACAGACATAACTCGGCGGTCAAGACTCTAAAATCGTCGATCAAAAACCTCCAAATATTAATAAAAGAAAATTACAGAGCATCTGTAAGTTTGTATTGGAAAAATAAAATTCGCGCTGTAAATACCAGCAACCCGAATATGTCGCCGCAATATTACGAAGGAAAGATCAAAACGAACTTCCGTGGCTATAGATCGCTCGAACTACGAACAACGAACAATTACTGTTAACAGCAGGAGAAGCTGTTAATAATGACAATTTCTTTGTGATCGAGGATCCTCTAGAGAAGCTAGGGGCCATTGGAGCGAAATTTCAAGGAAGTGTACAAGCTGAATGATATCGTCCCGGACCACGACCTGGAAAATCTGGTCGTTTTGCACAATTCCTGCCTTCGAAATGATATGGACAACTGGCGATTCAAAAACTCAAGGTTCACTGAGTTCAATGACGCAAAAATTTGGCAAATAATGTCATGCCCAACGAGAGGGAACTACTCCCTTGCATTTCGAAGGAAGAACTCCAAACGATCTTCGAATCGCAGAGAAGTAAAAAATCATTGGGTATCGATGGCGTGCCAAATTTTATGCTTCGGCATCTCCCACTAGAAGCGGTTTACTTTTACACTACCTTGTTTAATAATGCTTACTATCCAGCAAATTAGAAGACAGCAGTAGTTCATCCCATTCTTCGATCTTCGGTCCATAAGTCTCCTTCCGAATATCAGCAAGGCATTCGAAACGGAGTCCTGACTAAGTGGGTTGAAGGCAAACATATAATTCCGGATAATCAATTCGGTTCCAAGAAGGGGTACGATATCTCACATGCCGGGTCTAAACTGTAATCTGATATCCAATGGAAATGAAAAGCAAGAACCAATGTTAGGGGGCCTGCTGTTTGACTTTGATGACCTTTTCTTCCAGCTGAACATGCTGTGCATACGTAAACCACTGCTGTATATTCTTTTTGATATGCTCTCCAGTAGAGAGTTCATCATGAAGAATGGCAATGTGACTTCTGCTGGAGTATTTAACATTAAAAACGGTCTGCAACAAGGTGCGGTTAAATCGTCGATCCTATCCAACAAGCGATCTTCTGAGCTCTCTCACTATACCATAGCGTACGCAGATGACTTGATCGCTTACAGATCAGGTTCAAAGATCGAGATCATTAATATGCTCTTGCAACGTAACTTTAATCAGATAAAACGATATTACGATGACAGGAAGTTGAATATCTATTTTCAGAAGTCGGAAACCATTAATTTTAGGACGCCTTTGTCTGGGACCTCTACGGATACCGGAAAGAACTGGCGAAAGTTGCCGATTGTAGGACAACACGGGCAGCCACTTACTTGTCGAAATGTAGTCAAATACCTTGGGATCTGGCTAGAAGATCTTTTGCCCATACAAAGAGATTGTTTTACAGCAGCCAGCTCGATGATTGCATTTGGATGTCCCGTATGATTCAACGTAAGCGCAAGTTTAATGCAAAAGATTCGGGTCTTCTTTTGTACAGAACACCAAAGTCGGAGTGAATAAAATTCTATCCTAATGAGGTCTTGTACAATAGGGTGAAGCTAATAAGAGTGGAAAATTTAGTCATTAAGCGGACTCGAGGGCACATTGCTGAACTCGACGAACAAATTTTCCATAGAGTTTCCAAGGGTTTTTTCCATGTTTTAGGGTTGTCGCTATCTAGCTGCACGTTATGTTTCAAGCATATTCTTGACCAATCGCCAAAGATTTGAGATTTGCGTTGCACAATATGGGATGCCACTATTTTGGGAAGTCTTTGCTGGTGGTATTCCATTATCTTTCTGATGTATTATAACTGAAGTGAAGTTTTAGAGTATATAAGTAGAGAGGAGCAAGTCCAGTCTCCAAATGAAGCATATACGTTGGAGTGTTTTCTGGTAGACGAACAATCGTCTTTAGGAAGTATCTTAACAGTTTTTCAGCGTCATCATATTGGAAAAACCACAGACCTGTGCAGCGTAACACATTATGCTTCTTACTAGCACTTCAAACAGTTTGTACTTCACACTTGCTGCGACGTTATGTTTGCCAAGGAGTCCTTTCCAGTTGCAGTTGATGTCTATTTTAGCTTTATGTAGTTTGGATCTGCAGTGCTTTTCAAGAGAAAGCTTGGGAGTCAAGATTACTCCTTGTACTCTTTGACTTTTTTAGTTCCTTACCTTCCCAGGTTCATTTCTCATCCCCAGCGTATCTACCGGAGCCATTTCTGAAAATCATAATTTTTGATTTATCGGTGTTAACCTTTAAATTCCATGTGCTGCAATATTGCTGTAATTCGTTGGCCATAAGTTGTCATTTGCATACATTAAGCATAAAACAATTCCTCCTGGAAGAAAGGCAGTAAAGTCATCAAGGAATATGACAAGCAGAGGGCTCAGTAAGCATCCTTTTTAGACCCCGATTTTTGTATCAAACCAGTTAGACAACTGGGTCTTTGTAATACTTTGAGGAACTTCGTTGAAACTCTTACATTGCTTAGTTTAAGGAAGAGAGCATTTCTATCTATGGAATCGAAAGCAGCCTTAAAATCCACGAAAAAAGCGTATAGTTTCTTTCCATTATCAAGGTATGTCTTAGCTGTGCTTGTTAACGTGAAAACATTATCCACAGTGGAATTTTCTTTGCGAAAGCCTGCTTGGAATTCACTAAGGAGACCATTATCCAATTTGTTAAGCGCTTGTGAAGTATTGTAGAGATTTTCATTACTGCGTTTAAAAACGACATTCCTGGGTGGTTGCTTCTGTCCACTGCACTCCCTTTTTTAGGGGGGGAATTTTTCTACTTATTCTACGATATCTCAAGAATTTCTCCTTTAAATGTCAAAGCAAAATCTTTATTCGTTTCGAAATGACAGCGTATTTTCTGCCGCAGGTACACCGTCGATTTTAGAGCTCACAGCAGGCGGCTGCGACCGCATGAACAGGGACGCTCCGGCTGCTCCTTTTCTTAACAGAAAAAAGAGACGTTTTTGGCCTCAAAAGAAGCCAGTATACTTCGTAAACAAGGAAGAGCAACTCACGATGAGTTTTACGAAGAATCAGAAGGAATTTTGTATGCCCCTGTCGTTTTTGTCATGTTTTTTGCTCTGAAAACTTTAAATCGCTTTTTCTCGAAACTGCATTTTCAAAATGGCATGCAACATAGCACAAAAAATAATTGTCCGATCGTTCTTAAATTTTGAGGAGATCACTTTTGAAACATGAATTTCAGTGCAAATTAAATAAATTGTTTAAACAAATTGGTAAAAAAAATTTGACTTTTTTTTCTGGTCTCTATAATTTTCGCAATATTACATTGTTTTTGGGTTTTAAAGGTCTGGAGTAGGAGAAACACTGTTTTAACACGACCAATTTTGATTTTTTGTTACAGATGAATGACAGCTTGCATGACATTTTCAAAAACGCTCGATTTTGATGCCGTGTAGAGCCGCCATCTTGGAAAAAAATAAGTTTTTTTATAGTTAACAGATGTTTCTATCTGACAATAAAAGATTTTTTTAAATAAAATACCAATTTTTCACTGATTAAAAAGTTATTAGAAATTTACCTTGTTTCGGGACCTCATCCCCTTAAAGATTGGGAAGATAATGCTTTTCCTGAAGTTTTCATCTACTACTCCTGCATCGAAATCTGACTAAAACATCCAGTAACGTATGAAATTTCTCCGTGGAGAATTTATAAAATTTGTAGGGTATACGGTCTACTCCTGGTGCCTTAGCATCTAGTTCCACATTTTCTGTGTAAGGTAAAGAAAACAAGTGATGATTTGGGCTGGTTGGGGGGTTTAAGAAATTTTCAAAATATACTGCTAAGACCTCTGCTTTTACTTGTATTCGAGAGCGATTATTGACTTCTTTGTTATGCAATCTTCTAGCTGGTTTCCAAAAGTCAAGACTGTCTCTAACTTCATTTAACTCCTGTGTATGATTTTGTTTTTCTTTCCAGATACTCCTATACTCGCTATTTGATTTTTGATAAGCTAGTTTGGTAGCAGAGGTTGGTGATTTTTTTTTGCCAGATGTAAGCAAGCAAGGGTGATTTTTTTCTCACCCTAAGGCAATCTGCGTCATACCATGGCTGTTTTTTTGATTAATCTTCTCCTTCCATCAGCTTGAAAAGGTATCGCCGCAATAGCTATACAAGACGCCAAAGTGTCTATTCCTTGATTGGTTTCAGGTTCGGAGAAATTAATTGTGTCTAGGGCTCGATCGAGTTCTGTTTGTGCTGTCTTTCAGGCTTGGTATTCACATTTTGAGTGGAAAGATCGGAGAACGGGAATTAACCTATCTCAAGATCAAGGTGAATAATTTACTTGATTTCACCAGTCATAGTCTATCGTTGAAGAAGCGTTGACTCTGAAAAAAGAGAGAGAGTCATCTTCATCGCTTTTTGTTCGACCCTTTAGAAGTGGCAAGCTGATCGACTCACACATTTCAATGAGTTTTCCACCATCGCTATCGGTTGTTTTGTTCTTCGACTTCCTGAGAGTGTAAGCAGTATTACCAACGAAATTTGGATGAAATAGCCACAGTTGTCTGTCACCGACCCTAGCCATGCAATCTAAAATCAAATTTTGTTGCTTAAATTGTTGCAATTAATGTAAACTGAAATGATGAAGAGTGTAGGTCCATTATTTATTATTTTTACAAAACTTCTTTCTAATTCATGAAAGAAACAACAGTGAAAGGCTTTTTTAATCCGTAGAGGCATCCTCCGCTAGCTCTTCCATGAGTTGATGTTCTTGATTTGATGCAAATATCCAGTACAATTCGTAATCCTCAAAGAAATGTGTGGAGGTATTTTGCTACGTATGAAGTTACTTGATAGGCTGACGGCTTTATTGCTAATAACTGGGTTCTTGCACGCTGTCCACTGTATGAGAGACTCTGGCTCGTTCTGTCAAAGTTGAGCTGTCACCAATTAAATGTCGGAGAAATGTCATTTCGTCATCATCTTTACGTAGATTAAGTGTTGGGTTTAGCTTATAGTGGCATAGGGCCAGTGAGTTATAGTAAGATTGTTAAATTAATGTCCTCTACCGTGAGCATCGAACTTGTCGTGTTCTAGAGGCTGAGTAGGGTCAATGAATCTCGAGAAATTCTCCAGACGTGTCCTGAAACTATAGGATGCATCGGCAAGCTCCATCTAAGACGCCGAAATGCTTCACGCATCATCACAACCTTCGGATCCATTCCGGAGGTTGGGAGAAGTGCGGATATAAAGAGCAAGATTGAGTGGGCTAACAACATCCTAAAAGACGGATTACCCACTGCTTCCACTACTCCCAAAACACCAAAAGATTCCTCCAAGCGTCAGAGATCGTTGGAGAAACCGTTTCCAAGAGGCCCAAAACTCACAGCACCAAAACCCCTTGTCCATTCAACAACACAACTCTGAGGTCTTTCAGCGAAGTCCTAAAGGACGCAATAATAATCGCGGTAACACGATAAAGACGGATCTACATATAATACCTGAACGGTGGCAGCTGGTCAAGCTGAAGCTTTCGAACAACTTCTTGGCCATCATGTGGAAAAACCCCGAACGACCTCCCATCACAAACGAAGCTGGCTGGCACCAAAAATACGTCAAGTTTATCGCATGTGCCAATCAGAGATCTCTTGATCTCTTCACCAAGGCCATAGGTGGTTTAGGAGAGATTTGGCCAGGTGCAAAACTCGAGGTTGTGTCTAAGGAAGACATCCCTAGCACTTACATGGATCCCGGCCGAACCCTGCTCCCCATAAAGCATTCTGGAAATCATCAGGCTCAGTAACGCGACCCTTCCGACTCATGTCTCGAAAGTCACGAAACTGGAGGAACTAAGGGGTTCTTATAGATGCGCGTTAATTGTGATCAATAAGGAATCCCTTAATCCTCTGGCACAGACGAAAGGCATGATTCGGTTCGGATTCGAGTCTATACATTTAAGGGTGTATAAAAAGGATGCGCTGGATGCTGATAAGCAACCTCCTCCTCCTTTAATACGATATCCTTTCCGGAATTGGATACCGACGACTCCAATCTGTCCAGGGTGACTATCAAGCCGTCGGTCTCCTCTTCTGACACACTGTCGGAAATGGAAACCGATGACGAAGCAACTAGAGGTCCTACACGATCAGAGATAGAAGATTTACTCTTGAGCACATCTTCAGAACCGGAGGACTTCAATAAAACCGTGGTGGAGGCGACTCTGGAAGACTGTAGCAATGATACGGTTTCTCCAAATTAATCTCCACCACTCGAAAAAGGCTTCGGCCGCGCTCATTCTGCGTCTTTCAAAAAACGCAGAAGACATAATCCTAATCCAAGAACCAGTAGAAGGCGTGGTTCGTGGACTTAGGACACCCGCATACGATCCGCTCTATACAAGACACAAAGGTAAGATTAGAACTTGTATATTAGTGAAACGTAGCCTTAATGTATTTCAACTTCCCAACCACAGTGACCCCGACTTAACCGTTGCCAGACTGGAGACTGCCAAAGGCTCCTACTGGCTGGCATCGGCTTACCTTGGCCACGACCAAGTGGGCCCTCTCCCTGGTGATAACCTGAAAAGGGTGGTACTGGAAGCTGGAAGGCAAAAAACTGGCCTCATAATCGGATGCGATGCTAACGCACATCACACGGTGCAGTACCGACATCAATGATAGAGGTGAGTAACTTTTTGGCTATATTTTAAAAGCTAATCTCTTAATTTGCAACATTGGCAATGAGCCCATTTTTATAACTACGAGTAGAAAGGAAGTGCTAGATATCACTCTTGTCTCCGACATCATCACTCAAAGGCTAACGAAGTGGATGGTATATTCTGAACACTCTTTTTCAGACCATAGATACATCCAATTCAGCCTGAGCGATGCTCCCTCCAGCCAACCAGCATTCCGGAACTACCGGAAAACTGATTGGACAAAATACAGAGGAATACTCTCAGAAACGCTATGCTCTGAACTATCAAGTCCCCCGCGTGACACCAATGAGCTTGACACGAAAGTCGAGGAATTTACTCTGGCTCTCAATCAGGTTATGTCCGCTTCCTGCCCTCTTATTCAACCTAGAGGCCACATTGGTGGACATCAGCGTTGGGACTACTCACAAACACTTGTAGAAAACTTTTCGTAGCAAAAAGCACATGAAAAGTGACTGACTGGGACTCATACAAAGAATTCCTCAAATTATACAAAAAAGAACTGAGGAAGGCAAAGCGACAATCCTGGAGGTCATTCTGTGACAAAATCACAGAAACCTCTAAGGCATCGCGGCTAAGAAAAAACCTCTCTACAAATCCTATGATGCCTAGTTGTTTGAAAAAAACCGACGGCTCCTGGACAACTTCAAGTGATGAATCACTCAATTTGCTACTGGACACCTACTTTCCAGGTAGCACCCAACTCGTGGCCAGTAGCAGCCCGAACAGGTCTACTGCAACCGCGACCAAAATTCATGGTCTGATTACGAGAAACAAACTGGTCTGGGCGCTGCATAGCTTCAAACCATTCAAGTCTGCTGGTCCGGACGGTATAATACCTGCCGTGCTACAGTGGTCCTCAGATATTATTCTACCAGTGTTAGAAAATATTACTCGTATGAAGAGCTGTGTAGAACTCATGCACATTCCACTGTTATGGAGAGAAGTCAATGTAGTATTCATTATCAAAGCCGGAAAATATTCTCATGTTGTCCCAAAAGACCTCAGACCTATAAGTCTACCATCTTTCCTTCTGAAAACTCTAGAACGACTGACTGATATTCATATACGAGCTAAAGTTGATCCAAGACTTTTGTCAACGGGTCAACATGCCTACTGTAAAGGAAAGTCGGTGGAAACGGCTCTGCACTCACTGACTAGCCACATCGAACCATCCCTATTATAAAGAGTACACAATGGTTGCTTTCCTGGACATAGAGGGCGCCTTCAACAACGTCAACACATCCGCAATCACGACTGCGCTGTCAACTCTGCAGGCAGACGATTCACTTGGGGAGTTGATTGGTCTTATGCTAAATAGTAGGATAATTAACTGGGTGAGACTTATGCTAAAAGATGCGTCAGCAGAGATACGCCGCAAGGCGGTGTCCTCTCTCCCCTTCTCTGGAACTTAGTAGTTAATGAACTGCTAATATACCTGGAAACGGGTGGTAGCAGGGTGATTGCCTATGCGGATAACGTTGCTACAGCCGTCTCAGGTAAGCATATAAATACCATTAAAGAACTCCTTCATGTAAATCTCAATACATTAACCCGTTGGGAAGATCGCTGTGGATTGGGAATAAACCCCCATAAAACTGATCTTGTCCTCTTTTCCAGGAAATACAAAATTCCAACTATAGACCCTCCTTCAATAAGCGGTACCAGTTTAGTATTTTTCGATACAGCAAAATATCTGGGTTTCATTTTTGCCAGGAAACTAAACTCGAAGTCTAACATTCAAGAAATAGTCAAGAAAGCTACAGTAGTTTTATTCTCTTGCAAAACAGCCATTGGGAATAAATTGGGCCTTCAACCTCGCATAACTCACTAGCTATACATCTCGGTCATAAGACCGATACTTACTTACAGGGTTGTCGTTCAGTGGACGGCCTTAGAAGATGCAGTCAACTCCATTAAACTAAGCAGAATCCAAAGAACAGCATGTATATGCATAAGCGGACCCTTGCAGTCTATCGCCTCTGCGACATTAGACATTTTGTTTCATTTGACAACCCTCGGATAGTCATGCCGCTATCAAGTCCGTGTACTAGGTCTCATTAAATTCTAAAACCGCCCTTGAATGCCGATCATCTCTTATGGAGATGGCAGAGCAGTTCAACTTTCACCTTTGCTGGGTGCTAGATTGGCCGATGAACTCGCCAAAATTGGAATCACTCTACCTAAAAATGGTAGCATAGGTATACCAATCGCTACGTGCAAATTAATATCAAAACTGAATGATAATAAAAGGGCAGACCTTAGGTGGACTGTTGCCTCACATGTCTAGCGACCAAATTGATCCGGCCAAAGTAGATCTAAATCGCTCTAAGAATCTGATCCTTCTAAATAGACAACATCTCAGTGACATTGTAGGTGTCATCACATGGACACTGCCTCATAGGGAAGCATGGAAGAAGGCTTTTCGCTTTTATAAACGATTTCTGTAGCTGCAGAGGAGGAGGAGGGGATAATCCTCCACTTACTCTGTACATGTCCAGCTCTCTCCCAGAGAAGAAAACTTCACTTAGGAGCTTTGTTCTACAATGACCTAAACGATCTAAAGAATACAGACGTAAACAGTCTCCTACGCTCAAACTGGTTCCATTACTCAGACTGGCATTACAATGGGCCAATAGGCCTAAGTGGGTAGGTATTTCCAACAGCCACTCTTACCTACCTACCTAAGTTAATTAAGCTAGGTTTTAAGCGTCTTTTTCGTATAGCATACAATATAGACCGCGAGTAGATCATTAGATTTTAAAGTGCCTCGATATGTTTGCTTTACATTTAGTCGTCTCCTCAAATAAAGGCACTCCCGCACGAGCACTGTTACACTAAGAAGGTTTACCCCGAATTGCTAGTCACACTTGAAATATAAATAAAAATAAAATCGTAGTTTGCATATCGAATGCTCTTCAGTATAAAGCGCTTTCGCTGATTAAATAAAATATCGAAACTATTCCCCTACAAACCGACAATAAAAAAAAATCTCCCACAAAACCAAATAGACAAATTGTATTTGCTTTCGGCTTGTCACACATCTTCATCTCGTTTCCAATTTAATCAAACCCTCTCAAGGTTATTCGATGTTATGGTCTACCTTCTTTATAAAATGAGCCATGGGCCAATTTAAGGATTCTGATACCTAAACCATTGGTGACGCTTACCCAAAATCGAAATTTTCAAATATCCCATCATCTTAAAGCTCTTTAAGTATCTTAAATTGATTTTCTATATTTCATTATGCTCATCTCATTCGCTTTCCCCCCACCTCGTTTACCACAGCCACGTGGCAAAGCAAAGACAGAAAAAAGGAACAATCTCCCTTAAGGCAATTGGTAATATCATAAGCCCTCTAAAGTCTTCTCTTTTCCCCCAACCTCGCCAGACAACTGTAAAGTTCGTTTTTTTTTTTATCATTCATTCTCCCCTCATGCAGGCACTTTCAGGAAAAACGTCTGCTTGAGTTAATCTAAAAAAAACATAAACAGTAAATGGAAAACTCCTAGTATTCATGAATTCGATATCCCCGATATGGTGTGAGATCTGGCAAATTAGCATAAACTCATAAAAAGTAGGAGTGAATTGATGAACACATATCCGTATCTCCGGAGCACTTCATGGAGAACCTATCCCTTAACCAACCGACCGCCTCTTTATTCTGAGTTCTCATTCCTCGATGAGGAGGAACAAGTATGCTAAAACCGAACAATGCCCGGAACGTAGTGTAAAGTTTGTTAAACTTGGCCAAGGAAGACCATTCTTCATCAACGATGGTGATATTGAAATACTCAGATACTCGTAGTAAGATACTCAGCCACTTACACTGCAATGCAGTTTGTGTGCCATATAAATACGAGTACATATAGCGTATATGTAAAAGGATACTGACCAGCCACGCAAATGCCCTTCTACGAAATATCGTTTCCTTGTTGGACGTCTTCATTCGGCTTTATTCTGAACTGGCATGGCTGACGGAAACAGAGAGGACTGCTTGTAATTGGTACTTAGTGAGAGCAAGGATGATGAGGAGGAGGAAGTGTAGGGCAGACAGAGAGAAACCGCCTCTTCCTCATTTTATTATTTCTGAAGGACCAATTTTCCGTGATTTAATGAAAGCCAAATAGAAGTCGTACTAGTCGTCTGCTCTTCTTTGGCCACTTGGGTCGTTCGTCTTACGAGTACATTCTTACTTTTCTTTTTTGTTTTGTGATTTCCTTTTTATTTTGAGTGGAGCCATTGGATTGAAAGAGGAAATGAAGTAAATGCTAAACGAGAAGAACAATGTTGGAATTATTTTTGAGGAAGGATGGATGAGGACATTGTGGATTCATTATGAGAGAAAAAAAACTTTTATTTACAAATTACAAATTGAATTTGTGTATAACTATGTGTCTGAGTGTATCTTTAAACTTTCGCCTTATTTAGGGAGATGATAAACTTCATGAAAGCATGTTTCGCAAGTTCTTTAATTGGTTTTGTTAGAAATTCATTCAAACGACCGCTTTGTCAAGCAATTTTTGTTTTTAATTCAAAGAAGAATGTAGCAGGTTCTCTGTTTTAATTTTGAATCTCGTCGTGGAAAGAAAGTTACTTGAATTTTAGTGAATCAGTGAGGAATCCGAGGACAGAAAAGTTTTTTATTTCGTGTTTTGCCTCATTTTTCCAATTGACACTTCTTTTTTTAATTTGGTTTTGATTGCATTGCGGCATCCAAGACCGTATTTATCTAGAGAAACATAGGGGTCTGACTACCGTACCGCCTCCACAAAACTTAGTTCGGATTGAAAGCAGAAAATGAAGTTAATTCTGAAGTCCTAATCTTACCTTCAAATAGTATCGCCTAGGTAACTAAACGGTTTGTGAATTAAAACATAACCACGAAGAGGGGTTGCCATTATGACCACCTGTGTAACCTAGGCTCTTTCGATAAAATTTTCAACACATTTTCGCACATTTGCTATTCTAATTCACCAATAATGCCCAGGATGTTGGCTGTGAGTGCTTCAATCGACTGGTTAACTTTGGCGTTCTTCTTCAGATGGCGATAAATCACATGATCCTGATAAGCAGGAAACCTTTTTCGCAAGAGACCAATAATTTTACAACTATTGTGGCACATAGCACTTTCTTGTTAGAAATGAACATTGTCATTAAACCCTTGCTCATGCAGGCTAAAATGGCAAGGGCATGATTGGTTAGTAGCATAATACTGACTTACGCCGCCTGAGGACTCACAATTCTATAAGGAAGAGATTAAAAAGATGTGACGAATCAGCTAATGGTCTCGGATAACAATGGACTCCTTGTTGACGACCCTAGGACAAAGACTTTTAGATCTGCGCGTGGAATGACCGAACCCTTAACATTCCACGTGCAGCCAAACAATTAGCAGAGGTCACCGCAGTTGAGGAAGTGCGATGGGGTGGCCGGCGTTCATTCGAATGCGGATTTTCCATATGCGGCAGACTTACATGAGTCTAATATGCGCCCATGCCCCAACGGAAGGCAAGGAAAACGCCAGCAAAAATATTTCCACAACCTAATGAACAAAGCACAACTAAGTGTCCGAAGTATGACATTAAATTCTCATTAGGTGATTTTACCGCCAGGAAGGAAGACATCTTTGGTAGGACAGTTGGCAAGCATAGCCTACGCGACACATTTGGCGACACATTGCGGTGGAACGAAATATCACTATAGCAAACGCGTGGTTTCCTCTTCTCAATTTACACAAGGAGACATGGCTGTGTCCTGATCATGAAACTCTAAATCAAACTGAATACATTGGTATCGACGTAAAGCAAGCCCCCAGCATTCTGGACGTCTGAACCTTCCTTTCAATTAACATTGACTCGGATCACCACCTTCTTGTAGCCAAGGTGCGAATGCAGCAGATTCCCCCAGCGCCACAACAAAGAAGATCTACTGTGAGAAGATGTAACGTTGAAAACCTGCAATCGCAGGAGACCGCCAGAATCTTCGCCAAACGCATATACAGAAATCTTTCAACAACTCCTATGCCGTGGGGTGGCCGTGGTGTAGTGGTAGTAGCGAACGCTTCTCACTCGGAGGGTCCAGGTTCGAATCCTGCCCATGGCAAGTCAGTTTTTCATTGTGTAATTGGAACTCAGACAGAAAAATTCTGCGTGTGAAGGCATAACACTGACACGTAGATTTGGCTGTTGTAGAGTTTCAAGCACAGAAAAGAAAAACACTGTGATATACCTCGAATCACTCTGAGTGAAGAAAAACTCTCCGTCCTATTCGGACTCCCACCCCTGGAGAGCAAACATAGAAACCAAACACACCTGAGCTTCAAACCACTACAAAAACAATTTTCCTTTCTCCTCCTTCTATCTTTCCGCCCGCGCCATGGCAACAGTAAAAGGGTATCTAACCCCTTAGGCGCGCGTAAATTATAAAAAAAAAAAAAAAAAAAAAATGCCACCTACATCAAACCCCTGGGCCATCCAACAGCACATTTCTGAGGTCTTACAATGAAGTCCTAAAGGACGCATTGGTGATAGCGGTGATCGACAGGAACGATACCGACGGTTCCATTACACCGGAACGGTGGCAGCTGGTCAAGCTGAAGCTTTCGAGCAACTTCTTGGCCATCATGCGGGAAAACCCCGGACTACCTCCTATCACAAGCGACGCTGGCTGGCACTAAGGCCATGTCAAGATCACCGCATGTTCCAACCAGAGATCTCTGAATCTCTTCACCAAGACCATCGATGGTTTAGGAGAGATTTGGCCAGGTGCAAAACTCGAGGTCGTGTCTAAGGAAGACATTCTTAGTAGACCTCGAACTCGTACCTGGATTCCAGCCGAACCCTCCTCTCCAGAAAGTATTTTGGAAATCATAAGGCTCAGTAACCCGACTCTTCCGACTCATGACTGGAAAGTCGCGAAACTGGAGGAACTAAGGGGTTCTTATAGATGCGCGTTAATTGTGATCACTAAGGAATCCCTTAATCCTCTGGCACAGACGAAAGGCATGATTCGGTTCGGATTCGAGTCCAGCCGAATTCAGCCGAGCTTCAGCCGCACTCATTCTGCGTCTTTCTAAAAACGCAGAAGACATAATCCTAATCCAAGAACCATGGATTGTAGAAGGCGTGGTTCATGGACTTAGGACACCCGCATACGCTCCGCTCTACACAAGAGACTAAGGTAAGATCAGAACTTGTATATTAGTGAAACGTAGCCTTATTGTGTTTCTACTTCCCAACCTCAGTGACCCCGACTTAACCGTTGCCAGACTGGAGACTGCCAAAGGCTCCTACTGGCTGGCATCGGCTTACCTTGGCCACGACTAAGTGGGCCCTCTCCCTGGTGATAACCTGGAAACGGTGGTACACGTTATGGAGCAGTACCGACATCAATGATAGAGGTGAGTCACTTTTTGACTATATTTTAAGTACTAACCTCTTAATTTGCAACATTGGCAATGAGCCCATTTTTATAACTAGAAACCGAAAGGAAGTGCTAGATATCACTCTTGTCTCCGACAGCATCACTCAAAGGCTAACGAAGTGGATGGTATCGTCTGAACACTCCTTTTCAGAGCACATATACAACCAATTCAGCCTGAGTGATGCTCCCCCAAGCCAACCAGCTTTTCGGAACTACCGGAAAACTGATTGGCCAAAATACAGAGGAATACTGTCAAAAACGCTATCATCTGAACTATCAAGTCCCCCGCGTGACACCAATGAGCTTGACATGAAAATCAGGGAATTTACTCAGGCTCGCAATCAGGCTATGGCCGCTTCCTGCCCTCTTATTCAACCTAGAGGCAAGAAAAAGCCGCATTGGTGGACATCAGCACAGGGACTGCCCAGAAACTCTTGTAGAAAACTTTTGAACTTTTCGAGCAAAAAGCACAAGAAAAGTGACTGACTGGGACTCATACAAAAAATCCCTCAAATTATATAAAAAAGAACTGAGGAAGGCAAAGCGACAATCCTGGAGGTCATTCTGTGACAAAATTACAGAAACCCCTGAGGCATCGCGGCTAAGAAAAATCCTCTCCACAAACCCTATGATGCCTAGCTGTTTGAAAAAAAAAAACCGATGGCTCCTGGACAACCTCAAGTGATGAATCACTCAACCTGCTTCTGGACACCCACTCTCCAGGTAGCTCCCAACTCGCGGCCACTAGCAGCCCAAACAGGCCTACTGCAACCGTGACCAAAATACATGGTCTGATTACGAGAGACAAACTGGTCTGGGCGGTGCATAGCTGCAAACCATTCAAGTCTGCTGGTCCGGGAGGTATATTACCTGCCGAGCTACAGTGATCCTGAGATATTATTCTGCCTGTGCTAGAAAATATTATGAGGAGCTGTGTAGAACTTATCCGCATTCCACTGTCATGGAGAGAAGTCAGTGTACAATTCATTCCCAAAGCCGTAAAATGCTCTCATATTGTCCCAGAGACCTCAGACCTATAAGTCTATCTTCTTTCCTTCTGAAAACTCTAGAACGACTGACTGATATCCATTTTCCAGCTAAAGTTGATCCAAGACTTCTGTCAACGGCTCAACATGCCTACAGTAAAGGAAAGTCGCTGGAAAGAACTCTGCATTCACTGAATAGCCACATCGAACGATCCCTACAATATAAAGAGTACACAATGGTTGCTTTCGTGGACATAGAGGGCGTCTTTAACAACGTCAAAACGTCCGCAATCACGACTGCGCTGTCAACTCTGTACGTAGATGACTCACTTGTGGAGTTGATCGGTCTAATACTAAAAAGCAGGATAATCAACTCCAAACTGGGTGAGACTTCTGCTAAAAGATGTGTCAGCAGAGGTAAGGCGGTGTCCTCTCTCCCCTTCTCTGGAACTTAGTAGTTAACGAACTACTGATATACCTAGAAGCGGGTGGTAGCAGAGTGATGGCCTATGCGGATGACGTTGCCATAGCCGTCTTAGGAAAGCATCTCAATACCATTAAAGAACTCCTTCAATTAAATTTCAACAGATTAACACTCTGTGCAGATTGCTGTGGATTAAACCTATACCAATCGCTAAGTGCAAACTAACATTAAAGATGGATGCCAATAAAAGGACAGACCTTAGGTGTACTACTGGACAAACATGTCAAGCGACCAAAAAGATCTGTCCAAAGCTGAATCTGAATCGCTCTAAGTGTCTGATCCTTCTAAATAGGAAACATCACAGCGCCATAATAGGTGTCATCCCTGTACACTGCCTCATAGGCAAGCACGCAAGAAGGCTTGGCGCTTTTACAAGCGATTTCTGTAGAAGCTGCATGGACGAGGAAGAGCTGGAGACAATCCTCCACCTACTCTGTACATGTCCAGCTCTCTCCCAGAGAAGAAAGCTTCATCTAGGAGCTTTCTTCTACAACGAGCTAAACGACCTAGAAAACATAGATGTTAACAGTCTCCTACGCTTTATTATAAGCTCAAACTGGTTCCATTAGTAAGAGGATCATAGATCCACGTGGCATCTCAATGGGCCAATAGGCCTAAGTGGGTTGGTATTTCCAACAACCACTCTTACCTAACCTAACGTGACCTAACCTTGGGAGTATGATCGGCAGCAGCTCATAATTATCATCGGTGTCTTCGATCAGTGGGTGAAACTTGTTCAAAATTACTGGAGCTGTTTTAAAATCATCCATCTAATGAAGAGAAGAAAGATTAAAGAACTGGTGGAGCAGCTTAAGCTCTCTCTTAAAGCATCCATTTACAACTTCTGCAACCCACCTACACATCGTTCTACATAGCGATTTGTTTGCTTGAAGTGTTGTTAATTGCTGGTCTCCTTCTAGCAGGGATTCCAGCATATGCGCTCTGTACCCATATAATTCTAGGAATGAAATTGAATCTCTGATTCCCATATAAAACATTTGTTGTTTAGTTCTTGTTCTGATGATGACTTTGTCGACTTCTGGAATGTATTGGAATTGCTCAGGGGCTATGCTTGGGTTCTGTGTATATGAAGCCCCACTTTCTTTATCCAGCTTCCAGATTTTGGGCCATCAGGTGAAGGTAGGCAGACGACATAACCGCAGTCTAGGCTTTATGTAAGGCAAACGCTTTAAGTTAACTTTTCGTCATTTCATCATCACCATAATCACCAAAGTGGAACCAAAGCATACATCAATCTACAGACAGTTACACTTGGTATTTCTAAGGTATTTGAGAGATTTTGGCATCAGGCTCTTTTGTCGAAAATGAGTGCATTTGGGATCGACGACTCTCTTCTGCAATGGATTAGAAATTACCTTTCGGAACGTTCAAATTAAGTTGTCTTGGATGGTTTCAAGTCTGATACTCACAAAATAAATGCTGGTGTGCCCTAGGGCTCCGTTCTGTCTCCAACACTGTTTTTAATTTTCATCAACGATCTCTTGTTTGTTACTTCTAATACAATATATTCCTTTGCCGACGACAGTACTCTCTGCTTTCCACGTTCGTTATCAGATGCCCGTCTCTGCTCTTCGGCTGCAGAATGGGAATGGCGGCGGATGTTAAGCTCATTAAATTCCGATACTAACAGCACAACCAATTGGGGAACCACTAGCTTTCTACTGCCTTTAGAGTGAAATTTAAACACCCGGCCATTATCCATGAATGGCACTTGCATCGTTAAAACCGAAAAACTTTCTGTTCTCGGTATGTTCTCGGTATGTGTGACAACTTACATTGAAATGACGACATATTCGATGTATTCAAAATTGCTGCGAAATGTCTAGCTTTCGTCAAGCGATTTGAGAAATATTTCATTCCGCCCAAAATTGGAGTACAATGCTCACATCTCGTCACGTGCTCCTAAAACATCTCTGCACCTGCTAGATAGGATTCAGTCAATCAATTGACACCCTCGAACACCGAAGTAATATCTCCTGTCTCACTTTGTTTTATTGCTATTTCCACCATCAGTGCTCCACTAAAATCACCCGTAGCATTCCTCCAATTCAAACTTTCAACCGTAACTCCCGCCCCGCCATGAATGCTCGTCAGTATATCCTCAAGCCAATTTTCGGACGTACTCTAAAATACCGTGATTCGTTCCTAAGCCGTACAACTCGCTTATGGAATGCCCTGCTGATCTCTGTATTTCCTAGCCGTTATAACTTGCAAACATTTAAAAACAATGCACATCGGTACCTTTGTTTTCTTCCTCCCTAAATGTACTTCGTCCAAAGTCCAAAACAAGGATAAACTTATCAAGGAAGGCTAATAGGATAACTTCGCAGAAAACCATTTCACAGATGAATGGTTTTATTCTTGTTAGAACAAACGAAAATGGCTTAAATCTTTAGAACATAAGCAAACCAAACAAGCGTTTCTTAAAGCAACCAAAGCTCTGTTGTATTTTTGCTTTGGCTGGCAAAAAAAAAACAACTCTTAACGCCTTCATGCTCCATGCTTCTTCTAAGGTGGCACAATCTTAAACACGTCCTTAAAAGCAATTCGCGGTCGTTGATTGCAATTGCAGATGAAGGCCTCAGAAGTACCGGAATGGAAAAAATTACAATACGCTGATTGAATCACTGTAGCATCAGTATTCTTAGCATTAATATTCTTATGCCACAAAAGTCTAAACTTAACAAAACTTATATTAATGGATGCAAACGCAAGGAAACGATTTAATTGTTTAATTTGCTTATACGCCTTTAATATGAAAGGTCTTGCGTCTCAAAGAAAACGCAATTATGTAGAATTTCCGCGAAAATTCCGCGCATAAATGAGGAAATTATATCGTAAACTCCTCTTCGAGAAAAATCTTGCCAAAACCTTAACCAAATTGGTTAAGATTATAATACAGCGACTTAAAAATTCGCATCCCAAAATAGGGCAGCAAACTCTTGCCATCCTAATGCCAGAGTTTTAAATTTACAGTCATCCCCTAATGTCGCTGCATAATACTCGTATAACAAGTCGCACAGCATTGTCTGTGTATCCGAAGGCGAATCCGAGACATGAATCTAAATGAAAAGGAAATGAGAAAAAAGCAAAAAATTCCAGGTATCGTGTTCGTACATATGTGTAGGACTTTTCCTTCTAACTTTGCTGTGAAAAAAAAAGTGGAAACTGCGACAGAGTTTCATGGCCATCTTCACGCTGAGAATTACATTATTCATGCATCCAACAGCAAGCACGGCAGGCGTCTAGAAAAGAGGACAGTCAAAGCCAGGCTATATTCTAGGACACAGAACGTACATTTATGTTTTGAATTTTAAATTTCTCACCTTCATGATGTTGTCTTAATGCTAATGACACCAAAGAAGGCTCTTTGGAACATAAAAAAGGACTTGTCATTGCATTTGGCTTTTTTGCGGTAATGTAAAGTAGTTTGAAAATATCCCAACAAATATACATATGCTCGTATGTAGTAGATGGTTTGGAGTGGTGACGTGCGAATCATCAGAAAAAAGGATACATGGGACCGATACTCTCCCTGCATAAGGACAGTTTTCTAAACTTGACTTGGTTTTCATTTCATTCGAATGGAAATCGATTGGGAATTCGAATTTGAGAAGGTGGGGAGCGGCTTTTAGTGTTGTCGTTTTAAAGGAGGGCGAGATGTGAGTCGGCTGTTGTTTGATCATATTGGGCATCCTATTCTGGATATAATTTATCTCTAGAGCTCAAGATTACTCAATATTTTCATTTTCGAAAATTCTACCGCAGAAGAATTTCAGAGGTCGTAGAAATAAGCTCTAGGAGACCTCTACTAATTGGAAGACGTTTAAGACATAGCCTTTAAGTCCCACGTTAGATGCACAAGTTTCAAGATAAACCGGTAAGACATTGGACATATTTGCTGCAGTAAAACATAGTGGCAAAGCTGTACTACACTGTACCATCGTGCACTAATGAATAATGATGATCGCCTCTCATTCGATTCAAAGCAACATCTCATATCACTGCTTTATACCTTTCCCCTGGGCTGGATTACGATGTTATACGACTCCTGCCAATAGTAAACCTCGCTGATGCACATTTGTAGTTCTGTCTATAACCTAGTACGAATATACATAGTCAGACACAACTTCGGGTTATCAAGATGGGCCACTCCATGGGGTGCATTATAAAAGCAGAGAGCAAAAGTAGGATTTCTTCACAAAACAGATGGCATGAAGCACCGCCTTTGTTCTTGCTCTTTCAACTGCTCCTCGGGAACTGAGTGATAGGGATATGGACACCAAACCTAACTAAGCCTTCATTCAGTGATTATTTAGATGAAACTTTCAGTAAACCCTCGATTAAGGGTCAAATAAATCCTAAGTGTAGCAGTGATGCTGTGGTTATTAATGGATGAATATCTAACATTCTAGAACTGCTTCCGCCAGCCTTTTGCTGCTCCTATTCCAGGCAGGGTTGGAGGTTGTTGTGATTGAAGGACACAGAATAGTGAAAAATCAGATTAGCGGACTCTATAAATCAGGAATTGAAACTAGAACTGTCCTTGGAAACTTACTGATTATTTGCCTCTTATTTGACTTACGAAACCAAGTAGCCTGTGCCTCCGAATGTATGATTCACTTTAAAGGGTGAATTGGAGGTACCTCGCTTCAATTTTATCAGTGTGCTTAGACGAATAAAAATTTACTGGGCTACTCGTATAAACCGTTTTAATCTATTTAATTCCGTGGGATCAGATGGCGTATTTTCTGCTGAGATCCAAACAACTTTTCCGACATACATACCTTTCCATTACTGAAAGTCATTCTAAAGGTATGTTAAGACATGTTGCACTTCCGAGCAGTTAATAATTAATTGACACCCATCTACGTTAAAGCATGTAACCAACCAAGTTCTCGAATCATTATGATCATTATGATGGACTGCATTCAATAGTGTATCTCATTGAAACAATTTTTAGTCTCAAGTAGCCTATGGTGGTAAGGACAGCCAAGGAATACCGCAAAATGGCATACTTCTTTCTCTTGTATAAAACATGATATTCAAAAACTGTTTAAACTTTTGGGAGCGGAGGACCGTAAAATGTTCGCATTGATAAGCAACTGCGTAAGCTTCGAGACCTAATGATAAGATTTCTTAAAAAACACTTCAACCGGACCCAAGTGTAGTAATTAAAGGCAAATAACTGGATTATAGGGAACCTCAGCATAGAATTTATTCCCTTCGAATGTTGACTTCCAAATCGTCCAACGTCTCTGGTTTATCGGCATAGACTAGTGACTTCACATACGAGTACCTCCAAAGAAAGGTGTGAGATCACAGGTTTGTGGACGCCAGTTCAAAATGCTTCCCGCAACGAATTGATGGTGTCGCGCGTTCGGGGTGTTGCGCCATCTTGTTGAAACCAAAGCTCAGTAACTTCAATGCCATTCAACTGAGGAACGAAAAAGTCAGAAATCATGTTTCTATAGCGCTCTCCATTGACGGTGACATTCTGGCCGGCATCGTCCATAAAGAAATATGGGCCTATGATTCCACCAGCCTATAAAGCACACCAAACAGTAAGTTTTAACGGTTGTAAGGGCGTGTCGATAAAGGCTTCTGGGTTTTCTGCACTCAAAATTCGGCAATTTGGCTTGTTTACATATCCGTTGAACCAAAAATGGGCCTCATCGGAGAACAAAATTTTGCGTTCAAAATGAGGATCAACCTGAATCATGTTTTCATGAATCATGGTCACGCGGTTTCAACTCTTTCACAAGCTGGATCTTATAAGCTTTTAAGAGCCAAGATCTTTCCATAAAATCTTCCACAAAGTGGATGGGCATAGCTCCAATTGCTGTGCACGATGGCGAATCGACTCATTCGGATTCTCCTCAACACTGCGCTCCACAACGGCAATAACTTCATCTGTTCGTACTGTTTGTCGTCTATGGGGATTCGTATTATCCAGTAAAGTGTAAGTAGTGCAAAAATGATTCATCGAGTTCCCTAATAACTTGCTCAGATGGACGATTATGTCGACCGTAAAATGGACGTAGCGCACGATAAGTTTGGCGAACCGAACCATGGTTTTCAAAATAAGTTTGCACAATTTGCTAGCGTTGTGCTGGCGTTAATCTACTCATCGTAAAATGGCAAAACGTACTAACCACAATCAACTTTCTACTGTCAAATTGACAATCTGTAGAAACAGTGCTGCTAGTTTAAAAACCAAACATACCCAGTATAGCCACTATTCCACTTTCTGAACATCTATGGTAAGCAGATCTGAGCACACCCTTGAGGGGTTTGTGTACCCTTAAAACGTTTGTACACAGCGCGGGCGAAGGAAATTTAGGGATGAAGAGAACAGAGGTACCGATGTACATTGTTTTTAAATGTTTGTAAGTTATAACTACTAGGAAATACAGAGATCAGCAGGGTATTCCATAAGCGAGTTGTACGGCTTAGGAACGAATCACGATTTTTCAGAGTACGTCCGAAAGTGAGCTTTGGAGAATACTGATGAGCATTCATAGCGAGACGGATGTTATGATTAAAAGTTTAAACGGGAGAAATGCTACTGGAGATTTCTATGGAGCACTGGTGGTGAAAATAGCGATAAAACAGAGTGAGACAGAAGACATTTCGTCAGTGTTCGAGGGCTGCCATTGACTGGGTGATATTAGCATCACCTATGATTTTATGAGTTTTATCGCAGGGTTTAGAGTACTATTTAGCAGGTGCAGAGATGTAATAGGCGCACCTGACCAGATGTGAGCATTGTACTCCAATTTTTGGTGGATGAATGCCTTATATATTGAGGCCAGATCAGAGGGGGTAAAATATTTCTTACATCGCTTGAGGAGACCTAGACATTTGCCATCATTTTTGGCGACAAGAAATACGTGATCATTCCAACGAAGGTTGTCATTGGCATGTGTACCAATGAGAACGGGAAGGCTCAACATACGCTGTCATTCTCGTTCTCCCGCAAAGGCGTGAGTCCGGGAACAAATATGAATAGCAGAGTGTACTGTCATCAGCAAAGGAATATATTGGACTAGAAGTAGCAGACAAGAGATTGTTGATGAAAATTAAAAATAGTGTTGGAGACACAACAGAGCCTTGGGGCACACGAGCGTTTATTTTGTGAATAGCAGACTTGAAACCGTCCAAGACAACTTGAATTGAACGTTCCGAAATTTTTCTAATCGATCTCAAAAACACGCATTTTCGACAAAAAAGCCTGATGCCAAACTCTGTCAAATGCCTTAGAAATATTATGTGCAACTATCTTACTTTCGCCAGATTGATGTACTCTCTTGTTCCACTTTTCTGTAAAACCTGCCATCAGATCACCAGTGGACCTGTTTCTACGGAAACCCTACTGCTGGTCATAGAGAAGTTGTCGTGTTGCGAGATATTTCATTAGCTGACGGGTTATCAGCGTTTCCATGACCTTGGGAAGAAGTGGGAAGTAAGTGCAATGGGTCTGTAGGAAGAAGATTCGAAGATTTTTTAGGGACGGGCTGGACAAATGCTGTTTCCATCTGCTCGGAAAGAGTCCTAAAAAGTAGGATTCATGAAAAGGCTTAGGCAGTGGTTTTGCCAGCCAGGAAGAACACCTCATCAGAAGAAGGGCAGATATACCATCTGGACCCGTGGATTTGTGAATGTTAGGATCTTTAAGTACTCCTACTACATTGAAGATTCGACGCACTCATGTGTAGGTGGGGACAAAGCACAACCTGGGAGTGTTTAACAGGTCGCAAAGGGTGTGGCCTTGTCCAAAATCATAACAGCTGGAATGTCATTGTAAATGAGCCTTGGGATGGAGGGATGAGGTAGAATTTCTAATGTTGTTGACGAACCACCAACAATTGGGCCACTGGGACATTGCAGTATTTGTTTTTCTCAACTTTTGAAATTTCACACGCATAAGAAAGACGTTGTAGTCATTCCTGGCTCATTTAAACTTTTTCGGTTTTCTTCGGTCGGGTTGGTCTTGCAGGACCAAAAAACATTTCTCTAACCCTGACAGCCCCTTTACAGCTTGAGTCGTACCATGCCTTTTCTTTTGGTTTGACACTCTTCATCCGATGAAGGATAAAGGATGTGATTCCAAAGAATGAGTGTCTGTGATTATATCAGCAGCGGCATTCACATAGTTATCAAGGAAACATAACGAACAATTGAAATTTCTAAAGAAGCTGTTAAGTCCGCTCCAATTGGCTTTCTCATATTGCCATACGGTTCTTTTAGGAATCTTTTCTCTAACCGTGTGGTCAGTATATGAGAAATTTGAGACAAGAAGGAAGAGCACATCTACGGCCAATGGACCAGTCTCCAATATACCACTCGTCAATCCTTAAATCCCTCATAAATATTGAATGCTGCATTACAATCAGTGTTATGGTCCTGTGAAATAAGAACTATCCACCATTGTTGGCTCCAAACCAAATAAAAGGATATGGGCGGTGTTTCTAATAACTAGCATTCCAGTTTTCTTTTTTTTTCACTGTTCAAACTATGAGTATTGTTGGCGTATTTGTGGTGAAACAATATCGCATCGCACAGGTCTACGCCTCGAAAACCCACAAGGACCAACAATTTGATCTTAATCGTTTGAACATGTAAGGAGTAGTGTCAATCCACATGTACACGATGTATCATGCCAGTCGATTGACCGTGTAAGGGCCGCTAAAGACTTCAGTCGGTGCTGATTCTGTTGGTGCGTACACTTGGATTGCATTGGGACATATAGTGCGAATCAAATAACCTACAAAGCTTAGGGCGGCTTAGCCACCAAAACCCTGTGGTGAAGATTCCAATAGTCTCCTCTAAGATTTATTCACTGTTAAATATTCAAGTCAAAGTCAACCGCAAATATTCGAACATTTTCAGTTCAGCTGTACAGTTCATAGCTTTAACGTCAAGAGATGCTGAACTTTAGATGGTCTATGGATACGTACTCGTATGTATCCCTTGACCAAAGGATACCATAGCGAAAGCATTCAAAGTTGTGCCAAACTCCTGAAAATGGACTAAAGCAAACGACAAGCGGCCCCTTCTCCCTTTTGCATACAAGCATACAAGTATTAGAGAAACAGAATCTATTAAGGACCCCCGGCTGTGTTTTCCATTTTTGTCAAAGGTGAATGTCGCAGCCGTAGTCGGAACCACCTTGATGCCGCTGACATATCAATTTGATGATAACAATGAATGAAATGGGCATCAAGGTTGAATGGCTTTTGTTCAGGTTAAGTCAATGGTAATGGTAATAGAATCTGTAAGTAAGCAGTCAGTATTATATTCGATAATATACGTTTTCGTGTCATGTAATTTCATGTATGTGTGTGCACCTCTAATCGATTACCACATTCAGTTCAATGGCCAACTTAATTTGAAAATGTTCCCTCCACAAGTGCACACAGACCGAATAGAGAGTGGTTCGGGATTATCCAGCTGCTGTTATGTAGATAAATAACTGTTCACCTGTACATTTTAATGAGTTTCCTTTCTCAGGACATAGGACACATAGAAAGTTATGGTCAGTCGGTTGTACGAACGAGTATGTATGTAGAAACATTCGGTTAGATGAGAAGTGTGGGCGGAATAATCCGAACAATATCTGCTTAGTCAGTCGTTACTAATGCCGACATACCATAGTGTTTATCCATCTAATGAACGTCAATTTCCACAATTGGTATGTAACCTGGGCACTGGGATGCTTTGGGATGATAATTTTGAGAATTACCTCGATGTGACGGCAGCGGCGGCGGCGGCAGCTTTATTGTAAAGTCGTAAATGTGTTAAGCCACCCGAAAGCTCAGACACTGACCGATGTTCACTTTGACGTTTGTTCTGAAGCAAATTATGTGGTAACTTCGATTATATCCGTAGATTCACCGCATAGTTTCGCCGTTTTGCTTCAGGTAATTAATGTGCTGATTTGATTTGAATTTGATTGATAGTTTGAGATGCATATGACGGCTCTGTGATTTTGCTAACAACAAGAGATACGAACTGTTGTAGGGATAATTACATCCATTTAATAAAATCCGTTCCTTTGGTAATTAGAAGCGGATAATTATCTCACGAAATGCCCAAAATTTATTCCCAACAAAGCTTGCGTGTCACTGAAAGGATAATCCAGACCATCTGGCCCAATTCTATATCATATTCATTTTCATTCATTCCAAATTAAAGTCTGTCCGTCTATCAAATTTCTTCTTCGTCTACAAATTATTAATACAAAATATCTCTCAGTCATTTGAGATACTTTTGCAAAGGAGCACCATATTTCTATCGTCGTCGTAAGCCTTTCATCATGCCTCATCATCAATTTTCTCCTGTCGACATTGAAGACAAAAGGAAAGACGAACGGAAAAAAATAAGAAAAGATTGTTTTCAAAGTATCGATCCATTCGGCTGACACAAAGCTTCTGCAAATATTGGAAGACCCTTCAGGATAAAAACTTTTCGTCTTTCCTCATGTGACAGGCAAGAAAAGATACTCCAAGGGCGAACCTATGTATGTACATACGTATGTATCCACGTGCATGTGTAACGTATCGCTGCTAGACACGCTAAAGTGTAGAGATCTTCAAGCAATTGTAATTATCTTGAAGAATCTTTGAAAAATGATGACAATAACATTCCATTATTTGTTTTACCCACATTTGATGTCCTTAATCTGTATTAAAACCAGCCAATCCATTGATGTTTACCCTTTTTAAGGTTGTGTTTGCTCATATCCTTCTCTTCTGTGATGACAATCAGATTAGGGAACAACAAACAACGCAACGGAGACCAGAAATTTGAAACCTTATCTTAAACTTGCCAACGGTTTTTGGTCTTGACAATCGCTTCAGATTGTCGCTACCTTTTTCTTATAAAGAAATTCTCCTTCCCTGAATTTATAGTGCAAGTATTGTTGTCTTGAAAGATTTTAAATTGAATCTCAATTGGATGGAATAAAGCGGGATTGTCGTACATAAACATCTTCTTCAAAGTGGCGAGCCCTAAAAAACATTCTATTTCAGGAATTCTTGATGGACGTCAATCACGTGGAAGTGAAGTATTTTGAAATGAATGTATTGCTCCGATCAAACTGTTGTGTACCTAAAGAAGATACAATCGCAAAGACGTGATACTATCAGTCCCCAAAGCATACTTATGTATCAATCAACATCAATTTAGGATTTAGAGAAAAGCAAGATTACAATACATAACTTCGTTACTAAAAGTTACCGACGACAGCCTTTCTGCCATGGACAGAGATATTACGATGTCACTTGTGGTATTCCTGGACTTCTCAAGAACATTTGATTGAGTGAACCATGACATTTTATAAGTATGTCAACTTGCAGCATCAAACCTTAGTAATCGTAATCAATCTGTCTTTCATTGTGACGAAAAATCGTCGAGTCTGCCAGTAACATCGGGGGTTCGCCAAGGATATGTACTTGGCCCTCGTTTATTTATAAAAAGATAATCCATTGGGATTATCATATATTTGCGGATGATGTGCAGTCATATAAAAAAGTACCCAAATCTACAGTGTTTTCTAGGATCGAAAATCTAAACACAGACTTCGATTCCATAGCCTTAGCTAACGCCAAGAGACCACAGCTATAATTCGTCAAAGACCAAGACGCTGCTGATTGGTAATAATTGAGCCTATTACCAAAATTTACTTCAAAAAACATCTTAGCTGGATCGACCATTTAAACTGCGTTATTAGGTGCGCAACTAAGTTATCGCTGTTTTTTTTTTATGAAAATGCAACTTTATGGTTACAAATGATTGCCCATCGCTAGCTACAAATTTTTAGCATATTTCTGGTAGAGCTCTAATACCATTACGGTAAAAGTGTTCATCTTTTGAGGCTATCAACGAATCAAGCCATTTTATGATGCCTCCATATGAGCGGAACTGCTGGTCAGCCAGACCATGTGCCATCGAGCGGAACAAGTAATAATCGGACGGCGCAATATCTTGGGAATATGGTATGGCGGGTGGGTAGGACGTCCCATTTGAGCGTTTTCAGGTAGGTTTTAACGGCCGAGCGTTGTCATGAGTTTTAATCACTTTTTCGTGACCCTGCTCGTATTGTGGCCGTTTTTCGCGCAGTGATCGGCTCAATCGCATCAATTGAAGTCGATACCGTTCCCCAGTAATGGTTTCGTTGGGTTTTTACAATCCATAATACATTACACCGACCTGGTCTCACTAAATACACAGCATAACCTTCGCAGCGTGAATATACGACCGAGCCGACGACGTAGAAGGATGACCGGGCAGTCTCCGTGACTTTTTTCTCTTTGAGTTGCTGTAATGAATTAATTTTTCGTTACCCGTCACGATGAAGACAACCCTTCCTTTTTTGCCGCTGGAGCAAAGATGACGCTCAACGCCTCTTGGCTTCAAATCACAAAGAACCCAAGTTCCTTGTTGTTGAATTATTCCCAACGCTTGCAATCGGTTGGAAATGGCTTGGCGGGTAACTCGTAATGCTGAAGCAAGCTCTTCTTGCTTCATGAGACGGAAACCTGGTATGGAGATCAAATACATTAAGTGTCTTGATGATCTTAATCATTTAGTCACGTAACAACGAATTAATTGATCTCAGTAATATTAGTTTAAGTAATGAAACAATAGTTAATACAATCTTTCGAGCATCCTTAAAGGATTTAACCATTTTCCACATGAATATTAGAAGTATGAGAACTAATTTTGATAGCTTTTGCTCATATTTGTACAATTGTTTTCCAGTTCTACCGCATGTAATAGTGTTAAGTGAAATTTGGATTTTTAAACATGAATTAAGCAATTTCTCTATTGAAGGTTATATTCCATACGGAAAGTGTAATGAAAAGTATCCAGCCGGTGGTGTAGTAGCTTTTGTCAAAGACGATTTAACGGTCGCGAAATTCTCTACGCCTGATCTAACTAGTGCAGATTCTCTAATCATAAAACTTCAACTTGATGATATTTCTTTGGATATTATATGCATGTACCGGCTACAGTTTTTCCACAGGGATATTTTTCTAAAAGAAATTGAAGACCTTCTTAGTGGGATGAACAGTCACAATATTTGCTTTGTTGGTGATATTAATATTGACATATTGAACTTTCCTTCGAGTTGTGATAATTATATACTCCTTTTGTGTTCCTTGGGTTTTGAATCTCTCCTTAATGAGCCAACAAGAGCAGCTGATAGTTGCAAAACATGTATTGACCATATATTTCTCCGCACGAAAAACAATATTCTAAATGTTCGTCCGTTTGTACTTGAATGGGATATAACCGATCACTATGCTACAGGTGTATCGCTCGTAAATCTCTTGGGAAAATCATTAAACACTGATGATGAACCAAAATCGAAAAAAGTGGGTGAGTTTTCACGTGTTGATTTTCGTAAGTTGAAGGAATATTTGTCACAGGAAACATGGCATAGTGTCTATAACAATAGTTGTTCTTCAGGGTCTTTTAGCGTATTTGTGAAGATTCTTTCTTACTATATGGCTCTGTGTAGGTGTTCAAATCCTAAACGTAAACCACAAAAAATTAAGCCATGGATGGCTGACCAACTTTGCGAAAAAATTAAAGAAAAAAACAAGTTTTATATTAAAAATAAAAACAAAATGCATATGTCTTCAATAAAAATAGTTTATCAAAGGATGCGGAAAGATATACTGCAGTACATAAATATCCAAAAAGAATCCTATTATATACATAAGTTTAACAGCAATGGAACATTGTTAATGATCTGCTTGGTAAAAATAATTCTGACAAAGCCATAAGATGTCTAAGATTTTCTAATAATACGACCACTACAAATGATGCAGAAATGGCTGACAATTTAAACTCGTTCTTCAGAAACATTGCCGAAAATTCCACACCAAATTCTTGCAATATTAATGCAATAAGCGCTTCGGAATATCTTCTAGACAATGAAGTCCTTTCAACATTCTTTTTCGGTACAGTATCTGAAGATGAAGTATCTCTTGTTGTATCCAACTTAAAGTTGAAAAATTCATGTGGGATTGATGGTACGAGTATTAGTAGCTTAGTCGTAAAAAAAATGAGTGACCACATCATTAAGCCGTTAACTTATTTGACTAATCTCAGTTTTGAAAGTGGTATATTCCCGGAGTATCTCAAGACCTCTATAATAGTTCCAATCCACAAAAAGGGAGACAAATGTGATCCAAATAACTATAGACCTATCTCATTGTTGTCGGTTTTTTCAAAAATCTTGGAGAAAATAATTACAAATAGAATGCTTAAGTTCCTCAATAAATTTAATTTAATTCTTGAACAAGAATCAATTTGGATTTGTCAGAGGCAAGTCTACTGAAGATGCCATATTGTCGCTCTTAGAAGATATTCACGATGGACTCGATAAGTGTAAAAAAACTGCTGCTCTTTTTCTTGATTTAACAAAGGCATTTGATCTAGTCAATCATCAGCTCTTAATAAAAATTCTTCATAGAATTGGATTCAGAAGCAATATTAATAAATGGTTCGTCTCGTACCTTGAAAATCGTAAACAGCTTGTGCGTGTAAACGCTACTCTAACCACGTCTTTAGATAGCCCCGAGCTTGGCGTTCCCCAAGGATCGGTCCTTGGGCCCTTGCTCTTTATTATTTATATAAACTGTTAATTTTTAAATTAACACTAAAGGGAAGTATTAGAGCATTTGCTGATGATTTGGTTCTCTCCTACGTCACTACTTGTGCGGACACCATAAAAACAGAAATGATAACTGACCTCTCCATACTAAAGAACTGGTTTACGCTCCACCAAATGGTTTTAAGCAGCAAATCCAAAGTAATGTCATTTTCTCTTTGTAATCAGTTGATCATCGAAGGAGTTTGTCTCCACGATTCTAACTGTAACAATGATAACTGCACAAATACTTGTATACAACTAGAATCTGTCTCAGAATTTAAGTATCTCCATGTGACCATTGACAGCAAACTGAATTGGAAAGCCCACATTTCCGATATTAAAAAATGTTTGAATATAGCTATGAGCAAGATTTTGCACCATCAAATCTACTGACCACTATTTACTATGCGCTTGTCAACTCTCGTTTACAATATGGTATTTCGTGTTGGGGCAACGCCTATGCTAAAAACCTACAACCTATTATCACCGTCCAAAAGAAGATAGTTCGAGTAATGATGTTTAAATCCAAATGGGAGCCATCATTTCCATTGTTCCAATCTCTCAATATATTGCCACTCAGACACCTATTTGTTTATAAAGTGCTGAGAATGTTTTATTTGCGAGGCGGTTACTTGAACCGCAGAAGAGGAGATACCTTAACATATACTTTTAGGCAACCGTCTGCAGTCACAGTTCCAAGAGTGAACAAAGAGAAGTACCGACGATTTTCAACCATTATAGCACCCTTCATATACAATAGACTTCCCCTAGATATGTGCAATATTGTCCAAAGCAAATTTAGATTCCTTAAGAACTTAAGAAACTGGCTACTTTCCAGATCAAGCGTAGAAGAACTAATGCAGGTTACTTCTTAATCTTTATATGTGTTTCATTACAATTCGTACGTATTCATCTTTTTGCCCCCAAATTTTTGCCTTTCTTCTCATACTGTTTACCTTTCATTGCATGTAACGAAAATTTCTTCTTTCTCTTGTCGCGGCTTTCATGAAATTGATTAATATATTCAATAAATAATACACTTACCACTGGTATTCCAAGTACCACCTAGTGTTCAAAAGACACCATTTCAATACGTTCATAAAGTATATTAACTGCAAAATTCATGCTTAAAATTCTAGAAAACTATCTTAATACCTGTGAATGTACCTTTTAAATTATTGGTTCTAAGAATAATTAATTGTAAAATAATGAATTTGTAAATTTGAAATGAAATGAAATTATCTTATCTTATCTTCTTGCATTTGGCATGGATCCTCATCGAGTAATAAGGATTTTGGCCTTCCTTCACGCGGACGGTAGTCAACATCGAATTCACCGTCATTGAAGCAACAGAACCTATCACAGTACGATGTCTCACTTAGAGCAGCATCTCCGTAAATTTTTTGGACCTCTCGGTGTGCTTCAGCCGCCGTTTTCGTCGAATGAAAGAAGAAAATCAACACTTCCCGCAAATGACGATTATTTGGCACAAAATCAGACATTTTCACACAACCAAAAGTGTATGACGCTAAAACAGAATCACTAATGTGTCAAAACGTTTTGTTTACCATATGTCTAAGCTTGGGCCATGATGTTTTGGATATGTAAAAATCGACCAGCAATTACTGATGGGGCCATCTAACTTAGTTGCGGATCTGATACTATATCTCAAAAATATATGCCGTTCTTAGGGGATTGTCACGGCCAAATGACCTTTCGTTCTGCCCGTCATATTGGATGAATGCAAAATCTTTGCAAGTTTAGATCCCCGTCCTTGAGAAAATTAAATGTTGCACTTAACAACTGTGCCAGATACATCATTAATATGAAAAGGTCTGATCACATATCCGAGTTTACGAGGTGTTCACTTTATACAGTCTTAAAATATCGAACTGTTATTGCATTTCATAAAATTATTTACTCTGGAATACTGAGTTACATGCCCACAAAAATCAAGTTTGTCCACTTTTAAAGAACCGTCAATGTAGTACCTCCTATATACAAATTCTTGAATAGCAGTCGTCAATTTTTTATTCATGCTGTCATGACTGGAACAACCTCCCTATTTACATCAAAAGGGCGAACACAGAAAATCGTTTTAGAAAAGACCTGTTTAAATACTACATAAGTCGCAATTAGCGATCCAGAGGCCTGGTAAAGTATGCATTTTTTTACTAATTTTCTGCCTAACCTTTCATTTTTCTTTTTCTTTTTGTACTTGTTATTAATTTAATTTCAGATACTCGTAATACTTGTACTTGTAAAAGTGTTTACATTTAAATATGCGCAGAAATGCTTTAAATAAATAAATAAGACTGAGCCTGTCTGGTGAGATGATACCTTCACAAAATTTCTTTTTGCCTGATAGGAAAGGTTGCAATATTTTTATCGGAACGTAGTCATCTTTATGCAGTTTCTCGAAAGTAGCAATGCTCATCACCTCAATGATCAATAACTGCAGTCTGATGCGAGTGTAAGCCAAACACTAACCAAGGATATACTTTCGGCGTCAATGCCTTATTTTTTTATCTTTGTTTTTTCAAGACATTTTAACTTCCCTTTTATACTTAGTTATTCACCACACAATAATTATTGTACAACCTATCTTAACCTATTCTGAATTAATGTATAAGATTCTGCAAAAGACAAGTAGTGTTCTCACTCTCCTTACAATATATTCTCTCTGCAGGAGATCGAGTTACTCGTACTTTATAAAATTGGAATCGATGATGAAAGAATTCCAAAACCAACCAATCTTAGTTGACCAGAGGGCAATAATAGTTATTTTTCTGTTATGTTTCAACAGCTGTCGAATTTACCAATGACAGCTGTCAAAATATTCAGTAAAGTTTGCCGTTTCACCATTCATCGTTTTATGCTTGTCGAACGTGCAGAAGTTATTAAAAAATATTATCGAATTTCGTCGTGAGGTCGGTTGTAATCATGGCTTCAGTGTGCAGGCAATTCGTCGCACCGTGGAAAAGTTTGAGCATGAGTACACTCTTTTAGAGCCTAAGCCACCAACCAGACAGAGATTGGTGTGAAATGAAGAAAACATACCCACCGCATCGGCGAGTATGGAAGAAGACCCAGAAATGTCGATTCGGCGCCAATCAGCTGAATTGGGCATAGCCAGAGGGTCAACCCGGCTTATTTTGCGTATATGAGATCGTGTGACGCAAGAATTGAAAACGAACTATCATGGACAATGTCTTGACTTCACCAATTGGGAACTAAAAATGTTGGCCGGAGTTCCGGATTTTGGCCAAAAAATCATCTTCTCGGACGAGGCCATTTTTGGATCAGCGGCTATGTCAACAAGCAAAATTGCCGTCATTGGAGTTAATACAATCCACGAGTGTTCGGCCAAGCACCAATGCATCCACAAAGATTGATTGTTTGGTGCGGTTTATGACATGGCGGCATCATCGGATCTTATATCCTTCGAAATGAGAAAGGAGACCCCATGACCGTTAATGGTCTCAGGTTTAGAGCGATGTTAACCGACAGTCTGCGGTCAGAGCTCGACAACGTCGATATATTGGAGCTGTGGTTCCAAAAAGACGGCGCGACGGAGCGAAGCCAATGCGACCATTTGAACAAATTGCTATTCCACATATAATGGCATGAACATAGCTTCAAAATGAAGCCAGAATCAATTTTATATCTCACACCGTTGTTGTTTTATTTAGATCGTTCTTATCTGGTAATACGATAACACCAAGTAGTATTTATATCGTCTTCTATTCTGAAGTTAGAAAGTTTCGCTAAATAAAATTAAATTCGTTGATCAAACTAAGTTCGTCGAAACGGCCCTACAATTCCCAGGAATGTGTCTGTAGCCCGGCACCCAACAAAGTTGAAGGTTGAGCAGTTCTGCCATCTACGAGTATATAAGAGATGATCGACATTCAGAGGCGGTTTCAGAATTTAATGAGACTGAGTCCAGGGACTTGATAGCGGCCTGACTATACGAAAAGGTGCGAATATCCGAATATCACGCTTTTCTTCAGCCAGGACTGAGCCTCTTTAATCGCTGGAACACGCTATAGTGATTTGGAAGACAATAGGGGAGGCTCAGATTTAGCTTATCTGAGAAAACATTGCCGCCAACCCCGCTATCAGTTTTAGATCTATCTGTGTAAAAGTGGATTGATAAGTCAAAGCATGAAAGCATCTTTCTCATAAAAATATCTAGAGGGGAAGCTGACATGGGAATCTTTGTCAAAAGATGTTCTCTTTGAGGATTCTTTATATTTTAAGAATATTAACGTGGCCTGAAGATATCGAGGGGTGTCAAGTGAAACAGAATATCTAACTCCTCGGATGGAATACAACGTAGGGCTCCACTTATGCATAGACATGCTGTTCTTTGGACTCCGCTTAGTTTGCTGCAGTTGACAGAATTGTCTCAGGCCGTCCACTAGGCAACAACCCCGTAGGTGAGATCGCTCTTATGACCGAGATATATAGCCGGTGGGTTGTACAATGGTGAAGGCCCATTAGTTCCCAATGGCTTTTTTGCAAGAGAATAGAGCTTTATTGACTCTTTCTTGAATGTTAGGTTTCCAGTTTAGTTTCCTGTCAAAGATGAGACCCAGATATTTTGCTGTACCGTAAAAGACTAAACTGGTACCGTTTTTTGAAGTAGGGTCTATAATTGGAATTTTATATTTCATAGAAAAGAGGACAAGATCAGTTTTATGGGGGTTTATTCCCAATCCACAGCGATCTGCCCAGCGGGTTAATCTGTTGAGATTTACTTGGAAGAGTTCTTTAATGGTATTAAGATGTTTTCCTGAGACGGTTATGGTAACGTCATCCGCATAGGCAATCACTCTGCTACCACCCGCTTCCAGGTGTATTAGCAGTTCATTAACTACTAAGTTCCAGAGAAGGGGAGAGAGCACGCAGCCTTACCTCTGCTGACACATCTTTTAGCAGAAGTCTCACCCAGTTTGGAGTTGTTTGTCCTGTTATTTAGCATAAGGCTGATCAAGTCCCCAAGTGAGTCGTCTACCTGCAGAGTTGACAACTCCGTCGTGATTGCGTGGGTGTTGACATTATAAAGGCACCCTCTATGTCCAGGAAAGCGACCACTGTGTACTCTCTATATTGAAGCGAACGTTCGATGTGGCTATTTAGTGAATGCACAGCCGTTTCCACTAACTTTCCTTTACATGACTTTCGCACATGGATATCAATCAGTTGTTCTAGAGTCGTGCTTAGAAGAAATCAAACAGCAACTAAATACAAGCCCTGACAGAAGATACCGGTAATAATATGAAAACTTCAGGCGTTGGGAGTGCTCCAATGATCATGCAACCAAATTTCTCGCGTTTTCAATTTTACCTTGGAATAAGTCAAACACAGTGAATTCATACTTCCAGCGGAGTTAAAGGATGCAGGTATTTTTCATCTTCTACCCGTTCGAGAAAATACGTATAGTCTATTACCATGGAATGCCTTTGTGTCCACTTGGAAAGTGCGGAGAAGACACAGGCGTGCTAGAGAAAGCCCCTGTCCTAAAGAAATAAATGCAACAACTGACGTAAGAAATAGTCTTATCATAGTTGCATGAGTATTTAGTATTATAGATCTAAAGGGCCGTAAATCCCATATCTTATGTTAGATTAGATACTCAGCTTTACTAAAATAGAAACACGTTTTAGCTCCTTTCAAATTAGTTTATTAAACTCCCTCCTCCTTCCTATAGAGGGTTCACGTTAGGTCTCTTTTAGTCCGGCAATAGTCGATGAAAACTCTAAACTCCAAACTCTATATAGTTGGATATATGATATGAACAATTGAATGATTGAATGGTGTCTCTATTACTGGGAATTGTCCTTTCACTTTGTCTATGCACAACATCTTTGATGGTAAGCAATGAACTACTTACTTGCGGCTTTTATAAACAAATAACAGCAACTACTGTCCTCAGACTGGGATGCGACTTTTCACATCGTTCACAATAGAAGTTTGTTGACTTCAGTTCACCTGAGCTATGTTATGGTATGAATCATATTGCTTTTAACAAGGGCATCCACAATATTTCTGTGAGTACGCATACTATCCAAATTCATATTAAGTTGTTGATGAATTGGCCAATATTTTAGGAAGTTTCTGGCTTGGGTGTCATAACAAATCTCCATATTTTGCCACTGAGACTTATATTTCAGTTACACATGTTCGTATAATATATTTTGCTTATTTCCAGTCTAGATGGTTTGTAGGACATAAACAGCAAATACGAGGCTATTGTCAGTACCTTCAAAATAGTTTCAGATTGCTAGTTGTAGGTTCATTCCATTTCAGTTAACACAATACTTAGTCTTCTGGCAATCGCTCTGCTGAGGTGTTTGTGGGGTGATTTTCCATTTTCCAAAATAATTTGCAGTTCGTTCCCTGGGATACACTTTCAAATGACATGACGGTATGTTCAACCGTAATCGGTATCCAATTACCAGTGTGTTAAAGCATATGTTGCTGACAAAAAGGTGATAATGATATTCAGCTTCTGAGCGTATTCTTAAAGAAACCGATGAATTAAAACACTGAAGACAAACTTGCATTGAGACGTCTTGGAAGAGGTCGAACTGTCTGGTCCGCAAATGGCAGACCAACTCAACTGAAATTACACAGAATGTATAATGAGGCCTTTATTGAGCCAAAAGTGGAGGGGTTCAGTCTTCTGCCTTAGATTCATTTATCGAATAACTTTATCTCAATGTATATCACTGGTATTTCGCATAACAGAAATTGGTAATGAAACGAGCAAAACAGCCCAATGCATCAGTGTTACTGTTGGCCAACCCACAATATGTTATGGGATTTCCATTGCGGTCATGTAAAATGGTTAATTGTCTACTCAATACGGTTAGACATATGTAAACTAAATCATTTCGCTCACGATTACTATTATTTCAGTCCACCTACTTCAAAGTGCAGAAGACAGTAGTAGTGGTAGAGGATTTTTAGCAAAAGTCATTACAATTGTTTTTACGAGCAGAAAGGAAGTGGCTGGTTGAGTAGAACTGGTTAATACTAAAAGATGTCACAATCCCAATCTCAAATGAAGTTCTCCTCTGAAGTAAACTTTTTAATTAAAACAAAACGTTTCCAAAACAGATATATGGACTTACTTATATTAACGGCAATGTAAAGCCAAATACCATGATTTAGTGAGATGATTTAGCGAGATGCTGCCAGGTTTGGCCGGCCCCGGAGCAATCGTTCTACTCAGAACATTGCAGCTGTCATTGAAGATGTCGCAAAGGACCCCGGAGTATCGACCAGAAGATCTGCCATGCAATTGGGCATCAATCGGCGATCTTTACAGAGAATTTTGGTGAAAGACTCTAGATGTTCCCTTGCAAAGTGCAGACAGTGCATTAGCCGTTAGCTATTGACTGCCAAACGGGTGTAATCTACGCTCAAGCCATCCTGAATCTCGACAACGAAGGGGAAAACTTTTCATCGAAAAAAATTATGAGCCACGAGACCTATTTCCACCTCTGTGGATATCTGAATAAGCAAAATGATCGCTTGTGAGGCACCAAAAATTCACGTATAACCAACGAAGAGCCATTACACCCGCTCAAGGTTATACTCTTTACGCTGAAGGCATCACTGGGTCTTATTTTTTCGAAAATGCCGAGGGCCAAACGACTGCTGTGGACGGCGAGGGCTACAGAGGCATGCTGAACGAATATGTGGTTCCAAGAGCATGGAACAACGACGCATACTACACGAACCACAATCAAAATTCAGAGGGCTACATTTCCTACATGTCTAATCTCTCGTTTTGGCGATTCCCACTAACCGGCAAAATCGTTTGATTTAACTGTTCCAGACTTCTTTTTGTGGGGTTTTTTTAAGTCACGAATCTATGTCAACAAGTCACAGACTCTTGAAGTCCTCAAAAGGAATATACGTCAAGAATACGAGAACCTACGCCAGAAGTTCTGGCAAGAGTGATTGAAAATGCCACAAATCGGCGCCGGCGGTGACGGCCATTTAGCCGATATCATTTTCTCGACTAAATGGAAAACAATTTAAGACATCAAATAAACATAGTCCAAAAGCAGAACCAAAGTTTTCCATTTATAAAAAAAGAATTACAGCCCCCTTTTAGTATCAGACTCGCCTTAAGGGCGACAGATAATCCACCGTTTCGCAGACACAGCCCCATTTTTATCTACTACTATTTGATGTTCGAGTACATTTGAACGCCGCAAAGCGGTGCGAAACCATAATTTTCGCGAAAAAATGAATTCTAACTACGGATCCCTTGCAAGATATTAATCGTTCCACTTTTTATGGTTTATATGGTATTGAGGAAGTGTATGTATATACTGCAATGTTCTTTTTCGTAATGAATCAGGAATACGAGCACATTTCTCAACAAATACACAACATTTCTTTGCAAGGAGTATGTACACTTACGAATCTGCCTAAGAAAAGATTTAAGGTATACCTTACCTGTATTTCTAGTCATGAGCTCAACCATTCTAAAAAAAATAAAATTAGGGTTAGACCCGATACAATCTGTTATGCTTATTTCGTGCTTCGTGTGCCACATCGCCTACCATTCCTACCGGTAGCATCGCAGTTGATATAATGGTGGCTCCATGCCATAGGATTTTGTGCACTGTATTAGGCATGTTATACCAACTATACAAGCTTACGTATAATGTCCAAGTTTCCTGACAGAACTCCCCAAACTTGACTGGATCTACAGCAGCACCACTGTTTATAGTTCCGAGGCGGCGAATCAGCTCTTCATTTACACCTGTTATACTTGCGGTAGTTTTTGTATCTTGAAAGAATTGACGCGATGTGTTTACATCGTTTGTAGTGTCCATTCCTAGCTTGACCACATCAACTTTCAAGCCCTTTATTATTCTGAATTTGGTTTGAATATCTTTGTAGCCTCCTTTGTTGCTTTCCCTTGCTTAAATCACTAATTTGTGAAGGTTTTGCCTTGCATATGGGACAAACTGCTATGGATGGTGTATTAGTTACTGCCAGAGTAACCTTTCCGTCGATCATTGATAGAATCAATTCATGATGAATCCTGAAAATTTTATCATGAAGAACAACAATTGTTTCAGTCAACTGCGAAATCTCTTGCTTCACTCGTTCAACTTCTTCCCGGATGGTTACAGCCGTTTCCTTTATGAATTGGAATTTCAAAAGTCTGCATAATCTTGTTGACACTGGCCGTGGATTTCTCCAGTATGTGTGATCGGGGTTATATTTTTTTAGTAACTGCCAAAGGTACTACACATGTGAGGAACATACTTGCGTCCATTATAGCTTAATCTAAAAATGTTTGCTTATACTCACTGTGTCCTGAAACTAAGGTAAGCTCATGGCTGAAAGAATGTAATTTAATTTCAGTTTTAGTCGTCAAAATCCTCTTCGTGGTATGGTCAAGCAACAATTGTAAGGGCATTTTCACCAAACTTTCAGAGACTTCCAAATTATTAGGATAACACCGTACTTTAGCTGCCAAGACTTTTTGGTACGAAGGAAAAATGTCAAACCCCTCTTCTTTTGTCGACTTCCACAAAATTTCGTACAGGTGCTTTGACAGAGAGGCATCCACAATTAGTCCCAAAGCTTTCTCAACGATGAATCCTAAAGTCCTGTCCTCGAGGAGTTGAATTAACTTGGCAGCTGATTTAATTAGTTTCTCAGGAACGTTTTCTTTCAGATTTTTAACTTTTACGAGTACCAAACTTAAACTTAAACCACACTCTTTAGAAGGCTTTGACGGGCGATCCCTTTCGGTATTTGTCAGCCAAACCTAATTGTTTTTAATGAAACGCTCTTTGCTTCGATTTGCTGCTTTCCGTCTTCTATTAAAGTGAGGAATAAATACCTTGCGTAAATAACTTTGTATTTCCTCAAGGTGACCTGATGTTAGATGAGGGAAATCAGTTTTCACTTTCTCCACGCACTTTACAATATCACGGTCACAGCTTAAAATTATTTCTACTATTTCGCGATAGGTCAACTGGAAATTTTCCATAGTGAGTTACGAGTATATATTAGTACACCTACTGGTTCGAACAAACAGTAGCGATCAAATAATCAAATTGCTTTGGAGAGAGGTATAGTGTGATTTACATCTGCATATAATGACAGACTAGAACAGAACAAACTTTTCAATGGTATTATCGCACTGACAAGCGGGGGCCAGGTTGATGTAGGTGAAAATGATACAGTTGTTCGTAAGACTCTAACGAATATTTTAGAAGAAGAAACAAGACGGAGGGGTGTGGAGCACGTTTGTTCTGGTCTACTGAACTTTCACACATATTGATTTTTAGACCATTTACTTCAAAAATTCATAGCTGCTTGAAGAATAGGAAAATTAAAATTATGATAACGTTTAAGTTTTCTTTATACATACTGTAAAATGTATTAAACATTTAAAAATTATTATCAACTTTTCGCGAAACCCTTCGCTGTATGCACTGAAAATGGTTATATAATGGAACAACTTTAAAGCTGTTGCAACTGTTGCAATAAGTGTGAATTTTTCTCCATTCCATCAAAATGTGTTATCCAATTTATATACTTTACGAATGCAAAGCCACTAAGTGTTTCAAATAATTTAAAAATTTTCATTATTTTTCCCTCTCAAACCACTGTGCGTCCGTCGCAAACTCACGTACTTTAAACTATCTACACAGTTTATACTCGTATAATGGTTTCCTTGCGGATATGGGTGAGTTTTTCCAAACATAGTTCTGCAATCAAGGAACGGCCTTATTCCAGAATTTTGACAAGAGCACTCTTCTAGAACTCTGTCTCCTCAGCGTCCAACAGGAATCTGTCAAACGATGAGATTGACAGGTACTTAAGGCTAATGCACGAAATGATAAAACGAACCGTAAATAATACCTTACTTTGGTATTGTCATACTGATAACGAAGACATGTTGCGCAACTATTGGAACGATTTTTAGTAAATGTGCAAACCTGAATCAAATACTTGTGTACAATTTCTATCTACGAAATTATGTGAAAACTTTCCGTTCGGGAACTCAAATTTCACTACGTTCAATAGTGCCATGGTGAAGGTGAACTAGGCCCGTTTATTTCAGAAGATGTGCTCCAAACGACCCTCGACACCATTCTCAGAAGAGAAACGTGTAAAGATGTAAAAGGAAACCTTGTGGTTAAGCAAAAGTTGGTCCTGAGAATACGGAAAGACTTCTTTTGCAGGCTGCATAACGGCTACAAAGACCATCATCCCGCCGTGAGGCAGAACAGACTATTCAACTTAGACGATGTAACCCAAAATTTCCGTCTACCTAATGAGAAGTGAGTATAACAATCTCAAACCAGCAGGACCTGAGAGCTTACTGGCCCAGGTATTTAAAGCTGCTCGAGGTGACTTAGTGGAGGGCACAAGCTAGCTCATTTCTTAGTTGTGGTCAAAAGAGTGTAAGCCTGATGAGTGGAATACGGTAACGACTTAGCAGAGACCTTTGATTTCAAAACGAGTTCCAGACAAGGTGCGTGCTATCATATGACATTTTACACTTGAAAGAATTATGCGGAACCCACAAGCGAGCACTGGAGGTACGCCGTAAATATTCACATAATTGCCAGAACGCGCCTGCCGAAATGGAAGCTGCCAAAATGGGAGTAACGGTAAATATGGATTAAACCAAGTATATGCTGTGGATGTAACGCAGTAAGGGACTTCGTCTAACTTGGCTCTGTCATAATTTCTGCCAATTTCTGCCTCAGTAGAAATGGAACGAAAAGTAACTCTTTCCACTCGCTGTTCCTTGGGCTTCGAAGGCAATTGAGTATTAAGTGTCTATCCCAAACAACTAAGGAGACTCTATATAAGATATTGATCACCCCAGTCCTACTTTATGATGCTGAAGCATGGGTGTCCACCGGAAAGTTTTCAAGTTTAAATTGTATAATAATTGCTCGTAAACTGACAGCGTGAGGTAAGTGAGATTTGCATATCGGAATGAATCACTGGTCGGGATCGCACCGTGCATTCGCGGTTGAGCAACACTTAGAGTGCTGTAATTCGGTGGTCCGTGCGTGTCGCGCATTTTGTATTGATTTCAATATCCGAAGAGTAAGTGATGGGCCGAGCACACAACTTCTCTGGTCGTTTGTTCAAAAGTTTAGACAAGAAAGGACAATCCTCAAACAAACTAAAGTTTCACACATACTCAATGCAAATCATGCAGTTTCTTAACGAAATTGACAATTCTTGACGGGAAACTTTAGCGAGAACGATGCTGGAGTGTTTTCGAGCAGCACGGTTCCCTGGAAATATATTGTTTGCTGACGAAGGACATTTTCATACTGATGGCTGTGTTAATAAACAAAAACGTTTGTATTGTCCAAAAACGACCGAGTGGTGTGCAATTTCTGCCCGAGGGATTATTGGCCCTTATTTGTTTAACCAGCGGAAGACAGTCACTGCTAACGTGTATTGCAGAATGTTCGAAGGGAACAAAATTTCAGGAAGACCGGACCACTCCACAGCTCTAGTTTCAATGAAGAAGTTGAGGGTAATTTTTCAAGTATGGAGACACAACCTGAGCACCTCGGTCACATTTTTTGTGACGTTTTTTCATAGAAATACCTTAAGTCGAGGGTTCGGTTCACTCCGAACTGTAGCACCGCTCAAGTAAGTAAGTAAGTATCCGAACCCTGATTAGTGCTTTCTAATCATTTAATTAATTATTTTGTATTTTCGAATAAGTTCATTCGCAAGAGTTGTTTCATCAATTTAACTTTCGCCCAAGCTAAAAATTCAGAAAACCATTGCAAACTTGAATTGCATAGAGGTTTTCCCTTTGCGTAAGCTTATTCACTAATCCTACTCTTTAGGAATCTTTCCGAGCAGATGGAAACAGCACTTGTCCAGCCCGTTTTTGAAAAAGAAGAATGTTCTTCTTTCTGTTCCTACCATCTTTCCAAGGTCATGGAAACGATGATAGACCGTCAGCTTATGAAATATCTCGAAACACGAAAACTTCAGTGACCGGCAGTACGGTTTCCGTAGCAACTGTTCCACTGCGATCTGATCGCATGTCTTAGCGAAAAGTGAAACCAAAGCGTACATCAATCTATCGAAAGGAAGATAGTTGCACTTGAAATATCTAAGGCATTTGACAGAGTTTGGCATCAGACTATTTTGTCGAAAATGTGTGCTTTTGGGATCAATGACTCTGTTCTTCAGCGGATTAGAAACTACCTTTCGGAACGCTCAGATCTTGGATGGTTTCAATTCTGTTATTCACAAAATAAATGCTGGTGTGCCCCAGGGCTCCGTTCTGTCTCTTGTCTGCTACTTCTAGTCCAATGTATTAATTTGTTGACGACAGTACTCCCTGGTTTACATATGCGTTCGCTGACTCAATTCCCTGCTTCTCGGCTATAGAATGGGAACGCCAGCGCATGTTAAGCTCATTAAATGAAGATATTAACAATAACTAATTGGGGAACCACTAACGGAGTGGAATTTAAAGCTACCAAAACACAATACTGTCTGCTGTCGTTAAAGCGAAATTTAAACACCCAGCCACTATCCGGGCACTTGCATCGTCGAAACCGAAAAACTTTCCATTCTCGGTATGCAACTTACGTTGGAATGACCACAAATTTTGATGTCGCCTAAAATGCTGCGAAATGTCTAGGTTTCCGCATGCGATGTAAGAAATATTTCACCCCCTCTGATCTGGCCTCATTATATAAGGCATTCATCCGCCCAAAATTGGAGTACAATACCTGGTCAGGTGCTCCTAAAACATCTCTGCACTTGCTAGATAGGATTCAAAACCGTGCGATAAAACTCATAGGTGATACTAATATCACTGAGACAATGGACGCCCTCGAACACCAGCGTAATGTCTCGTGTCTCAGCCTGTTTTATTGCTATTTCGACCATCACTGCTCCATAGAAATCACCAGTAGCATTCCGCCCATTCAAACTTTCAACCGTAACACCCGTCTCGGTATAGTGCTCATCAGTATACCCTCAAGGCCACTTTCGGACGTACTCTAAAATATCGTGATTCGTTCCTAAGCGGAACACCTCGATTGTGGAATGCCTTGCTTAGCTCTTTATTTCCTAGTCATTATAACTTCGGCACCTCTCTTTCCATCCTCTCTGATTTACCTTCGCCCGCGCTGTATGTAGTCATTTTAAAGGTACCTAAATCCCTTGAGCGCGCGCATATCATAAAAAAAAAATGTCCATCTGTCTTCCAACTTGAAATTTATTTAGCCTTGCACAATTATGAAAGGCAGATGCCGCTGGTAGTGACTACACTTAGTTCATTCTTTAACCAATTTTGACCTTAAAAATAGTGTTAACTGGCGAACTAATTTATAATTAATTAAGTCGTATTTGCATCTCAGGTCACACTGGAATCCTGATATATGAGCCCTCCGATGAGCTTGCTGATCTTTGCTTGAGGAATGGCCTTTAAGGCAGAAGTTATTTGGAGTTGTCTGTAGTTTTGATTATTAGTGTTGTGGGTCACTAAAATTTCAGTCGCCGATGGCCGGATTTTGCGGCAATAGATACTTAAATTAAAACAATGCGCTCGGATCCGTATATATTTCTGGTATTGCAGGATAGATGAACTACAGATCAATACGTTTTGCAGAACTTTCTTAATATATCAGGTTTAAGCGCTACAAGTATGTATCTGCTCATTCTGTGGAGAACAGAATAGAACAGTTAACCAATGCTCTGTATGTTCTCGTTTGCAAAGGAGATATTTACATTCGAAGTGGTATGTTGCCTAGTTATCGATTATCAGGCTCTTTTTCTCTGAATCTGTCTTGCTTTTTCTCAGAAAACCTTATAAAATACAGCAAAGTATGGTGAATACATATACTATCTAGGACTACTCTAACTAAGTACGAAGGAGAGTGAACATCGAATCAAATGTCGTTATCAGGGGTATGTTTTCGCATATTGGAGTGATATTTGCTTTCTTTTTTGAGTTGCTGGAGAAAGGAACAACTGACATTTATTACGTCCTTTTGGTCAACATTTGCTTTGTGGTATCCAGAGCAGAACATAGATATATTATATCCTATTTGGCATTTTTCGAGAAATGTTTTTTTTCATAAGATCTATACTGGTTAAGATTTCTTTCATTATGTACTCGTACCTCACTTCCATTTTCAGCCTCTAGCGAGTGAATGCTGGGACAATAACATGAAACGCAGCTGTGTCACTTATTTCGTAGGTGATGATGGATGAGTATAAAATGAGTGTAATTGGAGGATTGGAGCAAAGTATGTACATATGTGCTAGATCACTCTTTTAAGATGCACTTAATCAGACACTCTTTTCTTTGTTTTGTATCTGCAAACTTTTACCTCGTTATCTTAGAAACGTCTCCTCAAATTAAATGCAAATAATTTCGGGTGGAATCGCGCTTCAGATGCTCTCCAATTAAAAAGCTAACAAGACGCCTGGTCTGGTGATACAATGAAATCTGCTGAGCTCTGTTCATTAAAATTTCATTTGAAATACGATGGATTCTAAGGACTTGCAAGGGAATTTAATCCAAAGAAAATCTCTTGGCATTGTAGAAGTAGATATATCATAGGAATATCTAACGCCACTACTGTATGGGTAATTCCAATATGACCTGTATAAATGGTCTTCCTACGAGTATGATGGTGGTTGAATAAACTAGAAGTCAGTCGAAGTTGGTAGCAGTCTCTGCAGACAGAAATAAATTTCCGCTTACAAAAACACACTGCACCACATAGCATGAGAAAAATCACCCCAAAGAGCTTCGCTATCTCCCAGCGTTTATCATCCCAACGAAAGAATGTACGAAGATATACCTACTGCTATTCGTACATGTGTTTTTTGAATTTTATTGCTATTCGAGATTTATGAAAATGGCTTACTAAAGGTGGCGCATTCTCTGGGGGCGCGGTACCAAGGTTTTAACTTACGTTCCATCTTTAAGGTAACAGAGTCATGGTATATACTTTTCACACACCAAAGGGATTTGTATTCGCATCCAGGTAGAATTAAAGGTGACAACAATTTCATAAATCATAATCCCATCCAATAAATAACAGACAAGAGGAAGGGACATGGAAAGAAACAAAAATAGACGTCAATAGGAAGACAGATGTTGTTTGAGAAGGTATCTATACTTCTACATCCTGTGCTCGGGATATTTCCACCTCAATTCACCCGAACGGATAAGAGATCTGTTAAAAGGTGGATAATAAATGAAATACAAAAAAAAGTTATATCGGTAACATGGCAAGGTGCAAAGTGGTTATGAGAAAAGATAAAATAAATTTTACCAAATTGCAGTTTGGTTCAACTTTCTGACAGGCACAGGCAAAGGATATTGACGGCGAAATTCAGTCGTAATCAGTGGAGGGTGGTTTTGTTGTGTTTTAGATGTGAAAAATTGTAAGCTGTTGTGGTAGAAAAGTTGCTTCCGATAAGTTCTTCGATGATCTAAAGCATTGACAAGCGATGGATAATCTCTTTCAGTTGTGTTATAGACGTATTACCCTTTGGTGGTTTTCTACTATTTAAACTTACTTGTATTGTTGAATGTAGGTTAGGTTAGGTAAGAGTGTCTGTTGGAAATACCAACCCACTTAGGCCTATTGGCCCATTGTGATGCCACGTGGATCTATGATCTTACTAATGGAACCAGTTTGAGCTTATAATAAAGCGTAGGAGACTGTTAACATCTATGTTTTCTGGGTCGTTTAGGTCGTTCTTAAAGAAAGCCCCTAGATGAAGCTTTCACCTCTGGGAGAGAGGTGGGCATGTACAGATTAGGTGGAGGATTGTCTCCTGCTCTTCCTCGTCCATGCAGCTTCTACAGAAATCATTAGTAAAAGCGCCAAGCCTTCTTGCGTGCTTGCCTATGAGGCAGTGTCCGGTAATGACACCTATTATGGCGCTGAGATGTTTCCTATCTAAAACGATCAGACACTTAGATCGACTCAGTTCCAGCCTTGGCCAGATCTGTTTGATCGCTAGACATGTTTGTCCAGCAGTCCACCTAAGGTCTGTTCTTTTATTGGCATCTAGCTTTAATGCTACGAGTAATTTGCACGTAGCGATTGGTATGCCTATAATACCCTTTTCCGGTAGAATAGGTAGAGCGGTTCCAATTTTGGTTCATCTGATCTGCAATTCCCTGGAATGTCTCTTTTTCCCAGCACCCAACAAAGGTGAATGTTGAACTGCTCTTCCATCTCCATGAGAGATGATCGGCATTTAAGGGCGATTTTAGAATATAATGAGACTGAGTCCGCATCCGAAAAGATGCGGATATCCTTTGCAGATATCACGTTTTTCTTCAGCCAGGACAGAGCTTCATTAATCGCTAAAATTTCCGCCTGGAACACGCTACAGTGATTTGGAAGGCGGAAAGAGAGGCTTAGATTTAGCTTATCTGAGAAAACACCGCCACCAACTCCGCTATCGGTTTTAGATCCATCTGTGTAGAAATGGATTGACTTGTCCTCCATGAAAGCATCCTCCTCCCAGAATGATCTAGAGGGGAAGCTTACATGGAAGTTTTTGTCAAACCAAAGTTCAGGTATGGTGTAATCGATGTTCTCTGTGAGGATTCCTAATGTATTAAAAATATTGGCGTGGCCAAATGAATTATTTGTCCACTGTTTAGTCGCTTTAAGGCGAATAGCTGCAGTCGCATCTAATTGCCTGCTAAAAATGTAGAGTGGTGTCAAGTGAAACAGAACATCTAATGCCGCAGAGGGAGTGGACGGCAAGACTCCGCTTATGCATAGACATGCTGTTTTTGGACTCTGCTTAGTTTAATGCAGTTGACTGCATCCGTCCACCAGACAACCACCCCTTAAGTAAGTATCGGGCTTATGACCGAGATGTATAGCCAGTGGGTTCTGAGAGGTTGAAGGCTCCATTTGTTCCCAATGGCTTTTTTGCAAGAGAATAAAGCTATTGTAGCTTTATTAACTTTCTTGAATGTTAGGTTTCCAGTTTAGTTTCTTGTGAAAATGAGACCCAGATATTTTGCTGTATCGGAAGATACTAAACTGGTACCGTTTATTGAAGGAGGGTCTATAGTTGGAATTTTGTATTTCCTGGAAAAGAGGTCAAGATCAGTTTTGTGGGGGCTTACTCCCAATCCACAGCGATCTGTCCAGAGGGTTAATCTGTTGAGACTTACTTGGAGGAGTTCTTTAATGGTATTAAGATGTTTTCCTGAGACGGCTATGGCAACGTCATCCGCATAGGCAATCACTCCGCTACCACCCGCTTCCAGGTATATCAGTAGTTCGTTAACTACTAAGTTCCAGAGAAGGGGAGAGAGCACACAGCCTTACCTCTGCTGACACATCTTTTAGCAGAAGTCTCACCCAGTTTGGAGTTGATTATCCTACTTTTTAGTATTAGACCGATCAACTCCACAAGTGGGTCATCTACGTACAGAGTCGACAGCGCAGTCGTGATTGCGGACGTGTTGACGTTGTTAAAGACGCCCTCTATGTCCAAGAAAGCAACCATTGTGTACTCTTTATATTGTAGGGATCGTTCGATGTGGCTATTCGGTGAATGCAGAGTTCTTTCCAGCGACTTTCCTTTAATGTAGGCATGTTGAGCCGTTGACAGAAGTATTGGATCAACTTTAGCTGGAATATGAATATCATTCAGTCGTTCTAAAGTTTTCAGAAGGAAAGATGATAGGCTTATAAGTCTGAGGTCTTTTGGGACAATATGAGGGCATTTTCCGGCTTTGGGAGTGAATAGTACATTGACTTCTCTCCATGACAGTGGAATGCGGATAAGTTCTACACAGCTCCTCATAATATTTTCTAGCACAGGCAGAATAATATCTGAGGACCACTGTAGCACGGCAGGTATTATACCATTCGGACCAGCAGACTTGAATGGTTTGAACCTATGCAGCGCCCAGACCAGTTTGTCTCTCGTAATTAGACCATGAATTTTGGTCACGGTTGCAGTAGGCCGGTTTGGGCTGCTACTGGCCGCGAGTTGGGAGCTACCTGGAAAGTGGGTGTCCAGAAGCAGGTTGAGTGATTCATCACTTGAGGTTGTCCAAGAGCCATCGGTTTTTTTCAAACAGCTGGGCATCATAGGATTTGTGGAGAGGATTTTTCTTAGCTGCGATGCCTCAGAGGTTTCTGTAATTTTGTCACAGAATGACCTCCAGGATTGTCGCTTTGTCTTTATCAGTTCTTTTTTTTATAATTTGAGGGATTCTTTGTATGAGTCCCAGTCAGTCACTTTTCTTGTGCTTTTTGCTACGTTGAAAAGTTTTCTACACGTGTTCAGTCCCAATATTAATGTCCACCAATGCGGCTTTTTCTTGCCTCTTGGTTGAATAAGAGGGCAGGAAGCGACCTTAGCCTTATTGAGAGCCAGAGTAAATTCCTTGACTTTCATGTCAAGCTCATTTGTGTCACGCGGGGGACTTGATAGTTCAGAGCATAGCGTTTCTGAGAGTATTCCTCTGTATTTTGGCCAATCAGTTTTCCGGTAGTTCCGGAATGCTGGTTGGCTGGAGAGAGCATCGCTCAGACTGAATTGGATGTATCTGTGGTCTGAAAAAGAGTATTCAGACGATACCATCCACTTCGTTAGCCTTTGAGTGATGTTGTTGGAGACAAGAGTGATATCTAGCACTTCCTTTCGGTTTCTGGTTATAAAAATGGGCTCATTGCCAATGTTGCAAATAGAGAGGTTAGTACTTAAAATATAGTCAAAAAGTGACTCACCTCTATCATTGATGTCGGTACTGCCCTATAACGTGTGGTGTGCGTTATCGTCGCATCCGATTATGAGGCCAGTTTTTTGCCTTCCAGCTTCCAGTACCACCCTTTCTAGGTTATCACCAGGGACTGGGGCCCACATGGTCGTGGGCTAGGTAAGCCGATGCCAGCCAGTAGGAACCTTTGGCAGTCTCTAGTCTGGCAACGGTTAAGGGGGGGTCGCTGAGGTTGGGAAGTAGAAATACATTAAGGCTACGTTTCACTAATATACAAGTTCTGATCTTACCTTTGTCTCTTGTATAGAGCGGAGCGTATGCGGGTGTCCTAAGTCCACGAACCACGCCTTCTACAATCCATGGTTCCTAGATTAGGATAATATCTTCTGCGTTTTTTGAAAGACGTAGAATGAGTGCGGCCGAAGCCTTTTTTGGGTGATGGAGATTAATCTGGAGAGACCGTATTATTGCTACAGTTTTCCAGAGTAGCCTCTGACACGGTGTTGTTGAGGTCCTCCGATTCTGAAGATTTGCCCAAAAGCTCATCTTCTACCTCTCATCGTGTAGGACCTCTCTTTGCTTCGTCATCGGTTTCCATTTCCGACAGGGTGTCAGAAGAGAAGACAGACACCTCGGATAGATTGGAGTCGTCGGTATTCATTGTTCATAACCATTATGATATGAGTTAATTTGTTTTAGCACTTTCTCTATAGTAACAGCTGACTGACCTATCTGGTTTTATAATTAGATACCGAATATGGTACCTCTTATGTGGTAGATCTAATTTCTAGTAATAGAAATGAAGATAGATAGGGATAGAGCACATCCCCATGGGAGATGCATTTAAATTGTAGCAGCCTTTTGTGTTTTGTATCAGTATCAGAATCTGAATCCAACTCGGCATCCATCAAGAGCACCTGCTCACAAATTACAGACATTTTGCGATTCCATACGAAGGATACCAATAACCAACGATGTCCATAAGTTTTGAGAAGCATCGAGAGGAGTTAATCGCCGCTTGGAAAGATTTCTTGGACGATAAGAGCACCACAGATTGGTCACTCTATGGCTACGAGGGTCAATCGAATGACCTCAAGGTTAACTGGCAGAGTGAAGGCGCTCCAGTCAATCGTAAAGGATCATGCGCCAATCACATCCATGATGTGTCAAAAATTCTAAGCGGAGCTCATTTAACAATAAACGCACGCACAACGAAGATGACATCGATGAAGAATGTATTATGAAAAAATTAAGCAGCTCTACTTACAGTTTCAAGGAACCCCGTGCAGTTGTTGAAGAACAAAAAGCACCAGTTGGCACGAATTACACACGCGTTATTCCAACTAAGGAATTGAATGCATCAGTTATGCAGGATTTCTGGAAAAAGGAAGAGGAGGAAGAACGTCGGCGACTCGAGGCCGAAAAGGAACAGAAAAGACTGGAAATGCACAAGTTGGATCAGGAACAAAGAGCGAGAGAAGAGAAAGAACATTTAGAAAGAGAGAAACAAGTTGTTGATAAGAGTAAATTACAATCGGCTCATGTGCCCATTAAAACGTCACCACAACCTCTAAGTCCAGAAAAGACTCTGAAGAGTCCAACACATGGTATGACTGAAGCTGAACGCATGCGCCAGGTACGTAATCAAGAAGCCAGAGAATTGATAGGCTCACGAGTAGGAGCTGCTAAAGCTATTTTCACAAGAAACACCAGCGAGGGTCAATTGCAATTAAAGTTAAGTTCAGCGCCACCAGCTAATCCAGCACGTGCATCAATTGCTCAGAGAATAAATACCCTAACTAACCAGCAACCAACAGCGCAGCAACACGAGCCAGCAAATGTACCAGTATCAACACCAATACTAACACCAGCACCAGCAGCAGCACGAGCACCAGAACCAGCAGCAGAACCAGCAGCAGCAGCACCAATTGCGAAGGCAGCAGCCCCCATACCAGCCACGATAGTTGAAGAAGAAGCTCCAGTCAAACTAGAAATCACAGGAATAGCGAACGAGGAAATTCATCCAACCACAGCAGCCGAAGACTACATGGACAATGAAGATCAATATTCCACAATCAAGAGGTCACCACACAGTAAATCGAATTCTTTGCAATCCCCCGATGAAGTTACAGTAGTTCAACAGGTACCGACTGGATTAGAGTCTAATCAGAAGCAACCATCACCAGCGAATGGCTCGATAAATCAGATGAATGACATTGCCGACATATTGAATGGAGACTACTTAATTTGCCAGGACATAACGACTGATAATGGACTTAAAGCACGAGCTCTTTATGATTACCAGGCTGCTGATGAATCGGAAATCCCCTTCGATCCAGGCGATGTTATAACTCATATTGATCAAATCGATGAGGGTTGGTGGCAAGGACTTGGCCCAGATGGCACTTACGGTCTATTCCCGGCCAATTATGTGGAACTGGTTAATTAGAATGACACAGATTCACCATATTCTTCTTCTCTACAACGCATTCTCTACCCCATGCAGACGCATTCACAATTCTTGCAGAAGTATCCACAACTTAAGTATTCATTTTCCTCCTAGGGTTATCTCCCTCTATTAGTATTCTCTTTTTAAACATACACACCGCCCACTATTTGGAATGTGACTCCAGAAAAAAACCAACAACAACAACAGAAGAAAAAACAGAAAAATCTATTTTATACCTTTCAGTAGATTTAGGTAATAGGAAAGAAATTTTGTTAAGTAACGTCCTTTTGATACCGTTAGTTAAATATTCACGACATACCTAAACACAGCAATACATGTAGTAACACTTTTTTTTTACCTTTCATCACCAAATTGACACTTAAAAAAGGGAACGAGGGTGAAATAGTGAATTGGAGAAGTGGTAAAAGTTGGGGTAGGAAGTAAGTTTTAAGTGATGATGGCTCCTTCTCATGAATACTATTCGTGTCTTAGACAAGTTAGTTACGTTTGAAATTCAAATTAAAATATTGACTTTACTTATGTGGATCCTTTTTACCAAGTATTCAGTTAACAATGTTCGGCATTTGCTTTCATAATTAATGCAAAATGAAATACTCAAGGTTAACCTCCTTTGGACGGATCTAAGCGATTTTGGCTTTTTGAATTCAGACAATCTGCGGGTACGGGTAGTAATTACAGATAAATATAAAGTATACATCAGCTGAAGATAGGTGAGCTTGTAATTGTTTGCCACATCATATCTTCCAGACTTCGAACAGCCAGTTTACAATGATGACACTAAAATCTTTGTACGCTGATCGATTGTACAATTAGCTAGCCTGGTCGTAAAGACATTCAGGATAATGATAAGACAGCACAGAGGGAAAGTTCAACAAGGTTACTACGCAGCGCAAGGAAATATGTTCTGAAATCAAAATTGTCATAAAGAAGACGCTCACTTAAGCTTACAAATTTATTTTAATGCAGCGATCCCTTTCACCTCTTTCTTTTTGCACTTCTCTTACATTTTTTTTCTGTTCTACATAACATACCTTGCGCTCAGAGTTCTTCTTGGTTTATTGCGAAACCTAATGCCAATGGTAATCGGACAGATCTGAAGGTATTAAGCATTCAGAACTCACATTAAATGAACTCCGGCTGAGACACGGTAGCCTTCCACTCTCTTTAATCCCAGGCACACAGTTTTCAGTTGTCCAGGAGGTTCGGTTTTCCTTGACCTTTGGCTTTGACTCGAAGATCTTCTTTGCTAGAACATTATTGTCCATTCGACGCGACATACCTTTCTAGACTACATCCATACATTGATACAGTTCATATAGTTCGCGGTTGTATCCATTTGCCCCATATCCATAGCAGAATTGACAGGACCAATGTTTTGTAGGTCATGCATTTATCTTTCGTGCTTTGAATCCATTTGTCCCGCCAAACCGAAGTACCTGCGGTTTCTTAGGATAAGTCTTCGCCGAATCTCCATTAGAGTGTCATTCGTGGAGTTGTTGTTTACACCGAGGTATGTGAACGCCTTAACCATTTCGGAGCGAGCTACTATTGTCCCAGTCTGCGAAAATATCTTTTCATTGTTTTTAGACAACATCTACTTTATTTTGTCCTCGGTTTATTTCGTGTATTTCACCTGATGGGGTGACTAAAGATGTTGATGTCGTCGTGATGATGATGTCCCAGCAACTAGAGAGACTTGTTGACGATAATTCCTTTCGTGTTAACATCTGCCCTGCACACTGTTTGTCTCAGCACTACATTGAAGAAATCACTTGAAGGTGCACACAGTTGTAGTAGTTTGAACACACTGCACGACATGTTTTCCAGAGTAACGCGACATGGATATATCAATTCTACCGGGATCTCTCGAATGCGGCCATCGCCTTGTGAATCTCAAAAGATGAGCCTTGGAGTCGATAAAGAAATGGTAAATCTCGACTTGAAATTCGTGGCCTTTTCTAGAATTTGTCTTAGTGTGAAAATTTGGTCGATCTGACCCGAAAGCTACACTGGTCCGTTGCAAATAGTGTGTTGCAGTAAGCCTTGAGACCTTTACATTAAATGCGATCTTTTTATGCAACAGTAAGCCTCGATAGGATCGCCTGCCTTGAAGATGGGGCATAAAGATCTTATAGTCCAGTCATCGGCATACCGGCCGATGAGATAATAATCCTTAACAGTAGTTATAACTTTAGTGCCAAGCATTTAATACAACTTCTTATCATTGAATATGGATAAACAGAAAACAAAAGAGGTAACACAATTTAAAATAACCTACAGCAGCTATTCTTTTATTCAATTTATTTTCCGCATTTACGTAATCGATCATTTTTAATGAATGTGGCACGGAGCCAAGTCAGACGAGTCAGACGTTTTTTCTGTTTTTGTTATTTTAGTTTTAATTTTTATAATTTTTGTATCTCGTTTTTAATTTTGCGTTCGTGTATGTCCTTCTGGAGGTAAATTCCAATTATAAACAAAATTAATTGTATTAATTAATGTATTTAGATTTAATTGAAATTATTTATATAAATGCAACAAAAAAATAACAACAAAACAAAAACAATTTAGTCGAAGAGTTGATCGCGTTAAACGGGACATGGGTCGATGTTCGCATTTCGATGTCTCGTAGGGTGTTTCTCCAATCCAACAGGGCCAGGCTAACTTCTGAGTTAGCCTTCCAGTACCTTTTCAGGATTTTGTTAGCTTCTTGTACGTACCTCTCAGCCAATCCATTTGCTTGAGGAAAGTTGGGAATGGTCGTTTGATGCTTGAAGTCCAAAATCTTGACAAATTCTGTATCGAAACAATCATTTATAAAGCAAACATAATTTGCCAATTTTATAACTTAGTTTAAATTGTAATTTGCATTTGTTTTTAACTCATTCATTCGTTAATTCATCAGTCTTGACTCACTGTATGTATTCATATTATATACATTAACATAACAGCACAATGTACAGAATCTTATCATACCACATCGGATCATATACACGTTAATAGTTTTCCTTAGCAAAGCATTTTAATTAAACGCTTACTTATCGAGTGAAGACACATTCGGTGTCTTCTTAAATCAATAAAATTCGTTAATCGCCTTATGTTCACAGTTCTTTTTTTTCTTGTTTATTTTTCGCTAAACATTGAACATAATTTTGGTGACCCCGACGTGATCGTCGATAATTCATCGTTTATCAAAAGCTAATTGAATTGCGTTTTTTTAATCGGTTTGCATGTGCAATCCTGGGCTATTTGGACACTTGGACTTAACACGTGGTTTGTGAATCGTGAACTATTCGGGCATTCTGACTTCAACATAAAGCCAATTGTATTGGGCTTCTTGTCATTTCACACATGCACCTAACACAACGAATCTCGTGATGTAATAAATCGGAAATTCAGTGGCAAAATCTATTGATACTAAGCGAGAGATTCTCAAGGTTATAAAGGTCAGGTAAAACCCAACAACAGGTAATCATACACTTGGAATTGCTGTAAGTATGGCTGAGAAAAAGATAAAGCAGTTAACAACTAGTAGAACTACAATTATAAATCAACAATCGCGGATAAACGAATTTGTTATCGATGGTACGGCCGCAAGTGCTACCTTTGAGGAGCTTAATATCCGCTCCAAATCTCTTCGGTCATATTATGAAAAATTTTGTACGGTCCAAGACGCGCTTGATGAACTAGTCGAAGATGAAATTCTTGGAAATATTCGCGCCGAGTTTGAAGAAACTTATTTCGTAAATTAGAAGTTCTAATAAAAAATATTAATTCAGCGTGTGAGACCAAACACGGAAACAGTAAAATAGAATCGCCTATAAAACTTCCCGTAATTGAATTGCCTTCGTTCGATGGTGACGTGACCAAATGGAACTCTTACTACCGGTCCTTTATTAGATTAGTGCATGAAAACGAATCATTAGACGATCATACTCGTTTTATATATTTAAACTCCTCGATAGTCGGTGCCGCGCGAAAGACAATTAAATCTCTTGAAAGTTCTTCAGAGAATTACAGTTCTGCTCTTAAACTACTAGAGCGTCAGTACAACAACAAAAAGGTCATAGCGCAAGAGCATCTAAAACAATTGTTTTTCTTTACGCCTACCAATAAGTCGCATACGGGTATTAGAGAACTTATCGATAGCTACAATTGTCATTTGAGAGCATTGGCTAGTTTGGGTGGTCCAACCAAAAGCTGGGACGACCTTATAGTTTTTCTTGTGCTAACAAAGCTTGATCCCTCAATTGTCCAAAAATGGGAGGAAACGGACTGCCCAGAGGACCGTTTACCCAGCTTGGAAGAAATGTTTAAGTACCTCGAAAAACTATGTCGTTCTATGGAAAGTCGAGCAGATCTAAAGCCTCAGTCTTTGCATAATTTACGTTCATCGATACGTAATAGTTCAACTCATAGAAAAACTTCGCATTTATCCACAAATTCAAAGGATAGTTGTTCCCTTTGTTTAGACACTAATCACAAAATATTTCAATGCCCTAAGTTTCTTAATCTTACTCCCTTTCAGAGGTTTAAATCCGTAAAGGAGCTGAAACTTTGTCTTAAGTGTTTGAAGTCAACCCATTCGATGACAGTCTTCCAATCAACCAACTGCAAAAAATGCGGTCAACCACATAACTCGTTGCTTCATTTTGAAAGAAACTCTTGCGGCGGCGGACATAATTCGATGACTACAAATTCAGCATCAATTCCTCAAAATCGTAATACATCACATAGCGGGATAGTCGACAATGAAATCGCGATCTCATCAACACCTTCCAAATCGTCCTTCAATGCCTTGCATGTAAAACAAGAAGGCCACATCCTCTTGGCAACTGCAATAGTGCACATCGTCGATCGTCATGGAAGGCTCCAATCATGCAAGGCGTTACTCGATTCCTGTTCGCAGCTCAGTTTTATAACGGAAAACTGTGCGCAAAGGCTTCAACTAACCCGTACCAAACACATTACACCAATATCGGGTATCGGCGGCGCAGAAACAAAATCTACTGAAAGGATTCAACTCGCAATAAAATCAAGGCTATCGGATTACTCCGCTGACATCGAAGCATATATCCTACCTCAAATAGGGGAACCTCAACCCACAATTTCGTTCGACATTTCTAAGTGGAAGGTACCTCTTCATGTCAAGCTTGCCGATCCAAAGTTCTTTCAACCATCTACTGTCGACATATTGATTGGGGCAGAATTATTCTATGAGCTTTTACTTAATGAAAAAATTCATTTAAATAACTTTTTAATATTGCAGAACACCGTCTTAGGCTGGATTGCTACTGGCAAGTTTCATTACCCAACAACACCAAGGAAATCCTGTATTGTCGCTACGAAACTATCATCTACCTCATCGCTGGAAAACTTAGTGAGATCTTTTTGGGAAATCAAAAGGCATGATGAGCCTTCAGGAAAACTAACAGCTGAAGAAATCCAATGCGAAAATCACTTCTTGGACAACTTCGAACGTACCAACCTCGGACAATTTGTGGTAAGATTGCCATTTCGAGAAGATCCAGAAATTTTAGGTAATTCCTTTATTATGGCTACTCGTAGATTTTACAATGTTGAACGTAAACTTAAGAAAAATGAATTAGTGTATCCGTTATATAGAGAATTTTTGATTGAATACGAAAATTTGTCTCATATGGTAAAATTATCTTCGGACGACATTCCCGTTTCGAATTATTTCTTGCCACATCATTATGTTGAGAAGCACAACCAAATTAAGAGTTGTATTTGATGGTTCTGCCAAAACCACTTCTGATCAATCTATTAACAGTATACTTATGGTAGGCCCTACAGTGCAACCAGACCTATTCGCAACAATTATTCGTTTTAGAACCCATAAATTTGTGTTTACATGTGATATAAGTAAAATGTATCGCCAAATTTTATTGCACCCAGATGATCGCAAATACCAACTTATACTTTGGAGATCTAGCACTGCTGCACCGCTTGAAGTATTTCAACTTAATACAGTGACCTATGGGATGTCATCGTCTTCTTATTTAGCTACTCGTACTAGGTGCCTTATTCAGCTCGCAATCGAATATGAAACAACATTTCCAAGGGCATCAAGGATCGTAAAAAATGATATGTACGAGTATGTCGACGATTGCATGACGGGAGCAAACACCCTAGAAGAAGCCGTAGGTATCCAATCTGAGCTAGTAGAACTGTTAAAAAGGGACATTTCGAATTGAGAAAGTTTTGTTCTAACTACCAAACTCTTCTTAAAAACATTCCGTGCGAAAATAAGGAGCAGTTACTTCACATAAAACAAAATGACGTAGTTAAAGCCCTTGGGCTAATATGGCAACCAGAAGATGATTGCTTTCAATTTAACATCAAGCCCATGACATCTGGTATTTTATCGAAAAGAATAGTTTTATCAGAGCTAGCTACCATCTTCGACCCCCTAGGATTAGCCTGTCCTGTCGTTGTAAAGGGAAAAATATTTGTTCAAGGTATATGAAAGCAAAAGGAGCTAACTTGGGATTCGCCCTTGTCCATTTCTGAAACTCAACAATGGAAACTCTTTAGATCTCAAATTGCAGACCTCGAATGCCTTAAATTCAAGCGCTTTATTTTGTCTAAGCATAAACCAGTTACGGTAGAACTACAGTTCAGTTTCAGTTTAAATGCATTTTTATTTTTTCAACTTAAATTACTCTTAAATGCTAGACAAAAAAATGCTTAAAAATTAGCTTAAATAACTTACAAATAATCTTATTCTAACTTACTGGCCCCATGCGGGCACTCTAAGTTAAACCTAACACTTAAACTATGTCTTTCAACGAATCTTACAGTCTAATTTTATTTTATTTTTACATTTATTAATACTAAAACTAAGAAAATAAATTTTAATCAAAAAAACTTAGTATCTGGACTTTTTTTTAATTTTTTATAAAACTTAAAACTAAAAGCCTACAATCTACCTAAAAATAAATCTTAACCTACTTACATCTAATGCATACATAAATACATATATATACATACATAATATATATATACATAATATATAAATATATGTATGTATATATATATTTTTTTTCATTTTTTTTATATTTTTTTTTCTTAAAATCTAACTTAAACCTACCTAAAACTATGTAAGCCGGCCATGGCTAAAAAAAAAAAAAAAAATAATAATAATAATAAAAAATAAATAAAAAATACTCTGGCTCACCTTGCTTCACATGAAGCTAACTATCACTGGAGGAGTTCGACGACGAAGCATCCTCCCCTTCAAAAAGCCACCAAAATTGTTGGTGCTGCTGAGCAACATCCCTCATGTCGCGACTCCCTACCGCCCTACTGAACCGGAGACGCTCCGCACTGCCATGTGCGACGTCTCTGTCGTAGTTGAGTCGCCTGTCCGCAGCTGTTCGAGCAACGTGGAAGATTAGCGGCACCGCCAATCTGTCCTGGATCAAACCTTTGCTATCTAGATAGAGGAACGCCTCTGGAGGAATAAAGCCGTCAAAGCGAACTCTCTCGTGATACATATAATTGGGGTAGTAAGCCCCGGAGATCAGGTTGTTCGATGAGGTCATTGCTCTTGCAACGTGCCTTCGAGTCAACTTAATGACGAAATTGTCCACTCTTATTAGGTTCGCCCTATTGTATAAGACCTCATTAGGATAGAATTTTATGTACTGAGACTCTGGTGTTCTGTATAGGCGAAGACAAGTCCTAAGACAAGCCCTCTCAAACACCCGAATCTTTTCCAATAAACTTGCTCTCACGTTGAACCACACGGGACATCCAAATACAAGCATGGGCCTGATAAGGGCCATGTAGCAGATTACCTTCACCCTCGCGTCGAGTTGGCTGTTATAAAACAGTCTCTTTGTAAGGGCAAAAGCACCTTTGGCTCTGGCCAGAGCAACCTCTATATGTTTGTTAAAATACAGAAATTGATCTAGCCAGATCCCAAGGTATCTGACTACATTTCGACAAGCAAGTGGCTGCCCTTGCTGTCCCACGATCGAGAACTTTCGCCAATTCTTTCTGGTATCCCTAGAGGCCCCAGACAAAGGCGTCCTAAACAGAATGGTTTCCGACTTCTGAAAGTTGATTTTCAACTTCCAGTCATCGCAATATCGCTTAATTTTGTCGAAGTCACGCTGCAAAAGCATATTAATGACCTCAATCTTTTGACCTGATCTGTACGCGATTATGTCGTCTGCGTACGCTATGGCATGGTGAAGTGAACCTATCAGATCACTCGTGTAAATGTTGAATAGGATCGGCGAATTTACCGCACCTTGTTGCAGACCGTTTTTAATGTTAAATGTTCCAGCAGAAGTCACATCGCCATTCTTCACGATGAACTGTCTACTGGAGAGCATATCGAAAAGAATATACAGCAGTGGTTTACTAATGCCCAACCTGTCCAGATTGAAAAAGAGTCCTTCTAACCATACGGTATCGAAGGCCTTCTCCAAGTCAATCAGGCAGGCACCAGTGCACTGGTTCTTGGCTTTGTTCCATTGGATATCAGAAACCAGTTTCGACGCAGCATGAATGATATCATGCCCCGCTTTGAAACCGAATTGATTATCCGGAACTATATGTTTGTCCTCAACCCACTTAGTCAGGACTCTATTGATCACCTTCTCGAATACCTTACTGATGTTTGGAAGAAGACTGATCGAGCGGAGGTTCGCCGGATTGGAAGTGTCTTTATCCCTTTTAGGGATGGGATGCACCACCGCAGTTTTCCAATGCGCTGGATAATGTGCGTTATTCATTGCATTATTAAACAGGGTGGTATAAATGTCCACCGCTTCTAGAGGGAGATGTCGAAGCACAATGTTCGGTATTTCATCGGTTCCCGCTGATTTCTTACTTCTAAGTGATTCGAAGATCGTTTGGAGCTCTTCCTTCGAAATGAACGGGGGTAGTACCCTATCGTTGGTGATGGCATTATTTGCCATATTTTCGTCACTGAACTGGGTGAAACCTGAGCTCTCGAATCGCCAATTCACAATATCATTTCGAAGGTAGGAATTGTGCAAAAGGACTCGATTCTCCAGATCGTGGTTCGGTCCAATGATAGCATTTGCCTTGTACACTTCCTGGAAAGTCGCTCCTATAGCCTCTACTTGCTCCTGCGGATCCTCGATCACAAAGAAGTTGTCATCATCAACAGCCTCATCTGGATCTATGCCCGCTGCTACCAGTATTTGTTCGTTGTTCGTCGTTCGGGCGATTTTAAGACATGGAAGGTCGTTCTGATTATTTCTCCGAAATATTTTATTTATTTGCGGGAACATATTCGGGTTGCTGGTGTTTACAGACCGAATTTTATTGTTCCAGTACAAACTTACAGATGCTCTGTAATTTTCCTTTATTAATGTTTGGAGGTTTTTAATCGACGACTTCAGTGTCATGATCTCCGGGTTATGTCTGTCAGTAAACTGTCTGTACAACGGTAGAACTACATGCCTTCTCCGATGCCAGCGAGGCCGCATATGGAGCTTGTTGTTACATACGCACTATCGACACAAGTGGTTGTGTAACAGTTTCACTCATTTGCGCAAAGTCTCGTGTAGCACCATTGAAATTCACAACCTTGCCAAGACTCGAACTATGTGCAGCCGTCGTTATGGTAGAGCTTGTAAAAAGACTTCTAAATATTTTTGATCTTCAAATTGATAATGTTTTTTATTATACGGATTTGAAGGTGGTATTGGCATGGATAGCAAGACCTTCATACTCCTGGCACACCTTTGTAGCAAATCGCGTTGCCCTAATTCAGGATCACAGCCGCTTATACCAGTGGTAACATATTGAAGGAAAATTAAATCCAGCGGATCTGGTATCCCGCGGTGTAACTGCTAAGAAACTTTCGACATTGTTTTTATGGTTTCACGGACCACCGTGTCTGCAGAGGGAAGATATTTCAGAATTCCTTCAGCAAGACATTAAGGCCCCAGAGGAAGTTCCTGAACGCAAACAAAACAAGTCGGTTTTGTTATCAGCATTTAAAATCAAATCTCTGGTTGAAACCGTTGATCATCACAATTCCTTTCTAAGATTAAATCGCATATTTGGATATGTGTTTCGGTTCCTCCATATTTTGAAACCTGATAAGAACATCTACCCATTAGATGCAACTCTTTGGCCCGAAGTACTTAGCGGAGGACTAAAACTTATAATTCGTAATGTTCAAATGTCATCATTTAGTCGAGAGTACCAAGATCTCTTACAAGGAAATGGAGTATCCAACAAGAGCCCTATTAAACCATTATCACCGTTCATTGATGAAGACAATATTATTCGCGTGGGATATGTAACGCCAACATAAGTTTTGATGCGAAGCATCAAATCCTTTTGCCAAAGAACCACATATTGCCTCGATTAATTTTAACCTTTCTTCATATAGAAAACTCGCATGCTGCACCTCAAGCGCTACTGTCGATCGCGCGACAAACTTACTGGCCGTTGGATGGACTAAGAGCAGCTCGGAAGGTTGTCAACCGATGCTTAAGATGTTTTAAGGTAAAGCCAGTTACCTATCAACATGTCATGGGCAACTTGCCATCGGGAAGAGTTTTGCCATCCCGCCCATTTACAATAACAGGCATCGACTTCTGTGGACCATTCAACAGCCACTTTAAAATTCGTGGAAAACCACCTACAAAGGTATACATCTGCATCTTTATTTGTTTTGCTACTAAGGCCGTACACCTGGAGCTCGTCGGTGACCTCACAAGCGAGGCCTTTATCAATGCTCTAGAACGGTTTATATCTAGACGTGGAAAATGCACTACAATATTCTGCGATAACGCCACCAATTTTGCTGTAGCTAGATCGGAACTTCGAGAGCTTCGGAATTTGTTTTTGCAGCAGCACCACTCTGACTCAATACAAAGGCTGTGCGAAAAGGATCATATTAGCTGGCGCCCCATCACCCCACGATCACCTCATTTCGGTGGACTTTGGAAGGCAGCTGTCAAATCTTTCAAGCACGATTTCTACAGAGTGGCAGGAAACTTAAAACTAACTTATGAGGAACTTCATACAATTGTTGTCAAGATAGAAGCCGTGTTAAATTCTCGACCTATAACTCCAATGTCGTCAGATCCAAATGATCTTGAGCCTCTCACTCCTGCACATTTTTTAGTAGGAGCACCCCTGGCATCTTTTCCTCGACCAAATTATTCTATGGAAAGTTATAATCGTCTATCTCATTTCAGGCAAATCCAACAGTCATATCAACATTTTTGGAAACGATGGTCGACCATCGACTGCATCAGTTGCAGCAACGCAAAAAATGGACCTCGTCTCATCTTAACATCGATATTGGTACCCTAGTATTGATTCAAGAGGTAAACTTACCACCACTTAAATGGATGACTGGCCGTGTAGTAAAAATTCTGCCTGGCCCCGATGGAGTCGTACGAGTCGCTGAAGTTCAAACGAAGGCTTGATATTTAAAAGAGCAGTATCGAGACTTTGTCCCTTGCCTATAGAAAATTCAATAAATTCTTGAAGATACATAACATCTTCAAGGTGGGCGGCTTATGTATCGAAACAATCATTTATAAAGCAAACATAATTTGCCAATTTTATAACTTAGTTTAAATTGTAATTTGCATTTGTTTTTAACTCATTCATTCGTTAATTCATCAGTCTTGACTCACTGTATGTATTCATATTATATACATTAACATAACAGCACAATGTACAGAATCTTATCATACCACATCGGATCATATACACGTTAATAGTTTTCCTTAGCAAAGCGCTTTAATTAAACGCTTTTTTTTATCGTTTGCTTTTATCGAGTGAAGACACATTCGGTGTTTTCTTAAATAAATAAAATTCGTTAATCGCCTTATGTTCATAGTTCTTTTTTTTCTTGTTTATTTTTCGCTAAGCATTGAACAAATTCCAAATTGAATTTCTTTGATGCGAACTGCGGCGAAGAAGATCGCTTTAGAAGTAGATCGCTCTGAAGTAGATCCTTCCAATATGCAAAAATCGAAGAAACTGGAATATCTATCAGGTATCAGGGTAATGAAGGGACCATTTTCAATACCAGTTCTTTCTTTGCTTTTGACATCTGTATTGATTCACAAACAGCGCATGATTTTACAAAAGCCAAAATAAACAGCCTCTAGCACGACTAACTGACCGCTAGATACCAGGATGTCCCTCATGAATTTTTCCAAGCATTGTTTTCTTTAGTGAAGCTGGTATATATCACAATTTATTCCCCTTTCCTCGTATTGCTAGTGCTTCCTTTTCCATTTGAGGATAATTCGGTTATGCAGATGTTAAGGCCCTCGAATCATATGCAACTGGCTGGACGACTTGCAATATTGCTGCTCCTAAACTATGCTTACTAGCATCGACCTGAAGCATTACCTCGGCATTTGAGTCAAAATAGCGCAAAACCGGTGTACAGTATAGCACCCTCTTTAGTTTATCGAATGTTTCTTTGTAATTTTGGTTCCCTTCCCAGCAAACGCCCTTTTTAATTAATTCCCGAAATGGTTGCGTGAGCTCGGACAAATTTCCAATGAACTTTCCTAGGTAATTTACCATCCCCAAAAGTCTTTGAAGTTCCGTAACATTAGTGGGTGATTTTAATCTGTTAATAGCTTCGACTTTACTTTTTTCAATCTGTATCGCGTTTGACGTAAGTACATGACCTAAGAACTTTACCTTTGTAGAGAAAAATACGCATTTCTCTTTGTTTAGCTTTAAACCTGCCTCAAGAAGTATGGTGAGCACTTTCTTTGTTAACGACTTTAATTTATCCCTTGTCTCCGCGTGCAGAAGAATATCGTCCATGGACACCTCGATATTTTTATGTTGCTCAAACAGACTTGACATAATTTCCTGAAATATTTCAGGTGCCGAAGCAAGACCAATCGACAGTCGCGTATACGAATATCATCCCCATGGGGTTGGGAAGAGGTGTAGAGTTGTGCTTTGCACGTGTTTCTCTGGGATATTGTCTATAATTCTGCTAGCTCTCCCGATTTTTCAAACCACAGGATTTTCCTCTGTAGAACGCATATAGCTTTGTACTCTGAAATTCGGATACTTGCAGTTGCAGTCTCAACGTGGTTATAAAATATGGTGACAGTCCTGTCTCCGAGTGTTATGCGCTATTCGAAAGAATTATTTGAGGTAGAAGTGTATATAGTTTTTCCACACTCTGACATTTTGCACTGTTGCAAGAAATACTTCAAATTTCATATACCTGCTGTTTTTATTGATTGCACGCTTTCGAGGATTAAACGTTCCTTAAAGAAGTTCTTCAACAGTAAGATTATTAGCAGTTATGTATGCTACTTATATATTCTTTTAAAATCTCGATTGCTTCTCGTTCATTGCGGACTTATTTTCCAGTAATTGTGCCAACTTTTGAACCAGTCAGATGTATTTTCATATCCGTTCTCACTCTGTTCTGATTATTTAAAGAAATTCGCTGCTTGCCTTCATGTTTATAACTCAACTACCTGTCATCGCTTCTCAATTTATTTTCGCAGAATCCAATACAAAACCGAATAACTAAAAAACATCATCGGCAGTAGTTCTAAATCTTCTCTTTGTTAACTATTTCTCTCTCCTTTATTACACTCTCCTGCTTCGGAATTTCTTGGACTCAATAGAACCGATAAGCAGACTGCTGAATAATTGTAACGAAGTAGCAGCAGTCTTTTCCAACTTAAGGCATATCCCCCTCTGTTGAATATTTTAAACAAATTTTTCGAAAAGATAATATGTCGCCTCCCAAACCCCCTAAGCATACTTGCTTCAGATTCACCATTCTATTGAAATACGATTGAATGATGCTCGTCAAACCTTACTCCGATGTATTCAAACTGAACGGAAGGTCGATGAAGAAAATCAAGCCCAACCAAAACGCAAAGCAAACTAGACATAAGTATAGGGCTGGGCTTAAAAATAATAATTATCGGCCAAAATACAAACTGGAGCCTCAAAATAGAAACATTCGTATTTCCTTCTTTCTCCAAAGCGATTCGTTTTGCGAGGAGTAGCAGAACTTTGACCCTCACCCATTTCCTCCAACATATCTCATTCATAAATAAACGTTTGTCCTTTAGCCTTACTCCTAGTTCCTGCATTAGAAATTACTCATCCCTTCTTCAGACTAATTGCTCAAATTGCATCCATAGGTAACATATTTTCAACTACCCTTAGTCATCCTATGGTTTCCCCTACAGGCAAACCTTCCAAGCAGCCAGCTAATTGGAATGCCAATGCCGGCTAAGAAATTATAGACTGTACAAAAAAGTTCAGATATATTTTGCCCATAAATCGTATGCCTTGCTTGTAGTATTAAACTGGCTTACGACGTCACTGGGCTCACAACCCTATAAGGAAGAGATTAAAAAGACTAATGGCCTCGGATAAAAATGGATTCACTGTTGACGACCCTTGCAAATGATTCGGACACTTAACAGGCCACGTGCTGCCAAGCAAATTACAATAGAAAAGGCCTTTGACTGCTATCACGCAGATATCACCGCCATCCAGAAAGTGCGTTGGGATGGGCCGAACATAAGAAGGATGAAAAACTGTGATATATAAATATTTTACTATGGTGGTTGCTATAGAAAAGAGAAGTTGGTCATATTCGGATACAGATTTGCCATATGCGACATGTGACCGAGCGTCTTATAACAATCCCCGTCAAGGCTAAATTCGCTAATAAAAGCCAAAAGAAGACCCCACCAAAGAATATGTCTACGAGCTCCTCAACATGACATATGAGCAATATACGAAGTATTACGGTAAAATCATACTAGGCAATTCCAACGCCAGGATAGAAAAGGCGGACAGCTATAGTAAGACAGTTGGTAAGCAAAGCCTACGCGATGCGGATTTAGGATTATTGGCTTTGCTGCAGGACAAAATATCACTATAGCAAGCACGCGGTTTCCTCAACACAACATATACAAGGGGACATGGCTGTCTCCAGATCATCAAACCTAAATCAAATTGATCATTTTGCGATAGACGTAATACATGCCACAAGTATTCTGGACGTCTGATCCTTCCGGGCAGCTAACATTGACTCCGATCGCCACCTTGATGCAGCCAAGCGCCACAATAAACGATAGCTAATGTAAGAAGATATAACGTAGAAAAGTTGAAACTGCCGAACGCATATTCCGAAATTTCTCAACAACTCCTTTGCCGCCAGGATCTAGTACCGAAGACCAGTGGCAACGTTACCAACGTGCCATCAGAGACGTGGCAATTGGTGTGATGCGTTTCATCCGACTATCACCAAGAAATCCATAGAAAGCAATGCTGCAAGGAAGGACGAGAGCTGCTAGTGAGCTCTACGAGCAAAGGAGACGGAAAGAGCATCGGCTTCTACTGAAGTAGAAAAAAATAGCACGAGAAGCTCGCAATCGAAGATACTGGGAGGTTTTACTCCAGGAATATCGTACGCAAGCTCTACCAACAGTTTAAAGAATGTGTCGAGGCAAGAAGACCCATACAGAAGCCTAAAGTAATGAAGGTCTGTTCTGAGAATATGGAAATACTTCTGCTGCGGCGGAAAAGTCTCTCAACCGTCATCAGACTGAACAGACCATTCAACTTAGACGATGATAGCCAAAACTTCCGTCCACCTGACAAAGCGAAGTAAAGATAGCAATATCTAAACTGAAATCCAATATAGCAACTGAACATGACAGCTTACCGGGAAATGTATTCAAAACCGAGGAATGGAAATAACTTTATGTAGATGTTACACTAACTTATTCTCAGATCTGGTCAGAAAAGTGTATGCCTGATGAATGGAATCTCATTACCGTAAGCCCGATCCACAAAAAAGGAGACATCTTCAACATCCGATACAAGATCTTATCTGCTATATTGTGTGCACGTCTGAAACCCTTTGCCAACAACCAGGTTGGTCTCTATCAGTGCGTTTTCAGACCAGGAAAGTTCACAATCGACCAAATCTTCACACTCTGGCAGATCCTGGAAAAGAAGACTCAAGAAGACCAAATAGATAGGCACCATCTTTTCATTGATTTTAAGGTCGCATATGACAGCATTTACAGCGACGCGCTATATAGAGCCATGTCTAGTGTTAGCGTCCTTGCCAAAATCGTCCGTCTGTGCAGAATGACGATGGAGTACGCTTGCTGCTCCGTCAAGGTTGGTAACCATTTAGCCTAGACCTTTGAAGTCAAAAAAGATTTAAGACAAGGTGACGCGCTGTTATGTGATTTGTTTAATATCATTCTTGAAAGAATTATGCGGAACTCACATACGAACCCTGGAGCCAGAGTCTTTCAAAAGTCTGTGCAACTACTATGGTACTCGGATGATATCTACAAAACTTGGTGCACTGCACACTCTCACCGATGCGTCCGGTAGTCCCTACCAGGATTTAAATCACGGTACTATGGGAGTCAGGAGCCCCTCAGATCTCGGTCCGGGCCTGACTTGTTGAGGTAGGCCTGCTTGTGGGTGCATCATGGTGGTTGTGTTTTAAACCCAAATTCAAATGTAGAGTTGCAATAAGTACGGAGTGCTATGACCCTAAGAGCAGTAGGAGGTTTTAGGTCGGAATTTGTGCCTCCAACACAAGTTCCCCTTTGGTATTATTCTAATGTGAGTAAGCGATGGACAAGGCGTATTGTTGCTCTCATGGATGTATCGGTATCCCGCAAACTTAAGTCTTTTACGTTAAAAACGTTGACATAGTTGTCACCTATGCGTTGGCTGGTATTGAAACGGAAGCTGCCAAAATGGGTTTAGCAGTAAATGAGGGCAAAACCAAGTATACGCTGTTAACAAGAAGAGTCATACAACATCAACAAATTGGGCAGAATGTCATTATCGACAGCAATAATTTCGAGGTAGTTAAGAACTTTCAAATTTTCCAACAACACCTCATTAATACGAAAAATCACTGCTTCAAGAAAAACTAAGCAGATAAGACCTTGATCCCACCATGGACTCTACCGAAAGTGGATGAAGATCATCATTTCGAGGGAAAAATCCTGAAAAAAACAATCGGTCCCGTTTGCGTTGAGGCGCTTTGCTCTACTACTATAAGACCGTACTTTATCTTACTCAAACCTGTTTTCTGAAAGAATGCGTTCAACGAGCTGTCTTCGATGAGAGCGAAATCCAAGCTGCGATTAGGATCCGCTTGAACAAAATATTTTCAGGAACGCGTTCTTTCCGAAGCTTCGTACAATCAGAATTAAATACGCATCCACCACAGCGATTTATTATAATTAACTTCATCTCAAATTTTTCGATTTATAAACCGACCTCCTGGTGGGTAGGACGCTGTATCCTTACTTAAGTTTAAGTCATTAATATAATCACTCAAAAGTTTTATTAAACAAGAAACTTAAAAGCATTTTATGCGGTATAGTCCCCTTATTTGTCTGGACTTGGAGAGATAATAAACTCAATCATGTATCAAGAACTTAGCATTTCGCCGACAATAAAGCCGCGTCCTTAAAATCGACTGTTTATCTCTTTGCACGTCCTATTCCATGAGTCCCCACACTTATATACATCTGTACATACGTCTGTTCAGTTTCCATTTCCTGTGTCAAAATTTCATCTATGAGTTATCAGTTTCCTCTGCCCACCCAGTGAGTAGAGATTAACCTAGATTCAAAATTGTAACTTCCATATCAATGGATGTTGCCAGTTTTCCATTTAACGATTATATCCACACATGAACAATAGATTTTTTATTTGCTGAACTCTGTGGGTCGTGTAACATTTGCCATCTGTGGACAGAACAGAATATTTTATTTTCAAAAGGCATTCATTACAAAACCATTTTTTGTGCTCGTACTTTTTGTTAATGGCGGGCGAAATAAATTACAATTGACATTCTATTCTATGTTAGTCCTGTATGAGTTATTTGTTTCTGATTTTTAATTTCAATATTTTCCCCTAAATAGAATATAAGTGTCCTCCATGCATGAACATAGTCACAGAATATTTACCCTCCGGCATTCAACGAATTCTCGCAGCCAAGTTCGAAGGAAATTCCTCGAAATATATCTACATCGTCGCGATAAATTCCAAGGCCCAAAGGCTCCACAATTATCAGCATCACATTGGGAATAGATTTCTGTGGCAAGTACTATGTATTGGGGAAGATGGAAATTCCAAATTTATCTGGCCTACCAAATTGAGTAGAGCGCTCTGTAATAATAATAACCGCTGCCAGAGTGGCAAAACCACCGAATATCGTGAAATCTTAACACGCAATGACTTACGAGGAGAGCAATTTAGGATTTCAGCAATTTTAATCAAGGTTCATCACTCAAAGTCCAAAGAATTTAACTTTAGGGGCAGGGGTAGAGGTCAGCTTTGAAATTTGAAAGCATAAGCATAATTGGCCGACTTATTGTAGAAAGTCAATAACTAGAATGTTTCAGGCTAATAAATTCCGTATTTATCAGCCAAAAGACCATACGTAATAATGGTTCGATGGTTACATACGAGTAGTTGTATGGTTTCATGGCTTTATCACCAGTCGTCGCGTCGCGTCGCGTCATAATCTTTATTTTATTCTTTAAGATACAATTTGAAATGCCGCAACCATCATGGGGGCGTCCTATTATATCTTCCTCCAGTGGCATTGTATCGTCGGCTCCCGTTTCCATGGGAATACAACAAAAGTATTTCACCAAGTATTTCCATTTAAGAGGGGTGGTATTATATGGCAACCCGAACGTATGGCGGTGGGGTTTTATGGCAAATAAACCTAAATGAAACATTGGCCCATAAAGTACTAAGTACCAGATGTTGGTGGTTGAAGTAAACCGCTGAAAGCATAAAACCCCAAATGATTCTTGACGATTCGCATCGGAACGAAAAACAAAACAGAAACAAAGATCCTTTGGAAGCGGTTTAATTATTGTATTTTTCTACAAGATTTCAAGGTCACAAACGGATGTTGCTTCCCTTCAAACAATGTACGGTAGACGTCTTTGAAAATTTATCAGACACAAAAATGTGAGTTTACCAAAGACGCTTGCTTTGGCATTTTCTGAAGTGTATGGGTGAAATGTTGAATGGAAAAGAGTTTCATGTGGATGAAGTAGCAGATATTTTATTGTCTACTGCCGAAGACAAATATTTTCTTTATGAAAAGTATTTTTTGTTTCGTCTCAAAACGTGGAATAACAAGATGAAAGTGTTTTTCTAAGAAGCTGACTGATTTTAAGAGGGATCGAGAAGATACTAAGGAAAATAAAGGAGCCCTAAACAAAATAATGGATAATCTGAAATGAAAGGAAATTTATTGGAAATGTTTAAGATTATATCAATCTTCAGCAAGTGGCTCTTCTGTGGACTAATATTGCAGAGAAATTATAAAAAAAACAAGCGAACTTGCTTAAGTCGTGTTCTCAAACACTTGTGTGGTTTGTAAAGTTTACCTTCACCAAGCCTGTGGTGAGTCTGTATAAAATTTCAATGCACACTTGAGTGTAGATTATAGTGAATATGTGCATAGAAAAGTTGATAAATCTTCTTTCCTTTACCTGATTGATTGAAATATGCATTCCAAAACTTTGGCAAGACTTACTATGAGCGAAGACGTTCAACGGAGGAATTGCCAACTGTTGAGCTTTTATGGCTATCAAATATCAAATTGATATCTTTCAACAAAAAGCAATTCATCGGTATTAAAGTTATCAACTATCAACATTTTTGATGAATTGCGAATTTCGTGAAGATTTTTAATCTATTGTGAATATTTCTTTAGACAAACTTGGTATTAAAGCTTTCAAAAAAAACTGGCATGTATGCGAAAAAAATTTAACGCAGCCTGTTAATGAGCCCAAGCTAATACCAGACGTTGATAGTCATACCACCAGCTAATTTCTCGTACACCGACCACTCAGTTAGAGGAAAAATTCCTAAACGAACCGCATGGCAATACGAGAAAGCCAATTGGAGCGGTCTTAACAGTTTCTTTAGGAATTTTAACTGGTCGTTATGTTTCCTCAATAACGCAGCGGCTGCTGATATGATTGCAGACACCATTCTCTTTGGAATGAGATCCTTTATTCCTCATCGGATGAAGAGTATCAAACCAAAAGAGAAGGCATGGTACGACTCGAGCTGTAAAGAGGACGTCAGGGTTAGAGAAATGTTTTTTCGCTCCTACAACACCAACCCGACAGAGGAAAACCGAAAAAAGTTCAAACGAGCCAGAAATAATTGCAACGCATTTATTAAGTGTGCGAAATTCCAATACCATTGAAAGAGGTGGCAGAAAATACTGCAATGTCCCAAAGGCAGTAAAAATTGTTGGTGGTTCGACAACAACCTTAGAAATTCAACCGCATCATCAATCCCAACGCTCATTTACAATGACATTCCAGAGCTTTCAGCTCTTTAGACAAGGCCAATCTGCCTCGTCCTGCCACCTCAAAATATTCTGATTGTGCTTTGTCTCCGCCTATACTTGAGTGCATCGAATCTTCAATGGGACGAATCTACTTTCGCACTCGTGTAATAGCAAGAGTACTTAAAGATCTCAACGTACATAAATCCGCTGGTCCGGATGGAATATCTCCCCCTCTTCTGAAGAGGTGTTCTCCACGGTGGCAAAACCACTGCGTAAGCTTTTTCATTATTCCTACTCTTTAGCACTCTTCCCGAGCAGACGGAAAACAGCATTTGTCCAGCCCGTCCCTTAACAAGGCGAATCATCTTCTCTCTCCTTCTACAGACCCATTGCACTTACGTTCCTTCTTTCCAAGGTCATGGAAACGCTGATAAATCGTCAGCTCATGAAATATCTCGAAACACGAAAACTTCTCAATGACCGGCAATATGGTTTTCGTAGCAACAGGTCCACTGGTGATTTGATGGCATGTCTCACCGAAAAGTGGAACCAAAGCGTACATCAATCTAACGAAAGCAGGATAGTTGCACTTGATATTTCTAAGGCATTTGACAGAATTTGGCATCAGGCTCTTTTGTTGAAAATGCGTGCGTTTGGGATCGATGACTCTTTTCTTGAATGGAGTAGAGATTACCTTTCGGAACGTTCAATTCAAGTTGTCGTGGATGGTTTGAAGTCTGATATTCACAAAATAAATGCTGGTGTGCCCCAGGGCTCTGTTCTGTCTCCGACACTCTTTTTAATTTTCATCAACGATCTCTTGTTTGCTACTTCTAATCCAATATATTCCTTAGCTGATGACAGTACTCTCTGCTTTTCATATTCGTTCCCGGACTCACGGCCCTCTTCGGCTGTAGAACGAGAACGGCAGCGTATGCTAAGCTCATTAAATTCCGATATCAACAGCATTTGAAATTTAATACTTCCAAAACACAATGCTGTCTGCTGTCGTTAAAGCGAAATTTAAACACCCTGCCATTATCCATCAATTGCACTTTCATCTTCGAAACCGAAAAACTATTCTCGGTATGCAACTTACGTTGGAATGACCACATATTTGATGTCGCCTAAAATGCTGCGAAATGTCTAGGTTTCTTGGAGCGATGTAATAAATATTTTACCCCCTCTTATTTGGCCTCAATATATAAGGCATTCATCCGCCCAAAATTGGAGTACAATGCCCACATCTGGTCAGGTGCTCCTAAAACATCTCTGCACTTGCTAGATAGGATTCAAAACCGTGCGATAAAACTTATTGATGATACTAGTACCAGACAATCAATTGACACCCTCGAACACCGACATAATATCTCCTGTCTCACTTTGTTTTATCGCTATTTCCACCACCAGTGCTCCACTGAAATCGCCAGTAGCATTCCGCCCATTCAAACTAGAATGCTCTTCAGTATACCCTCAAGCCCATATTCGGTCGTACTCTAAAATATCGTTATTCGTTCCTAAGTCGTACAACTCGCTTATGGAATGCCCTGCCGATCTCTGTATTTCCTGGTGGTTATAACTTTCAAACATTTAAAAACTGTGTACATCGGTACCTCTCTTTTCTTCCTCCCTAAATTTCCTTTGCTCGCGCTGTGTACAATCACCTTAAGGGTACGCAAACCCCTTGAGCGCACGCTCATTATAAAAAAACAAAAAAAAAGTTAAGATTCGGAGGGCTTTACGTAATTCTATAAATCCATTGGAATTGCATGAAAATACGTTGGAAGTGATGTTAACACTTGTTAACAGTCAGCAGTTTATGACATTTTGTTGCAGATTCATTCCTAACTTTCGCCTTTCCAAACAAGCCTTCATAGAAGTCTTAACTGATATCGAGTATAAGCTGAAACCGAAACAAAAGCCAGCTAACCGTACCAAATGTGCTTAAACTAGCTGCCGCTTTAAAAGTCTTTGCTCAAGGAAGCTACCAACTGAGAGTTGGGAAGACTTCAACATTGGTATGGCGCAACCAAAGGTATCAGTCCTTCTCTGTGAATTGCTCAGGTGTTTTGGAAAGATACATTTGCCCGAAATGGATTAAATTTCAATACACCCAGGAAGAAGAACGTAGAGCGAAAATATACTTTTTCGAAAAAAGTGGAATCCCAAATGTAGTTGGTGCTGTAGATGGGATGCATGTGAAAATTATCGGACTCAAAAAGGACAATAGAAAGGGTTATTATAGTATAAATGCCATGCTGGTAAGTTTCATTTCAAGTTAACAACTCAATTTATGGAAAAAAAAAATCGTAGGTTTGTGATCATCAAATTCATTAATGCAAAACATCCAGAGGCGGCTCAAACCGATGCAAGCATTTGGAATGTGTCACAATTAAAAGTCAAGTTAGATGGTGACTATCGTAATGGAAGAACTGATTTTCGAATTCTTGGTGACAGGAGATAGATATCCTCTTTCGCCGTACTTGATTACGCCGTACAGAGACACTGAAGAAAATACTTTCAATTATAAACCTTATAAAATCCATCAAGTTGGTTCATAAGGCTTTGCTCGATCTCCAGTAGTTGTTTTTTTAGTTTTAATTCGATTTTTCTGTCGCTTTCTTTTTTTTTTATATCTGCTTTGTAAAGGAGCAACTTTTTTTTTTTAATTTTTAGCGCTTCACTTTTTTTTCTTTTTTTAAATTATAAATTTTCTTTGAATAATATTCCATATCTTTTAGACTTTTTACAACGGTTTGAAATTTTGTCTCCAAGCCATCCATGTGGTTTACCATTTTATTGTAAAATATTTCTTTGTTTGACGTCTGCTTTTGTAAAAGGACATTTCTCTTTTTCTCCATGTTGTCGATGTTTGCCGATTTTTGGGGACTTCTTTTCGATGACTGCACTAAGACGGTATATTTTGCTACTGCTTCTTCGTCTTCGGTCCCTTCAAAATTCGGTATTTTCATGCCAAATTCCACTCCCGGCGGATCGAAAAACAGAGGAAAGCTCATGAGACGACTTACTGCATCTTCGGTATCAGTCAGTCGCATCAAGTTGTTGAACCTCCGGCAGTTGCAGTCATTTCAATTTTGCTGTTCGTGAAATTTTTATTTAATTTTAGTTTTTTGATCATACCTTAAAGAAATAGATAGATGAATCAAATGCAAGCAAAATTTTACTCATCCTTTGCAATTTAGTTGAGTCGTGTTGTGGAGGTCCCAGGCTGTTCAAATCTGCTACAATTTTTTCCCACATTTTTGCCAGATCTGACTTTGCCAACATTCCTCTGGCAACTTGTGTTGTTTCCTCCATCGACACAACCAATCGTTTAAGTTGCTTTCGATTGAATCATTATTCCTTGACCAAGAAAATATTTCCGAAAATATAGCCAATTTGGTTTCATAGAAATTGCTTACATTTTCGTCTGCGCAGACAAGAAACAAAAAACCAAATGAAAAATATAGAAACTCAAATGTCAAACGTCAGAAAAGAACTCATTCACAATGACATTTTCAACAGTATTCATAATGGGGTAAAAATTATCTACTGATAGCCATAATACCACATTATTGATAAATTGATAGATAATATCGATTATCGATTAATTGATATTTGATAGCCATAATAGCTCATAAGAGTCAGTCGAATACATTTTTAGATCCATTCGACATATTCTAGGCCCAAGTCTGGTAGATTTTAACGTATGAGCTTATAAGGGCCAATGGTATTTCTCCCATCCCAAAATTTTTTTATTGACACCGGAATGTGCGGCTCAGTGGTTAGAGTAAGAATATTGTTATGGATAGCGACAAATGCTTCATAATGAAAATAACCTCAAATATGGATAATTCTAATGTTTGTGACTCCAGCGAAGTAATGGCAGCAAAATTCGGATAACTAATTTGCTCGTATTGTTATCGATGCAGACACCCTGCCAGTAAGTTGGATGTTCGAAAGTTTTGAAGGGTCAGAGCACTATTGTTCGAGAAAAAAGAAGTAAAGACCGGACAAAATACTAAGATGGATGTATTGAAATATCCTCTCAGACTGCTAAAGACAGCTCTCTCAAGGGAACAATTATGTCAGAAAGTGCAATAGGTGTGCGTTATTTTTTTAATAAGAATTTTCTAAACCCACGCATACCATATATCGACATATGTCATACTACCTACTATTTACTTTTGGAATGTTACACTCTTCTAGAGCAATAATAGTCATCGAAGGAAAAGAAAGTGCCGTTGATTTTTCATGTGATTTTATTTAAACTGTGTGTCTTGCAAAATTTTGTGTTGTGTCTTGCTTTCTGTTTGCGATATTTGATGGCAAATAGAAACTTTTCCCAAGTGACCAATTAAGTTCTCCGGATTCGGGTTGTAACGTAGCCACTTGGACAAGTCCGTTTTTCCTGGGATGAGTGGTGATGATCCGTTCGAGTCGCCATCATCCTTGAAGAGAACAAAGTCACTGCGTATTGATCCCGGCTTCTGTCTTGTCCACTTCGGAAGCTGTCTCCTCCTGGACAGATATTCCTCGCTCCACTTGCGACAAAAGTAGTTGGTCATGGATTGGTAGATCCATTGCTCAAGGTAACTTACCTTCTTCACGGCAGTGTCTCCTAGAGAAATTTCGAAAAATTTTTGCCGATTGCATACCTTTAATGGACCTCTGTCTATTTTCCCAGCTTGTACCTGGTAGTTTCGTACAAACCGTTTGTGGTACGATGAAGCTTCGTAGTTCTAGTTCACTTCTTGAATATGGTGAGGAATAACGAAGTGGTATGGTGTATCCAGTATAGAATTCTTTTTGTCAACCTTTGCAATCTGACGAAGCTCCTTGCATTCCGTTAAACACTTAAAATGCTCCTTGTGCTGTAAGGCACCAAACCCAGGCTTAAGTCCGTTTTTAAATGTTAACGATACCTCATATCGACAATCAGCCAATATTCTTATTGTGTTGGTATTATGCTTTTCACAAGTTTTGTATTCCGCAGTATCCTTAGTGTTGAAAGGCAACTATTTCAGTTCCCAGGACCTTTGCAGCTGACTGTCGTTATCGAGAACCTGCAAGAAGCTGTGGACAAGTTCTTTATTTTACGAAATTGCCTTCCCAAGGAGAAGCCAACCTAACTCAGATTTCTGTGCAATTGGCGAACTTTCATCATCACCGCGTATAATGGATCCTAAAATTCAGAGTAAACTTCGGCTCCCATGAGAATATCAGCAGTCGCAGGTTTATCGAGTTATGGATCAACTAACTTTAAACTTTGGTTGTGCTCCCAATTTTGCAGAGCTAAAGGTTTGAATGGAAAAAAAACAACAGTCAGGGACTTGAACACATAGGCTGGGATATTTGTCTCGAAATTTACCAGCGACTCTAAGTAAGACTTACATACCGCTGACATGAACCACTGCTAATTTTCACAATTCAGATTCCCAATCGCCGTCGATGAAGCCCTAGCTATTGTACAGCTGACTCAGATTCAGGATCGACTAATGCCTTCAGATTAAAATAATTACCATTTGATGACCTGACTCTACTCTAAACACTGCTGTTACCAGAAGAACACTTGGTTGATGGACTTCAGGAAAGACAGCTCTGAGTGTTTTGATGTGTTGTGTACCTGTAGTTGTATTTCTATAATTAATTGTAGGTTTGGATCTTTTGTTATTAAAATGTAGCAGAGAATGGTGTGCCTGCTTGCAGTAATAGCAGCGCACATTTCTACGCCAAATAGTTCCGACAAACTCCGACTTTTTCCACTGCCTTAGATCGTTCACACATCCACATGTCAATCAACTTTTGAAGTCCGAAGAGATTGCTGACCTTTGCCATAGACCTGAAATGAAAACTGCTTCTTCCCGACGTGCAACACCGTTTTCTTCTCTACAATAACAGCTTTGTGTGAAGAAGAAGGCTGCCTTTTACGCCACTCGTTCCAGCTCCTGCTTCCAAGGTTCGAAAACGTGTTTCTAGTTACTCTGTGAATTGTGTTAGTGTGGGCGACTCCTTCGAACTACCTAACTTCTCCTCCCACAAACGCTGAGTAAAACCAGGTAGTTTTTGTACCAAGATGTAGTTCAATATGTCATCCCAAGAACTAACCGGCAATCCTATATTTTCCAGGGCATGGAAACATTCCTAGGACGTGTCCAGTAGAGACTTTATGTTACTTGCAGTCTCATTTGTCAACTGCTGCTATTCAAAAAGAAGTTGGAAGTGAGCATTTACCAACACTCGCTTGTGGTCGTATCTAGCGACAAGCAGTTCCCATGCTTAGTCATAATTATCTCTTCGAATTCTCTTTCTAAGGCTTCTTTCTCTGGAGTATCAGTCAATATAGCCGATTTTCGCTTGCGTCCAACGCTGTTAGATTTTTTCCAAGGTGGAGCCTTAGGTAATGGTCTGATTTTTAAGGGTGAAAAACCGATTGAACTATTTTGGATGCCTGACGGTCCTGGAACTATTTCACTAGATTTTTCACCTGTCAGCTGGTTAATAACATCAGTGACGCTCATATCCAACTGCGGAGCAGATTGTAGCAATTTGGGGTCTTCGAGATCAAATGTCAAGTCTTCTTCACTTTGCATCGAAGTAGCTTTTTCTGCGACCGTGTCTGCAGTAGGGTTAGGACGTAAGGTCAGAATCTCGAAAGATATTTAAATTAAAAGGCTAAATACCAATTGACCTGAAGCCACTCATGATGTTGTTCGGGTTTACGGCTAGTGGTAAACTGTCTTTCACTATGGCAGGAATGTCATATATGGTCATAATTTTACCAGGATTGTTAGTCATCCGAGAAGTCTGTGATCTGTAAACCCCCACATCCAAAGGCTGCAACTTATGCGAGCAATGTGTTGGGAATGACAGCATGATAATGTGATTTTCTTTGGCCTTCTTTACAACTTCAATATTGACGTGGGAGTTGTGATTATCTAATATGAGAAGGAAGGGATGCTGTTCTGTAGGTCTCACGTGTTGGATGAAGTGGTCAATGAATTTTGAAAATTCATTTTCAGTCATCCAGCCCGAAGAGTTTCCAGCTTCAATGAAGTCAGGTGACCCACTTCGAACAAATATATCCGTGTACCGGATTCATGGGAACACACACACAGGAGGAACACTATTGCCAGCGGCGTTAACAGCGCAAGCAAGAGTCACTAGCGTTCCTCTTTCGGCGGACGTCAACCATCAGAAACAACAATAAAACGTTGGTTTGCTGACTTCAAACGTGGTCGTAGAGACATTGATGATGCAAAAGGCAGTGGACGTCCAAATGAGGTGGTAATACCAGAAAACATTTTAAAAAAATACACAAAATTTAGCTGACATCGTAAAGATATCAAAAGAACGTGTTGGCAGTGTTTGGCCATGTTTATATGAAGTTCGAATTGCTTCCGCATCTACCGTATTCTCCAGATTGGGCTCCCAGCGACTACTGGCTATTCGCAGATCTCACAAAAATGCTCGCCGGTAAGAAATTATTAGTGAAACTGAGGCCTATTTTGAGGCAAAAGATAAAATGCTCTACAAGAATGCTATTGAAATGTTAGAGCGGCGCTGGAATGATTGTGTTGCTCTTGATGGAGAAAGTCAATTTTTAATGAAAAACACCGTGTTTTTTTTGTTAGGCCCGGAACTTTTCAGTCCATGTGTTATGTCTGTTTGTGGGCTTGCACTTGCAAATTTGTTGCAATTCCAACAATCAAATAATTCAAGAGCTTGGCATCTTTCGAACGTCCTCAGTGGCGAGGCTAATTTTTGGTTAAATGGCTTCCTTAAAGAACAAAGTTGCGTTATTTGGTCAAGCGAACAGCTGTAGGTGTTCCAACAAACAATCTGTTTGATGCGGTTTTCCTTATAAATATGTAAATATGTCAGGCAACCTTGGAAATCTTTGAGCAGGAGTATAAAGCCATGAGATCCGTAAGCTCGAGTAAGCATTAGCCTTAGTTGTATGCAAGTCAAAGGAATGTGAAATCGGAATGCCAAAAACTATGCTGCGTCTGAGTTTTTGGATAGGAAACGTGCTAAATACCTCTTTGTACGACCAGGGAAATATTGTCGAAGGACTTTGAACAACATTGTCAAGAAATACGCTATCGAATCAATGGAACATCGTGTCGGATAGAATTGCTAATTTGTTATGAATCGCTGTGCTATCATGTGCGTTATGTTATTTACTTACGAATATCTGTATGCCTCTATAGACGGTTGAAGGAAGGCTATCTACGAATGTCTGGATCGTTTAAATCAGCATCGTTTAAATGCAGAAACAACCTATTCATCAATCTATTATACCTCTATTGTGGCACTCGTTTCTATAAAAAAAAAATCTATTTAACGCTGCACTAAAGAAGATAAAGGCTAAGACAGCAAAAGGCATTGAAGTGTATGTTTATTGAATTCACCTATACGCGTGTAGATAATGAAAACAAAATGACAATAATTAACACTTTGTAAGTTAGCGTTAAACCAAAAGGAATGTACCTATACATATATGTATGTACAGGTGAGCAAGTCCTCCAGCTCATAATCCTGGACCGAGTATCATTCCCACAAAGTGCCATAATTGTGGAAACAAATTCTGTCTAACCTCATTGCTGTTAATTTTAGTTACATCACATAACCGGCAGCACACTAATACTAGTACATTGAACAAATCCAGGGTTACCGGCAAATGGTACGTCTGTAGCCAGGGGAGAGTCTACTAAACATACCACATGCTGTGGATGCTGCTTTAATTAGGAACCTAATGGCCTCTATTATATACAGCTGTGTGTAAATATGCTATTCGTTTACTACTCGTAGATATGTACGTATGTCGGAAATATGGTGATACACTATACAGACGCTCTCTGTTAGAGATAATTTTCGTAAGACAAACGTCAGGGTTATCAAACAGGACTAGGGAGTGTGTTAATTGGGGTATTTCTCCAGTAAACTTAGTTAATTGAATCAGGTATATTTGGCGGCTATTGCTGAATGGACTCTGTGTCGCATTAATCCTTTGATCCTTTGACTGTTGGTTTCTGTAGGCGTCGACGAAGTATCAATTAGAAACTATTTATGTAGGCTAATCGCATCAACAGCAGTTACTTGATATTGGTTCGAATAAGTGGGAACCCTTGTGTATTACTCGTACCTTGGTTTTGGTTGACTAAGAAATGTGAGTGTTGCAGTCAGGATAAAATGTGTTTGTGGTCCTTAAAGCAGGGATATTAGACATTTCAAACTTTTTTTATTCTTCATACTGTCATGCACTGATGGGATTCTGCTTTCCGAGTAACTAAATCTCTTCTTACTCGTTTGAGTCAAGATCATTACAACTTCGGAGGTTAAACATAAAATGTATAGAATGGACCCAACATTCTAGGTGAATAGTGAACCATTAGTCACACGGCACCCTTCTACACCCACAATAAGTTAGCTCAAAGGCCATAAAGCCCTTGGCGTTGATTTGCAGTTTCCATTTAATCCTCCCTAAACCATGGGTGTACCTTCACGTGACGGACAAAGTTGGTGATCCAATCTTCGAAATCCATCGAAACGTTATGGACCTTCTTGCCTTGCAGAAATCCTTTTGACAAGACGTGACGTCCATAAGAATTAATACTGCAATAATAAAACCATTCCTCTCATACGCATCGGTTGTTCAGTGGAATAAGGTTTTGTGTAGACATTCTATACTGCTTGTCCTCTGACTATTTGCAAAGAAGGGTTTCTCACAATTTAATGGCCGCTTGAATGCTCTGTACTCGCAACTTAAAAGGATGCTATTTTGAACCCATCATCTGACTTAAGAAAAGTGGCGTTGTGAAGTATCTATTTAGGGGTTTTGAAGTATTGAAGTATGTTATTTTATAAAATATTAACTACAACATCAATCGATGAGAGTTTTTTACTGGTTAAGACCAATTTTGTTCAGTTAAAACAGAGTACTCAGACAAAGAATTAGTCCATTGTACTCTTTGTGTCTTCCCTTTAATGGAATTTCTCAGTCTTTCGAAGAAAAACGAGTAAGCGCTTCAGAGTACCAGCAGCCTAATGCGAACGCAGTAGCAAAAGTGTAGTGCATCGTCACGACACCAGTAAGCAGCCTGCTCTCTTACCTACTGAGTGACAGCAGGAAAGCCGCTGACCTCTAGTTTTGGTGGAAGCGAAAGCCCCCATTTATCCGGCTTAATGCAAGCTGTAACTTAAACTTAAACTTAAACTTAAACTTAAACTTAAAACTAAGAACTAGGGTTGGTTGGAGTGGTGAAGGAGAACGTATTTGAAGTAGGGAGTGGTGCGATAAAAGTCGGTTTGAATTGATCTTTCGTAGCATATGGGAGAATGGTTCATTCGCGCCATAGGAGGTGTGGTGGGTTGGTAGAAAGACGAGACGAAGGGTACGTAGATTTCGAGAAAAATAAAGTTGTGAAAGGACGCTTATTCAGAGTGACCTGAAAGGGTAGCCGATGAATGGAGAGAAAGTCGGCTGCATTTCTGCAGGGTGTTTAGTTAATAAGATTGAGGCCATTTTGATAAGGGGGCAGAATAAAACGATAGTCCCACGGCATACCTCGAGGAGAAAATCTAAGAAAACGGCACTGGATGCTTTCGATTCTCGAGATGATCCTATCGAGATCATTGATGCTTAATATAAAAAGAAGGGGGCCGAGACGGTATGGGTTCAAAGCCGAGGGCAAACAATTTGAAGGTGGAACTAGTAGATAATGTTTTAAAGCAGGAAAGCGGATCGTAAAGGGAAAAAGTATTAAATATTTCTTTATACAATAAAAATGGATCATTTATACTTAAGTTGTAAAAGTTAAAGGCGGATCTGCTGACATAGTCACTGAAAGTTTGCTTTATGAAAGTCGTAGTTATGTAAACGAGTAAATAGTTATGAAAAAACGAGAGAACAAGGAGAGGGTGGTAGTTATCGATTCTTGAGAGAGTTAGGGGACAAAGTGAGACTGAGGAGTTAATTGGATCTGTTGTGAAAATAAGGTCTAATTGCCTGCCCATGTAGTTGGATATACCGCTGACTTGGTATAAACCTGAGTCTGTTAGGCGATCTAGGAAGAGGCATTCCTTAGCTGAGTTGGCATTTGAAGCGATGAAAAACGAATGATCATTTGATGGAGTCGACTGTAGCTGATTAAGATTAAGGTCACCGAAAATAAGGATATCGTCAATAGAGTCAGACAGGTCAATTAAATGGTTGATTGTATCGATAGCAAGTCGGTAGGATTTGATAGGTTGTGCTGGTAAGATGTAGCAACATATAACGTAAAGCGACTTGAAGGGCCTTAGAGGATGAAGAAATGGTAATGAGAAAAGAGTCCAGGCTGTTGTGGATCGCCAGTAGAACGTCTCGACAGGGGCATCATTATTCGGGCGGGTAGGGTCGTCGTCGCGAAAAACATTAAAAGTAGGGAGAACCAATTCGTGGTTCTTTATGTAGGAAATCAGATTGGTTTTAGTCAGGGCGTAAATATCAAAGGGTAGAGCATGCAATTGACGTAGAATAGCATTGGTTTTAGAGCGAAGACCTCTTATCTTCTGGTAGTACAAAGTAAAAGGGATGTTGCGGGATGGAGGTGAAATGTCAAGAAGCATTCGTTTGGTTTGCCGGGAACCAGGAGAGTCATGCCATCTGCAGTTATGCTCATATGAAACCCAACTCTCAATGGAAGCTTTAACGGAAGACGTAGGTAGGTTTAACCCAGGTTCGGATCCTGTAAAACTCTCCTCTGAGTCTTGCCTAGCAAGTTCATCGGCGATTTCATTGCCAGTGATCCCATTATGACCAGGGACCCAGACAAGACTCAGTGAATTTAGCCTTCCGGCTACGTTCAGTGAAGTCTTGCATTCTCGAACTATCTTGAAAGTCGTAAGAGGGCTCTGCTAAATTCTGAGCACAGCTGTCTCTATAGAAGCAAATGCTTTGCCCCCTCCACCGATTCTTCACAATATAGTTCGCTGCCATCAGGATTTCATATCTCCGCTTGGAAGACAGACTCAAGTTTACATAACCAGGAGTGAAGTCTAAAAGGAGTCTAGTAAAAGGAGGAATGACATATTTTCCTCATAGGATATAATTGTCCTTATTATAGCCGCCACCGACAGCGGCTTAGATGCTTACGACGTAACATGTTTAGCCCAGATACGTTAGCTTCTTTGTAGAATTGAATGGTAATGCCTTTAAACACTAGATGAGTCTGAGAGCTTCCTCCTTCTCGTAAAGCGGGCAACTTCAGGCAAGATCTTCCGCGTTGGTAAGCATTTTGCATCTCAGACAGAGAATGCATTCGAAAAGCTGTTTTACGCTCATGGATCTCGATCAGAAAGGAAATCAGACTGAAGCTCTTGGCGAGCGTGTAGACCTCTTTTTTTCGATTTGCTATATAAAGGCTACTCCCACTGTCCGCCAGAGTTTCGGTAAACATATATGCCAGTGCCAGATAAGAGGTGAAGATTCCCTTCATAGCAGCTTAGCTATACGTTTTTTTAATATAACTTGATATATGCCATCGGCGCCAGGCAACTTGAAGTCATCAATCCCATCCATCACCACAACCGATGTTACATTCATATACCACATACGGCGTGTTGTGTTATTAAGTTCACTTGTAGCTTCGTTAATTTCGACTGGTGATTAGATTAGCTGCGAAGTGAGCCTCAAGCATGAGACGGACAGTTTCTACTTTCGATTCAGTATATGTATGGTAGGTGCCACCAGATTTTCCAAGTAATACCGGTCTGGTTGATTTCCCCATTTTATTGCCTACTCTGTAAAAACTCCAGTCTCCCTCCAAACTAGTCTTAAGCGACCTGTTTGGAAGTTCTCTGGTTTCTTTAGGAATTCGCTGTAGATCTGGCGATCTGCAAGCTTGATTTCTATTGTGATTCCATGTCACGCTTGCCGAGATTTGGTTGATTCTTAATTTAGAATTTAATTTTGAGTTTCTTCCCTACTTTTTTCGTTTTGAATAAACTCCCTTGAAAAGGCTCGATGTTTTTGTCCTTAATGCACACTTTTTAGGCCTTGGCCCAATTTATCCTTTAAGTTGCACCACTTGGACTTTCAGCGTTTGAAACAGTGTAACTCTTCTATGAATGCATGTTTTCAGTTTCTTAGACCATAATTGGAAAGCACAAGTCCATTCTATCCACTGATGCTAATTTTACGATTGAAGTATGAATTAAGTTATTTTAAGAAAGCATTAAATAGACAGTGGCCCAACTAGCCCCGCTCTACCACACTCTCTGCTTTTCATATCTGGTCAGGTGCTTCTTAGACCACTCTGCACTTGTTAGATAATCCATTAACATATTTGAGCACCGCTATTTCTATTGCCACCACCAGTGCTCCACTGAAATTGGCAGTAAAATCCCGCTCGTTCCAACATTCAACCGTAACACTCGTCTTGCTATGAATGCTCATCAGTTTACCTCGAAACCCACTTTCGGACTTACTCTGAAATATAGTGATTTCCAAGCCGTACATTTCGCTTATGGAATGACCATTATTTCCTAGTCATTGTAACCTACAAACACTCAAAACCAACGTACATCAGTACCTCTCTTTTTTTCGTTTATAATGCCCATTCGCCCGCGCAGTGTACAAACATTTTAAGCGAACACAAAATCTTGCTTACTACAAAAAAAGGGTAGATCCCCAGCTGGCTGTTTTGTTTGTATTCCAACTACGTGGGCAAGGAATCCACATTTTCCCATGGCGATCTTACGGAATAATGTCCATGCGCTATACATGACCTAGCCAGGTGCAGTCTTCTTGCCAATAGCCTGTGTGGTTCCTAGTTTTACATCTTTTTCCAGACTCCGTAAAAGGAGATATCCATCTTATACGAGTATGTTACTCAAGGCAGCCGAAGGAGCTATTATCTCATTTGGAGAGTGTCCATAAGTCTGCACCCCACAACAGAACCGATATCGTAATGGTCTTCTTTTGGGGCGCCGTCTTCGTTGCTCTAGATAAGATTTTGCTTAATTGCTTTCTTGGGTCATAGAAACAGCGGTTGGCGTGAATTATTTTTCGCTTGATTTCGTAGATTTCATCCCAAAATATCTTCGGCATGTGAAGTTCTTGTTTTTGTGGCGTTTGTTTATGAGTTGTCCATAATTCTTTCAAGGTAAATGATGAAAACGCTTACATGCATCGCCCTATCTTAGAGCATTTTTGACATTGAAAGATTCGGTGATGTTTGTTTCGACTTTGATCGATCAGCGGGAGTTCTGCTTAGATACCGCTATGTGTAGCTCGTTTCTATGGAGTGATATTTGGTCGATGATGTACCTACTATTGCTAAAACCTATCAGGTTGTTCACAGTCGGTTCTATACGGCCACATAATAAGGCAGCAATGGTCTTATATACGATTCTTGAAACAGCAGTGCACGCAGCCTAAGTTATTAGCAGTTCTAAGAATACTCTTGCCTCAGGGTCAGAAAAACGATTCATACATATATTTTCAAAGATGAGCTGGCCACCCAATACAATGATTTCGTCCAACTTTTAAGAATTCGCCGCCTAAGTTTTCAGCTCTTCCTGAGTTGCTATATTGCGATCCTCAGAAGGTAGTTCTCGTGGCCTTCGTCCGCATTGAATGGCATCCCCTTATTGCAAGTTGCAAGTCAACAAGCAACTAATCAGAAGTTATGAACGCAATCTTGAGCAAATAACAGAAGTGATAGTAGGCGACCTCATTTCAGCTACACAAGAGGACGCCCTTCGCAGTAGAACCTGACTTTAAATCATCCCAGCCTATCACTGCCAATTTTCTCTTCTTCAGCAGTCTGGAAAGCAGATATAAACAAGATCCTAATTCAAAATACAAAACAAATTCAAAGGATTTCGCTATTTATAGGAATTATGAGCCAATTATGTGCTTCAAAACTGCGTTCAAATACTCACAGAGAAATTCTAAACAAATTGCGCACTACGAATACCTGCAAAGGAACCAAAAAAACAGTTATGAGCATGGCAGTTAAAACGATTACAACAGAACGTGCGTCATAGAGGGTACTTCTACGTAAATCACATCAATTAATGAGAGAACACAGCAGCACGAAAATCCACCATGGAGCTTAAGTATCTCTCAAATTGTGAGTAGCAGGTGCGGAAGCAAACACTTATCCCCAAGACAAACTAGCAACCAGCACGAAACGAGCATGAAATACTTTCATCTTTCATTTAAACGACTTTTGTGCTTCGCAATATGGTGCAGGTGCCCTTTTAAATGACCTCGTTGGAACTAAATACTTGGGACTGCTCTTTGATACAGAAATTGCGCATACCTAAACAAAGTATTATCAATTTATTCATGAAAACTATCCTCCTTCGAATGCAATTCGGATAGAAGATAAACGCTGAGGCACGTCCCATTCGAATTCAAACAAATAACTGCAACGCATCCAGGCTCCATCGGATTTAATGATTTTTATGCTCCATATCGGACTATCTTTCCCAAACAATTTGAACTGCAGTTATTTAAATTTAATCCTAAAGAGATCTTGCGATGGAACTATAGCACTGTGATGCTCCCAGTAAACAATGGGCAAGTCTGCAGATGGACAAAACGATTTCGTAGTAAACAAAAACCGGATGGAACTGCGATTTAACTGCTGTTTACTGCATATTGATTTCGCTTCCTTTTATATTATCCGAATAGTTGACTTGACTGCCACGGAAATGGTCATTTTTGAAATCGATATTTGGGAGGTAATAAAGAGAATGCTTATGGAATGACCTGAGATAAACTGGGGGCAACATAAAATCACAATGAAATGCAGATGGACAATGTGGTTAAGGACTTCATTTGATTTGATTAGGGATAGAGGGAATATCGAAGCAGTTTCATTGATTTTGAGTTATTTTCTTTCGTAGCTCTTCAGAAATCATTGTTAGATTTCTGAACCCATTATATTCAGGTGCCGAGATAGAACTTTAAAATAGTTGGACATTAATTAGAGCATCTGTTATGTGTTCCGGTTATTTCATTATCTGATATAACGTTCATATGGCCTAAAAACTCATACTCCTCCATGAATTTAACGTATTGATCCTTCAGTTCTGGATTTTTTTCTAGTTTTTTCTCCAAAGATAAAAACCTTCTTCTTGCCATATCAATGGAATCTCCTAAAAGTGCTGTTGGATCGTCTTTAAAAGGCAATTTTACGATGAAGTTCTTGTTCTCAAACGTTGTACGAGTACACCTGAACTCTTCCTCACTCATGGTTTTTACCGGAGTATCATGGCCTTCTGTCTCCCAAAAACTTCGCACCAATTTATCCAATGTAGATAAGGTGGGTTTCGTTGCAATAAGAGTGCAAAATGGTCCTTTTGGTAATTCTGTGCTTCCTGTAACTATCCAACCCAATTTAGAGTTTCTCAAAACTGGTAGATTATATCCGCATCGTATCTCCCCCTGAAGGAGCAGGTCAAAGAAAATTTCTGCTCCTATGAGCATGTCGATCGGTTCATTCTTATGGAAATTCGTGTCTGCCAATTCCACTTCTGGGGGTATAGTTAAAGTTGTACCATCAAGTTCTATATTTGATTGATAGTCAGTTATTTTTGGCAAAATTACTGCATCAATAGAAGCGGAAAATGACGAAGATCTTGATTTGAACGTTATGCTCGTGATATATTCTGCTTGACTGTCTTGGGAGCCTATTCCACTAATTGGAATATTTAATCTCGATCTTTTTGCTCCAATGTGTTGAGCGAATGTTTTTGTTACGAAGTACAACTACGATCCTGAATCTAGTAACACCCGACATGGAATTCTAGTGCCGTACGAGGAAATGACATTGACAATAGCTGTAGCTAAATATATATGGTTATTTTTATAGGTGTGACCTATTGCAGCATTGGCTACTGTACTAGTTTTTTTATCATTTAATAAATCATTATAATTAAGGTTAGACTTACTAGACTGAACCAATGGCGGTGAGTTGTTGCTGTTGTGCGCTGGCTGGCTTGCTTCTGCATTCTGATATGGCTTGACTTGCTTTTTACTCTGCTTTGACGTAGACCTTTCTTGGGGGTGCAAAAGTGTATTATGCCTTTGATCACATTTTTGACATCCTCTGGACTGGCATGATCGGGAGAAGTGGCCAACCTTCAAACAGTTTCTGCACAGATTCCGCACAGCTTGGTCTCGTGCTACATCTGAAAGGGAAAGAAATTTATTGCAACTGAAAATTCGATGGTTATTTGAATTGCACAAAGTGCAATTCTGATACTCTTGGGTGCTTGCTGCAACTCCCACTGATGACTTCGATTTGCTCTCCTTACTGTTGATCGCCTCTAGGGTCTGGAACCTGGCCTACACGAACTTCAAAAATTCATCCATGCTTGGACTGCTTCTTGGATCCGTAAGTGATTGTTCAAACAATGTCCTGCTTTCTCTGTCCAATTTCTGCAGCATCAAATGGACAATCAAAGGGTTCCAACCATGAGTATCGAAGCCAAGGTTCTCTATCGCCTGCAAAACTTCCTTTGTTGTATCATGCAGCTTCCTTAGACTGTTTGCCGTCCCTGTCGTGTTTGATTGTGTAAGGATTCTTGTGAGTTGTGCTGCCAACAACAACCTCTTGTTATTATAACGATCAACAAGGGTTTTCCAAGCTACCTCATAGTTAAAGTCAGTTGGTTGAAAATGCTTGATTAAATTATGAGCCTCTCCTGTTACGTTGGCTCTCAAAAAGTATAGCTTTTGTGCAGGAGCAATAGGATTATCATGAATGAGTTGTTTGAAGAGGTCGTAAAATTGTCTCCAATTCAAGTAATCCCCATCAAATTTGGGAAGCTCTATTTTTGGCAACTTCATTGCTGTGTTGATAGTTGCTGGCCCTGTTTGCGGAACCATTGCATCACCATACTATTGCAATAGAGCCCTTTCCACGCACTCCTGCATCTCAAAGTAACTTTCTATGTCTTGAGTTGTTATATCGTCCTCCATTCTATGATACAGTGTTGATATTTCATCCCAATTCTGTTGCACTGTTTTTAGCTTTATCTGGCAGAATTGCTGTGAAAACTGTTGATTTGTTTGAGACTGGTACTTACGAGTATCTATAGATTTTTTTAAAATTTCTACCAGTAGTAGTAGTCTTTTTTGAAATATGGATGTTCTAACTGCTGAGAAAAACCATCTCGAATTATGTTGTCGACGTTATCAAATTGATCCCAGTTTCTGGTCAATTCTGCCAGTCTATCCTCGAGGTATTTGCGAGTTTTTCTTACCTCGCCGTCCTTGTTGTAATTGCGAAGCATTCTCACAATTTGTTCTCCAACAAGTTCCTGTTGATCGGCGAAGTACTCCAAATTCTCTTCTTGGTTAGTGCTTTCATGCTGCGACATTATTTATTTAAAAACTTTACACTGAAGTTTATTGAAAAAAAAACTTTTACTTTGTTATTGACAGAATTTCACTTATTTGTTCACTATAAATGTAACAAGTTATCACTATAACTGTCCTGTCACGGTCGCCAAAATTATGTTAACTTTATAGTGACAAAAACAAAAAAGACAACACTTTATTTGATATTTAAAAGAAATGGAACAACCACTTCTACGACTTCAATGCCACCCGAGGCTTATGACATTGATAAGAAACAGCTTGACGATCTCAGTACTAGAATTGAAGAGGTTATGAACCAAACAAATGCGTTTCCGATATCCCCGTCTTTGAGCGCGCATGACTATCATCACTATGGGTTGACATGGCTTTTAGCTACTGGCATGATTGGGATGGGCATTGTATATTGGTTTCGTCATAGGAGACCAAAACCAGCACCTAGACGCAGAGTTTCACGTTTTGAAGTGGAACCTTAGTTTAAGAACCTATGTAGCTAAAAATGTAAAATGTAGAAAATGTAAATGTACTGATAGCATAACTGTCAATGAAGACAACTTAGTTTAAAATTAGAGAGTTAAGAACCCTCTAAAGGGGGGAGTATGTTATGTAAGAACATAATAAATCAGAATACCTGTCCAACAAAAAGGCAAATGTTCTCATGTTTTGTAAGAACATAATAGCTCAGAATGCCATACCCAACAAAAAGGCAAATGGTCTCAAGCTGCAATTTAATCAGGTACACATTACAGGCATGAGATCAGACGCAAGAAAATTGAAATGCGATAACCGTGAAGCGCGAAGTCTGGATCTGGTCTCACGCTTGAAATCTGCACTATATGTTATTTGTGTCTATGATAAAGTTGTAAATTTATAGTCAGTTCCAACAGAACCATCAACCAGCAAAGTAATTGTTTCTTTGCATTCAATTGTTTTAGTTTTACTTATTAAATAAATATAAACTCAGTAAAATATGAAATAAAGTGTTGTCTTTTTTGTTTTTGTCACTATAAAGTTAACAGCATCGAAATGTGCTCATGAGATAATGTTAAGCGAATGAGGTGCAATAGTGTTTTTGCAGAGATACCTTGAACTTACTTACTTAGGTCCTTGGACATATTATGTCCGTGAGGTTCCCCTTACGAGGCATAGGGCCATCACGTATCTCAGTTCTCTCCAACTCTTCCCCAAGTGCTTCTAGGTTGGCCCATTTAACTGCCTCTCTGCGTAAGAGGGTCCATTGCATCGCTTGATGCGTAATGCACTCGTGACCTATACGAAGCGTATACACAATCCACTGCCACTTAAGTCTTCGTATGATACAGTCAATGGGTTCCTGAATTGTTCTCGATACGGTTGGGTCAGAAAATCCGCAGACATCTATTCACGAACGTTTGCAGCTTCCTTGTGGCAGCGGGTGTGACTTTCCAAGTGATGCACCCATAAAGAAGCACGGATTTAACATTGGAGCGGTTGTAACTTGGTCTTTAGGCTGATAGAGTTGTTTCTCCATATTTTGGAAAGCATCCCAAAAGCAGCTTTTGCGTTCCCGATTCGGCTGATATATCTAGTTTGGTCCCGCTATCAGTAGAGACAATACTCCCAAGATATGGACAATTCTGTACCAACTCTACGGGTTGTACAGAAATCTCTACTTGGTTAGATTAGGAAGTTCCAAGCCTGATGCCTTATTGATCTTAAGCCCAACGATGTCAGCTTCTCTCTCCACCCTTGTGGTCATTCGATGGAGATCCATGATCATGATCTTATGAGAGAGTAAGCAGACGTCAAACATTTCCAGTCAGCAAAGCTGAATGCAGTACATCACTTACCACCAAAAGGAACAGTATAGGTGACAGTATACAACCCTGCCTAACCCCACTTTGGATTTCAAATTCCTCTGACAACCTTCCTTTATGCAGAACGTGACATTTGGTTCCATCAAATGTAGCAATGGGATGCCCCTCCTGCGCAAAGCACGACAGATAAATTCTCTATTGACATTGTCGAACGCCTTTTCCAAGTCGATGAACAGCAGCTGAAGTGGTGATCGATACTCAACGCACTGTTTGATGATGATCCACAAGGTGTTGATGTGGTCCACACGGGACGATCTAATGCAGGCAGCATGCAAATTCTTCTCCAGTTTTCGCACTGCGTAAGGTCTCCTTTCTTTGGGAGCTTGACAATCATTCCTTCTTTCCACTCTACTGTCACACCTATTTCTTGAAACTACACTTAAATTATCAGAACCAATCGCACAAGATCTTTGCAGAACTTTGCAGTTATAGTCTATTGCAAGCCACATAGAATACGGTCGGTGTTCCTTTTTCATTGACGAATATAACTTAAGTGAAGTGTACGGCAGTATGCGGTCTGCACCTATTGCTGCTTGTCACTCAAAAAGGGAAGACTTGCAAAACCTCCTCTCAGTCTTGGCTAGCTTACTTAGATAGTGACAGGCGCAGTTAATATAGCTTTCCCCTTGCATTAAGTGGAATCTTTTATTCCTGAAGTAATATGAAAATCGAATTAAGCGCCAAAGACGGCCAAACCAAACGTAAAGCTGTTAAAAGTATGGAGGTGAACTTAAAGAATTCTCCAGGTGGTATCAGCAATAGTGACTGCATCCGGGGAACGGATTCTGAAGCCCCAACTACTGAACTACCAAAATTACCCGCTGATTTAGGCGCTGATCTAAGAGCCTCTCGATCACTTGATTCCGATGACTCCTGTGGCTCTGTCTATGACAAGTTCAGTAGATTAAGCCAGAACGAGGGATAGAGTACGGGCGATGCCCTGCCTGTTAAACTTCATCGGAATAGACAAGTAGTGACGTTTTTTACAGCTTGCATCGGTAAACTCGGAACTGGCTCCAGAAGACGCACACTCTGAAGGACTCCCGTCTAAGGGGCAGTTGAAGAATATACGCAAGATGCATAGAGTCAAGTACTGTCGAGGGCACGAGTGCTAAAAGTCTCAATCTCCCAGAAACCGACCAATCTCGCAGAACTGAAACTGCTCAATCTTCTTCTGTTTCAAACACGGCCAAGAGGAAGAATGGTTTCGGGCACTTCCTTTGTTGATGAATCTCTCCACGCATAAAGCTCGGATGAAACCGGTGCTACAAACAACAACCCATCGACAAATACAAAACCAGCGGGTGGTTTTACACACACACGATGTCCGCTACAACCACCAAAGGTCATAGTCCTGGTCGACGGAAGTCGCCTAATGTGGTGAAATTCTCACTGAGAAACAATTCTGGTGGTGGATTTCCCAGCGCATAAGATTCGGCTGAAAAACGTGCTGCAACCAGTATGAGTTGCAGTTCTAGTGGGCGGAACTTGGACGTCGTTAGAAAATCAATCTCCAAGTAAACCCCAAAACGCCAAAGGGGACGAAATCGGCGCACTAATAAAGATACCGCAATCTCTTCCCTGGCATTCCGAATTCGGAAGGCTAGCCACGATAACATTCTGAACGACGCTGAGTGCAAACACTGTGTCGATCAACAGTTTTTGGAGATAGTAAAAGCAGAGATAATTTGCATTCAAGCAGAGGGCTATGATATGGGAATCGGTGGGAAGCTAAGACTTTCGAGGTTTTCAGACAACCAAAACGGGGGCAACTAAGAGAAATGGCGTATGTGTTGATGCGCCTTCATCGGGGTATGATGAAGACTCGACACTGAACAGTGGAAAATGTATTCGCACAAGAAGAGAAAACAAGGTCAGCTCTTCTCATATTGTGGGCTTAGATAAAGGCTTTTTCGAGACCATTAAGTCTTGGTATGACTCACGTTCCTACACGCACCTTGAAAATACTAGTTTCCACCTTGTTTCCAAATGAGTGCAGATAAGAGACGACCACCCCAGTACTCATCTATTTTGTGTACTCAGATAAACCTTCAATATTCCAAGTCTGCTATTGCCTCCCTATGTAAGACGTTTCCGTGTCGAATACAAAACCTCACATCATATCAATACAGGAACTATAGGGGTGGATTAAATGAATTTGTGGTTTCGGATATTTAAGGGGTCTCACGCCACTATACGACGAGCTTTCGGAAAGACCGAGTACTTGTCTTTATGTGTCGAACTCACTTTCACCACATTTAAACTTGTGCAATTTCACAGTCAAGATTTAAGTGCTGCAGAAATAAGCTACGAAACGAATGGAGAATGGCGTTATTCAACTGGTATGCTAAGGGAATTACTGGCTGGAAAGTAGTGCCGGAGATCTTTATGTCAGACTATAGGTACATCGAATTCAGAATCAGACTCAAAGTACCGACCATGTTGAAGAGGATGAATCCACTGAAAACCAGCTGGACACGATTTAAGGAGGAAATCGCTAAGTTCAACAGTGCTTCCCCTAAGCTCAGGGCAAAACAAAATCCAAAGAAAGATATTCAGAATCTGAACGACACCCTCAACAAGTGTTATGATATGTTACGTCCAGCTAGAAGGTATTTCTGCTGATTGCCCGTTCCTTGCTAGAACGCAGACTAGCAGTAAAGAAACCAGGAAATTTTTAGCAAGTCATAGGAGACTAATTTAGAGGAACACTGGAGTCTTTACAGATCAAAGTAAAAAGAATGTAAGAATCAAATTCAGATTTCAAAAAGTGCCTCTTATAAAGAATTTACGATAAGATCGAAATTGTCGTTGAAACCAGCAGGCTGGTCATAGTCATCAAAAGGGGAAGATCAAACAGGCTTGAGTCACACAGAAAATTGTATGGTATGTACCTACATTGAGTCGAAAGTAAAGGCTTTCTGTCCCATGCTTAAGGCTCACTTCCAAGGTAACCTAATCATAACCAGGTCACAACCAGCTCTAACTAACGAAACTGCTAGTGAACTGAATAACACAACACGCCATAGGTGGTATATGAATGTAACATCGGTTACGGTGATGGATGGGATTGATGGATTCAAGTTGCCTGGCGCCGATGGCATATGGTATACCAAGTTATTTTACAGAAATTTATAGACCAACTGCTGGTGACTCCAAGGATAATATTCACTGATAGCCTGGCACAGATATACTCGTACATACCAAAACCCTAGCGAACAATGAGAGTAGCTTTATACCGAAAATCATAAAAGAGAACTACATGCTCGAAAATGGCTTCAGACCTGTAGGTCTGACTTAGTTCATGGTTAAGAGCATGCAGGGAATGGTCGAGGTCCATGTACACAAAACTGTCTTGCATGTTAGTCGACTATCTGCTCGAAACGACGCGCTCAATGGTTCTAACGTCTGCTCACAAGCATACGGGGATGATGTATGCAGCTGTAGTGCTCTCTGTTGGATCGTGTCTAGCCACTGTCCTTTTTAAAGCGCAGACATCCATAGACGTGATTGATGATTAATGCACTAGAAATGGCCTTTCAGTCAATCCCCTTAATACTGAGGTTGTTCTCTTTACGAGAAAAAGGTAGGTGACTGGTCTCACTGATCTAGAGCTTAAAGGCAATACCATCCAATTCGCTAAAGAGCTAAGCATTTGTGTGTCATCCCGGATAAGAAACGAATACCTCAGCAAAAGAGCTGTCGGCAAGATATGGAGCCTGTTACCGATGTTGGTCATCTGGAAGTACACATCTATGGTAAGGCCAATTATATTCTATGCGCCGGTGTTCTAGGCGTTATTTTTGCTCTTACTGGACTCCAAAGAACTGTCTGTCTCGACTGTACGAGAGCTTTCCCTAGCACGCCTGGCTCCGCTCTAAACGCATTGATGAATCTCCCTCCCTTTGATATTCATGACAGGGCCTGAACCATCTTCGGTTTAAAGAAAAGTGCTCTTTGGTACAACATACACTGGAGCTTTGATGTCATTGCGCGCCGACTTGTTTTTTGGCTCTAGCTTAAGGCATGCCTTCTGATATTATGACAAATGAACTCTTGCTGCAGAAAAAATGTGAAAACGACTTTCCTTGTGCCTAAGACTGGTTTCGGCCAGAATCTGAACCAGGAAAGGAATGTAGTCGGATCTTCACGGATAGCTTCGAAACCGATTTAGGATGCCGTGATTGTGTCTCTTTGGAAGACAACAACATTCGATTTTACTCCCTGTTAGTTAAACTTGTATCTGTTTTCCAAGCGGAGATATACGCAATTCTGGCGGCAACGAACTATATTGTGAAGAACTGGTTTAAGAGACGAAGCCTCTGCATCTGTACCGACAGTCAAGCTGCAAAGCTTTGCTGAACCACCTTACGACTTCCAAGCCTCAATGCAAGACTTGACTGAACGAAGTTGACTGAGTCATTTCTCTGTCCCAGATCGCAATGGGATTACGGAAAATGAAATCGCCGACGAACATGCTAGGCAAGACTCAGAGGAGAGTATTTTAGGATCTGCGGTTAGGGCTTCCATTGACAGCTGGATATCACATGATCATAATAGCAGACGGGATAACTCTTCAGGTTGCCCTCAGATCAAATGTTTCCCGACGTCTCTAAAGGGTCAGAATCCTTCCTGCTGAAACATTGCACACTGCTAACCCGCGTCGTCACGAGCACTACACTTTTGCTAAGTACTACAGTAAAGTAGTACGCTGGTTTTAAATGTTTGAAGGTTGTAATGACTAGAGAATAAAGAGCTAGGTAGGGCATTCCATAAGCGAGTTGTACGGCTTAGGAACGAATCACGATATTTTAGAGTACGTCCGAAAGTGGGCTTGAGGGTGTACTGATGAGCATTCATAGCGAGACGTATGTTACGTTTAAAAGTTTGAAGGGGCGGAATGCTACTGGCGATTTCTATGAAGTACTGGTTGTGGAAATAGCGATAAAACAGAGTGAGATACAAGACATTACGTCGGTGTTCGAGGGTTTCCATTGACTGATTGACATTGACAGATGCGCGTATTGTACTCAAATTTCGGCCGGATAAATGCCTTATATATTGAGGCCAGATCAGAGTGGGTGAAGTATTTCTTACGTCGCTTAAGGAAACCTAGACATTTCGCAGCATTTTTGACGACATCGAGTATGTGATCATTCCAACGTAAGTTGTTATTGACACACATACCGAGAATGGAAAGTTGAATTTTGCTTTAACGACAGCAGACAGCATTGGGTTTTAGAAGAATGAAATTCCACTTAATGAGCTTAACATACGCTGCCGTTCCCGTTCTAGAGCCGAAGAGCAGAGACGTCCTTTCGGGAACGAATATGAAAAGAAGAGATTACTGTCGTCAGCAAAGGAATATATTGGGTTGGAAGTAGCAGACAAGAGATCATTGATGAAAATTAGAAGGCGTTTCGGAGAGAGAACGGTGCCCTTGTGCACACCAGCATTTATTTTGTGAACACCAGACTGGAAACCATCTAAGACAACTTGAATTGAACATTCCGAAAGGTAATTTCTATAAATTCAAGAAACGAGTCATCAATCCCAAATGCACGCATTTTCGACAAAAGAGCCTGATGCCAAACTCTGTCAAATGCCTTAGAAATATTAAGTGCCACTATCTTGCTTTCGCCACATTGATGGAAAAGCTTACGCAGTGGTTTTGCCAGCGTGGAAGAACACCTCTTCAGAAGAAGGGGAGATATACCATCTGGACCAGCGGATTTATGTTATATATGTTGAGATCTTTATGTACTCTTGCTATATAACAATGAGTGCAAGCAACAGGCTGACCAGGGGCAGGAAGGTTGGAATGTCCGCACTGTGGATTTCATTGCACTCGCGCGTTGACCTTGTAATTTTTTTTTTTTCGCCCGCACAAGCGCGGTTTTTTTTTTCTCTACACGAGGAGCGTGTTTCGATGGTCAGCCGGAGAGTTCGGCTTACGCCTGCGTGGGTGTGCTGGGTACTTGTGCCGTAGGCATTTTATCACTGAAGCGCTTACTCATCTTTCTTCGAAAGGCTCAATAATTCCATTAAAAGGAACTTACAAGGAGTACATTGACTACTCATTTGCCTGAGTGCTCTGTTCCGACGGGGGGAAAAAAAAACTGTTTTTAGTCTTTGGTGAATGGTGGTAAGCAGCATTTGCTTTCCGTTGGTATGCATGTTGTTGCCCGTTTACCATTGCAATAGCTTCGTTACTATCAACTTGTAATATACACAATGTGATACTCAGAATATTTTTGTATCATTGGCCAGGAAAAAATTATTGTAATATTCTTACATACACAAGCTTAGACTTTGTTGCGTGCAAATCACGCCCGAAAAATCCCCAACTCCATTTTCCATCTGTTGTCTGTTGACCTCTTCTTTTCTTCTCCCCCTTCTTGTGCTGTCCCTTCTTTTCTTTCTTCCCGTCATGCTCTGGAGTCATGGTACAGGTGGGATTCTCTGGATCCTTTGAATTCAGTTTCCTCCCCTGGGCTACCGCTTCAGAGATGACCACATAGATACCCCTGATAGAGCCAGGCGGATGGCCTGGAGACTCTAGCGGACGGACGGTCCGTCCCTGGATGCCCCGAGAGGTCAACACCATCAACAATGGCCGCGAGCCACCGTATCTAATATTGTTTGCCCCAGCGTGTAAATTTGTATAACCCCCCTACCCCTCGGGTCAGAGGGCTGGCTTTGAGCCAAAGCAATCACTTGAACAACCAAACAAACAGAACAAACTAACATGACCCACAAACATAGAACATCGACGTGTATGATTGCTGGGGATTCGGTGAGAAGCTTTTGGAGCTCTGGATGTGATTCCCTTTGCTCTAACAGCTGAATTGGCGGACCCCCCCACCCTGTGTGTGTGTGAATGATGGCCAAAAAGCGCGACAAGTTCATTCGGTAGCTTATGTTGCTGGCAAGAGCCTCAAAAAAAATAAAGTCGAAAAAAGGAACGAAAACCAAAAAAAAAAAAAAAACAACGACAGAGAGAATGAAAAAAAACGAAATAGAAAACGATGGAAATAACAAGATCGGGAACAAGGACGGGAACAACAAAATTTAAACAAACCGAGGACGAGAAACACACCAAACGACAAACTGGAAAGGAAATTACTACACACAACGGACACGACCGGACGAAAGTCGGTGATTGTGGCGGAGACGGTTTACCCTCCTCCACCAGCAGAAACCCAGCTAGAGAGCGACTCCGCCTAGGCAGGAAAACCCCATAAAACAGATAAGTACACCCTCTTTTCAAATAGCACATATTTGTGCAATAAAACCGCGTCCGTAAGCCTACTTCCCTTTTCCTGTAAAACCGTTCGTAAAGCGGTTAGATCTTCTTAACTGCACGACCCGCTAGCTTTAACGGTACGACAACGCGGAACTGTGGGCCTTCCATTAGCCGACCTATTAAACCTAATTTAAATTTTTAAGTAACTCGTTGCATACAACTTTCGGCATACCCTGTAATCCCCCTCAAAAGAAATGAACAAAAAAATCAAATATACGATCATAAATTCCCCATCAGCGAAAATATAATTCGCTTAACCGACAGCTGTTTTTTTGCGATTGTTTGCGATTCCCTCTTGGACTCACATTCGCTTTTGTGCAGTCCTCTTCATTCGCTCATCAACCACCACCTGTGTGGTTGCGGTTTGATTGTCTCTTCTTAAAGTTTGTTGTTTTGCCGACAGTCCGGCATTTACCAAAAATAAATTAAATTTTTTTTCTCCTCTGGTTTTGCAACAACTTAAGACTGCCTGAAACGCACATTCTCTGTACGTGACGGCTTTAATCCGCGAGGGCAATTATTTGTAACAAGTAATGATAGAGAAGAAAAGGCATTCACTTCAAATCTAAGGAATTCCCTTAATGAAATCATGACCTAATCAGTTCTAGTCAGAACGAATTCCAAGTATTTAACCATCCGCTTTTTAGATCTTTGACATTGTCTATAATGAACGGCATTTCCTTTTATTTAAGGGCAATTAGAGTTAATGTAAGTACTCGTACATTGTCTTCTTAGAAGAAAGTTATGCGATGAGGAGAGATTTAAGAAGGCTCGGCGTCGGCACACTGGATAACCACACGCACAAAGAACCGAAAGTTACTCGTATGTACTCCGCGAACAGCTTAAAAACTAGAATTCGTAATCTCCGAATGATGGGTTTATGTATGTGACTATTATACAGGATATATGGTCTCATCGTTACATTCCATTTAGCAAATATGAAAGTCGAATTACCACCTCCAACTTAGAATTTTTCTTTTCCATTACCTTGGTCCCCAATTCAAGTGTCATTATATGAACAAGACAGACGAACACATATTTTGGATAGAAATCAGTTAAAACGCTACTCACCTCAATCGTTGGACTACTTTTTAAAGACTAAAACTATTTTTGAATATTCTTAAGCTCAGCACAATGTTCAATTAATGCAATATTTTTGTAAGACTTCAGAATGAAATTTTCTATACAATTTGAACATTTTCAGTAAACTTAAAGTCAATGAAGAAAAGTTTTAAATTGTTCGTATATATCGAGGTGCAACCGCATGGGAAAGTTATCGTACATATTTCGAAGCAATAATAACAAACAAAAAAAACAAATATTGTTGCTTAAATTCTCTATTAATTTTCATCTTGTACTATGGTCCTTCGTTAAATAGAGTTCTACAGGAGATGGAAAAACACTCCAAGACGTCAAAGTTACAAAACTGAGTACAAAAACTTCTGAAATTTTTTCATATGAAAATTAAAGCAAATTTCTATAAGTAACGATTTTTAAGCTCTCAGAATAATCCTAGGAGAACGTGGAATACTATTAATGAACTTCTGGGAACAAAGAAAACCGCAGTTGACGAAGTAACAAGAAACAATTTTTCCAAAGATGATGAAAACTTAGCTAGTGTTGTGGAGAAGTTTGCGGAACAATTCTCAAAACAAGCATCAACAAACATGCACATATGTCATAACAAAACATCAAGACATGAGAATTTGCACTTCCAGCAGAATATATAGGAAGAACCAGTGAAGAAGAAATATTTCGAATGTTGTGTCGCCTGAAGAACAACAAGGTTTCTGCAGTAGATAATATTAGACCAATTGATCTTAAAATTAATGCTTATTTTCTTGGCCCAGTTATATAAACGATAATAAGTCGTAGTACAACACAAGGTCATGTTATAAGATTAATGAAAACTTCGATTAATCGGCCCGTTTATAAGGCAGGTGAGAAAAACAAAACCGGGAACTACCGGCCTATATCTATACTGTCAGCTGTTGAAAAATGTTTGGAGGAAGTTATTGTTAATCGTCTTAAAAATTTCGTAGAAATATATAAAATATTACGCCCAAACCAGTACGGTTTTCAAAAAAAATAAAAGCACGGGTCTACTATTAGGAGAGTTTAAAAATACGGTCAATGCAGGCCTTAACAAAAGTCATCATGTGTTTGACCGTTTGTTAACTTTAGTACAGCCTTCGATGCCATAACTCATAAAAAGTTAATTGAAACTGTCAATCGAGTTGGTGTGAGAGGAGTACTGACAAACTGGATCGAAAACCATCTAACTGATAGAAAGATTAGAGTTAGAGTGTTGAATATCTTAAGTAAAGAAATGCCAATTGCGCTTTCTGTCCCACAAGGCTCCAAATTAGGTCCAATTCTATTTGTTTTGTATACAAATGAACTTCTCCATTTATTCAAAAAGTGCACAGCCTATGGCTATGCAGTTGATATAGCACTTGTCGTCAAACACAAAAAATTTAACAAGGCATTGGAAATAATTCAAGAAGAATTCGATGCAATGTCTAAATGGTGCCTTGATCAAGGGCTAATTATTAAAGTAATCCATATACAAACACCGTTCAATCCAAAGGAAGAGTCTAAAGTAGTAAACAAAATAAAGTATCTAATAGTTACCATGGATGTTACTTCTACCGCGAGCATCGAACTTGTCGAGTTGTAGAGGCTGAGTAGGGTCAATGAATCTCGAGAAGAAGTTCTCCAGATGAGTCCTGAAACCAAAGGATGCTCCCCCCCTCCCCAACTCCCAAAGCACTCCATCATTCCCCTGGGCTGGATCAAGGTGTTATACGACCCGTGCCGAAGATCAACCTGGCTGAGGGCCCAGTATCTCCAAAAATAGCTCAGTCGCGAACGGAGTATCCGGATACCTGGCGACCTCCGGATTAGCTAGCCTTATCTCTATACAGCGGATCTCTGTACAGATGGACACCCCTTTCTCCGCTACTCGTGGGACCATCAATGGAAAATAACCGACTACCGGCAAGGCTCCTACATTGCCGAGAGGAGGCAAAACTGTGGCAGGCCATGGTGCGCCATCCTCTAAAGGCAAAAGGAACGAGCCAAAAAATAAGAATTCAGGAAGTGTTAGGACTGTGGCAAGCCATGGTCCTATTACTTCTTCTACCCCTAGCAGCAGCAAGTTTGTGGCAGGCCACGGACTTGTCGCGGCTACCAAAACACCTTCAGGGAGTGTTAAGACTGTGGCAAGCCATGGTCCTATCACTTCCTCCGCCCCTAGTAGCAGCAAGTTTGTGGCAGGCCACGAACACCTCTAAACTATCAAGTCCCCCGCTTGACACCAATGAGCTCGACATGAAAGTTAGGGAATTTACTCTGACTCTCAATAAGGCTATGGCCGCTTCCTGCCGTCTTATTCAACCAAGAGGCAAGAAAAAGCCACATTGGTGGACACCGGCACTGGGACTGCTCAGAAACGCCTGCAGAAAACTTTTCAACGCAGCAAAAAGCACAAGAAAAGTGACCGACTGGGACTCATATAAAGAATCCCTCAAATTATACAAAAAAGAACTGAGGAAGGCAAAGCGACAATCCTGGAGGTCATTCTGCGACAAAATTACAGAAACGTCTGAGGCATCGCGGCTAAGAAAAATCCTCTCGACAAACCCTATGATGCCTAGCTGTTTGAAAAAAACCGATAGCTCTGCTTCTGGACACCCACTCTCCAGGTAGCTCCCAACTCGCGGCCAGTAGCAGCCCAAACAGGCCTACTGCAACTGGGACCAAAATTCATGGTCTGATTACGAGAGACAAACTGGTCTGGGCGCTGCATAGCTTCAAACCATTCAAGTCTGCTGGTCCGGACGGTATATTACCTGCCGAGCTACAGTGGTCCTCAGGTATTATTCTGCCTGTGCTAGAAAATATTATGAGGAGCTGTGTAGAACTTATCCACATTCCACTGTTATGGAGAGAAGTCAATGTAGTATTCATCCCCAAAGCTGGAAAATGTTCTCATGTAGTCCTAAAGGACCTCAGACCTATAAGTCTATCATCATTCCTTCTGAAAACTTTAGGACGACTGATTGATATCCATATTCGAGCTAAAGTCGATCCAAGACTTCTGTCTACGGCTCAACATGCCTACTGTAAAGGAAAGTCGGTGGAAACGGCTTTGCACTCTCTGACTAGATACATCGAACGATCCCTACAATATAAGGAGTACACAATGGTTGCTTTCCTAGACATAGAAGGCGCCTTTAACAACGTCAACACATCCGCAATCACGACTGTGCTGTCAACTCTGCAGGTAGACGGCTCACTTGGGGAGCTGATTAATCTAATGCTAATACGCAGGATAATCAACTCCAGACTGGGTGAGACTTCTGCTAAAAGATGTGTCAGCAGAGGTAAGGCGGTGTCCTCTCTCCCCTTCTCTGGAACTTAGTAGTTAACGAACTACTCATATACCTGGAAGCGGGTGGTAGCAGAGTGATTGCCTATGCGGATGACGTTGCCATAGCCGTCTCAGGAAAGCATCTAAATACCATTAAATAACTCCTCCAAGTAAATCTCAACAGATTAACCCACTGGCAGATCGCTGTGGATTGGGAATAAACCCCCATAAAACTGATCTTGTCCTCTTTTCTAGGAAATATAAAATTCCAATCATAGACCCTCCTTCAATAAACGGTGCCAGTTTAGCTTTCTCCGATACAGCAAAATATCTGGGTCTGATTTTTGATAGGAAACTAAACTGGAAACCTAACATTCAAGAAAGAGTCAATAAAGCTATAATAGCTTTATTCTCTTGCAAAAAAGCCATTGGGAACAAATGGGGCCTTCAACCTCGCATAACCCACTGGCTATACATCTCGGTCATAAGACCGATACTTACTTACGGGGTAGTTGTCTGGTGGACGGCCTTGGAGAATGCAGTCAATCGCATTAAACTAAGCAGAGTCCAAAGAACAGCATGTCTATGCACAAGCGGAGCCTTGCGGTCTACCCCCTCTGCGGCATTAGATATTCTGCTTCACTTGACACCCCTCGACATTTTTAGCAAGCAAGTAGCTGCGACTGCAGCTATTCGCCTTACAGTGACTAAACAGTGGACAAATAATTCATTTGGCAACGCCAATATTCTTAATACATTAGGAATCCTCACAGAGAACATCGATTACACCATACCTGAACTTTGGTTTGACAAAAACTTCCATGTAAGCTTCCCCTCTAGATCATTCTGGTAGGAAGATGCTTTCATGGAGTCAATCCATTTCTACACAGATGGATCTAAAACCGATATAGGAGTTGGTGGCGGTGTTTTCTCAGATAAGCTAAATCTAAGCCTCTCTTTCCGCCTTCCAAATCACTGTAGCGTGTTCCAGGCGGAAATTTTGGCGATTAAAGAAGCTCTGTCCTGGCTGTAGAAACACGTGATATCTGCAAAGGATATCCGCATATTTTCGGATAGTCAGGCCGCCATCAAGTCCCTGGACTCGGTCTCATTATATTCTAAAACCGCCCTTGAATGCCGATCATCTCTCATGGAGATGGCAGAGCAGTTCAACATTCACCTTTCTTGGGTGCCGCGCCATAGAGACATTCCAGTCAACTGCGGAGAAGATGAATTCGCCAAAATTGGAGCCAATCTACCTATTCTAGCGGAAAAGCGTAGTATAGGTATACCAATGCGTATACGCTACGTGCAAACTGGCATTAAAGCTGGATGTCAATAAAAGAACAGACCCTAGGTGGACTGCTGGGCAAACATGTTTAGCGACCAAACAGATCGACCAAACAGTGTCTGATCCTGTTAAATAGAAAACTTCTCAGAGCCATAATAGGTGTCATCACTGGACACTATGAGGCAGAAGAAGCACGTAAGAATGCTTGGCGCTTTTACAAACGACTGTAGAAGCTGAATGGACGTGGAAGAGGAGGAGACAATCCTCCACCCACTCTGTACATGTCCAGCTCTCTCCCAGAGAAGAAAGCTTCATCTAGAGCCAAACGCTCACTCTTTGCGATGGTTCATACGTATAAAAAAGTATTGCAGTTTTGAAGTACGTAAGCATGTGTACTACTCCCTAACAGAATCACGAATAAGATATGGAATGCTTGTATAGAGAAATGCGCGAAAATCAAATCGAAATGCAAATCACAACGAAAAGGGGCGCTCGGAGTCAATAAAACCGCCAACGTTCTTGGGAAGATTAAAACCTTTCTATGCACAAAATGAAACCGTTGAGAATTAAAGAATAAGTATAGTATGAACTTTATTTAAAAGAATTTTATCACTTTAAAGGACTAAAGGTCAATGTTAGCAACCACCTGCAGATAAGCATTTTACTTTGCGGGTAAAAATAAAAACTGTATATGAAATAAGTAAATAAATAATAATAAAATCAGGACAACTTCACAACTGCCTTTTAGAGTATTGATGACTCCTTTTCTGGTAGTAGTTTCTCACTCCTTCGGGCTACAATATTTAGTTCTGATTACAATATGGAACCATGAATCTTCCTGAAACAATATTAAAGAACAATTAATAAGGTTTGAATTTATATTGAAAATTGTTTATTGTTTCCATGCTTTCGAAACAGATATTTCCCAATATCCTTGTAATTAAGCTAAACGCATTCTTCAATTCCAATTTGATTTTACATTCAATCCATTCTGATTGTTCACGAAAACCCCACAACCCTAAAGCCGAACAAAGATTTATTTCAAATGAAATCAAATTGATTCTCTCAATACTCAGATGATGGCATTCGAGTGCCAGCACGTACGGATGCTGGTACACATGTGTGTAGGATAAGCATTCCTATAGTTCCAGGATACAAAATGACTCTTTGTAGAACAACAATATATAGTTGGCTATAAGCAATTTTTTAGATAGCATCCTTGCAATGCCGATGAAATGTATGTATTTCGAATTCACAGTACCAGTGTCAGATACTGCAAATGCACTTCATTTCTGTATCTGATGGCTGCAAGGAAACCAAATTCAATTGATCCTTCTTACAATTCATCCAATGGAATTTCACATGTATTAGCAATCTTCTCCGAATCTGCATATGTATATCTAAATCTAAAGCTAAAACTTAATTTAAACACATCCGGATGCAGGCTTTGTAATGTCATATACCCGTACTCTCAAAAATGCAACAAAAATCTAAATCGGATGAGTGTTCCCGAAATTGCCGAAAAATCCGACTAGTGGAAGAGCAAGAGCAAATTTTATATTGGTGCAGTAAATTTAGAAAATATGTCATGTGAATTTCGAGAACATACTCGTAAATAGAATATATGCAAATTAAATTTCTGTTTTCAAATGGATCCATTTTACGAGTAGCATTGGCACAACAAAAGGATATAGAAGCTTCGATGTGAAGGGCATTGAAATCTATTGCACATATGATCCTCTCCTACACACATTGATTGTAACCAGACCCTAAATTCAACCGCCAACAGCAACAACCTTCACGCAGGAAAAATATCCAGAAAGAAGAAGGGGCGTCGCCATTTTTGGTAAAAACAAAAGGACGACGTGGCTGCCGAAAAGATCCTGGGAATGCTGTGGACACCAGAGATGGATAACTTATCGTTTTCTTTAAAAGCCAACAAATTTGATGATGTTAGTTTGAACGTGGAAAAGTATCCAACTAAAAGGCAATTACTCAAGATTCTGATGTCCGTATTCGATCCACTGGGCCTTACTGTTGCAAGAAGTTTGGAGATCTGGAGTCGACTGGGATGAGAATACAGAAGAGGCTCAGTATGTCAAGTAGAGACGAATACTAGCGTACTTACCTGAAATAAGAAATATATCGATTCCGAGGTGTTATGTGAAGTTATTCGATGTGTCTAAACATTCTATAGTGCAGTTGCATATCTTTGTAGACGCAGGTGAAGATGCTGCTGCATATTTTCGTATTTCGGAACAAAACATTATTGAAATTGCGTTTGTTGGTGCAAAAACAAAGGTCGCACCACTTAAGGGACTCTCTGTACCTCGATTGGAACTTGAGGCTGCCACTCTAAGTGTTAGACTTGCGAATGCAATCGTACAGGGACACTCGGTAGAAGTAAATAAACGAATTTTCTGGACAGATTCAAAAACTGTGCTGGCATGGATTAATTCTAAACATCGCAGATGCAAGCAGTGTGTTACAGCGAGAGTCAGCGAAATCCTAGAAGAAACAAACGAACAGGATTGGAGGTGGATACCCACGAAACAAAATGTGGCAGACGATGCTACCAAGTGAAAGGAGAATCCAGATTTCCAGCCTACTCGTACATCTAGATGGTGTTGTGGTCCGCAGTTTTTAAGAACGGCCGAAGCAGATTGGCAAAAGCTCCCAACAGTGGACTTAAGTACCGAAGAAGAGGTCAGAGTTCGTTTACTGCATCATACAGAATTAAGTCGCTGCGAAATACAGTTTGAAAGGTTTTCTCGATGGATCAAATTAGTCCATACTGTGGCGTATGTGTTTCGATTTTCGGAAAGAGCTAGAAAGCAATGTAGTCATCGCACCGTCTACCTGGAGCCAGATGAACTGATGAGGGCTGAAAATTACCTTTGTCATCAGTGTCAATTAGAATCGTTCCCTTCAGAGATGGCAATCCCTCAACAAACTAATAAGATGTGTAGCTCGGTGCTCCTCGAAAAAGACAGTCTGCTTTACAAGTTATCGCCATATGTCGACGAAAACCCTGTATTGCGAATGCAAGGACGTATCGATGCAGTGGAGGAGTACCGCAGGATTTAAAGAGACCAATTCTGTTGCCAAAAAACCATCCAGTGACAAATCTGATTATAAACGAATATCACATACGGTATAGACATCAATACAACGAGACGGTAGTAAATGAACTACGACAAAAATACTACATACCAACGCTAAGAGTACTATTAAAAAGAGTTAAAAGAAACTGTCAAGTATGCAAAAATTTAAGGGCTGAACCAGTTTTTCCCTTGATGGGTGAGCTACCGGCCTCCAGGCTAAGGTCATTTACAAAACCGTTCTCCTACGTGGGAATGGACTAATTCGGGCCACTTTATGTCAAAGTCGGTCATCACACTGAAAAGCGATGGGGAGTCTTATTGACGTGCTTGACTATAAGAGCGGTCCACATTGAAGTAGCCCACAGTCTCTCCGCAGATGCATGTATCCCGGTAGAGGTAGTTACAGACAACGGAACAAACTTCAGAGGCGCGTCAGAGCAATTGCGAAAAGTAGCAGCAAAAGTGAAGCATGAAGACATAGCGAAACAATTTGTCGACCAGCATATTAAATGGTCGTTTATTCCCCCAATGTCTCCACACATGGGCGGAGCATGAGAGAGGATGGAGAGGACAGTAAAACAAACCCTGATGGCTATAACACCGACGAGAAATCCATCCGATGAACTTTTGCTGACAATGATGGCGGAAGTGGAGAGCGTAGTAAATTCTAGGCCTCTAACGTACGTTCCCCTTGACAATGACGACAACGACGAAGCGTTAACCCCGAATAATTTTCTGGTTGGCTCATCTAATGGTGAAAAAACATTCGGCAACTTTAAAGATGAAAGCGTTTTGTTATGTAAAAACTGGATGACCTGCGAGCAATATGCCAATGGCTTTTGGAAGAAATGGGTGAGAGACTATTTACCCTCATTGACCAGAAGGACTAAATGGTTTAGGCCAACAAAGAACTTGGAGGAAGGCGATATCGTCCTCGTAGTAGACGAGGAACATCCACGTAATCTCTGGCCAAAAGCAAGGATAATTAAACTTAATATCGGACGAGATGGGCGAAGCAGAAGCGCTGTAATCCAAACGGCTAAGGGCGTTTATACCAGGCCGGTGGCAAGGCTAGCTCTATTGGACGTGCGAGGATCTGGAAATGATGATGGTAAACACGGTTGCATACCATGTTCACCAGGGGGGAGTGTAACCAGACCCTAAATTCAACCGCCAACAGCAACAACCTTCACGCAGGAAAAATATCCAGAAAGAGGAAGGGGCGTCGCCATTTTTGGTAAAAACAAAAGGACGACGTGGCTGCCGAAAAGATCCTGGGAATGCTGTGGACACCAGAGATGGATAACTTATCGTTTTCTTTAAAAGCCAACAAATTTGATGATGTTAGTTTGAACGTGGAAAAGTGTCCAACTAAAAGGCAATTACTCAAGTTTCTGATGTCCGTATTCGATCCACTGGGCCTTACTGTTGCAAGAAGTTTGGAGATCTGGAGTCGACTGGGATGAGAATATAGAAGAGGCTCAGTATGTCAAGTGGAGACGAATACTAGCGTACTTACCTGAAATAAGAAATATATCGATTCCGAGGTGTTATGTGAAGTTATTCGATGTGTCTAAACATTCTATAGTGCAGTTGCATATCTTCGTAGACGCAGGTGAAGATGCTGCTGCATATTTTCGTATTTCGGAACAAAACATTATTGAGATTGCGTTTGTTGGTGCAAAAACAAAGGTCGCACCACTTAAGGGACTCTCTGTACCTCGAATGGAACTTGAGGCTGCCACTCTAGGTGTTAGACTTGCGAAGGCAATCGTACAGGGACACTCGGTAGAAGTAAGTAAACGAATTTTCTGGACAGATTCAAAAACTGTGCTGGCATGGATTAATTCTAAACATCGCAGATACAAGCAGTGTGTTACAGCGAGAGTCAGCGAAATCCTAGAAGAAACAAACGAACAGGATTGGAGGTGGATACCCACGAAACAAAATGTGTCAGACGATGCTACCAAGTGGAAGGAGAATCCAGATTTCCAGCCTACTCGTACATCTAGATGGTGTTGTGGTCCGCAGTTTCTAAAAACGGCCGAAGCAGATTGGCAAACGCTCCCAACAGTGGACTTAAGTACCGAAGAAGAGGTCAGAGTTCGTTTACTGTATCATACAGAATTAAGTCGCTGCGAAATACAGTTTGAAAGGTTTTCTCGATGGAACAAATTAGTCAATACTGTGGCGTATGTGTTTCGATTTTCGGAAAGAGCTAGAAAGCAATGTAGTCATTGCACCGTCTACCTGGAGCCAGATGAACTGATGAGGGCTGAAAATTACCTTTGTCATCAGTGTCAATTAGAATCGTTCCCTTCAGAGATGGCAATCCCTCAACAAACTAATAAGATGTGTAGCTCGGTGCTCCTCGAAAAAGACAGTCTGCTTTACAAGTTATCGCCATATGTCGACGAAAACCCTGTATTGCGAATGCAAGGACGTATCGATGCAGTGGAGGAGTACCGCAGGATTTAAAGAGACCAATTCTGTTGCCAAAAAACCATCCAGTGACAAATCTGATTATAAACGAATATCACATACGGTATAGACATCAATACAACGAGACGGTAGTAAATGAACTACGACAAAAATACTACATACCAACGCTAAGAGTACTATTAAAAAGAGTTAAAAGAAACTGTCAAGTATGCAAAAATTTAAGGGCTGAACCAGTTTTTCCCTTGATGGGTGAGCTACCGGCCTCCAGGCTAAGGTCATTTACAAAACCGTTCTCCTACGTGGGAATGGACTAATTCGGGCCACTTTATGTCAAAGTCGGTCATCACACTGAAAAGCGATGGGGAGTCTTATTGACGTGCTTGACTATAAGAGCGGTCCACATTGAAGTAGCCCACAGTCTCTCCGCAGATGCATGTATCCCGGTAGAGGTAGTTACAGACAACGGAACAAACTTCAGAGGCGCGTCAGAGCAATTGCGAAAAGTAGCAGCAAAAGTGAAGCATGAAGACATAGCGAAACAATTTGTCGACCAGCATATTAAATGGTCGTTTATTCCCCCAATGTCTCCACACATGGGCGGAGCATGAGAGAGGATGGAGAGGACAGTAAAACAAACCCTGATGGCTATAACACCGACGAGAAATCCATCCGATGAACTTTTGCTGACAATGATGGCGGAAGTGGAGAGCGTAGTAAATTCTAGGCCTCTAACGTACGTTCCCCTTGACAATGACGACAACGACGAAGCGTTAACCCCGAATAATTTTCTGGTTGGCTCATCTAATGGTGAAAAAACATTCGGCAACTTTAAAGATGAAAGCGTTTTGTTATGTAAAAACTGGATGACCTGCGAGCAATATGCCAATGGCTTTTGGAAGAAATGGGTGAGAGACTATTTACCCTCATTGACCAGAAGGACTAAATGGTTTAGGCCAACAAAGAACTTGGAGGAAGGCGATATCGTCCTCGTAGTACACGAGGAATATCCACGTAATCTCTGGCCAAAAGCAAGGATAATTAAACTTAAGATCGGCCGAGATAGGCGAAGCAGAAGCGCTGTAATCCAAATGACTAAGGGCGTTTATACCAGGCCGGTGGCAAGGCTAGCTCTATTGGACGTGTGAGGGTCTGGAAATGATGATGGTAAACACGGTTGCATACCATGTTCACCAGGGGGGAGTGTAACCAGACCCTAAATTCAACCGCCAACAGCAACAACCTTCACGCAGGAAAAATATCCAGAAAGAGGAAGGGGCGTCGCCATTTTTGGTAAAAACAAAAGGACGACGTGGCTGCCATGAGATAAGAGGACGAAATAGCGAAGTCTTGTCTCTCAAACAGCTCCACAACATTGATACACGTGCATATATAGGATTTAACTTAGATTACTTGAGATTATTAGTTATGCAACAAAGTATGGATAATCGAAACTGAAATAACGCCATCAAATGAGTAACCAAACATTTAAAATCTGTCTGACTACGCGAGTAAACAAATCTTCTTTAAGTTCGAGGGTATCCGAGGTGTTCCTATTGAACTTTATATTTCAAAAAAATATTCCTTAAAAATAAAGAGCAAACTAGGATAAGCTTAGCAAAGATGAGAATTCCCGGGGTCAGAAATGGTAGCACAAGAAGTGAACAAGCTTTCAATTCGTCGCATTTCCTCAAAAAAATGATAATGTGATTAGTTCCAGTCGTGACTAATTGTTAAGAGAACTGTAGCACAGTTTATAATGACTGACATTCCCTTTCGTTTAGGTTGCAACGATAATGCCCGAATTTGGACGAAGAGGACATGCATAAGTAGATTCGTATACAGAACAGTGAATGATCAAACGTGCTATAAGCAGAGGATATGCTTTTCCAATGTTCGGAAGTTATATGTACCGGGAACAACTAAAAAACTAGAATATGAGCTGCTTCAACGTACTTACATACCAACTCTATAAGGATCTCCAACACTAAGTCAGAGAGTTTGAAAAGAGTTGGTGGCCGATGAGCCCTTAATAAGGGCTAAAGGCAGCACTCACATCCTCAAAGCAGGTTACTGGCTCAGGAATTGTGCCTGGCCTGACCCTCCAAGTTAAGGGTTGTGAGTGGGGTTAATTACCCAACCACGTAAAAACGTAATTATTACGAAGCGACCAATAGCCTCGGATAAAGACGGATTCACTGTTGACGTACGACCCTGTAAAACGAACAAAGCGCAACGTGGAATGTTCTGAATTGAACAGGCCGCGTGCAACCGAACAATTAGCGGAGGCTCTAGACTGCTATAAACGGTGGGATGGCCCGGGCAAAAGAAAGATGCACAACTGTGATGTTTACTCCGGTGATTGCTATAGGGGACGTTAGCAACGACTATTTGGAAGCGGATTTGTAAGCGGCAGACCAAGGCAAAAAGTTTTGAGCTTTCGACAACATCGCTAACATCAGTCTTATATGCGCTCACGCCTCAATAGAGGAAGAGAGCGATGCTACCAAAGAAAATTTCTACGAGCTCCTCGACAAAACCTATGTGCAGTGTCCGATGTATGACGTTAAAATCGTCTTAGGCGACATTATGGCCAAAATTGGAAAGGAGGGCATCTTTTGTAGCACAATCGGAAGACATAGCCTACACGACACCACGTCTAGAAACGGTCTTAATGTAATCGATTTCGCTGTAGGACGTAATGCTACTATAGCAAGCACAAGGGAACATGGCAGACACCAGATCAGCAAACTGTCAACCAGATTGATCATGTTGCGATCGACGTAAGGCACTCCTCAAGTATTTTAGATGTCCGAACATTCTGAGCGGCCAACTTAGACTCGGACCACTATCTAGTTGCAGACGGATATCTCAGACGACACTAAGACACGGAAATACTATGAGAAGATTTAACGTTGAATGGTTGCAATCGCAACAAGCCGCCAGAACCCTTGCCGAACCCTCGCGTATACCTCAACCTCTTGAGAAGTCCTTGCAGCCAGCATCAAGTGCTGAAGACCAGTGGCTTAAATGCCAAGAATCAAAAATGCCGCCATTGACGTGCTGGGTTTCACCCGCCCACCACCACGAAACCTCTGGTCTGATGAAGAGTGCCGGCAAACACATACAACGAAAAAAATGTGCCTACAAATCGGCGCTGCACAAACGGAGTAGAGTGCCTCGTGAGCTCTACGAGCAAAAGAGGAGGGAAGAACATCGGCTTCTCCGTAGAAAAAAGAAAGAGCATAAGAAGCGCGCGATCCAGGAAATAGAGAGGTGTAACTCCAGGAATATGGTTCGGAAGTTTTATCAAAAGTTAAAAAGAACGTGTCAGGGTAATAAAACCCGACCGGAATTCATCTGTGGAGATGAACAAGGAAACCTTGTAGTAGAGTCAGTCGATGCTGAGGCTATGAAAAATGCATTTCTGCAGACTGTTAAATGGCGAAAACGACACAAATTTCGCTGTCAGCCAGAGCGAACCATTCAATATTGACGATGCAAGTCAGGAATTCCGTCCACCCGACCAAAATGAAGTGGCTGCCGGGCCGGACGGCCTACCCGTCGAACTATTTAAGGCAGCAGAAGATGACTTGATAGATAGCATACACCCACTTATTTCCAGCAATATTTGCCTGGTTCACAAGACATGGGACCCTCTAAACTGCGCCAACTATAAATGTATCAGTCTCCTAAACATCGAATATAACATCTTGTCTGCTGTGTTGTGCGAGCACCTGAAACCATTTGTCAACGATCTGATGGGACCCTATCAGTGCGGTTTTAGGGCCGGTAAGTCCAATGTTCTTGGTTGCCTTGCTAGAACACATGTACCCATAATTGCACCCAAGGTTGACAAGATTAGCTACTACAATCGGAAGGGCACTTATTCACTTATAATGCAGATAATTTCGGATAATCTTTCTGAAGACAAAAGTTTACAGATGTACAGTTTGGTTATCGTGGGAGCAATCATGACGCGTCTGTTTGGGGACGCAACTCCTCAAGTTCGAAGTTCGAAGCGAATCATTCATAACGGTCATATTTTGGATGACTCAGCGTACCCACTAAGCACATTTCTAATGGTGAAATATCTATCGTGGCTTAAATCATAGCAAACCGTCTTGATTTCATTAAAAACTTTTCCCCAAAGAACTGCTTCCTTTCTTCTTCCACTAATAAAGTCATCTTCCATGGATAGCCGTACTGAAATTAATAATCTAATTTCAGCAGAGTCTAAATTTTAGATCTTCCCTAAAACAATCCAAACTATGATAAGTTTTTCTTTTTCTATATTTTAAAATTTTCGCTATCCTCGCAGCTGTTTATCAAAACTGAATCTGCTTCAAATTTGCAAAACAAAGGCAGTCATTTGAAGTTAATGAACGCAAGTGATACCAAAGCAGCTGCAATGGTAATGCAGTGTTTTTATATTTATGAACGTAAAATCTCAACAGCTGGGGTATTTTTGTGAGCTCACCCTGTCTGTGACAACCCCTAAGGTTAGACGTGTTTTTATGAGCTCGGTGATTTTCTTTTGTTAAATGTTGTAGTCGAGTTCGTATTTCAATGGTTAAATTCTCTACGCTAGTTGTATCACCCGATTTGGACAGGATAGCTAAAGTCACACCTAGAGCATAGGCAGCAAGTCGTAATATATCGTTGGAATCATTTTCAATATTCCTCAGGATGGCATTGATGTAGAGAATTTTGTTTACATCCGTCCAGGGTATCAAATCGTTTGATAGAACTGCTCCTAGGAAGGTAATACCGCACTCGTTGGCGGTGGAATCGCTTAGTTGACTGCGTGTAATCATATCGAACAGCAAATTACTTGGTACTGTGATGATGCTTTTCCAAATACAGAACATTGCTTGGACGAGTTCTATGTTGAATTTCACAATATAATCTGAACTGCTCCAAGCGTTTTTCATTACAAATTTGAGCAGATCTTGAATGAGAGCAACTTCATCGGCAGCTACTGGTAAATGCAATTTCTGATCAGACCAATCGATAAGCATCAAAATCTGGTCGGTTATAAAAAAGTTTAAGTTGTTTCCGGCACACTCATCCACCAACATTCGTAGAATTGGCTTAAACAAAACATGCGCAAACTGACAAAAAACATTCGAGCAATTATACACTAGTTGCGCCAGAAAAACGCGAATATTTTTGTGATATTCACAGCCTCCAATAGCGTTAGCTATTGCTTGAACCCATGGATAGGATCTTTTAATACTGTTGTCAGTTATAACAGGGGTAATACCATTCACATACATGAATTCAATAACTCCACACAACATTTGCATCACTTATTGTGAATTTAGAGCGTGATTTTTCAACTCTACTGCTAAACGTTCAGCTGATTTATCTCGACGTTGCAATAAATCAGAATCTAGTCGAACAGAGTACGATGTCATATCGATTCCTCTCACATCTTGACTTAAGCTAGATCCCATAATATTCTCTGTTTGAAGTCGTCTTGTTGAAATTTTCTGTTTTAACGAGGCAGATGATCCGACACCGAGCCGACGAATTGCAACAAAGTTTTTCTCACTCTTTTTGGCGTGTCCTTGTTCTTGTTTCGGAAAGAGGTAGTCACTCGATAAGGAGCAATCAATTAGCCTAGCCCAGATGATTTCGTTTTTTCTGGTATTTTCCTCGAACAAAAACTTGGAATAGATTTTTAATTGTGTTTGTGTGTTGCTAACAAGTGCACAAAGGGCACAATATGCCGCACACTGATATATTCTAAACAGTGCAGAAGCTTCTCGATTTTCAGTGGAAAATTCTTCAGTTCGCACGTAGAAGGCTTTTTTGGTAAATGTTCCCACAAGTTCACTGTCAGCCTTTGGTTGAGTAAGCAGTTCTACCGCAATTGGACAGGTTATACTCCAGTAGAGTTCCTTTTTGACGATACCAAAGAAGTGTTCTAAAAGTTTATATCCCATTATTCGATTGGTAAGAGCTTGTTCGACACATCTGCCGGATGTTCCAATTCTGTAGTTAGCTTCAGTCATAAGATTTATCTGTTTTATTTTAATTGCAACAAAATCAACCAGCGCATCATCATTGCAGTTGTCGAAAATGTTCATAAGGAATCGAGTAAAAATCGTCATTCGAATTGTTGGCTCATACTGTTCATTTGTGGTAGTATCAAATGTTCGACTCAATATTTCTACCTGCTCGTCTTTGGACAGACTTGCTGTAAATATGTTTAGTTCGTTACGAATTTCATCTTCTACAAGATGATGCAAATCGGATGCAGTGCATTTGAATAGAAATTCCAAGATACCCGTAACAAACGATTTAGATTTCAGTAGCGAAATGAAAGCAAACTTGAGACTTGTTTCTTCCGAGCTATTCGGGGATAACTCTGTTGAGCGTAGGGGAAAGTGCTTACCTTGAAGATTTTCCAAGGTTGTCATGAGTTCAATATTTTCGTAATCCGATGCGGATACCATTATCGGCAGGAGGGTTATTATTTTGCATTTCTCTTCCAGATTCGCCTGTTCGGATCGGAGTTTTGTTAAGATCCAATTGCCTAAAATGAAATGGATCGAAGAATTTGTATCTAATTTTGGTAAAAACTGAAATAAAGCGTAACAAAGTGTGTGAAATGTTAACAAAGGCCCATGGTGAGTCTGCTATGAGTAAAACAAGAGTTTACGAGTGGTCCAAGCGTTTCCAAGATAGCCATGAAGACGTTGAAGATGACCAATGGCCCGGACGCCGCAGCACATCAACAACCGATGAAAACGTGGAAAAAGTGAAAGAAATGGTTATGACCGATCGCCGAATCACAGCCTCTCTCATGATACATATAGTTGGGGTAGTAAGCCCCGGAGATCAGGTTGTTCGATGAGGTCACTGCTCTTGCAATGTGCCTTCGAGTCAATTTAATGACGAAATTGTCCACTCTTATTAGGTTCGCCCTATTGTATAAGACCTCATTAGGAGAGAATTTTATGTACTTAGACTCTGGTGTTGTGTATAAGCGAAGACAAGTCCTAAGACAAGCCCTCTCAAACACCCGAATCTTTTCCAATAAACTTGCTCTTACGTTGAACCACACGAGGCAACCAAACACAAGCATAGGCCTGATAAGGGCCATGTAGCAGATCACCTTCACCCTCGCATCAAGTTGACTGTTATAAAACAGTCTCTTTGTAAGAGCAAAAGCTTCTTTGGCTCTGGCCAGAGCAACCTCTATATGTTTGTTAAAATACAGAAATTGATCTAGCCAGATCCCAAGGTATCTGACTACATCTCGACAAGCAAGTGGCTGCCCGTGCTGCCCCACGATCGAGAACTTTCGTCAAGTATCCCTAGAGGCCCCAGGCAAAGGTGTCCTGAACAGAATGGTTTCCGACTTCTGAAAGTTGATTTTCAACTTCCAGTCATCGCAATATCGCTTAATTTTGTCGAAGTCACGCTGCAAAAGTATATTAATGACCTCAATTTTTGGACCTGATCTGTACGCGATTATGTCGTCTGCGTACGCTATGGCATGGGGAAGTAAACCTATCAGATCACTCGTGTAAATTTTGAACAGGATCGGCGAATTTACCGCACCTTGTTGCAGACCGTTTTTAATGTTAAATGTTCCAGCAGAAGTCACATCGGCATTCTTCACGATGAACTGTGTACTGGAGAGCATATCGAAAAGAATATACAGCAGTGGTTTACTAATGCCCAACCTGTCCAGCTTGAAAAAGACTCCTACTAACCATACGGTATCGAAGGCCTTCTCCAAGTCAATCAGGCAGGCAGCAGTGCACTGGTTCTTGCCTTTGTTCCATTGGATATCAGAAACCAGTTTAGACGCAGCATGAATGATATCATGCCCCGCCTTAAAACCGAATTGAGTATTCGGAACTATATTTTTGTCCTCAACCCACTTAGTCAGGACTCTATTGATCACCTTCTCGAAAACCTTACTGATGTTTGGAAGAAGACTGATCGAGCGAAAATTCGCCGGATTGGAAGTGTCTTTATACCTCTTGGGGATGGGATGTACCACCGCAGTTTTCCAATGCGCTGGATAATGTGCATTATTCATTGCATTGTTAAACAGGGTGGTATAAATGTTCACCGCTTCTAGAGGGAGATGTCGAAGCACAATGTTCGGTATTTCATCGGTTCCCACTGATTTCTTACTTCTAAGCGATTCGAAGATCGTTTGGAGCTCTTCCTTCGAAATGAACGGGGGTAGTGCCCTATCGTTGGTGATGACATTATTTGCCATATTCTCGTCACTGAACTGGGTGAAACCCGAGCTCTCGAATCGCCAATTCACAATTTCATTTCGAAGGCAGAAATTGTGCACAAGGACTCGATTCTCCAGATCGTGGTTTGGGCCAATGATAACATTCGCCTTATATACTTCCTGGAAAGTCGCTCCTATAGCCTCTACCTTCGCCTGCGGATCCTCGATCACAAAGAAGTTGTCATCATCAACAGCCTCATTTGGATCGATGCCTGCTGCTATAAGTATGTTCTCGTTGTCCGTCGTTCGGGCGATTTTAAGACACGAAAGGTAGTTGTGATCTTTCCTCCGAAATATTTTATTTATTTGCGGGAACATATTCGGGTTGCTGGTGTTTACAGCCCGAATTTTGTTGTTCCAATACAAACTTACAGATGCTCTGTAATTTTCTTTTATTAATACTTGGAGGTTTTTGATCGACGACTTTAGCGTCATAATCTCCGGGTTATGTCTGTTAGTAAACTGTCTGTACAAGGTTTTTAGCCTTGACAGCAGACTACTTTTATGTCGGTGCAGTGCGTCAATCGTTGCATTGCGGAATAAGTCTTCGTTGTCAGTGTATTGATACCGAGGTATCGTTTTGTCCATTGTTCGTTTGATTGTCTCGTCCATTAGTCTTAGATACCTGTCAATCTCCTCGTTTGACAGATTCCTGTTGGACGGTGGGTAGAGCGAATTCGAGGAGATTACTCTCGTCAGTGTTCTGGAGAAGTGTGTCCAACGCACGCTACTATAGTTGTAGGCATGCCTTTGAACAAACTCGTCCAATTCCGCAGCTTCGTTCGGAACGGTTATTTCGGTACTAAGTCCGCAATAGTCACTGTCATACACAAAAGTGCGTAGACAGTTTATGGTTTGTTGGTTTGTGCATGTCAGGTGTATTCGTGTGTCGAACAGCAGGAGATCCAAATAGGACCCGTGACTAAGAAACGACGGACTATCCGTCGCCTTAAGGCCGAGTCGATACATTATACTATGCTGACCCCACCAATTGAATAGTAGGTTCCCTCTAGTATTTGGAGTATTATTTCCCCAATGTTAACTGATGATGTTGGCATATCGATTGGCACATGAAATTTTTTCGAATGTTTTGCGTATGAATAAAATTTGTTCCAAAATTGTTGAACTTTGAACAAAAACAGCGGCGAATGGAAGTTGCTCAGGAGTCACTAAATAAAGTCAACGACGATGCATAATTACTGAAACGTATTATAACCGGTGATATGACATCGAAACTAAGACTCAATCGTCCAAGTGGAGGCATTCTGGATCGCCAAGACCGAAAAAGTCGAAAATCGCCACTCGCAAGCAAACACACGTAACCTTCTTCACAACTGACGGCTGGCTAATCAGCTAATATGGCTACCAGTATACAAATACGTTTAAGACACACATGTTTACCAACATAACTACGAAAAATTTCGCGAATCCGACTAATACAATTTCCCGTTACTTCTTGAACACACCTCGTACATAGTCTAAGTTTGACTCTATAGTTTAACCTCGAATGAATCTCGTCGACGTCAAGATATCCCATCCCACACATAGAATCATGCTTTCCCATTTCGTTTTTGAATCAGATTTCCAAATAAAATTAAAAACAAAATTTATCTCACTTTACAGCTGGTACCGATATAATAAACGTCACCCGCTCGTGCACCATGATACTGCTCGTACCCGGACACATATGTGCACACGTATTGTAGTTAGATACTCTTTAATTGCTCAAAAGTATATTTATATCACTATCATACTCTCGGTTAAACCTCAACTAAAGGACACCATATACTATATATCCTGGAAAAAACACACAGATACAAATTTAACCACATATTCGTACTGATATGAGCAAAGCAAATTCTCCTTTTTTATGAACTTCATCGCTATACTATGTCTAGTAAATGAGCATTGGTGTCTACAATATACGAATATATGTAGATACATGGCTGGTAGCTAGAACTTTTTAGATACACAAGCACTCGTATTATGCACTCAATGTGAATGAAACAAGTTGAAAGCCGTACATGTGTTTCCATTTCTGGCCCTGCACTTACGCAATTTTATTAATATTACATGTTGCGTACGAGTATATGGTATGAGCACTTGAGACCAACGAAAAGGTACCTCACTCTCACCGAACGCAGTGAATGGAAAAGCTTGCAGCTTGCAAGGATATTTGCATAAATTTGTAACTTAATTAGCCGGTTGAATGTGAATTTTCAGGCTTGCTTAAGCCTCATAAATTGATGAATATGAGTCCGCTGTGCCACCGTCGCGCCGCGCAGTGTCACAGGAGAGGTATTTACGGAGGATGATGCCTCTAAGAGGAGAATAAATTGCCGAGGTTTCTGATGAAATTTATTTAAAGTTTGTCAACTGAGTCAATTAGGAATTGTCAACTGAATGGCAGTGTGTATCTATAGAGTTTGTTTGTAAACTCTTGCTAATTGATGTTTGTGGAGAGTGACATACCTCTGTTCTGTGTGGATGTGAAAATTGAAAACGATGTTGGCCTTTTAGTTGAGGGTTAAATGTAGCGGAGGTATTTTCAACAAATTGAATGGCTTAAATGGAACACCTCATAGAAGTGTACATTCGAAATGGAGGAGTTTTTTTTTTATTTATTTTCTTTGGCTGTCTGAATTGGACAAATTTGAGCGGACATTTTCAATTAACGAAGGTGTGATGTGACAGACTTTATTCGGAGTGTAAGTGCGGAGAATACGAGTAATTTTCCTTTCTTTTTCCTACAATTCTTCTATTTCTGATATTTCGCAGAAGTCAAGCTAAATTCTTGCCAAAGTGTGATGAAGAAACTTTCTTCTTGGAATCACCGCAGATGTAACGAGTCAGGAAAGCAGATAGTCCGGTACACATATTGGCAGTATTGCTGTCAATTTACTTTCAATGTAAAATAGATGAAAATTGACAGTGAAATAGGTTTCCTGCTCTGCAATTAACTCCGGCAGAGGCATCAAACAAAAGACCGGGAGTGGAAGATGCAATGTTCTTTGTTCGGTAAAGCTTAATTCAAGAAAATTTATTCTCAGGACTATCATTCCATGAGCAGAGGCGACAGTTTGCTGTAATCTACTGGATGTGATGAAGAATTTCAGAAAAACACTGAGTAGCAGCCTTACATATTACTAAAATAGAAAATACCGGAGTATGCAACATGGAAAGCCAGTTACACTTTTAGTTAAATTGAGTAGGATTAAGGTAACGACCAGTAATCATTCCTCATAATATGCCAGCAAATAAGGAGAAAACGAGCATTAAAATCACCAGGATTGTGTATATCTTCGCTTTGTAGACAGACGCAAGTTGTCTTAAGGAGGAGCGAAACCTAACGATGTCATGCACCAGAAAGACACCACCACCGCATGGTACTATCGGTTTTGGGGTCATCCTTGAAGACCCGTATACACTCAGATTCCGGCTGAAATCACTCCTCGGCACAGGGAAAGTCTGAAACAGGACCAAAAGATCGGAGTCAAAAGACAGTCGTCAAACTTCCAGTGCAAGTTGTACCAATGACTTCTTTTTTGTAAACGGAAGGTGGCTGTGACAACACGGAATGGAGATTCAATAGCTCGTCTATAGCAGAACCAGACGTGCTAAAGAAAATAATCTCCATGCAGCCAAGACAAACTGTTGTCTGTAGTCCACAGTGACGTTTTTTTTTTTTTGTTTCATCGTGTCCATGTAGATTCAGAGGAAACTTATCGGTGGCAAGCAGCATTCATCGAAGTTAGCTCCTTTACACTGCTAGAAAGCCGACAGAGTTTGAAGGTTTTATACGATTGGTCCAATGAAGTTTGTTATCCAGTTACTAGTAATACTTCAGCGAAGGTTGAAGAAACAAATGGTGTTGCCTTTAAGCAATAGATGGACTGGGCCAGTCAGTTTCCTCCTTTGAGAGAATGACTGAGATTCAATTCCGAGTGCACCAATCATCGAGCACGTGCCTGCGCTTTGGCTGCAGTCAGTATCTGCACTCAAGGTCCTTTTCCCTACGCTCAATCTTTGTAGCACAAATCGAACTTTTCGAACTTTATTCCTGCAATAACATCTCTCTATTTCCTCGACCACGAGCCTTTTTAATTTTTCCGAGAAGCCGGTGTTCAACTTATTTTTTCTGCTCGAAGAGCTTACAAGCTAATTGTTCCTCCTATAGAGTACTACTTTGTACTCTTCTTGTTTCTCTTCATGTGCTTCTTGTGAATGTGAATTTCGTTTTGGTGGCCGAGAAAAACATAATATTGTGCAATAGAGGCGCATTTCCCATAAATTTGTTGGCAGCGCTGCTACTAATCTTCACTGTTTGAAGCTGAATGCATAGATCTCCTTAAAAGATTAAGGACAACTCGATAGATTAGATCAAAAGATCAAATAATTTCTTCCAATGGTAGTCAATACTATCAGCTGGCCTCCATTATTACCGATACAGCTTATACTTGCAGGACATATGTACTTTCTACCAGTACTACCGAAAACGAGCTTCCTGTATAGATTTTAGTGTTATATCCAGGTCACTGAGTATTCGTTCTGTCAGGGTGTTCTTAGAAGCTGTCATTACTATCGTCGGTTGTGGGAAAACTAAGTGTATTCAACTGTTTTAATTGTCGATAGCAATCGTCGTAGACATGTCAAAGTTTTCTTACTCTCTAGTCTTTGGGTTTGGTCTTTTAAGGGACACTGCACTCAAACTTTATAAGCAATGCACCTTGTGCTTATTTGATTTTCATAGAACCTCAATAGTACTTCTGTCTTCATCCTATGCTTTCGGTTACTTCGCAACAGCGTAACATTTATGATGTCATTTAGCTGACACAAAACCTCGTACCTGGAGAGAGCAAGCTCTTTCTCTGACCCAAACCGGATGTTCTAGAATCAGTAATCCAGAATGAGAATATTAGAGACGACATTGCTCCATAGAAAGTTCGTCTGCCACAATCTCTAGCCTGACTAGCTCATATGGAACCAACTCATATAAAGTATTTACTGACGCCAATGATGCAACAAGATGCTTTAAAATCGCGGTAAACTCATCCACGTTTCTCTTCTCAGGTTCAATCAGTAGCGAGAAAATATTAAATATTTCTGTTTACGAGGGACAAGAAAGTTCGCTGACGTCCGGAAGCAAGTTGTGCGCAGATGCAAGCAGTCCAAACATGTTCACCGGCGATTTCACTAACTTTTCATGACTAAGTAGTGAAGCGAATCATGAAAGAGGTCTTCATATCCTCGCAGTAGTGACAGTTCCAATCCCACTGCGTTAGATGGCATGTCCATAAGGTTGAAGTCCAACACTAGTCAACGAAACAAAACTACTTCACATAAAATGGAATATGACCAAGTTACAGCAGCTATCAAATTGGTGAATTTTTGGCTCATAAAACGAAAATCGCCAAGGGCTTACAATGTCAACGGTCTCAGAGAAAATGCAAGAATGGACAGCTGTAACTTTGAGCTTGTCTACTTTAGGATCCTCTGTCAACTTAAAGAACTAAGTCTTCATTTTAGAAGCGCTCAGATTAGTTGTCAGTTCATTGTGACACAGCTGGGAGTGCATGGGAGGGCTATGCTCTGTCTACTCTTGAAACCATAGAGATTTATTGACAATTTCAAGGTTGATATGGAAATGCAAACTGCCTAACGATATGTTCTTAAAAAGGGCAAGAACATTATATAAGAAATTCCTATTTCTATTTTTTCCTGCTGCTGCTGCAGAAATCTGTGAGATATGATCAATCGTTGCAAGTATCTTCCAAAGAAAGGCTTCTTGTTTATATATTTGTAAATTTGGAGATCTCTTGATCGTTTGGGATCGAGAGGGTTAGAAATGAAAGATCTAATCTATGCTTTCCGTTCGCGGCATTGGATTCAAGCTGAACCAGGGCATACGGATGGTAAACAACTTTGAATTTAATTTGTGAACGCACTCTTTCACTAATCATCAAACTGTCACTATCAATTTATTCACTAAACTCAACATTTTCATCATGGTAAAGTACACGAACGAGCAATGTCTGCAAATTATAAAAATTTTCTACCGAAATTCGGAGTCGGTGACTGCAACTTTAAGAGCGTTAACTCAAATTTTCGGTCGCAATTCTCGCCCTAGTAGACAAGCAAGAACAAGTTTAGTGCAAAAATTTGAGTCTACATATTCGTTGTGTGATGTTGCCGTGTCAGTGAGACAACGGGTTGGTCGAAGTGTCGAAAATATCGCTGCCGTTCAGGCGTCCGTAGCAAACGATCCAAATCAGTCAATTCCACGGCGTTCTCAAGAATTGGGCATCACATTATGGCGTATTTTGCGTAAGGATCTTGGTTTACACCCATACAAGATCAAGCTGACTCAACAATTGAAGCCGATGGACCATTTGAAGCGACCTACGTTCTCCGATTGGGTTCTGGAGAAGATGCGCCAAGATGATGAATTTCATCGCAAAATCATCTTCAGTGACGAAGCTCATTTTTGGCTCAATGGGTTCGTCAATAAGCAAAATATGCGTTATTGGTCGGTGAAAATTCACATGTGCTTCATGAATCACCACTTCATCCACAAAAAAATTACTGCTTGGTGCGGTTTGCATGCCGGAGGCGTTATTGGGCCATAGTTTTTCGTCGACGATAAAGATCGTCACGTTACTGTGAATGGTCAGCGTTATCGCGCCATGATCACCGATTATTTTTGACCCGAATTGGATGGTGCCACAAGCCACACAGCACACGCTGCAATCGGTTTATTGAAGAGTAAGTATGGTGAGCGTGTTATCTCAAGAAATGGGCCAGTCAATTGGCCGCCTCGTTCGTGCGATTTAACGCCGCTTGTCATTGGTTTATGGAAACACGCCGACGACGTTGGAAGAGCTCAGATCCAACATTGAACGCGAAATAGCGGCCGTTTCGGCCGAAATGTGTGGCCGAGTCGTTGAAAATTGGGTCCAACGAATCGACCGCTGCAAACGTGTCCGCAGTGGCCATTTGAACGAAGTCGAATTCCATTCATAAAGGTTTTGATTGTACTTCAAGCCGATAATAAAGTTTTTATTTAAAAAAAAAGTTGTCAAGTTCTTATTGGAAAACCCGACAGACTGTGTGATTGCATAGATCTTCCAATAATTCTTCGCACCCAGTTCGTATTTGAACTTGATCAAGTGCAGTTGTCATCTCGCAATGTTATTTTTTCTTTGCTAGTAAGCGCCCCAAACTTAACTTCTGCTAGTGACTAACAACGAAATATACAATCAGTGAATCAAACATGCCTTCCGATCTTCTTTTTCGGGGTAAGTGAACTAAATAAATTCTTCCTGTTATTTCGGCACAAACATTAACACAGTTCAGTGGTATAAAGCAAACTAAAAATGAATGGGGGGAACTCCTATAGACCATAACCGATTCAACTAACTCGAGTCTGAGTGTGTGTTAGGACGGGGTGGAAGTTCTACGACTCAGAGTACGCACCATTACCTTCAATCAATAATGATATCAACATTCCTCGCTTCATCGTAATTTCTGGTACTGAAAAAGTTGGAGATAGCTTGCGACCACTTTCCACGTATAATCCCTTTCAGACCAAACGCGGCGTGGAATTCATCTCAAATGATTTTCCGGATGTTAAGGCCATGAGATCAGGAGACGTACTGGTAAAGGTTACAAACCTGCAGACAGCCGAAAAATTCCTTAAAGCAAAATTCGTCGACCTAATTCCAGTCAAATTCGCATGCCACGCAAATCTAAACACGGTTATGGGTAGAATATATTCTCGGTACATTGTCGATCTGTCAGAAGAAGAACTATGATCGGAATGAAAAAAATAATGAAAAAGGTCAAGAACGAGCTAGTAGCAACGGGTGCTGCTATAATCACTTTCGATTTGATTCGACGACCAGATGAAATAAGAATTGGCTGGCTGAACTGTAAAGTCAAGGAATTTATTCCAAACCCAAAGCATTGTGTTTCGTGCCAAAAGCTTGGGCACACGAAAAACCACTGCAAAAACTCGTTGATTTGCCGAGAATGTTGCCTTCCACCTCCGCATACTTCTTGCCAGCGCATCTTCTGCATTAATTTCAATGAAGAAAACCATGCGTCAAATCGGTGAATAAAATTAAAGCTGAACGTCTCTGCACTGTTCGAGAGGCCTGGCAGATTTACAACAATAACCCCGCACTTCACCAACTTTCAGCTCCAAGGCAACGAAATACCGATTAAACCAACAATGGCCGAAATCATAAAGAAACGCTTACTCATGGAAACAATAGAGGCCTGTAATGAATGTCTTGAAACCACTTCCAAGACATTCGTTTTATTACGAGTACACCTTATTAGTGCACTCATAGCCTATGAACCGAAATGAATGAATTTGCTATTGTTTGATTACTATGTAAGTGTTGTACTCATTTTCAACAAAACCTATTAGGTAGTGCACTCATAAGAAACGGGTACTCACAAACGAGTATTAGTACTTGATTTATTGAGAACCGCTTTAATATGGAATAGAAGAAGAGAATCCAAAAAAAGTAAGCCTTGCTTACGTTGCTAAATTAAAATAAAATGAACACATGATACATTTAAAAAGAAAAGTTTATTCTTTCTGTTTTTTTCTTTGTCTTAAGATAAATTAATGTTTTCTTTTAAATCGTATAAATGTCGGTTTTTTTTTAAAATTACTATGTAAGAACATTATCTGGTTTGCCACCATTGCAAAACATTAAAATCTTCATACAATGGTACCTTTAAGTTTTCATATGTTCGTATTGCATGGTTAAGTTTATCAACTGGGTTTATAGTTTGAACGGGCTGAACAAAGTCCTTAAATGATTCCCTATTATCAGATAACAGATTATGCAACTCCTCATTTAATAATCGTTCTGATACTTGATCTTGATCAACAGGGGTTTCATTTAAATAATTTTGCATAAGTCGTTTACATTTTTTTATTTTTTTATAATGAGCGCGCGCTCAAGGGGTTTGTGTACCCTTAAGGTGATTCTTCACAGCGCGGGCAAAGAAAATTTGGTGAGGAAGAAAAGAGAGGTACCGATGTACATTGTTTTTAAATGTATGTAAGTTATAACGACCAGAGAGATCGGTAGGGCATTCCATAAGCGAGTTGTACGGCTTAGGAACGAATCACGACATTTTAGAGTACGTCCGAAAATGGGCATTTTGAGTGGGCGGAATGCTACTGGCGATTTCAGTGGAGCACTGGTGGTGGAAGTAGCGATAAAACAAAGTGAGACACGAGACATTTCGCAGCATTTTTGGCAACATCGAATATGTGGTCTTTCCAACGTAAGTTGCCTTTGACACACATACCGAGAATGGAAAGTTTTTCGTTTTCGACTATGCAAGTGCCATTCCTGGACAATGGCTGGGTGTTTAAATTTCGCTTTAACGACAGCAGAGAGCATTGTGTTTTGGAAGAATTAAATTCCACTCGTTGATAGCTCCCCAATTGGTTATCCTGTTGATATCGGAATTTAATGAGCTTAGCATACGCTGCCGTTCTCGTTCTACGCCCGAAGAGCAGGGCCGTGAGTACGAGAACGAATATAAAAAGCAGAGAGTATTGTCATCAGCCAAGGAATATATTGGATTAGAAGTAGCAAACAAGAGATCGTTAATGAAAATTAAAAAGAGTGTCGGAGACAGAACGCAGCCCTGAGGCATACCAGCATTTATTTGGTGAATATCAGATTTGAAACCATCCAAGAAACCAATTTGAATTGAATGTTCCGAAAGGTAATTTCTAATCCATTGAAGCAGAGAGTCATTGATTCTAAATGCACTCTGTCAAATGCCTTAGAAATATCAAGTGCAACTATCTTGCTTTCCCCAGATTGATGTACGCTTTGGGTCCACTTTTCGGTGAGACATGCCATCAAGTCACCAGTGGACCTGCTGCTACCAAAACCATATTGCCGGTCATTGAGAAGTCTTCATGTTTAGGGATATTCCATGAGCTGATGGTTTATCAGCATTTTCATGAAATTGAAAAGAAGCAACGTAAGTGTAATGGGTCTGTAGGAGGAGAGAGAAGATGATTCGAATTTTTACGGACGGGCTGGACAAATGCTGTTTTCCATCTGCTCGGGAAGAGTCCTAAAGAGTAGAAATGATGAAAAAGCTTACGCAGTGGTTTTGACAGCGTGGAAGAACACCTCTTCAGAAGAAGGGGAGATATACCATCTGGACCAACGGATTTATGTATGTTGAGATCTTTAAGTACTCTTGCTACTCTACTTGCGAAAGTAAATTCGTCCCATTGAAGATTCGAGACGTTCAAGTGTAGGCGGAGACAAAGCACAATCTGGGGAGTGTTGAACTGGCCGCAAAGTGTGCAGCAAGCAGATTGGCCTTATCCAAAGAGCTGACAGCTGGAATGTCATTGTAAATGAGGGTTGGGATGGAGGATGAGGCGGAATTTCTAATGTTTTTGACGAATGACCAACAATTTTTACTGCCTGTGGGACATTGCAGTATTTTTTGCCTCAGTTTTTGGTCGACAGGAATTTCACACGCTTAAGAAAGGCGTTGCAGTCATTTCGGCTCGTTTGAACTTTTTTCGGTTTTCCTCTGTCGGGTTGGTCTTGTAGGACCGAAAAAACATTTCTCTAACCCTGACGGCCTCTTTACAGCTCGAGTCGTACCATGCCTTTTCTTTTGGTTTGATACTCTTCATCTGGTATTATATTTATGTATACAAAAACAGTTTCTGCATGCCACTACATTTTCAATTTCGTCACCATTTGCGTTAATAATTGGTCCAAAAATATCCCACACTTTACTTCTTCCTTTTTTGTTGCTCATTCTTAGCTCACCGTTTGCAATTTTGGTTTTGCTTATTTAACGAGGTGGTATTGCTTAGCATTGAAACATCAGAATCATTTGTTAAATCCTGAAATTATTTATATGGACACATATACATATGAATATGTACGTCAAAGCGAACTCTGTCGTGATATATATAATTGAGGTAGAAAGCCCCGCTGATCAGGTTATTCGATGAGGTCATTGCTCTTGTGCCTTCGAGTCAGCTGAATGACGGAATTGTCCACTCTTATCAGGTTCGCCCTATTGTATAAGACCTGATTAGGATAGAATTTTATGTACTCAGACTATGGTGTTCTGTATAAGCGAAAACAAGTCCTAAGACAAGCCCCCTCAAACACCCGAATCTTTTCCAATAAACTTGCTCTCTTTTGGCTCTGGCCAAAGCAACATCTATATATTTGTTAAAATACAGAAATTGATCTAGCCAGATCCCAAGGTATCTGACTACATTTCGACAAGCAAGTGGCTGCCCTTACTGTCCCACGATCGAAAACTTTCGCCAATTCTTTCTGGTATCCCTAGAGGCCCCAGACAAAGGCGTCCTAAACAGAATGGTTTCCAACTTCTGAAAGTTGATTTTCAACTTCCAGTCATCGCAATATCGCTTAATTTTGTCGAAGTCACGCTGCAAAAGCATATTAATGACCTCAATCTTTGGACCTGATCTGTACGCGATTATGTCGTCTGCGTACGCTATGGCATGGTGAAGTAAACCTATCAGATCACTCGTGTAAATGTTGAATAGGATCGGCGAATTTACCGCACCTTGTTGCAGACCGTTTTTAATGTTAAAAGTTCCAGCAGAAGTCGCATCGCCATTCTTCACGATGAACTGTCTACTGGAGAGCATATCGAAGAGAATATACAGAAGTGGTTTACTAATGCCCAACCTGTCCAGCTTGAAAAAGAGTCCTTCTAACCATACGGTATCGAAGGCCTTCTCCAGGTCAAGCAGGCAGGCACCAGTGCACTGGTTCTTGCTTTTGTTCCATTGGATATCAGAAACCAGTTTAGACGCAGCATGAATGATATCATGCCCCGCCTTGAAACCGAATTGATTATCCGGAACTATATGTTTGTCCTCGACCCACTTAGTCAGGACTCTATTGATAACCTTTTCGAACACCTTACTGATGCTTGGAAGAAGACTGATCGAGCTGAGATTCGCCGGATTGGAAGTATCTTTATCCCTTTTGAGGATCGGATGTACCACCGCAGTTTTCCAATGCGCTGGATAATGTGGATTATTCGTTGCATTATTGAACAGGGTGGTATAAATGTTCACCGCTTCTAGAGGGAGATGTCGAAGCACAATGTTCGGTATTTCATCGGTTCCTGCTGATTTCTTACTTCTAAGTGAATCGAAGATCATTTGGAGCTCCTCCTTCGAAATGAACGGGGGTAGTACCCTATCGTTGGTGATGGCATTATTTGCCATATTTTCGTCACTGAACTGGGTGAAACCTGAGCTCTCGAATCGCCAATTCGCAATTTCATTTCGAAGGCAGAAATTGTGCACAAGGACTCGATTCTCCAGATCGTGGTTCGGGCCAATGATAACATTCGCCTTGTACACTTCCTGGAAAGTCGCTCCTATAGCCTCTACCTGCTCCTGCGGATCCTTGATCACAAAGAAGTTATCATCATCAACAGCCTCATTTGGATCTATGCCTGCTGCTATAAGTATGTTCTCGTTGTCCGTCGTTCGGGCGATTTTAAGACACGAAAGGTAGTTGTGATCTTTCCTCCGAAATATTTTATTTATTTGCGGGAACATATTCGGGTTGCTGGTGTTTACAGCCCGAATTTTACTGTTCCAATACAAATTTACAGATGCTCTGTAATTATCCTTTATTAATGTTTGGAGGTTTTTAATCGACGACTTCAGTGTCATGATCTCCGGGTCAGTAAACTGTTTGTACAAGGTTTTTAGTCTTCACAGCAGTCTACTTTTATGTCGGTGCAGTGCGTCAATAGTTGCGTTGCGGAATAAGTCTTCTTCGTCAGTGTGTTCGCACCGAGGTATCGTTTTGTCCATTGTTCGATTGATTGTCTCGCCCATTAGTCTTAGATACCTGTCAATCTCCTCGTTTGACAAATTTCTGTTGGACGGTGGGTAGAGCGAATTCGAGGAGAGTGCTCTATTCAGTGTTCTGGTGAAGTGTGTCCAATGCACCCTACTATAATTGTAGGAATGCCTTTGGACAAACTCATGCAATTCCACAATTTCGTTGGGAACAGTTATTTCGGCGCTGAGACCGCAATGGTCACTGTCATACACGAAGGTGCGTAGACAGTTTATAGTTTGTTGGTTTGTTGGTTTGTGCATGTCAGGTGTATTCGTGTGTCGAACAGCAGAAGATCCAAATAGGAGCCGTGTCTGGGAAACGATGGACTATCCGTCGATACATTGTACTGGGCTGACCCCACCAATGGAATAGTTGGTTCCCTCTAGTATTTGGTGTATTATTTCCCCAATCACTATGTTTGGCGTTGAAATCTCCGCCGATAATAAAATAGTTGTCTTCCAATTCCAGCCTCAGGAATCGAAAAAGTGTCTCGAGCTCTGAGATGAATAAAGTGGATTGAGTAACCTTAGGTGCGTAGACAGACACCATAGCTTTTCACTACGGAGAGGAATATACACTATGCATGCTTCCAGCACCTGGAATCTACGTACTACACGACTGTATACTCTTTTAAAACGTATACCGTTTCGTACGAAAATCGCAACGCCTCCTAACTGAATGGAGTTGGGTCGACCTTAAAGAAACTTAAATAGTGCGGCTAGTCGTTCGCAAGCAAGGACCTAATCATGGCTGTGGGGTAGCTATGATGAGCTTGGAAACTAGATTTAACTGGGGATAACAAGCAATGTCCTCAAATTTTCAAATGCAGTTATTGGTACGGATGCGAAACAATTCCTCTGAGGTAGACGCACTATAAAAGTGCAAAATCATTAAAAGATGTAATAGAGTAGAGATGACTTGTCCACCCTCTTCCTTAAGAATTTGATTGTCCTTAAACCACACAAAATTGTAGTTCTTCAGTTTTCTTATATTCTTAGCCTGCATAAAGAGAGCCTGATTGTACATAGTAAGTTCATCGTTGATGTATGGTATATGCCGGTTAGGTATTCGCCGTTGATGTTTCGCCCACTCTCAATTATACTAGCTACACTACAACACAGATGGGATTTGCTTGGCTTTGTCAATTGCATTGTTGTCGCTGTCATTTGACACAACGAGCAATTTCAATGCAATTGTTTAAATTCTGTTGTTGTTGTCAGTTTAATCTCTTTTCTAAAGAATTTACTTTTGTTTTCAGCTCTGCATTTTCTGTCCGTAGTTCGTTAAGCGATATTAGAAATTGAGAATTTGTTTCCTCAAACTTAGAAATAGGAGTGCTCATTTGGAGTGTGTGTTTGTTGTCGCCATCGTCTTGTTGTGCATCCGAATTAGCTGCTAGTCTAATATTCCTATTCGGTTAGCCTTATAGGAGGATGGTGCACTTTTAATTTGAGTTTCATATTGTTTGTTGTTGTTTCCTATCACCAATTCAGGCAAACGCATAGACCTCCAAATAAGCACACCACTTCTCTATCGGGAAGTGAAAAATTGACTTGTGAATGCAAGACATAGCTGTTGGTGTTACCAGCAAATCACATATTTTGTCAAGCCGGAGGGCTGTTTTTGTTGAAACTTTCCAGTTCAAATGCCAAGTTTTGCCCCGAGAAATTACTCTCAAATCCGAAAATGTTTTCCCACCTTAGGGTCTGCTTTCCCAAAATTCAATATTCCGTCTGCAATAAATCAAAACTTCAAAGGATTTCAATTAGAAGAACTCAAAATCGGGTTCACGTTTTAATCGCCCATCATTATGCCGAAGCTGTCACTTTCGCCAACCGCTCTAACACCCTTTCCATCTTATAGGCGTAGGGTTTCTCCCTTCAGCGAGCGTAATGACAAGAGTCCTTAATTAATGCAAATAAGTTAATTAATATTCCCAGAGGTTTCACCCTTAAGCATCGTCGCTAGTACTACTACTACTACTGCTACTACTATCTTAATTTCAATCAATTTGAGTGCGAAGGTGTCAATTCTCTCACTGCGGACAGACGTAATTTATAGCCTAACGAAATACCGTGAATTAATAACTTCAATATGGGACAAGATGATTTATGGATATCTATAGAAGTCTCCTGCCTTTTATTGGCTTTAAGTGACGTTGCTTTAAGCAGACCTGGTCCGATCGAACCCTCTGACAAATTGCCCATTTTTATAGTCGTTCGTAAATGTTTTTCTGCCTCAAAGAGTTTTTCTGACATGGGTTCAACCCTAAAGTCGCAAATTAACACCATTTCTAGGCAAATCTTCATACACACACTCTGTACAGGTACTTTCCGTCTCAAACTACCAATTTCGTAGAAGCCTTGTATAAGTACTCGTACAAGCAGCTTATCCTTTTCACTTTTGTTCTTCTTTATTTTATTTATTTCAGGTGGATAATTACAATTCGTATACACATCTCGCGCTGCATATTTGAAAGTACAAGGTACTCGCGCAAGGGTGATTAGGGGCGCTCATTCAAAGTTTGCTTCCCTGGACTAATCGTACCCTGTTGCTGGGGTAATCAAAAAGCAGCCAGGTGAATAGAGTTTTTGGCGATTGGTAAATGGACAGGTATAGCAAGGTAGGGAGTAATTATATTCCACAGAGCATTGTAATTACATTGGTTCCGTTGGTCGGTCTCAGAAATGTGAGATTTAAGTTAATTATGCATGATTCGTGGCTCTTTGAGAGTTGCCCTTGAGGCTGGAATTCATAATACAGTCGTTGTATGTATAAGAGCGGAACTTTAATGTTGTAACCTTAAGGGATGTTTTGTGCGTGTTTCTTTTTTCGTTTTTTCAACATGTACGAGTAACAACTGGCCATGGACGGTTCGGTTTTTTGAGAACAATTTCTCAAAGGTATAAGTACTTTGGTCCCTATTAACAGCCCACGCGTAATTGCAAAAGCAGCATCCGCCCTTGTACAGTAATGTTTTTCTTAAATTATTAAACGTTTATTAGGGAATTTTTAAATAAAGGATTTCGAACAGAATTTGGCTTTTGATATCATGACATCAACGTACGTCTTGATAAGAAAGATGTGGCTCGTATGATCTCGTATGAGAATGGATACGTTGAATCTCTTGCAAAATCCTTATAAGCAGTGTCCCAAGTATGATATAACGATAAACCGTACTCATTGATCATAATACATTGGCTCGGATCACTATCTAGTAAAAGCCATGGACGGATGCAGCTTTCAAAGGCAGTACAATTGCAAGAGATGGCCCAAACGCTTGCCGAACGTGTCTCCCTCTACTCGTCTCATAACTCTGCATCAGCAACATCAATTACGAGGACCTCTGATGTACTCTGATGCACTCTCAGTCAAACAGGTGGTGTATCGTCCAGGGTTGAGATGAAAGCTGCTATTGGCACGTATTAGCGGAGGAGTAGAATCGAAGAAAAATGAGAGAGTTAAATCAGCTTGAGGTCGAAAAATGGTATCAAAGGAATGATGCTCGATAATTTCTCCACAAAATAAAAGAACGTGTCAGGCCACCAAAACAAGAACTGCAACTAGCAAAGTAGACCACTAGCAAGAACACTTCTGTAGACTTTTCAAAGCGGCCGACGGCAGCAATACCTCTATGAAGAGCCTATCGCGAAACTGTCCTCCATTCCAAAGCCTATCGAGACCATTATATGTATATGACTCCATGTTTTTTCATTGCAGGGTTTCAGTGTGGATCAACAACCACAAACCTTACAAACGGCACATCGAGTACTCTGTGCGCTCTAGAAGATGGCTGTAAAGCTTTCGATAAAACTTCGCATAAAGTCATCCTTCTCCAGATAAAGGCTTTTGTATTTTAATCAGATGTATTATGAGAATTACTTTAGTATTACTTTAGTATTTTTTTAGTTAAAGGCGTGTAAATTAAATTTATATATATATATTAGGCATATATGGAATATTATATATCAAGTAATATCAAAGTAATTACAAAGAATAAATTAATTTGTTTTTTTTCGTTCCTCAAAAGGTTATTAATAAAATTTTCATGTTGGCATAAATACGAGGGGCGTTCAATATATTCTCGGTATCGATATGAAGGAAAATGCGAATTCAATTTAAATTGTTTTTATTTTTCAATATAATCTCCCCTAACATCAATGCATTTGTTACATCTTGAGATAAGCTTTTTTAAACCCTCAAAAAAATAAATTTCCTCTTTCTCTGCAAAATACCCATTTATTGCCGACTTGAGTTCTTCATCATCCGAAAATCTTTTTCCACGAAGACATTTTTTCAAATCCGGAAACAGGAAATAATCACTAGGGGCAAGGTCTGGACTATAGGGTGGGTGTTGGATTTCTTCGAAACCACAATGTCGCGCAGCAGCCTTGGAAACTCGCGCCGTGTGAACAGGAGCGTTGTCATGAAGACGCAACACACCCGCTGGGAGTTTACCCCGTCTTTTCTGTTTAATCTCCTCCCGCAAATTATGCAAAGTGGAAGCGTAGGATGTGGCGTTGATGGTTTCACTTTTTTTTTTATACCCAATGAGCAAGATTCCCTTTGAGTCCCAAAAAACTGTGGCCATGAACTTCCCGGCAGACGGAGTGACTTTGAACTTCTTCGGGGGGTATGTTCCTTTTTTATGCCACTGCATGGACTCTTGTTTGCTTTCAGGGTCATAGTGGTGGACCCATGTTTCGTCCCCAGTAACAATTCGATCCATAACACCGTCCGCTTTCTCACTACACATCTCCAAAAGCTCTCTACAGCATACGATTCTCACTTTTTTCTGAGGCGCTGTGAGCATTCGTGGCACCCACCTTGCACTGACCTTTGAAAGGTTAAGATGGTCATGAAGAATGGTGTGAATGGTACCAATTGAAAGCTTGGTGATCTCTGCCATCATTTTCACCTTTATTCGGGCATCCTCAAGAACAAGTTTTTCGACTTCTTTGATGCTTGCTCCCGTACAAGCAGTAGCCGGGGCGCCGGAGCGGGGGTCGTCTTCAATGCTCTCTCTGCCTCTCTTGAACTCACTTGACCACTTTTGCACAGTTGATAATGAAGGTGCGGAACCCTGGTAAACAGCCACCATCTCTTCATGAATAGTTTTTTGACTTTTTCCTTGCTTAGTGAGAAATTTAATTACAGCGCGATGCTCAATTTTCACCATCATCGTCTCAGTTGCCATTATGATTCTGTTTAACTAGAGATAAAACGCGAATTAGTAATCACATTTATATGAAATTTTACATGAATGCACTAAAATAATAGTATTACTTGGTAAATAAGTCAATTTATATATACAACCACAGCTTCACCCCGATACCGAGAATATGTTGAACGCCCCTCGTAGTGCGCGAAGATATTCTATGATTTTATGTCGAAGCTGAACAAGGATGCTGCCTTACGTAGGGAATGGGGAGGATAAGAGAAAGCCTATGAATACGGTAAGATGGTTGTGTGTAATTTGTGTGTAATCTGTTTACATGCTTGTTTGATTTCATTTGGTTTAGTTTGGTTTTTATTTTTCTTTCAAAGTTAATAATTTCAATTTTGGTTAAGACTTTTAGCGTTACAGTTAATTTCTTAAGATCATTCTCATTGTCATCGATTTCCACAGCGTTTCCATTTGGTATAGTTTTGCCTTCGATATTTGGTAGGTATGGTTCGTAAGCTAAGCCGCGACGCTCGTAAAATAATAAATATGCTGAACTAGGATCTATATTTGGTCGTTTGGGGATCTCTTGACAGGAGCTATCATTGTAGCAATACCATGAGCCATTTGGATTCGAAGCGTAAGAAATATAATGACCGCCACTTAGCATTCCAGAATGTGACACTACAGCATACAATTTATACTTTAAATCGAATGGATCGACATTCTCTTTCAGCTTGTGATGATGGAAATCTTCGAATTCACCATCTATAACCGGAGTTTTGGTAAGGCTCGATGATATCAACCGTCGTCGTCTTTCGATTCTGGCTTTAGCTAATTTTTTCTCTGTTCCTAATGGATTATCTAAACTACTACTAGGGTTTCTTAGGACTACATCTTCTGTTATCACATCATTGACATATTCTGCTTTTTCGTTAGCAGAACGATTGCTACTATCCTCACCAATTGCTTGAACTGAAGTAAATTTCTTTTCATTCTCGAACTCATTGCTTGATTCACTACTACCTTTTCGACTATTTGATGACTCTTCATTCTCTATATCGTCATCGTCAGCAAAGGCATACTGATCGAGTGCACTATTTTTTAAATCTAGTAATTCTTTGTGTCGTAGAATTGTTTCTTGGGGTACTGAAGCCAAATAGGGTGTTGGATCGAATTCATCGAATGGAAAATGAACGACCTTTTGGGATTTCACCCATTTGCCGTGTACACAATTGAATCGTTTTAAGTTATTACACAATTTTCCCCGCTCAAAGTTATTCGATTGCCGGGCTGCCGGCAAAACCGAAAAACCAAAAAAACGCAAACCAATTAAATAAAAACAAAAAAAACCGATCCACACTGTCGGTGGTTGGGATCCGTGTGACGATCTGTCACTTCGAATTCCTTGGGAACAGAAAATACCCTGAGGGGAAATTTGTAATGGCAGCAATATCGATTGCTAAACCAAGTGGCTGCTCAGCTGGGCTGGGTTCAGGGAAAAAGATATTTTTAAATAGAGAAACTACCAATGCCTCAATAGAAAAAAAAAGGTGTTAGGCGCCATGCACTTTTTTGCTCCGAATGGAAGTGCAAAACCATCTACTACTAAGACGTCGGAAGGATAAACCAATATCCCGGGAGAAAAAAATAAACTATAAATTTTTTTCTTGTCACTTTATAATGCAAGCTTTATTTGCGGAATGGAAGTAAAACTAAGTATGGCGGTAGCCGTTAAGCAGCAACGACAAAACAGTAAATCTAATGGCGGTACTGAAGGTACCACTCAATAGACTGAACCGCTAGTTGGGAACCCGATTTCGATTGCAAAAAAAAAAAAGGATTCGCCCGGGGTAAATAATACTACTTATCTGGTTAATTGATACGTTTATGCTCCTGTCCTGCCCGTCCTGATTTCGTCCGTATTTCCTCCTCGTTTTGGTATATCTTCAAGTCCTTGTTCTTTTTCCTTTCCTTTATCTTTATCCTTTTTTTGTTTTAATGAATTTTCTTAACTTTTTTTTGTTGCTTTAACTCTTGTTTTTTTTTTTTGTCTTAAACTTTTGATGGTCAACCAAGAAGTGATTAACCCTATCCCGATGATATTAGCCTCACACATACGCTCTTTCATACATTCGTTCATACGGAAGCAACGGTCCAATTTTGGCCTTTGTGTGCAACGCTCCGCAAATTTGCTGAAGTGTGCCACCGTGCATTGGATTTCCGTTGCCTTCACTCTCTCATACACACACATTCATGCTTCTTTCTTATTTCCCCAAATCTGGGGGAATTTCCTCCAAGATTGGGATTTCCCTTTGGCCCGAGCTAATATTTCCCCTTTACGATCATTTCTTGGGGTTGCATTCAGTCTGAATGCAACACCAGTCCTTCCCAAAAGATAAAAAAAAGGAAAAAGGTAATTTGCCAACAATATATGGCCTACTCGTATTTCTACATCCTAATCATCACCTTGAGGGCGAAACACGGAACTAATCACGAGACGGGTGCTGTCCAATGAAACTAAATATAAATAAAGACATCCCGGCGAATCCTCTTGTCAAAAATTAGTTTAATGTGGGCCGCGCAACTAGGGGTCCACTCTTTACAACACTTTTTGTTACAATCTTTTTTATTTTGTTCTTTTTGTGTTTAAGGTGGTGACCGTCCGTCACCAAGTATATTATCTGTGGCAGTCCACCTGGTCCTATGGCTTTGTGTATTTTTTTGTACGTAGAGGGTTCCAGACCGTCCATCTGGCTCTAGACGTACCGCGTTGGGCTTAAGGTGACCGTCCGTCACCCCACCGAGACTCCCGTCTCTTCGTCTCGTGGATCTATTGGTTGTCCCCTCCGACAAGTATAAAAGCAGAAGGACAGAGCTCAAGAGCCCACCAATTCTTCCCGCTAATATACTTCTCCAAGGAGACAACGGACATAAAATGAACGGATGGAGCAAAAAGCGGATCGGGCAGGAGAGACCGTGATGGAGCGGAGAAGCCTTGTAAGGCTAAGGGATCTACCCGATAGGAGAGACAACACAACACAAGGGCAAGAGCCGACGACTTTGTGAATGGCTCTTGTTTACTACAACGTTGGACGCTGGTCTCGCGCCTTCCTCCAAATGGTTGCTTCAATGGGCCGTCCGTCCTACCTGCTGTGGTTGATCCTTCAAGATACTAGGAGGGTGCACCAATGGCTGATGGACCCATGGCTGCCCACCACCCTTCTAGGATTTTGAAGAACCAACGGAAAGGAATGTGGATGAATGAGACCGAAGGGAAAGGGAGAGAGTAGAACTTGTTGTGGTAAATTTTACCGCAACAAAGTGAATTATTAGTATTGGTGGCAGCTTCCATATTTGTAACTTTTTTGTTGCTGGTTTTTTACCCTTACAGTGACTTCAGTGATACCACTGTTCTAGCTTCTCTTCGGAGGTAAACGCCTCTAAGCAATGATTTAAATCGACTGGTTCGGTTCGTTCCTTACGACAGATTGCAAGAGACTCATGGTCAGTCCACAACCTTTCTCTCGTGCTCTGATAGCGCAAATGAAGTGCGGTGGGATCCCAATCGATTGCAATATTAACTTGATCAAGTTTTAATATGACATTTGAAAAGTCTACAGATTTCTTTGGTTCCAAAATTGGCATAGATGAAAACTTTGTCGTCAATTTCGGAGTGGAGGCGTTACTTGTAGTAGCACTCGATGGAATTAAAGTGCCACGAAGTAATAAGTCATCATTGCACGGGATCTCGCAACCTCTGCAAAAGTTTGTCCAAGGACAAAGTGCGCAGGTCAATCCATCGCTTGTCACAGCTCTTAGAGTGAAGGGGAAATCATAACCGAGGCTGTCGTCACAATCAGCTGCATGATTTGATTGATCTGGTGTTGGTGGTAGCGAACTTAGCAGCCGATTAACTTGCACCCATACAGCACAGTACAAGTCTTTATTAGTTCCAGTCTCACAGCACGGTATTAACAATGGTACTCCAAATAAACTCGGTCGAGTTTTGTGATATGACAAAAAATATGTATCTTGTCGTGTGATTTTCCTATGTACGTATGCTATCAAAAATTTTGCCAACCTTATAATGTTGTGATGGTACTCGTGAGAATATTCCAGGTTTAGTCGGATTCCCGGCATCATAATTCAATGAATTGCTGTCCTCTTCATCACAACTATCACTGTTCGAGGCACGACATGGACAATCACTCTTCGTCGTTTGACTAATATCGATATCAGTTATATCTGCTGGAGATTTACGCGTACTACTGGCTTCATCTGAACTATTATTATACGAAGATGTATTTTCATTTAGCAATTTCGCAGCTGATATTCTCTTTCGCTGGCAGTTATTTTTGACAAATGTATTCTCCGGACTAGTGCCTATCTCAGGCGAATGCTTCGATGATCTACTATTGTTAATTGTATTTGAAGTGTTGTCTACACCATCAATTTGTATCTCCTCATCCAATGAGGGTCGCCTTAAATGACTATTCGTTTGATGGCTGCCAATGTGATTAAGTTGAGAAGTTCCGAATGCTGCAGATGTCAGTGATGGTGTGATTTGTGGTTGAGTTTGTTGCACTTGTTGATGGAGCGGCTGTGGCTGTGACTGTGGCTGTGGCATTGGTGGGTGTTGAGGAATTTGTTGCTGTTGAATGTTTGTAATCGGTGCGACTTCAGGTCCAACTAGTAATGCTGAGCTTCGCTGAATATCCTTCAGACCTTTCTCAATGTTTACCCCAAGAGTTGAACTGGTTCTAGAACTCGTCTCATTGCAATCCTCTGGCAATTGGTAGACATATAATTCGGTGGCACTTGATGGCTTGATTTTCTGTTCGTCGTACAATATCTGACGAATTTGCGAATTTGATAGTTCACATAGGAGCATAAAATATGGACTTAAGTGGCACAGTGTTGATAGCTTTTTTTTCAGGTCTATGTACTTAGAATCTGGATTTAATCTGAGTCCATATTTTACTGGAATAGCACCATCCAGTGGAAGAACTAATATCTCGAAATTGATACACTGGAAGCGGTAGACTGAGCAAGCTAAATGGATCAAAACAAACCGATTCTCGACCACAACAAAGACAGCTGACTTTTGATTTAAGCTGACCGTAGAATAGGTCAATCACAATACTTTGATTTCTGGAATGATGTTGCGACCACGCTTCGTATGCAACTACTTTATCTGGTCGCCCATCTGAATCTTTTAACTCGCTATAGGGCTTCTCCATTACCCGATTTAAGTCTTCATGCAAAGCGTCCAACATCCATTCTAGCAGCTCCTGTGAATCGTGTTGTCCACCACCAGCAAATAGTGGGGCATGTTTGTTCACACAAAATCGAAGTTTCAATGGTGCCACAGAACGTGTTGTTGCAGTCCAAATCTCTTTTAGAAGTTCTCCATAGCGTGTTGCCAGTTGTCCTTTTGTGCCTAATTTATTCACAGTATTCATCTCGAAAAGATGCATGTTTGTCTTGAAATACTGCGTTAGAGGCTACATATTGAAGAGCACCTGAAGAGCTGCATTCATAAAACATGTATTGCCTAAGTTATGCAGATCTGTTGCTCCTGGTGCATGAACTGAATGGATAGAAGCCCGTGTTAAACGTCTATCTTGTTGCGAACCACCCTGGGATAATGAAAGCGAACCCAATTCCTCTGGCCAAGTCAAATCTTTATTTCGAAATTCAAGGAGTATTTGATCGTTATCTTTAATCAACAATTCTTTCAACGTCATATTTTCCTCCTCTAACAAACTAGGACTACTATCCATCTGTTGTCTTTAGTTCAACAGCATCTAAACACATAAACCACCATAGCGACGTACCCCAAGGAAGCCATCTCGGTCCTCTGCTATTCATCCTGATGTTTGACAGTGTTGTGCAAATGACATCAAAATCAAGGACTTAAACAGGTTTTCCACATGATGCCAGAAGAATTTCCTCAAGCTGAACGTCAAAAAATGCCAAACAATAATAGTAAGATACACTAGAAACCATTCCACAACTTTGCCCCGGACCTAATTTATTGATAACGGATCTGTTGCCGTAGTAACAGAAAGATGTGATTTAAGTGTCATATGTGACAATGAACTGAAATTCAGTGCCCGACATGGATAAAGCGCTCCAGCCCGGGGTGCAGCAAGGCCTCAACCAACATGCGTCATCAGCCAGCTCGTTCTTCACCCAGCTGTCCCCAATTTCACACGCTAAACTGGTTGAGGTCCCGTTCTACTTGCGTGTGCTACCTGAGTCACGGTCTTCCTGTTCTGTGCTGTCGGCGGACTCGAAGACTCTTCGGACCGAAACATTGATGTCCATCCGTTCTACATGACCCAGCCACCTCAGTCGTTGAGCCTCTACTCTACCTTGTTCTTCGTTTGATCGCTGCGCTGGTGTCGTTGTCCGAGTTGATAGCGGAGCCTAGGCAGACAAAGTACTTAAATACCTCAAAGATATATCTGTTGAGGCTGACGTTCTGTCCGAGACGTTGGTATTGGGTGTCCTTTCTTATTGACAACATATACTTGGTCTTACCCTCGTTGATTGTTAAACTCATCTTCACCGCTTCCGTTCCGCTTATTTCAATATCATCAGCGTATGCGAGTCGAGACGGACTTTCGAAAGCTTGTGGCTCTTATGTTGTCGCATTAGTGGTGCTCTATTCTTTCAAGAATGATGTTTAAAAAAATCGCATGACAGCGCATCGCTTTGCCTAAATCCATTTTTGACATCGAAGGTCTCGGTTAAGTCGTTGCCGACCTTGACGGAGCAGCGAGCTTTCTACATCGCCATCCTACACAAAAGAACGAGTTTGACAGGGATGTCAAAAAGAAGACATTGCTCTCTATAGAGACTGTCATACGTGGCTTTAAAATCGATGAATAGGTGGTGTGTATCGATTTGGAGATCATGGTGAAAATTTGGCCGATAATGGATTTTCCTGGCCTAAAGACACACTGATATAGGCCAATTAGGTTGTTGATGAACAGCTTTAAACGGCAAATAGGACCATGTAGGCGATGTTAAGAAGGTTGATGCCTATGTAGTTGACGCAGTTCAGATTGTCACTTTTATTAAGGATCGAACAAACAATGCTGACGTTCCATTCATCGAGCATACTTCATCAGACCATATTTTACGGATGAGTTGGTATATGCTCCTTACCAAGTCATCGTCAGCCGCTTTGAAGAGCTCGGTAGAGTTAGGTCGTCTGCTGCAGCAGTTTTGTTGGACTTATGTTTAGAGAACACTATCTTCACAACATCCGGGTGGGGTAAATGGAATTGTTGGTCTACATCGTCCAGGTTAATAGGTTTATTCTGGCTGACAGCGGTACTTAGTCCGTCATTAATATTATAGAGCCTACAGAAAAGTTTTTTCCAAATCCTCAGAATCCTGGGACTCTACTACTACCTTTCGATTCTATAAGTTTCGGTTCGGAGTTTGTATCCGTAGCATGTTTTTTTTTACCTTTTGGCACGCTTCCGAATCTCATTCCTGGAGTAACATCTCTCAATTTCCTCAACTGTGCACTTCTCATTCTCTTTCTTTTTCCTCTTGAGAAGCCAGCGTTCGGCTCTTGTCTTCTGCTCGTAGAGCTGGTGATCAGCTCCAGTCCTATTACGCAGCGCCGCTTTGTAGGATTTAAGGATTTGGCTATGTTTTACGATTGCAGCCGTCCGATGTTGGTACCTCGAAAGGTTCGGATATCCATAATGCTGTAAGAGTGCCCTACGTCGATCTCAATGTGGTAAATCTGGTTGACGGTTGAATGAGCAGGAGTTTTCCAAGTCACCTTATGTACATCGAGATGTGGGAACCGCGGAGTAGCTACGACAGTGCTTCGCCCCACCGCAAAGTCGATTAGCCTGAATCCGTTATCGGAGATGTCATCATGCAGAACAATTTTAATGTCATAGCTAGGGCACTGCTCATAAGCCTTGTCCAGAAGCTCGTAGAAGCAATCTTTGGTGTCGTCATCTTTCTCCTCAGGGTGGGCATGCGAGTATGGACAAATTCAATCTTAATACGGATTGTTACGAGGCGCTTGTTAACATGCCGGAAACTCAAGACTTCGTGCCTAAGTCTGCCTCTAACAACGAATCCGTGTCCAAAGAGGCGCTGCTTTAGCCATCGATACAAATCGCCATAGTAGATGTCAAAGGTTTTCATTCTCCTTTTGTCCAGGCTTTTCCATCGTATTCCTTGGATGCGGTAACATGTGCCTTGCAGCAGTCCTGCCTCTAGGTGTTCCTCTGCACGTTGTCTTCTAAGGGACTGAAAATTCCACGTGCAGATCAGAAGTTCGTTGTCCTTATTTTGTTTTCAGTATAGCCGTCTGCATCCGAGACTTTTTGTTGCTTCAGCGGCACAACCTCCTACCTGGAGGTCCAGTTGTATTAGAAATACCCCCAGGATGAGTGGTTGATTAGACCAGAACTAGTAACCCATTTGGGTATGTGAGTGCTGCCGTTGGTCCATTAAGTGCTCATCCGCCACCATATTTTTCAAGACCCTGATGTAGTCTCCGAAATCCATAACAGCCTGTGTTCCAAATATGTCGGAGTTTGTTTTATTTCCGGGTTTTACTTCACCATTGATTCCATTTGGGCAATTCATCCGCTGTCCCGTTTATAGTGCTGCAATTTTTGTCTGCTGATCAGCTCGCGCTTATAATTTTGGCGTGGTCATCGACCAGTACCCGATGGTTACCACTTGGAGGTAGAATAAGCACAATTGGTGTGTAGAAATAGTTGCAACACACAACAATACAGCACCCACCCACGATATGTTACTAAATCCCTTTATATAACGTTTCTTCGGCTTCTTCACGAATACGCCAGTCAAGTCTGCCATAAGCACATCGAAGACTTATTCGTTTCGCGTTTTGAGGTATGCCCTGGACTAACAGTTTCAACCTTCCACCCTGTCTCGTTCACTTAAAACTGATAAGCTTACAACCCCTTATAACACGACGTAAAGTTCGTAATACACTTTGATTCTGTTGCTCTATTGCAACGAATTATGAATATCACGTCCAAAAGGCTTCGCGAAGTCAACTCTATTCAACCTATCTCTGACCTCGACCTTAGTAAGCTCTCCCTCAAGACTGCCCTTTATTCTATCTACGCCTCACGTCAATGCTACCCTTAATTATTTGTTTTTAAGTTTAGTATTTGTAAGCACAATAAAGCTGTACACTGACTATCTTTCTACGACTATATACTCGTACATGGAAACATACACTTTGTCAATTTTTTCAATGTACAAGAGTTCTTACAGTCTTAAGTTAATCACTGTTTTATCGCTGTTTCTGTAACTTAACTGCACAAATTGGCCTAGGAGATATCAAAAGATTTCGAATAGAGCGGTCGCCTGTCACTATCTATCGGACGGTTGGAAATCCCGCCTGATGTGAAAATCTCTTGACTATCCTTGGATTTAGTACTACATTTCCTGGAAGATCAATAGCTGGGAATGATTAGGATGCCGTATTTTGTATTCTTTGAATTTCCTTAAAGAAGTCCTCGTCTATTGAAGATGGAAAATGAAGACGAGTGATGGGCACACTTTGAGCTTTTGTTTGCCTAACCCCTCTCTGATCTGTTATATACTCGGAACCAGCTCAAACTTGGCCCATGCCATAGGGTAATTATCTGAATTTGCCAACGTTAAAATCTTTCAGCAAGTTGCACTAATATTTTCAGGCCCCTCTCACACCCAAAGAAACTATTGTAAATTGGCCAAATAGACGAAGAAAAAGAAAACGCAAGGATGGTGATACAAAACAAACGTGTCCCAGCCTTCAAAAGAGTCATCGACATCCACATTGTCACTGTCAGTTTCTTTTTAAAAATTCCACAAGACCCAATATTGTAGCTGTAGGAAACATGCTGTCGTATCCTTTGGAAAGCATTTACAATCGCAACGTCTCAGAAAATGCAATAAGGAGACCGTTCCTGAAATTGTGTCAACAGAATACCATGATGGATGACGGATGAATAGTGAATAGTGAATGAATGACATTCTTTGAATGACGCTTGTGTTCGTGAATAAGAAAAAACACTTGGAGTGGAAATTCATTTCTGTTCAACAATGCTTGAAGACTGACATTTTCAATTCTGCGCTTCGCGGAACTTTCCTGACAAACATATTCCAACTCAAGTAGGCGAGTTGGAGTGAATGGATGTTAAATAACAACTGAGAGGGTACAATTTAGTCCGTTTCCAGATTGACTTTTCTCTTGATGACATTCGAATTGTTTTTTGCCTGGAGTGCAATTTATGGTTTCACATTTTGTTCTTCATGATTTGCAAACTAATGAAACCGCCAAGGTTAATTGCGATAATCAAATGCAAATGAAATGAATGAGAAGAGTTTAATGCTGCTGCTTTATGGGCACTCTAATTTGTGGAATATGATAATTAAGTAATTAGGCTCTGACAAATGACAAAAGTGATTGAAGGGATGATGAAGCGTTTTCGTTTGTAGCCGAAATCGACAATAAAGTAGCCACTTGTAGAGCAGTGTTGAGTAGGTGATGGCCATTTACTGGGTGCTTTACGAACTAAGATCTAATTTGAATGAAGCTAAATACCTTTTGAGTCGTGTGTATACGAGTATGCATATATATTTATTAGATGCGATTGTCTTTTACGCAGGAAGCCATCGGCATAATTTTCCATTAGTTGGACGGTCACGTCTTCTTTACTCACCTGACTCCTTCCAAGGGGTACTTATGGACTACATTTCATCAGGGTCTCAATATCATCAATTTAGGAATTCGTAGAGATACTACGTATAACGGCAGATTAAAGAAATTCAGCACTCAGAAAACTTCGTTAAAACCTTTTTTATTTTTTTATCAATTCAAATTTCAGTAGTGACCATACTTATGTATACCACTCAAGAATGGAGACACAACAGAAGCGAATAGAGTAAAGTGGAAAAATAATTCCTGACATCATACATACACATGTATATTCGAGTAGTATTGTCCTATTTAAGGATTTGCCATTTTGGCTCACATCCAGCTTTTCTAGGACCAAAAAGGTAAGAAGTAATTGATTTTATTTTATTTTTATCTGATACTTTGAATCAATTACTCTATGGAACGTTTTATGGAAAGTATCCTTGGTAGGTCATACATTTCGAGGAGTGGGAAGTTTCTGGCAAAAGGATTTATTAAGGATTTCTTAAACACGAGGAAATAATATATTTCAAAGCCAAGAAAAGCTACAGTTGTCACTGTTATCAGATATTCTAGTTCTGAGGAAGAAAGAGTTCCTGGGACAATTAGGATGAAAGCACGAAACTTTCTAAAATATTACTACAACTCCTTTTTGCAAGGAAAAACATCGTTAAATGACAAAATTCTCCACAAGTAAGATATTGACACAAAGCTGAAGATTGATTGCCTGCTTCCTTTTATGAAATATGTATTTCACGATCATTCTTCCTTCTTTCATATCTCTCCGAGACTCTATATAGATCTAGATCGAGTCCTAAATTTACTGATGGCATCTCAGCAGAGTTTGTTTGCTTATGGGAACAGCAACGCCGCCAGACTTTACATGGCTATACAGAAGAGCTGTCTAAGAAAGAAAACGGTCCAAAAAGTTAGCATAGCCAATCTTGTACCTATCAAAATTTCAGGTTTAGACATTGGTCTTATCACCTGACAATGTTCAGGATACAAGCGCTAAAATTACCATTTCTGGCTTCTACGGGGGCTGGAGTAAAGCCCCCAGAAAATGAACTAGTCCAGTCCAGTCTAGGAGTAAGTTTCTTTTAATGAAATTTCTCAGTCTTTCGAAGAAAAATGAGTAAGCGCTTCAGTGATAAAGTGCCTACAATGACAACACTAACCGCCGTAGCTGAAGCCTGATGCGATCATAGACCAGACATTCCCAGAGGTAGTGCACAGCTAGCGGCGCAAGATGTTGTATCACTTATGCCCAGCACAATTTAATACTTAGCAAAAGCGTGGTGCCCCGCCACGATGCCAGTTAGCAGCCTGCAGATCAGCACAAAGGCCACTGACCTCTTTGAGACGTTGGGGAGCATTCGTTTGTTCTGCCGGCAACCTGAAGAGTCATGCCAACTGCAATTATGCTAATAAGAAACCCAAATGTCAATGAACCCAGTCAGACCTAACGTAGGTTTAGGTTTTAAAAAGCTCACCTCTGAACCTTGCCTAGCCCATCGACGCAGATAATACTCAGTGAATTTAATTTAGTGAAGTTCTGCATTCTCGAATCAGCTTGGAAATCGTAAGAGGGTTCAGCAAGGCTACAAGCGCTGCTTGTTTTCCGCTATACATGCAAACGCTTCGGCCCTCCAGCGGTACTTCACAATATAGTTCGTTGCCATCAGGATTGTGTATATCTCCGCTTGGAACATGCAAGTTCTCCAACGCCGAATGGTATATCGGTTTTAGAGCCATCCATGAAGACCCGACTGCATCAGTTCTAGTACATGCTGTACCAAAGACCACTTCTTTTTACATAAACGGAAGATGGCTTTGAAAGTGAGGCCCATGACATGAATATCAAGAGGAGGGATATTCATCTATGCGTCTACAGTGGAGTCAGGCTTGCCGAGACAGACCACACTTTGGAGCCCGGCAATGTATTTTCAAGAGAGCTTGTTCCACCAGACAACCGACGCATAGGATATAATTGGTCTTATCATACCCGCATAGAACCAAAGGATCCTTCTCGGAAACAAGCGCTATATCTCGCCGGCAGTTCGCTTGAACTACTAGATGCTCGGCAGTGCCCTAGAGGCTTTCGACGTAACAAGTTTAGCCTAGATAGATGTACACTTATAGAATGTTCCTTAGCCAGAGGTCGCATTCGCAAAGCAGTTTTGCTCACATTGAACTCGACCATTCTCTCCGTGCTCTTCAACATACGAGCGTGTAGTTCTCTTTTCCGATTTTCCGTTTAAAGGCTACAATCACTGCAACTGGTCTATACCATTTTGTATATACCATATCGGTGCCAGGCGACTTGAAGCCATTAAAGGAAGCAACACCAAATTTAATGGCCTCTTCAACAAGTTCGAAACCTCACATCCGGTTCTGAATTCAATGTATCTATGGTCTGACATGGAGACATTCGGCAGTACTGTCTTGCTCCCGTAACAATAGTTAGTTATTTATTTAGCATATCTTGCTATTCAATATTAATAATGCAATATTTATATACTCGTACATATTCAAACTTAACCTAATGCATAAAATTAATAATTAATATTTACTGCATTCAATACACGTTTTTTATGTATGTGGAAAAGTGCACCTTACTCGTATATAATTAGCTGTTAATTGCTTGAATCTTTTAAAGTTAATTTCATTTTTCAAGTTCAATGGTAGTGAGTTAAACAGTTGGCAACCTTTATATACAATACTGTTTTGCGTAACAGCTTCCCGATAAGCGGGCAACCTGAAGTCATCACCAGTTCTTAAATTATTGGGTTGCGAGTCTCTTACATATCGCAAATATTCTTTTAAATAGTTTGGTAACATATCATTCTTGATTTTGAAACATTAAATGAAAAACAACATTTAACTACACTAATGTATCCAGCATCATTCTAATTGGCGTATAGCGATTGCATTTTAAAATACGGTGATGCGGTATTTTACATACTTTGTAACTTAATAATCATAGCGTCACATAAGAGATACAAAAGTGATGAGCAATACTCGAAGTGAGGTTTGATCAGGACATTATATATGTGTATTGCACTCGTTAAGGAGATCTTACTTCTAATTCTAGCAAAGAAACCTATTTTTTTTTGCTATTTTTTAACAGTGTACTCTACATATGGACTTAATGTTAAATTCAAGTCAATGACTACTCCTAGCTATTTTATATTTTCTACCTGTTCAACTATTTCATTTACTATAGAGAGATTTACATTTAATTTATGTTTAAGAACCATGTATTTTGTTTTGCTCACATTTAATTTAATTTTGTTTGAATTTAGCCGTACACTTAATCTATTTAAGTCACCTTGCATTCGTCGCTCACATTGCTCCCGGCTCTTCCCAGTTATAAATAAGAGAGAATCAGCGGCAAATAAAGCTACTTGCGCGTACTTTAGCTGTTGATTTATCTCGTTGATGTATATTATGAAAAGCAGGGCCCCCAGAATTGATCCTTGGGGCACTCCTAAAATTGTTCCAATGCTTCACGATGATACTCCATTAACCATTGTTCTCTGACACCTTTTACTTAGAAACGATTTAAACCATTCCAACTCTTTGCCTCTAACACCGTATCTATGAAATTTAGACACAAGTATACTCGTATGTCGATCGTTTCGAATGCCCTCTTAAAATCCAAAAAGACGGCAACTACATAGTTTTTTGCTGCAAGCTCCTCCTTCCAGCATATCAAAACGCTATTTAGCGCTGTCTCGCATGAATGCTTTTTTACGAAATCCCGATTGGTTTTCGAGAAATAGGTTATTCGTTTCGAAATATTTCTCCAGTTGGATTTGAACATTTTTTTTTTAAATTTTCTCATACACTGGTAGATGGTTTACTGGCCGAAAGTTTTCGCTTTTTTTTTTTTTTTTATAATGTGCGCGCGATCAAGGGGTTTGTGCACCCTTAATGTGATTGTTCACAGCGCGGGCAAAGGAAATTTAGGGAGGAAGAAAAGAGAGGTACCGATGTACACTGTTTTTAAATGTTTGCAAGTTATAACGACCAGGAAATACAGAGATGGCCAGGGCATTCCATAAGCGAGTTGTACGGCTTAGGAACGAATCACGATATTTTAGAGTACGTCCGAAAATGGGCTTGAGGGTATACTGATGAGCATTCATAGCGAGACGGGTGTTACGGTTGAAAGTTTGAATGGGCGGAGTGCTACTGGCGATTTCAGTGGAGCACTGGTGGTGGAAATAGCGATAAAACAAAGTGAGACACGAGACATTTCGTCGGTGTTCGAGGGTGTCCATTGATTGACTGATATTAGTATCGTCAATAAGTTTTATCGCACGGTTTTGAATCCTATCTAGCAGGTGCAGAGATGTTTTAGGAGCACCTGACCAGATGTGCGCATTGTACTCCAATTTTGGGCGGATGAATGCCTTATATAATGAGGCCAGATCAGAGGGGGTAAAATATTTCTTACACTGCTCGAGGAAACCTATACATTTCGCACCATTTTTGGCGATATCAAATTCATTCAATTCAAATATCAGTCATTCCAACGTAAGGTCTCATTGACACACATACCGAGAATGGAAAGTTTTTCGGTTTCGACGATGCAAGTGCCATTCATACTCGTAGATAATGGCTGGGTGTTTAAATTTCGCTTTAAAGACAGCAGACAGCATTGTGTTTTGGAAGCATTAAATTCCACTCTGTTGATAGTTCCCCAATTGGTTATGCTGTTGATATCAAAATTTAATGAGCTTAGCATACGCTGCCGTTCTCGTTCTACAGCCGAAGGGCAGGGCCGTGAGTCCGGGAACGAATATGAAAAGCAGAGAGTACTGTCATCAGCAAAGGAATATATTGGATTAGAAGTAGCAGACAAGAGTTAATGAAAATTAAAAGGAGTGTCGGTGACAGAACAGAGCCTTGGGGCACACCAGCATGAATATCAGACTTGAAACCGTCCAAGACAATTTGAATTGAACGTTCCGAAAGGTAGTTTCTAATCCATTGAAGAAGAGAGTCGTCGATCCCAAATGCATGCATTTTCGACAAAAGAGCCTGATGCCAAACTCTGTCAAATGCCTTAGAAATATCAAGTGCAACTCTCTTGCTTTCGCCAGATTATGTACGCTTTGGTTCCACTTTTCGGTGAGACATGCCATCAAATCACCAGTGGACCTGTTGCTACGAAAACCGTACTGCCGGTCATTGAGAAGTTTTCGTGTTTCGAGATATTTCATGAGCTGACGATTCATCAGTGTTTCCATGACCTTGGAAAGAAGGGACGTAAGTGCAATGGGTCTGTAGGAGGAGAGAGAAGATGATTCGCTTTTTTTAGGGACCGGCTGGACAAATTCTGTTTTCCATCTGCTCGGGAAGAGTCCTAAAGAGTAGGATTGATGAAAAAGCTTACGCAGTGGTTTTGCCAGCGAGGAAGAACACCTCTTCAGAAGAAGGGGAGATATACCATCTGGACCAGCGGATTTATGTATGTTGAGATCTTTAAGTACTCTTGCTACTACACGAGTGCGAAAGTAGATTCGTCCCATTGAAGATTCGACGCACTCAAGTGTAGGCGGAGACAAAGCACAATCTGGGAGTGTTGAGCTGGCAGCAAAGTGTGCAGCAAGCAGATTGGACTTATCCAAAGAGCTGACAGCTGGAATGTCATTGTAAATGAGCGTTGGGATGGAGGATGAGGCGGAATTTCTAATGTTTTTGACTAATGACCAACAATTTTTACTGCCTGTGGGACATTGCAGTATTTTTTGCCTCGGTTTTTGGTAGTATTGGAATTTCACACACTTAAGAAAGGCGTTGCAGTCATTTCTGGCTCGTTTGAACTTTTTTCGGTTTTCCTCTGCCGGGTTGGTCTTGTAGGACCGAAAAAACATTTCTCTAACCCTGACAGTGTCTTTGCAGCTTGAGTCGCACCAGGCCTGTTTTTTTTTTTTGGTTTGATACTCTTCTTCCGATGAGGGATAAAGGATTGTATTCCAAAGAGAATAGTATCTGTGATCACGTCGTCATCGAGGGAACATTACGACCAGTTAAAATTCCTATTGTGGTGGTTAAGTCCGCTGCAATTAGCTTTCTCGTATTGCCATACGGTTCTTTTAGGAGTCTTTTCTCTAACTGTGTGGTCAGCATACGAGAAATTAGCTTAATAATTTCTAAGGTTGTTGTCGAACCACCAACAATTTGTACTGCCTTTGGGACATTGCAGTATTTTTTGCCACCTCTTTCGGTTGTATTGGAATTTCGCACACTTAATAAATGCGTTGCAGTTATTTCTGGCTCGTTTGAACTTTTTTCGATTTTCCTCTGTCGGGTTGGTCTTGTAGGACAGAAAAAACATTTCTCTAACCCTGACGGCCTCTTTACAGCTCGAGTCGTACCATGCCTTTTCTTTTGGTTTGTTACTCTTCATCCGGTGAGGAATAAAGGATTTCATTCCAAAGAGAATGGTGTCTGTAATCATATCAGCAGCGGCATCCACGTCGTTATCGAGGAAGCATAACGACCAGTTAAAATTCCTAAAGAAGCTGTTAAGACCGCTCCTATTGGCTTTCTCGTATTGCCATACGGTTCTTTTAGGAATTTTTTCTCTAACTCTGTGGTCGGTGTACGAGAAATTAGCTGATATGACACAATGGTCCGACGAGCCTAGAGGGGAGAGCACATCAATGGTGTACTTATCAGGGTAAGAAGTTAGAAACAAGTCCAGGGTGTTGGCGGTATGACTATCAACGTCTGGAATTCGCGTGGGCTCATTTGTCGGTTCCTTTGACTTTTCCAATGGGTGTAATAACCGTCCACTGCTCAATGATAGACTAATTATTCGCTCGATTTCGGGCCCGATTATCTCCATTGCGTCTTGCATCATTTTTGGGCTGATGTAGTTGAAATCTTTCTTTTGATTAAGTGACCGTAGGGCGCGTTTAATACTTTGTTCGTTTGTGAGTTCGAATTGAAACACCGTGTCTGTCATCTCCATACTGTGGGAAAACTGTGCATACGGAATTCTTCTTACAAAAAAACTTGTTGAATTCATTAGCGATATTTTCATCCCCTTTTATGCATGTGCCGTTAAAGTAAACATGCTTTGGCGATTGTCTTATTCTCTTTAAAACGTGTGTTTTTATCGCTCTCCACATGGGTTTTTCTACTCTGGAGTCCAATGTTATTGTTCTTTACTCTTACTAGTTCAGCTTTATACTCATTTCGTATAGCACGGTAACTTTCCCACGTTGAATCTCTGTTAAATATTCTAAATTCATGATAGCGTTCTAACTTTTGCCGTTTTAAGCTTCTAAGTCTTACATTGTACCAGCTAATGTTACTGCCGCTGATTACTTTAGTGCAAACTTGTGTTTTGGTTATTCGAACTAGTTCATTTTGCAGAATTCTTCCAATTAAACGTGGATCTTCGCTCTATGGTATAACTTTATTTCGTATTTAAGAAGCTTTAATCTTGCTTGCCTCTTCTATTTCTACAACCGGTTTTTTTAAGGTAAACTGGATTAATAGCGTCGTGGTTACTTATTTTGAGTTCGGGTATTACTTTCACAACAGTTGTGCTTATATTTGTAACAACGTAATCTATAAGCGTTTGTGTGGCGTTTGTTACCCTTTTCGGCTCAGTAACAACTTGTTCACAGAGATTTTCAATTTCGATTGTGTTTTTTAATTCTCTTCTATATAAGTTCGATTCATCAAGCCAATCAATATTTGTATCACCTGCTAGTATAAATTTCTGGTCTGAAAGAACTAGCTCCTCATTTTTTAAACATGTGACAAAAAACTCACTCAGATGAACTGGGTGACTGATATACTTCAGCCAGATGTATTGACTGATTATTGTTCATGATTTTTACCACAAGCATATAGATATGATTACGCAGGGTAACTTGTTCAATGTGTTTGAGTTCAAAATTCTTTCTGATGTAAATGCACAGCCCATCTGTGTGTTTTGACTCGCTTTTACATCGAATAGGGGAGTGATATTCCTCCAACAAAATCTCATTGTTATTTATTTCATGGTTACGTATGTTTTTTTTTTTTTTTTAAATGCTGAAACTAGATCTTTAAGAAGAAGATAATTACAGCAGCTTTATCAAAACTTATAGGTCACTATTTGTTTAACAGCATCCTCAATAGAACATATTTAATTAATCTTTATATGACAGTATACGGAAAGGAAATTATAAAATAAAAAAGGCACTATAAAAACAATTTATTTGCCCTTAGGAGTCTAGATTTGCTGGGGTTCAGCTTACATTTAAGCTGCTGTATTAAATCAAATATTTTCAAAGCGGGTCCGATTTTCATTCCAAGCAATGTTATAATTTCATCCTTTGACAGATGCAACAATAATCTGCCGTCGATTTTATTTCGACTGAATATGTCACAATGGGCTATGCGTTTACACGCAGAAATTGAGAAACATCATAAATATTCCATGCTTCTGGCATTAGGTCGCCGGTTTGCTGATTGCATATTGAGTCTTGTGAGACGTCTATCAAGCGTGGAATGTACTTAGTATTTGAGACAGTTGAATTCCCTATGTAGCTAGTCGCTTTTCGTTCAATTGGTGGAGCTAAGGGATTAGCATTCATATTAATGTTAAACGAAGATGTTCTTTCGGTGCTTGAAATTTCATTTTCTTCTTCCAGTTCATATGTTAACGCTTCACTAGACTGACTTATATCATTATTCTCAGTTTTCTTTTCACATAGTTCATCATCGTAAAACAATGGTTCTGTTTTCATTTCAATTTTTACACCCAAGTTATCCGATGTAAAGTTTCTTTGTTGGCATTGATCGTTGCCTTCTCGCTTAATGTTAATAGAACGATTTACATTTCTTTCACCGAAAGATGTGTCCGGTCGAATTATTTTTTTTCTTTTCTTTTTATGTTTGGGTTTGATAGCCATTTTCAATGCTATCTTTGATTGCACGGGTGGACCTTCCAATTTGTGATTGACTAACACACACCAACCCACAGGGTAGACGTCAGGCGACTCACAGTCCAACCACTGATCATATTCTTCAGTCCAGCCGTCAAAATGAATTTTAAGCAGGCGTCCTACAACCCTTGCTACAGTTGCAACACAAACTAAACGAGGATCCATTAAGTCAGCGCATTCTAAACTCATCCCAACTTCAAAGCCATGATTTGGTAAAAAACGATGGAATAAATGTTCTCCAGCAGCTATACATTTTGTTTCCTTAAGATATGCGTTCCAACTAAATGTTTGTGGATCATAACCATTGGGTGGTGTTAAATATATATTGTGTTTTTCGCAGAATCCTACCGGGAATATATTTGGAGATTTTTCGTGATAACAAAACCAATCGGATGCTGTTGCATCAGCCTGGTAAGAATCAATCCTTATCATCATATATCCAAATTTAAGTACGGCCATAACAGTAGCTGCACATATTGAAGATAAATTAAGTGGATCAACAGCTTCTAATTTCATGCCTTCAACAAAATTATTCCTTTTACCATCGATATAATATTCTTCGAAAGTAAAGTTCATTTTGAATAATTCTATTGTTGCATCATCATCATGCACTTCAATCATATGTTCTCTTCCGGCTAGCATTCTCTCAAGGTAATCTTGTGGTGCAGCAATATTATGTCCAACTGTTGTAGCCCAACCTACTGGATGTATGATAGGAGAATCTTCATGACACCAAAAACCATCATCCGAATCGAAATATTTTACGAATAAACGTTTGCCCACAATTTTATTTACAGTTGCTAATTTCACTTGTGAAATTTTGTTTTTATTCACACATTCTAAATTGAGACCAAGACGAAATCGAGAATACATACTTTCGCTGATTTTATTATAAAAATTAGAAGGAAGCGTTCGCGCTCCTGAAAGTCTCTCCACAAGAAAATCTTTCCAATCTTTGTATTTGCTTTCAATCGTACGGGGTGGTATTAAGGGTTTACCGCGAGTTGCACACCATCCGACCGAATGAACTTCGGACGAACATAAATTTACCCAGAAATCATGTGAAGATTCATCAAACCCTTCATATCTCATTAAAGATTTGTACCCGCAAATATTTAAAATGGTTGCCACCCAAAAAGAGTGCGGTGTTTGCCCCGATTGCACCACTTCCTGGCTCTGTTCTCGACTACCACTTTCATGTCAATGCTTATGTCATCCCACATATCATATCCAGGAGCATGAGGGAAACTTGTAACTGGTGCTACATAGGAGTCTGGGTGTGATAATTTTTGTGTCCAATCATATTAATGCAAGGGATCGCCTTGTCTTCGACGAACACTATAAATCTTTTCACTTTGGGGGCACGGATATGGAAGACATTCGTATTTTGGTATTTGAGGTAATTCAGTGTGCGGAAGTACGTCTCGGTACATAAACTGCTTCTGCGCTAGATATTTATCACTATCAATATTATCATCATTGTCTGTTTCATCTATAAGTTTGTTATCATTTATTTGTGTTAAGGTTTGATTAGTTATTTTAAAGCTGTAGTTTGAATTTGGACTTTTCACACATGGTACTCGTAAATCAAAATCTATCCCCGATCGCTGATGGTTATTAGAATTCATATCATCAGAAAATGAGGGTGAAGATGATAAAGGTAATCCAGATGTTGGTAAAGATTCAGTAGCCGTTGACCCTACCATTTTGTTGCAAACTAATGAAAATAATTCACCTCTTGCACAAGCCATACTGCAAAATCTTCTAGATTTGGTATAAAATGTGTGTTTCACTCCAATGGCTCCACATCGTTCGCACACAGCCATGCCATCCTTTTGAATTGGTATTACGGATGGATCTATATTTCCTTTATATGCAATTGGTGTTTTCAACACCAATCCAGGACGACTGACTGGTTCAATTTTTCGAGATTTTCGTTGACTACGTGCTTTGTTTTGAGCTAGAACATCTTTTTCTCTCCTAGAAATTTCCATATCGCAAGTCATATTTTCTGTGCCGTCATATGAATTACTTTCCGCCATAATGACGAAATCATCTATGGTTATAATTTCTGATTTATTCGAGAGACCTGATATATCATCGTCTTTATTATCGTGAATTCCATCAAATACATGCGTAGCATATTGTGCACCGGAAATACTGATACTTTCTTCTTGGTCACTAGTTCCTGGATAATTTTGCAATGCGGACGATTGATGCAATACTTGATGGAGCCCGCCTACTTGTGATATTCCAAACAAGTCATTAGCATTTGGGCCTGTAATTAATGTGGGGCAACCCTGCAACCACGCTCATCACTTGGTTCATATTCATAACCGCTTCCTGTTCAGAAACATCTTCCATTACTGAAAGACCCACTGACGGATGGCTTAAATATGATGTAGCATTTTCAATTGAGAGCCGATCGGGATTATACTGATTCAACCAAAGCATTCTTAACTCAGATGGATTCATTTTTTTATATATTATTTCAGAAACATGCACAACCCATGAATGGGCATCTGTTACGCGCTTAAAACTATGAGAACGTATTTATTTAGAATAGTAAAATGTCTTTAAAATATATTTTACATATTACACTCCCTTTCGGCTTCTAACACATATTTTATTTTATAAATATTTAACTTTGAAAAAACCAAAGTACCGAAACAACTTTAACTTGATGCTGAACCAGAACAAGTTTCAGTTATCAGAGAGCCAAAATTATAGATAACCAGGTCAGACGATATGTATCGCTGTTTTTTTTTTTATATAAAAATGCAACTTTATTGTGAAAAAGGCTATCCACGAATCAACCCATTTTTTGATGTCTTCTTATGAGCGGAACTGCTGATCAGCCAGACCATGTGCCATCGCACGGAACAAGTAATAATCGGACGGCGCAATATGTTCGGAATATGGGGGTTGGGTAGGGCTTCCCATTTGAGCGTATCCTGGTAGGTTTTAACGGGTTTGGCAACGTGTCATGTTGTAGGATCACTTTTTCGTGCCTCTGCTCATATTGTCGCCGTTTTTCGTGCAATGCTCGCCTCAATCGCATCAATTTAAGTCAATACCGTTTCCCAGTGATGATTTCGTTGGGTTTCCACAGTTCATAACAAATAACACCAACCTGGTCCCATGACCTTCTTCTCTTTGAGTTACTGTAATGAATCCATTTTTCATCACCCGTCACGATGCGAAACACTTCCATTCAGGCGAAAAAACGACGATCAAAGTCCCTTGGCTTCAAATCATAAGGAACCCAAGTTCCTTGTTTTTGAATCATTCCCAACGCTTGAAAATAGCTTTACGGGTAACTCCTAATACTGAAGCAAACTCGTCTTACGTTTGGCATGGTTCCTCATCCAGCAATGCCTCCAATTCAGCGTCTTTGAAGAACGTTGGCCTTACTCCACAACATCGAAATCACCGTCTTTGAAGCGACGGACCGTTGTTTTACTTACTTTTTTTGGAGCTCTCTAATTCGTTGAATGAAAAAAGAAAATCAACACTTTCCGCAAATGACGATTATTTGGCACAAGATCAGACATTGTCACACAACCAAAAGTATATGACTCCAAAACAAATTCACTAATGTGTCAAAACGGTTTGTTTACCCTATGTTTAAGATTGGTTCATGCCGTTTTGGATATGGCAAAATCGACCACCAATTACTGCTGGAGCCATCTATTGACAAACAGCAAGAACTTTGTTGCGCACCTAATAGTATGAATTCCAGGAGATGATTGCCGTTGCATTTCCTACTTCCCCAAAGCTCTAGTTACTACCAAATTAATTACGTCCGTTGGCCTTGGTCTACGAAAATCTTATTGGTGTTTCAATAGACCTAATGATGTTTCAATTGCTGTAAGAATCTATTGTAACGGATTTTCTGAAGGATTTTTACGACCATGTCAAGCAAACAAGTATGGCGATAATATGACGAGTTAATATCAAAAGCCGCTTGTGTTTCCAAGGATCAGAAAAAACCACCGAAATGTTCAAACAATGCGTCACATGAATCACTGTGGGTTGGTGTTGGCACCTCCCTGCTGCGTCCATAAAAAATGGAAAACCAAAAGTTTCTTAGCAGAAACAAAATTAAAAGGGCTCACGCTAATTGAAAATAATTATAAATTATGTTAGTATCTACACTATAAAAAAAAGCAACGACCATTTACATAAAGCGTTACTTCTTAGTCTAAAATCAGTGTAACTTTATTGTCTTCTTCCCGTAACTCGCATAATTTTCATTTAACTCACTTGTGCTTACATAACTAAACGTGGTCGTTTTCCTCCATCTCTGGACATCCTCATAACTGGTATCCTACAAAGCTACCTTCTAATAAAAATAAATCTGAATCCCAATACACTAACAATAAAAATTAAAGTTCTCAAATTGTGTAGCTTCATAGCATCCCAAAAATTATTGTTAATATTCCTTAGACAAGAAGTGCCAACGTAGGTAAAATAAATTAATTGACGGAACAGTAGTTCGGTGTATGCAAAGGTCTACCCCCATCTAAGGTTTTGTAATTCTGTGCACACAGAGAGGGAACTACGATGTTATGCTGACTCCGGGTGGCGGGAGACTGAGGGACATTCTCATAGGCAGCAGAAATCATGAAAATGACATCAGAGAAGTAGATTGCCTATTATGCTCCTTGGGGTTGACCGAGTTTTCAATGTACCATGCCAGTCTCGTGTTGAATATTACAGCTCAAAAAGATGGAAATGGATCCGTCCCACTTTCTGTTTCGATGACATTTGCGTTTGCGAAGTATGGCACAGAGTAAAATTAACTTACCCAAGCTGGTAAAAGACGAATTTGTTTCCCTTTTTTTAGAATGAGTTAACCCGTGCGTTGTTAGAAATAGAACACGCACTTTACTGCATGCATGCATGAATCTGAATAACGTTCATGCATCTGAAAGCTCTATTTATAGTTCCTTCCGGTTTCATAGTTGTTTTCCTTAAAGAGGTTCGAACTCCATCTTTATACAAGCTTGACCTATGTTTCCAATTATGATCAAAATATCATATACAATCGCTTAGTCGTATTATGGAAAAACTTCTGACACATGAGTACTCGTATACTCGTATGTTACACCCTCCACTAACAAACTGCCTTCAGCGTCCTTGGGTTCGAAGAAATACATAAAATAAGTACCATAGGTAGATGAACACTGCTTTAACAATATATGTATGTATGTACTTGGATGAAAGTTAAGCCCTGAGGTATCGGTGGGGTCCATTTTACCGAGTACGAATACGAGTATTCTACCAAAACCATCTCCGGTATTTAGTTCTTTTCCCCCTTTTTCTCTGGCCGCCCTATTTTCAAGGTGAACAAAGAAAATGGAATTACTAAAGCAAATGGAATACATATCGTTCAAGGATTTTTCTTCTCCGATTTAAGTGCTATTCGTGAGATTACTTACGTTGTAATTTATACAGTACAAACATCAACGCCGACACCCTTGCTAACATTGCTTTCAATTAAAGTTGCATAAATCCATGACTAATACGCTAAACGAACCGAGTTAAACATATTCTGCAGGATATACGAGTAAAGCTACATATCTATGAGCATGTGTGCATGGGATCCCATACATAAGATCCAAGAAGTGAATTTTAAAAAAAATTCTCTTCGTTTTGTTGCAGATACCAAACTATGTCATGTCGTTTCAGACCTAATATCGATTCCGAGTCAGCATAGATTTTTCGCGTTTTTTACCAGGTTTGACGAGGGTGGATGAAGGATAAAACATACGTCTCTCCCTATATTCAATGACAAATGCAGTGATCCCCTACACCATACAACCACCAATCCGCAGATGTGTATAATTCAAATGAGACGTGGGCGCCATGCAATTGATATCTTCATTCCATGAATTGAATGTTTTGTAATAAATGTTTCAATTATGCAAATCCACTTCCGGTTCCGTTTTTTTTTTTTCTTTTTACTGTAGTTGAATTTTGATTTATCGCCTCGTAATTGATATACTGCAGATACTTGGCATTTTAATTGAATTCGTTCGATGTGAAAGGTCACGGTGGCAGGACTTAATAATGAGCTCTTGCATTTGATTTGAACTATTCAACTTGCTCTTCGCGATTTTGGAATTTATACATTTGTCCGTTTGAAGAACATTTAGGTGTACGACTAAAGGTAAAGATTTAGTTATTTGGGACACCGGTCATCAACAAGTATAAGCTGACAAATGACAGTCATACCCTAAATAAAAATGGTCATGCTAGAAAGCTAAGCGAAAGAAGTCAAACTTCTCGAAGCTGGTTAAAATGAGGATGCTCACTCTAGATCACAAGTATTATAAGCAAACTTTTCTAGGATAAAAGAAGCCATTCGTCATTATTGAGGAATATTTTGGGGAGCATTTCTCACTTCGTTATAACCTCAATAACTTCTACACACTATATAAACTCGATAAATTTTGTTTTTTAAATTTGCTCGCATTCAAAGGATATATGTTATGTACCCTTAAAATGCTTTCACACAGCGCGAAGGAAAATTAGGGGGGAAAGAAAGACAGGTACCGATGTACGTTGGTTTTAAATGTTTGAAGCTTATAATGACTAAGAAATAAAAAGCTAAGCAGGGCATACCATAAGCGAGTTGTACGGCATAGGAGCGAATCACGATATTTTAGAGTACGTCCGAAAGTGGGCTTGGGGGCATAACAATGAGCATTCATAGCAAGACGGGTGTTATGGTTAAAAGTTTGAAGGGGCGGAATAATACTGACGATTTCTATGGAGTACTGGTTGTGGACATAGAGATAAAACAGAGTGAGATACAAGACATTACGTCGGTGTTCGAGGGTGTCCATTGACTGCGTGATATTAGCATCACCTATGAGTTTTATCGCACTGTTTTGAATCATATCTAGCAGGTGCAGGAATGTTCTGGGCGCACCCGATCAGATGTGGGCATTGTGATCCAATTTCGGGCAGATAAAAGCCTTATAAAATTGAGGCCAGATCAGAGTGGGTGAAGTATTTCTTACGTCGCTTAAGGAAACCTAGACATTTCGCAGCATTTTTGACGACATCGAGTATGTTATCATTCCAACGTAAGTTGTTACTGAGACACATACCGAGAATGAAAAGTTTTTCGGTTTCAACGGTGCAAGTGCCATGCATAGATAATGGCTGGATGCTTGAATTTTACTTTAAAGACAGCAGATAGCATTGTGTTTTGGAAGCATTCAATTCCGGGAAACGCAAGAGGCGGATCATCCCTATTCATAAAAGACTGCATTGAACATACTCTGGAAGCAATAATTGAACTTGACAAATTTCAAATGACCGTGGTGCGCGCTAAAAATCAAACTTACTCTTTTAGTATATCCTCAATCTATTGCCAATCGCGCTGCAAAATAGAAAAACACGAATTTATTGACCTATTCAACTCTCTTGGACCAATCTTCATTATTGGTGGCGACTTTAACGCGAAGCACACCTTTTAGGGCTCAAGATGTATCACTCAAAAAGGCAAAACTCTTTACAGGGCTGGTATGGAATGTGGTTGCTATTTTTACTCAACAGGCAAGCCGACATACTGGCCCTCGGATACCGCCAAAACACCCGATCTAATAGACTTCTTTATCGGAAAAGGAATAAACGCTAGTTACGTCAAAGTTGAAGAAAGCTTCGATCTTTCCTCCGATCATTCTCCAGTTATCCTTTCACTGTGCGAACCCTTGGTTAAGAAACAAAGACCACCTGGATTAACTAACAGCAAAACTCACTGGGAATTTTTCCGAATAGACGTTGTAGACAATACTGAGTTGAAAGTAGAACTTAGAACCCCGTATCAACTCGAAAAAGAAGTTGAACGTTTTGTTGAAGTCATACAGCAAGCGGCCTGCAATAACACTCCCCGCGAATCGAACAAAGTTCCCAAAGTCGGCATAAGATACCCACCGGAAATCAGAGAAATGATAAAGAAGAAGTGGCATGAAACCCGGGCACCACAAGGTAAAACGTCCTTCAATAGGCTCTGCAACTTGTTGAAAAAATCGATCAAGGTCTTCAATAACCAAGGTATTAACAACTACCTTGAAAGACTCACAGCGACAAAGGATACCAACTACTCCATATGGAGAGCCGTTAGAAGTGTTCGAAAGCCCCAAATACACGTGGCGCCAATAAGAAGAAACCAGGATGACTGGGCGAAAGAAGATAACGAAAAAGCTAAAGTTTTCGCCGACCATCTTGCAGAAACGTTTAAACCATAGACTAACTATACCTAGATATCAAACTCTACTAATACTTTTGCAAACGTTTAACTTTCGCACAGACACACTGTAAGTGAATCACCAACACATTCTCCATCTCTATAACCTGTCAGAATGGCTAAAATGACAACAAATTTCTCGTAATGTTCGCTAAGTATACTCGTATATAATAAAAGCAAAAATAAAAGGAAAAATATTTTTCGCTGGTGAATATTTAATTCAACGTGGTGAAAAAGTGAAGATAATAGAATATATTAAAAAAAAAACCTTTTTTTTGTTACAATTGAACAAAAAGGGGATCGTTTCAGAATAAAATTAAAAAAGGACCTAAGGATCATATTTTGAAAGTTTCATTTGAAGATATAAATGAATTGAAACTATTACAATTCTGAAATCAAGCTTAAGCTTGTATTGAGAGTCAATTATATAAGCATTTTGCATGTTTAGGCACAAACTCTGTACTCTGGACATCAATGAAAAGGATTACTAATTAATGGCAACTTTTAAAATCAATTTCCTTGCTGTTCTTTTAGTTTGAATGTGTTGAGTAAATAAATTAATTAAATAATACTGATAAGTAAAATTAACATTTTTGATAATTTTTTTAGGAAAATATATTTGTTTTTCTAATTGAATTTAAAGCTTTTCCAAAATATTTTGAGAATTTTTTTTTCACACATTATAAAGTACAAAAGCGGTGGTATTTTAATTGTTTATTTTTTAAAAATAATTTCCTGAATTTAACATACAATGTGAAGCAAAAATCTTGATATCCCAACTTAATTTGGTTTTGTAGAAGGGAATTTTGTTTATAATTGTTTTCAACAGATCTGTTTCTTTGCAAGTAATAAATGTTTATTTGTATTTTCTTATAAGCAAAACAATAACATTTCGTTCAAAAAAAAATTATAGAAATAAAAATCTTCCTCTACATGTAAAATGAGTGCAGCTAAAGTGTTGATACCCTTAAAGAAAATTATTGGTTTATATCTTAGTTTTGCGGAAATTACCTAACATTTTGTTGAGTACCCTTTAAGCCTTTTAACTTCTTTAATCCGGTCTGGCATGAACTAGTTATTTTTTACCCTTCCGCTAAAAACAAGGCTTTTAACTGACAGTGTTTTCAAAGACGTTCTGTTGGGTTAAGATCGGGGCTTTGTGGTGGTGTTACTAGCAAGCGAGGGACTTTATGTATCATCCGCATGGTCCTTTTGGAAGTAAAAATTTTTCGCGATAACCATTTTTCGTGTATTTGAAGCAAATTATTTTTTATTATACTTCTTTTGTCATTATTTTAATAACTATGACTAAATTACCGATCCCAAAAGTGGACATTTAGCCCCAAATCATAAAACCACCATCTCTGTGCTTTACTTTTTTCATACTTTCGAAGGCCTACTCGATCCATAAATGTTAAATTTTTACTCTTCTGGAAAAATCCTAGAAGCCAAATCCTTTATTTTTGTATTCATCAACAATGTCTTCTCTTTTTTTTATATGCTTCACTGACGAAAATTTCTGCTGTATAGGTTTCATACTCAGTTCGTTGTGTCCGTCTACATACTATGTACGCTGCTTATGTTGACATTCACGACAATCCCACCAAATTTTAGCATTGCAACGTGATATTTGTGAAAGGTACAGCGTTGTGTTTACATTGATATTTTTCTTCTCAGAAATTTTTGGATGCAAAAACTGAGCAACGATTATTATTTGTTGTACCAAATGGACTTATAAAGCACAAATTTAGTTTATTATGTTTATTGCTATTACCAATATTTTAAATTCAATCTTGTAAAAGGTTTATGTAAAGTTATATTTTCACAAATAAAAACAGTCAAAATAATCATTAATCCTTTTCTATTACTTCGTATGAAAAGTTAATACAATAATTAAATTACTCGTACGTATTTTCCATCTAATCTAATAATTCAATGTATTCATGAATTGTTATTTACATTTTTTTGGAACATACTCTCCTGATAAAAGTATTCATGGTGAAGTGAAAAATTTGCCCACACCGTGGTGAAAGGATCAAATATCAATATTTGTTTGAGGAAGGAGCAAAAATGTAAGTGAACAAAATTTATATTGCTTAATTCAATAACACTAATCCGTTTTTATTTTATAGAGCAATAATAAAGGGGAAAAACATGAAATGCAGTTTAGGATGTCGGGACCCATATCCATGTGTACCCCCAAAGACGCGAGTAAGCCAGGTAAGTTTGTAATAGTAAGAATATTGTTTAGAAAATCAAATTCTACAATTCTACCGGCCAGCGTTTTACGGGACTTGGAGATACTGTGCATGCATGCATTGTAATTACACCAAGAAGGCTGTTTGCTACAGATAAGGTTTGTTCTTTTTATTTATATTTTCCACTAATTTGTATGCACTCATCGACCTATCGGTTCTTTATTTTTAATAGAAATTCTTCGATTACGAAGCTAATGCGAATTATTGGTGGAAGGAAGAGGAACCAGACAAATCACTTAATTGAAAATGACAAATCAGAGAATATTAAGAAGTTGATAACGAATGGTTTGCAATACATTTACACTTAAGCGATGAAGAGCTCTAAATCGAAGACGAAATTTACCCCAATATGTCTCGTGAAGAAAAGAAAAAATCAACCCCGATTAATCAGTGCAATTTGGGAGCATGAAAACGACAAACAACATATCGCTGTCCTACAATCATCTAGAATAGTGTGTATTTACGTGCAATGAAGTTTTGTGAACCACTGCTTGTTGAACAGCTAAACACATGCATACATATGTATATTACATCTAATACCCCTTGTTCTAGAAAAAAAAATAAAAGATTCTGTTTTATGTAAATGTAAAATCTTTTTAATTTAAATCTTATTTTATTTTTCACTTTTCAGAATGGAGAATGGGTGCAATAGGCCTACAGGGGAAACCGAACACCCAGTAAAAAAAATTGGTTAACGCACCGCTATGCATACCTCAAAGGTGGTGTGGAATTGCATAATCCAAGAAAAAAAAACAATTTCATTAAATTTATTTTATTTATTGAATAAAAATATCAAAACCAAAATCGAGAAAAAGACATTAAGTATTTACACATATTAAACATATACATAGTTAATATACAGTAGGAAGAATTAATTCTGTCGTTGTACTATAAATGTTGAATCTGCAAAGGAAAATGCAATAAATGTGTAGCTAAATGAAAATATATTCTTTTTACTCACATTTATTTGATCAGCTCACGATGGTTCCACACTGGGAACGCTTTTCTTGAAACCATTGCACTTCAAATGTTGGATCTGCAAGGAAAAAGGCGTTATATGTATAGGTATACGAAAATGTATTCTTTTTACTTACATGTAATTAGTTAGCATCACTCATCCACATTTCTTAAAGCTCTTGAATGGTGCATTTAGATTCATTGTTCTTATTGTAAAAAAGAAGTAAAATAAATTATTTTGAAATTAAAATGTTTGTAGTTACTCACAAGAAAATGTAAACGAACTTTTCCAACTGCTTTTGCCACCTCCAATTGAAGGCAATCTGTTCGTGGCCGCAGTATTCTGTGGAAAATGTTTTCTTCTTGCTCCAAATGTGTAGATTTTTCTTCTTTTGTTGTCCTAGAAAATATAATAAACAAAATTATTGTTCAACATAAAATTTGTTTGCAACTTACACGAAATTAGATTTGTAAATATGAGAAATGTCAAAATCGAAATTCACCGCGTCATTTTTATATGGGTGACGTCACTCGTAAAACTTTTCGAATTTTGACATTGTTGACAATTCTCACGTATTCACGGACAGGTTCACACGGATAGGGACGATCAGTACAAAACCGGTTTTGATTTTCCAATATCTGGAAAGTTTGATATCTAGGTATAGTTAGTCTATGGTTTAAACCATTCGACGGGGAAGTGCTTCCAGAGAATGTCAATACGCTAGGCGTGACGACAAACTTTCCAGTAGAAAAGGCTACACTTAGGGAACTTAGACAAGTTATAGACACGCTTAAGCCCAATAAATCCCCGGGATATTTCTTAATAACGGGTGGGATACTTAAAGCGTTGCCGAAAAAAGGCTTGCTAAAGCTGCTCTATCTTATAAATGCCAGCATTAGATTAGAGCATGTACCGCACCAGTGGAAAGTAGCCGAAGTTATTATGGTTCCGAAACCCGGTAAACCGCTGACTGAAGTCAAGTCATATAGACCAATATCGCTTCTCTCGATTACATCGAAGGTCTTCGAGCGAATCCTTCTTAATCGTCTTAAACCAATTACCGACACAAATTCCCTCTTGCCTGATCATCAATTTGGCTTTAGAATCCAACACTCTACAGTTGGCCAAGTGCATCGAATAACCGATGTAATTGAACGAGCAATCGAGTGTAAGTTAGCCTTTAATAAGGTATGGCATGAAGGCCTAAAATATAAACTTCGACAAGCCCTACCCCAGCAATTGTCTCGTATTTTAGGTTCATACCTGGAAGACCGACTCTTCCTTGTGAGACACGGAAACGAATATTACACTTTTAAGACAGTAATGGTGAGGTGCCGCAATGAAGTGTACTTGGTACAAGTAAGTGCTAAAACCGTTCTGGACATATGGTGTACAACTTTGGGGTTGTACTAAAAATAGTAATTAGAAACGATGATATCCACAGAGACTTAGGAGTCGAAAACGTTCAGAATGTAATTAAAATGTTTGCGCGAAAACATAATAATCGATTACAAGGTCATACGAATATTTCTGTTCAACAGATCCTCGACGAGACAAATTTATTGCGCCGTCTGAAAAGGACTAAGCCTCTCGATCTAGCGCGGTGATTAGCAACGCGTAATTTTCTAAAGTACACAGGAATTTTCAATGGAAAATCGCCTGCAAGATACCTTATAAAAACAAAATAAAATGCGATAGAAGAACTGCTTGTTGAGTGTGAACTCAGTCGTGGTTTGCATAAGGGAGGTGCTTTTAGTGAGTAAGAATCTCACTAAAAAAAAAAAAAATTAAATTCCACTGTGTTGATAGCTCCCCAATTGGTTATGCTGTCAATATCGGAATTTAATGAGCTTAACATACGCTGCCGTTCTCGTTCTACAGCCGAAGAGCAGGGACGTGAGTTCGGGGGCGAACATGAAAAGCAGAGAGTACTGTCGTCAGCAGAGGAATATATTGGATTAGAAGTACCAGATAAGAGATTATTGATGAAAATTCAAAAGAGTGTCGGAGACAGAGCGGAGCCCTGGGCACAACAGCATTTATTTTGTGAATTTCAGACTTGAAACCATCCAAGACAACTTGAATTGAACGTTCCGAAAGGTAATCTCTACTCCATTCAAGAAAAGAGTCATCGATCCCAAACGCACGCATTTTCAACAAAAGAGCCTGATGCCAAACTTTGTCAAATGCCTTAGAAATATCAACTATTTGATGTAGACTTTGGTTCTATTTTTCGGTGAGACATCTGATAGCAGATCACCAGTGGACCTGTTTCTGCGGAATCCGTACTGATGGTCATTGAGAAGTTGTCGTGTTTCGAGATATTTTATTAGCTGATGGTTTATCAGCGTCTCCATGACCTTGGAAAGAAGGGAAGTAAGTGCAATGGGTCTGTAGGAAGAAGAGTTGTCTTTTTAGGGACGGGCTGGACAAATGCTGCTTTCCATCTGCTTAGAAAGAGTCCTAAAGAGTAGGATTGATGAAAAAGCTTACGCAGTGGTTTTGTCAGCGAGGAAGAACATCTCTTCAGAAGAAGAGGAGATATACCATCTGCACCAGTGGATTTTGGAATGTTAAGATCTTTAAGTACTCTTACCACTACATGAGTGCGAAAGTGGATTCGTCCCATTGCGGAGACACTCAAGTGTACGCGGAGACAAAGCACAATCTGGAAGTGTGGAGCTGGCCGCAAATTGTGCAGCAAGCAGATTGGCCTTCTCTGACAGCTGGAATGTCATTGGGAATGAGCGTCCTCCATCCCAGGATGAGGCACAATTTCTAATGTTGTTGACGAACCGCCAACAAGTTTTAATTTTTGCCTTTGGGACATTGCAGTATTTTTAGCTGCAGTTTTTGGTCGTATTACAATTTCACACGCTTAAGAAAGGCGATTCTGTCATTTTTCGCTCGTTTGAACTTTTTTCGGTTTTACTCTATCGGATTGGTCTTATGGGACCGAAAAAATATTTCTCTATCCCTGGCAGTCGCTTTACAGCTCGAGTCGTACCATGCCTTTTCTTTTGATTTAATACTCTTCATCCGTTGAGTGGTAAAGGATATCATTCCAAGGAGAATAGTGTCAGTGATCGTCTCTGCAGCGGCATCCACGTCGTTATCGAGGAAACATAGTGACGAGTTAAAATTCCTAAAGAAGCTATTAAGTCCGTTCCAATTTGCTTTCTCGTATTCTCGTGTGGCCGGTGTACGAGAGATTAGCTTATATGGCACAATGGTCCGACGAGACTAGAAGAGAGAGCACATCAACGGCATACTTATCAAAGTGAGAAATTAAAAACAAGTCCAGGGTGTTGCTGGTATGACTATCAAAGTCTAGTATTCACGTCGGCTTATCAACAAGCTGGGTACAGTTGTTTTCCGCAGCGAAGTTCTCAACACACCGTCCTTCTGGTATTGTCTGTCTAGAATGTCAAAGCCACCCAGAATTGTGATATTGAAATCGCCCATAATAGCGATACAGGGATACAATTCTTTGAATGAAGTCGCATCAATTTTGTCGAATTGCTGTCCAGTTTGTGGTTTCTGTAAATGGATGCTTACGAAGAGGGAATTTTAACCACATGAAATTGAATTCTGGATTGGAACAGGGACTACATTGTGGTGGAGTTTGGTAAGCCACATCACTATGCATGTAAATGGCGAGACCGCGGTTTGAGAAGAATAGTGGCACTAGTTCGTAGCCAGGCAGCTTCAGATCAGAGTGATCTGAGAAGTGTGGGCGGTGATCTACCAGTGTTTCACTAGGTGCCAAAACAGCTGGTCTGAAGTTTCAGATGTGGACGTACGCAGAAAAGTGATTACTTTTTAGCCCGCGTATATGGGCTAGGTCCACCCTGAATTCCCCAGTCATAATTACAAACAAACACAGAAAACACAAACACCGATGATAAGTAATGCTACAACGTGAAGATTCTGAATTGGGGATCAAAGTTGGCGGCCGAAATTAGGCAATTTAACAGTGTGCGACTATTTTCTTAGGAACGATGTGGAAGAGAAGACCTATGTCAACGCAAATGTAATGAAGAATTCTACCAAAGTAGTCTGGATATGCAAAGAAGGTCGTGGAGGTCACTTGGCTGATATTGCTTCTCAGTATTAATGACAATCCTTCTTCTATCGACTAAAATAAAAATAAAATATTATTTCATAAACAATACGAGTGTTTCTGACAAATGAATATTTATTTTGTTTTGCCTATCTCCTAATCTTTTGCAATCTAAAATTCAGTCGAGGATATAAGACAAAGATGCATGGTGGACATAAGTTCACGTGTAACGGCTCTCCCTACAATATAAAGAGTACACAATGGTCGCTTTCCTAGACATAGGATATGCATTTCACAACGTCAACACATCCGCAATCACGACTACGCTGTCAACTCTGAAGGTAAACGACATACTTGGTGAGTTGATCAGCAAAATATCTGGGTCTCAGTTTTGACAGGAAACTAAACTGGCAACCTAATATTCAAGAAAGAGTCAATAAAGCTACAATAGCTTTATTCTCTTGTAAAAAAGCCATTGGGAACAAATGGGGCCTTCAACCTCGCATAACCCACTGGCTATACATTTCGGTTGTAAGACCGATACTTGCAATTGTTACGGGATTATCGTCTAGTGGACGGCCTTACAAAATGCAATTAACTGCATTGGACTAAGCAGAGGCCAAAGAACAGCATGTCTATGCATAACCGGAGCCTTGCGGTCTACCCACTCTTCGGCATTAGACATTCTGTTTCATTTGACACCCCTAGATATCCTCAGCAGGAAAGTAGCTGCAAATGCAGCTATTCGCCTTAAAGCAACTAAACAGTGGACAAATAATTCATTTGGCCATGCCAACATTCTTAACACCTTAGGAATCCTCACAGAGAACATCGATTGCATCATACTTAAACTTTGGTTTGACAAAAACGTCCATGTAAGCATCCCCTCTAGATCATTCTGGGAGGAAGATGCCTTCTTGGGGGATAAGTTAATCCATCTCTACACAGATGGATCTAAAAACGTTAGCGGAGTTGGTGGTGGTGTTTTCTCAGATAAGCTAAATCTAAGCCTCTCTTTCCGTCTTCCAAATCACTGTCGCGTGTTCCAAGCGAAAATTTTGGAGATTAAAGAAGCTCTGTCCTGGCTGAAGAAAAACGTGATATTTTCATCTTTTCGGATAGTTAGGCGCCATCAAGTCCATGGACTCAGTCTCATTAAAATCTAAAACCGCCCTTGAATGCCGATCAACTCTTATGGAGAAGTACTCGCCAATGGAACCACTCTACCTATTCTATCGGAAAATGGTAGCATAGGTATACCAATCGCTATGTGTAAATTAATATTAAAGCTGGATGCTAATAAAAGACCTCAGGTGGACTATTGGACCAACATGCCTAGGGATCAAACAGATCTGGCCAAAGGTGGATTTGAATCGCTCTAAGAAACAATAGGAAAATAGGAAACATCTCAGCGCCATCATAGATCTCATCACTGGACACTGCCTCATAGGCAAGCACGCAAGAAGGCTTGGCGCTTTTACGAACGATTTCTGTAGAAGTTGCATGAACGAAGAGGAGACAATCCTCCACCTACTCTGTACATCTCCAGGTCTCTCCCAGAGAAGAAAACAGACGTAAACAGTCTCCTGTGAGTCATCGTAAGCTCAAACTGGTTCCATTAGTAAGAGGATCATAGATCCACGTGGCATCCCAATGGGGCAACAGACCTCAATGGGTTGGTGTTTCCAACAGCCACTCTTACCTACCTACCTACCTATTGTGGAAACCCTGAGTCAAGAATTCCAGGAAAGTACAATGAAACTCTTTCATGTTGTTTGTACTCGTATAATAGTGAATAAACTGCGGAGTATCTTTAAACGGATTAACTCTCACACTTATACAAACCACAAAAAAAAAAAACATTCCATAGCAATCGAAATACGTATTTTAAAAATAACTTCCGCCTGTAGGCAACGAAACCCGTTAACACAATATTCCACAAACACAATTCGTCTCCAAGGGGGAAACTCAAATTAACGCCAAATAGGTTTTTATAGCGTTAGCCTCATTCCACCAGCAAAAACAAAAAAATATAAATTCGAAATACAATCTCGCAAAATACGCCTATTTAAAACGGAAGCGGATATAAGCGGAATCCAGAAATTCGAATCCCCTTAGCTGGAAGCGACAAAAGCTGGCTGTCGTCGCTGCCGTGTAAATAAAATTTGTATCCCACCTTGCCGGTGGGAATACAAATTGATTGCTGATACGAGCATAAACATGGCAGCAGGATGTTTTGATTTCCATATACTCGTACACGAGTATGTCCTTCAAAAGATGGTAACTTTCAGATTTAGGCAAACAATTCCGCATTCCGGCCGTTGCCAGGTGCTTGTGACTGAGAACCAGTCACCAGGAGCACCTACTACATATTTCACATATGAATTAACTTATTCATGGAGATTGTTTCGTGGCAACATATTTATGCATATGAAGCCGGGCGCCTGCTGGACTAATCCTATTAAAGCGGCAGGGTAGAATACTCGTGTATTTACCACATTTTTACCTGTGGGCTTTTTTATGGATGAAATATTTTCGAGTTTTTTCTCCAAACTCACCTGGATGGATGGACCATAAAGTCGGAAGGGATTATGTAGACAGTCCTAGGGCTAACACAAAATGGTTCATGGAAATATTAGCTGCATGGGGAAAAAACTGGATTAAATAAAAGGATATGTTTGTTGTATTAAGGACTTTGTTTGGTGTTGGTTTCGTTCAAACCTCAGGAACTTGTTTGTTTTTTTTGCACTTCGACAGGAAACCCTCTGGGATTTTCTCCATGTTAAGGAAAAGATTCCTTTAAACCCATTAGGAATTGTGTATAGAAAAATGCTGAACCTCATTCTTAGGCAATACGCTTAAGGTATATTGTAGAACATATTGCAATTTTTTGCTTTTAATCTTATCAAAAGTATATCCTTCTGATTTAATAAGATAGAAGATTATCCGAGGGTTGTAAGGAATTATGTTGTTATACCGGAAGGAATTTAAGCTTAAACAAATCCTTGCAATTTAAATATATAAGTTTGACACTTCCCAACCAGATCGAATTGCCATATAGCTTTTATGTACAATCCATAATGTTTTCTAGCACTTAGAGTCAATATTATACAAGGTGGCGCAACAGCCATTACCCTATCGGAATATGCTATAATTTTTACAAATGGCGGTAAATGTCAAGTACACAAATACAAAATACACGTCAACAAGACATGAATCGCTATACTCCTAAACAACGCGGAATAATTGTTACGATGTTTTTGATGAGCAATTAATGATTTTGGCGCATTGACGAAGCCATGTAGATACATGGTGCCGTTTACGTTGGAGGGTTTTTTTTTTTTAGAACGGCGTGAGCCAGACGGTCACTGTGGATGGTGAGCCCTACAGAGCCATGATCAATGAATTTTTTATTCCTCAATTGGATGAATTGGGACGGGAGAAAATGTGGTTCTAACAGAATGGAGCAATGGCGTATACTGCAAGAGACACAACCGAAATTCTGAGGGCTAAAAGAACATCGGGTGACTATTTTTGCGCCACCTGTTAGAATGGATGGTTTAACATCAATAAGTTAAAAACTACGATACAGAGAGATATTTAAAAATTACCTTATACTATTATATGGTAGACCTCTACCATGAGCATCGAACTTGTCGAGTAGTAGACGCTGAGCAGGGTCAATGAATCTCAAGAAATTCTCCAGACGAGCCCGGAAACTAGAGGATACCCGCCCCTCACCCCTTACCAACCACTCCTTTTCCTATGGGCTGGATCAAGGTGACATACGACCCGTGCCGAAGATCAACCTGGCTGAGGGCTCAGCGTCTCCAAAAATATCTCAGTCGCGAACGGAGTATCCGACTACTTGACGACCTCCGAATTAGCTAGACTTATCTGTATACAGCTGATCTCTGTGCGAATGGACCATCCCTTCTCCGCTACTCGTGGGACCATATTATGGATAATATCACAAATAAAACAAAACCCGAGGCCCCGAGACCGGTACTCTTTTCATACCAGCGGTAGAACGGTGACTGCACCGACTACTGGCAAGGCTCCTGCATTGTCGAGCACAGGTAAGACTGTGGCAAGCCATGGTCCTATCACTTCCTCCACGTAGCACCTCAAAGTTCGTGGCAGGTCATGGACTTGTAGCTGCTTATCGCATGTGCCAATCACGGATCTTTTATTATAACCGTAGACGGTTTAGGATCTACACCTAAGGAACTACAAAAAGGATGAGCTGGATGCTGATAAGCAACGTCCTCCTCCTTTCCAGAAACTCCAATCTATCCGAGGTGCCAATTAAGCCGTCGGTCTCATTTTCTGACATCCTGTTGGAAATAGAAGCCGATGATGAAGCAAGAAGAAGTCCTATACAATCAGAGAAAGAAGATGAGCTCTTAATCTCTTGAGCACATCTTCAGAATCGGAGGACTTCAACAGCACCGTGGTGGAGGCTACTCTGATAAACTGTAGCAATGATACGGTTTCTCCAGGTTAATCTAGATCACTCTAAAAAGGCTTCGGTCGCACTCACTCCCCGTCTCTCCAAAAACGCAGAAGACATTATCCAAACACGCAAGAAGGCTTGGCGCTTTTACAAATGATTTCTGTAGAAGCCGCATGGACGAGGAGGAAGAGGAGACAATCCTCCACCTACTCTGTACATGTCCAGCTCTCTCCCAGAGAAGAAAACAGACTTCAACAGTTTCTTACGCTTCATCGCAAGCTCAAACTGGTTTCATTAGGAAGAGGAGCATATATCCACTTGGCATCACATTGGGCCAATAGGCCCACTTGATGTTTCCAACAGCCACTCTTGCCTACCCTACCTAATACAAGGTACGAATTACAAGGAAAAGAGGAGGGCTGAGGCTTAGGGTTAGATTGTTGAGGAAGAGAACTGAAGGCGGACTGCACTTGTAAAGTGTTCACGGTTAGATATTAATTTGTTTCACGGTGGGAGTGAGTTCCATAGTTTCACAGCATGCATGAGAAATAAACGGGAGGAATTCAAGTATTGGCGACGATGGGGAACGACACAAAGATTTCTTACGGAACGATTAACGACAAATAGGACGGAGATTTATTGTTAATAATTTCATGTGGTTGGCCGTGACTCAAGCCACTTCTCGAGTACGCCAGCGAGATATGATCCCCTTACTACGATGTACATATTCTGCGCATTGAAGCTGTCCAACGTAGATTTCTATGTTAATCGACTCAAACTACTCGGTCTCCTGTGTTTGGAAAAACGTCGGGAGTCCGCCGATATTCTCTTCATCCACAAACTTTTAGTCGGGGTCATCGACTGTCCCACAATACTCTCCCAAATTCCATTTAACACCAACTCGTGTCATTTAAGATCTGTCCACCTTTTTCGTCCGAATAATCATAGGACAACTTATGGTCTCAACGAACCACTGTGTCGTATACTACGTGAAACAAATCGGATACGTCAAGTGTTCGATTTCCACTGCAGCAGTCTAGCCTTATGTTGGTGAACTTTCCGTTTATGCAAATCCTAATCGCGTTCGCTTCCATGCCTGAAGCTCCAGACTTGTTCCCTAAGTCTTTCTCTTACGCGAATTCTCATCTGTCTATAACAATTTCCATTGCAAATTGTTGCACTGCTGGCCTGATCCAAGTTATAGGATGAATCGCCGCGCAGTTCCCAAAAATCCTTAACTACCACAGCGCCTTACTTTTTATCCGTTTTTGTTGATAGGACATAATTCACAGCTAAGCCTATTTTTACCGCTTATGTTTCAATATGTTTCATGTTTCAATACCTGCAAATTTAGAAGTTACTGCTGGCTGGGTTCTACTAAGTGCCTGTGGTTGTTAGCTTGTGAGTCCTAGAAAGTTTTTTTCAGTTCTTGTATTGAAGGAGTCAAATGTCTTGCATCGTCTTGTCGCAATAGCATGAAGACGCAATATGATAGGTGTCCACACGTGGTCTTCATCACTAAAAAGTTTATAATCTGAGTAGTCCTCAGTAGTCCTCAAGTTAAGCAAGGTTACATGTCAACTGTCAAAGAGGTTCTGAATGACAAGGCGTTCAATAATTTCGCCATTTAAAGTGACGTTATGTTGAAATTCTTAGAAGGCGACAAGGCTGCTATTACCCTGGCTAATTGGGTAAGGTTACCCATATGAAGTATGAAAAGGCTAATTTGGGGCGAAAATATGGTGCACTTCATGTGGAAGGGCTTCTTTTAATCAGCCTCTGGAAGTCTAAATGGAAATTCTCATGCTTCCGACTTTTATAGGGCATTCTCCATCGTCCCGCTGCACAAACGGACATGCTTGGGCAGGATTCCAAAACTAGATATGGCTCTTTCTATAGATGCTGTCATATGTGGTCATAGAATCGGTAAGGAGGTTGCTAATATCGATCGATGGGCCGATGATTTCAAGGCACACAAAACCTTGTTTTTTTTTGTGATAAGGACAAACGTTTCTGATATCAAAAATATTTTTCCGACCAAATCCTTGAAAAAAGTGTGTGTAAATTAAATTAACTAATGGTGACGCTCGCCAAGAGCACAGCAATAAAGCAGGTAGGTTACAACACTGTTTTCCAGAACAATAGATTTTTGTTAGCCGAAGCGTTCGACTCAAAAGTACAACAAAAATCTAAAAACTAAAGGTACGATCAGACCGTCATCCAAACTTGTCATCCGGCTGACATGCCTGGATGACATAGCCGGATGACAGGCGATCACACGAGATGACACTGATGAAAATTAGTTATTTGTTGTTTGCGAAAAACGGAAACGTCAGTAAAATGGAAATAAGACAACAGAAAAAATGTCAGAGAAAAACGCCACTGATTCGGTATGGAGTCAATCTGTGAAATAGACGTAGTCAGCATGGTGTTCGGGTCGGTAACATTCGTGCGTGAAGGCTATATTTCCCAACACTTCAGCCGCCAAATTCCGAAAGCTACCAGAATTGGAGTTCGAGGACAACGATGGTGATTTCGTTGCTGCTGACGACGGCGTTTTCACTGTTTCTTTTTTGTTTTGCCTTTTTTTCGGCACTCGATACAGAATATAGTAATGTGTGAATGTATACATACATGAGAGCAGATCGTACCTACCAATTCTAATGTGTACGTCGATGGACACGATTGTGTCACTTTGGAAGACTCCAAAAACGTAATTTCACTTAGATGAGGTCACGATGCTTTCGCAATTTCGCCTGTCCCTTGGCCAGATTTTCTGGCTCGAAATTTGCCCAAATGGGCTTTAAAATGGCTACGAAGTGATTGCTATTTAAGACGCTCCTCGACATCGTCAACACCCTCAATATTTAAATTGACCGTCACCTGTTTCAATGAATCAATTTTGGAGTTCGAAGTTTTGGAGTCGTTCCGCCCACTTCCCCCCTTCCCAAAGGACAGGATTTACCCGAACAGATGCAATTAAAGCAGACTCTGTTTCACGGTCTAAGGAAAATAATATTTTTCTACTCCTTATTTTCCTTCAATATCGGCTTCACCGTCTTTGTCACTCATTTTATATCACAAAAACAAAATGAAAATTAACTTTTAACTATTTCAACAATTCAAACGTGTCATCCGATGTTAGAAAGATCAAGTAATGTCATCCATATGACAAGCGATCACACGGTCATTCAAATCAGTCATCTGGATGACATTCAGCAAGTGTTAATTTTTGTTTACATTATTTTCTTTCTCTTTTTGTGTTGTTTTTGCTTGATTCCTTTTTATATCCCTGTCCTAGTAGGTCAATGTCGTTGTTTTGGGGAAATTGATGTGACTTTTGGTGTGATCTGTGTGTGCCGTTTGGTTCTGATACAAAATTTATTTAATAAAAATGAATTTAAATGATGGCGGGGTGGATTCCATTAGTGACGGTAATGATGTTATATTGCGACATATGATTAGGGTTTATTCTTGTCATAGGCAAGGACTTAAAGTTTGCCATCGAAATGCACAAAGTATGCAACCCAAAATAGATGAATTTAGAGAAATTTTTGTAAATTCCCAAGTCGATGCGATCTGTGTATCGGAAACAGTATTTTTGCATAGATATAATTTGTGGTGAAAATGCTGTTCGTTTATGCAATGTGTATAGACCAAATGGGAATGTTAATTTAACACCTGTTTATGATTTCATGGAGGAAAGTTCAACCAGTGCCATTAATGTAATTGTCTGTGGTGACTTTAACAGTAACATTTTAGAGGAAAGTCACCTAATTGAAAACATGAGTGCCTTGGGTCTACAGCCAGTAAATACCCAGCTCCCTACTCATTTCACAAGTACTTGCAGTACCTTGTTAGATCTGACCTCATTTTTCTCACCTTTGATTTTGACATAAATGGTTCTACAAGGTCATCCAGCTATTCATTTAGAAATTTTAAAAATATAGACAGGTCTGCCTTAGAACACCACATATATTGCATTCCATGGCACCTCGTGTATAGTATGCCCTCACCCGAAGACCAAGTTGAGTTCATTCATAACAATGTAAATCATCTTTTTGATACACACGTCCCAGTAACTACTGGAACGGTAAGAGAAAAGACAAGGGATTAGTTTACTAATGAGATCAGGGTGTTAATGATGCAACGTGATCAGGCTTACCGTCATTGGAAACGCTTTAAGATAAACGAGCTCCACCAAGTCTACAAACAACTAAGAAACAGCGTGGTTCGCGAAATAAGATTTGATGGTCGAAAACTGTGGAGTAACCTCCGTGAAATGAACTTAATCGTAGATTTCTATCTATACCACATCCTGTGACCTCAACAGAGGTTGAAGATCGTGCAAACAGTTCTCGTGTTATCCCAAGCGGTACATCATTTTCTTTCCAAAGAATAGAAAGCACGGATATTGTGGAAAGTTTTTTGTCTATTAAGTCAAATGCTGTTGGGATGGATGGAGTACATTCAGTTTTTATCAAGGCCATACTACCATTACTCCTTCCATATATTACGCACGTGATCAACACCATTTTTACAACCGGCATTTTTCCCCACCAGTGGAAAATGGCCAAAGTAGTACCAACCCCTAAAAACTCGGCATGTGAGGATTTTAGACCTATATCAATTTTACCCTTCCTCTCTAAGGTTTGTGAAAGAGTTATGCATAAACAAATAAATACCTATATTAAACGCTATAATCTACTGGTTTCTGTTCAGTCCGGATTTCGTGCCAAGCATAGATGTACAACTGCATTAATGAGCGTGGTAGAGGATATAAGAGAAAATCTGGATAAGGACCATCTCACCTTCTTGGTCCTTCTAGATTTCTCGAAAGCTTTTGATATGGTTGACCACTCCACTCTTATTTATAAATTACATTAATTTTTTTTATGTCTTCTTCTGCTAGAAATTTACTCTCGTCATGCCTTAGAGAAAGAAAGCAGGCCGTGTCTCTGGAAGGCGTTCTATCAGAATATCTTCCTTTGCAACGAGGCGTTCCCCAAGGGTCGATTTTGGGACCTCTCCTGTTCTCAATGTATGTTAATGACATAGGATCCCTTATTATGAATTCGTCAAAGCACCTTTATGCAGACGATATTCAAATTTATAGAAGTTGTGCCCTTGGGTTAATAGAAAACTGCGCTAATGATATAAATAAAGATCTTCAACGAATTTCGAAATGGGCATTGGAAAATAGCCTGGCACTGAACGCAAATAAATGTAAGTGTTTAGTTATTTCAAAAAAATGTTTGGACTTATCTTATTTCCCATCCATAATGCTGAACAATTTACCAATAGATTTCGTCGAATCGTCCAAAAACCTAGGCATGGTATTCAACAGAGTACTGACATGGAATAACCATATTAATGCTATAGTGGGTAAAGCGTATGGTGTTCTCCGAACATTGTGGATAGCCCAAAAGTTTACACCACTGAGAACAAGGCTTATGCTTGCCAAAGCTTTGGTTATTCCTGTATTAATTCATGGGTGTGAAATCTTCTGTAATTGTGATGCTGAAAGTAATAGAAAGCTTCAGTTAGGTTTTAACAGCATTATACGTTATATTTACGGTCTCAAAAGGTATGATCACATATCACATTTGGCAAAAAACGTGTTGGATATGTCTTTTCAGAACTATGTTAAATTTCGTACCCTCAATTCTCTTTTTAGCATAATAAAAACGAGACAACCTTCATATCTCTACTATAAAATCCAATTTTCGGCATCTAATAGATCTGTTTGTTTAATTCTACCACAATTCTCTTGCCTAACATCTGAGAGACAATTTTTCATTGCTGCCTTTGGAATTCACTTCCGCGCAACCTAAGAGAGCTGAATGACACACGCAGATTTAGGAGCAAGTTACATCTCTTTTTCTCGAATCAAAGCACTTAACTTCCCAATTCCTTCCTTTTTTTGTCTCAAGCGATCTCAACTCAATTTTATTTTCTTTTATTTACCTGAATTTTTAATTTTAAATACACATTTTTTTATTTTTGTAAATTGTTAATTTTATTTAAGTTGTTATCTCTCACAATATTATAAGTGAATTCTTACTGTGATAGATGTTTATAATGATAAATAAATAAATAAATAAATAAATAAATAAACATTGAAATCGGGCCATCTTATATGTCATCCTGTTAACACGTTCAATGAAATGCCGGATGACAGGCGATTACACGGTATGACCACTTTGGGACAAATTCTACGTCATAGTAACATCAGGATGTCATCCGGATGACAAGTTTGGATGACCGTTTGATCGCACCTTAATTACTAAACCCTACTTATGGTGGCACCGCTGCACTGTCTGGCTCTGTTCAGCTTCAACATCTGCTGACTTTTCGCCTTGTACCGTTCGTTATTTCCATTGCGGCTTGAAGGCTCCTCGACGAATTAGCCCAACTATGCGCACTCTGCTTGAATTTCTGGAGTTGTGTTACCCGTTAACTTGTATACTCTCTACCAAGTCATATCCCACTGCCTCAAATAGTTCAGCTAAAAGGCATCCGGTCCATGAGCCTTGTTGTTCTTTAGATTGTGATCCCTTCATCAGTTTTGTCTTTCTTCACCAAGCTTAAGTTGGGATTTAGGGTTATCCTCAGTGTTAAGCATAAGGGGGTTTCCCACATTCGATTTACTGACTTTGACTATCGACTAATAAGTTTCTAAAGATCTCTGTTCGGTGGATGTAGTCCTTGTATTTTATTTTTATATTTGATTGAAATTTTAGTAAAACTTCGAGCACGCGCTTCTTATATTCTTTCTGGAGAAGCCAATGTTCTTACATACGCTTTTGCTGGTGTAGTGCAGTCCCGCTTCGTAGACAGCTATTTCTTTGCATGTGTATGCATAAACTCCTCATCACTAAAAGGTTTTCCTTTTGGGTTTTCGGGTGCAACCGATGTCCTCACAGTTATTCTCCGCTGCTCCTGCGTATCTCTACCAAAAGCTCCTGCTTTTAGTTTCTTCGTAACAGTAGAGTTATTACATATGGAGCATTACATATAGTGGCTGCCATTTAGAGGTACTCGTTCATGTGCTTGTGCATGCGTAAATACATATGAACTGTGCCGTAACACATCACCAAGGCAGGCCACACTTTATGAAAAAACAAAATCTACACTTCCCAAAGAAACGTTCAATTCTCAATCGACCTTATCACTTAGCCCCAAAATTTTAATTTGGCATCTGCAACTTCTTAAAGGATATCATACATGTCATCCATTCGATCATCGGACCGTTAAACACTTTGGACATAATTGAAACTCCATTCGATGTCAAAGTCTCTAACCCACAAACTACGAGTAACAGAGCACAATGATAATGAAATATCACAGCCCAACCACAAGGGCACATGATACTCACAAAAGATCATAACCAAAACATGGCGTTCCATCCGCTTCCGGTTACAAAAAAAAAAGACAAATTTCACCCCCACGATATGTGTCACTCAGCAGAGTAACCGCATCAGTGATTTCATTGCAAAACCCAACCACACACATCGTTTGACTTCGTCCTTGTCATAAGTTTAACACATATCCTCCATGTCCTTCTGTTCATATAAACATGGTGATAACTACACTCACCCTCCCATCGCACCACATAAAACCATCAGTGATTGATTTATGTCTGAGATCTGCTCCACAGCAAATGTCCCTCTCTCTGCTATGTAGTTTGGTCATGTCCGACTGGCCTCAGAGTAATGGAAAAGAGAATAATTCCTCTTTTTCAATGAACCCTTCACCGGGAAGTTGTTGATATGTTACCGTAAACAGCGAATCGCTGTAAATTATTTGCGTACGGATGCAAACCTATTGCAAGGAAATAACTCAATGTTCTCCGCTACGTCTCTAATAATTGAACCATGAGCGTAATGAAAAATTCAAATCTAATCCGGGTCGGCCTTAAATTTTTGGGCACACGAAAGAAGTATATAAACCGAAGCGATTTTAGAAGATTCTTTTTTTTATTACCTTTAAGCAAATTAGGGATTTGGGGAAGCGTGTTCTATCGGATATGCAAGGCCGAACGGCATGAAAGACATGAAGGACACGAAAGATATGCCGCATTCAAGAAGGGACGGAAAGGTTTAATTCGGATTAAATCCAATAAAAGCCTCTGGCAATGTCTGAGGAATAATTTTCCAATTTACGTTATACTCCAAAAAAATTAAAAAAAAAAAAAAACAGAAAAAGAAGATTTCTGGAGGTAGGGGCATTTTTTTTTTGCATTTTGTGCTACAAAATATTTTGTCATTATCTCAAGTGATGAGGGTTCTTCATCGGAATGTTTGAATTCATATCTTTAACACCAGAGGCTATACTGCTAGGCACTGCTAAGATTTTTTCCTTATTTTTGACACGTGCCAAAGGGGTTATGAATGAGTTTTGTGAATCGAAGGACATGGAAATTAGGATTTTTTTTTGTCAAGAAAATCGGCGAAAGACGTTAAAGGAGTGAGTCGATGTCAAAACTTACTTAATGGTAGATACGAGTGATGTAATGTAGACGAGTTCATTTGAGAGGAAGGTATTACATAATTCCAAATTGAAGTTTGGGCATCTTTAGTGTTTGCCATATTTTTTTTTTTTTTTTTTTTTCGTGGGAAAGTGAGAAATCTTCATAGACACTATAGGCCCGGAGCCTATAGTAGTGTGAGATTCTTACTCACTAAAAAGCACCTCCCTTATGCAAACCACGACTGAGTTCACACTCAACAAGCAGTTCTTCTATCGCATTTTATTTTGTTTTTATAAGATATCCTGCAGGCGATTTTCCATTGAAAATTCCTGTGTACTTTAGAAAATTACGCGTTGCTAATCACCGCGCTAGATCGAGAGGCTTAGTCCTTTTCAGACGGCGCAATAAATTTGTCTCGTCGAGGATCTGTTGAACAGAAATATTCGTATGACCTTGTAATCGATTATTATGTTTTCGCGCAAACATTTTAATTACGTTCTGAACGTTTTCGACTCCTAAGTCTCTGCGGATATCATCGTTTCTAATTACTATTTTTAGTACAACCCCATATGTCCAGACCGGTTTTAGCACTTGCTTGTATAACAGCAGTTTGTTCTCTAAGCTAAGCTTGGAATACTTTCCAATAAGCCAGTAAATATCTCTATATTTGATTTCAAGCCCTTCACGTTTTTTCTTAACGTGTGCTCTCCATTTTAGTTTAGCGTCGAGTGTCATACCGAGATATTTGGCCTCGTTCGCGTAAGGAATTCGTACTGCGTTGATAAACACCGGTGGATTCTAAATTTTCTTGAGAGTGAAGTTCACGTGGACAGACTTGTTTTCATTAAGCGCGATTCGCCAAGTCTTTGTGCAATTATTAATCCGTGTAAGGGCACGTTGCAACTTGGCAGTTGCTTCTTCGACTGTGGACAGGACAGTGTCGTCCGTTTGCGGTATATCGCGGGTAAAAAGCAAATATAGCAGAGGGCCAAGTACACTTCCTTGCGGCACCCCCGCCTTTATTGTCTTAAAAGTGTAATATTCGTTTCCGTGTCTCACACGGAAGAGTCGGTCTTCCAGGTATGAACCTAAAATACGAGACAATTGCTGGGGTAGGGCTTGTCGGAGTTTATATTTTAGGCCTTCGTGCCATACCTTATCAAAAGCTTGCGAAACGTCAAGGAATGCGCTTGAACAGACTAACTTACACTCGATTGCTCGTTCATTTACATCGGTTATTCGATGCGCTTGGTCAACTGTAGAGTGTTGGCTTCTAAAGCCAAATTGATGATCAGGCAAGAGGCAATTTGTGTCGGTAATTGGTTTAAGACGATTAATAAGGATTCGCTCGAAGACCTTCGATGTAATCGAGAGAAGCGATATTGGTCTATATGACTTGACTTCAGTCAGCGGTTTACCGGGTTTCGGAACCATAATAACTTCGGCTACTTTCCACTGGTGCGGTACATGCTCTAATCTAATGCTGGCATTTATAAGATAGAGCAGCTTTAGCAAGCCTTTTTTCGGCAACGCTTTAAGTATCCCACCCGTTATTAAGTCATATGCCGGGGCTTTATTGGGCTTAAGCGTGTCTATAACTTGTCTAAGTTCCCTAAGTGTAGCCTTTTCTACTGGAAAGTTTGTCGTCACGTCTAGCGTATTGACATTCTCTGGAAGCACTTCCCCGTCGAATGGTTTAAACGTTTCTGCAAGATGGTCAGCGAAAACATTAGCTTTTTCGTTATCTTCTTTCGCCCAGTCATCCTGGTTTCTTCTTATTGGCGCCACGTGGCTTTTTTTAAGTATCCAGTCCGTTTCGCAGACTCAGACTCAGATTTAGATTGCGGCTTAATGGCATCTAGTTGCTTTTTTAGTCCGGCACAGAGCAATTCCATATTTTGGAGTCTGGCGCGGAGATTAGAATTTTCGCGTTCGAGATTTTGTAGCTTATTCGGTGTAATGCTATTGCCCTGAGCTACCGACTGTGCTTGGTCTTTGCTTTCGCATGATTTTCCTAGCGATCCGCGTGCTGGAGATCTCGTGACCCTTGAGCATTTTTTAAAGTGGTCCTGGTTTATATTTGTATTATTTTGAAGATTATTTGAACTCATTATAGTTCCCACGGGTAGCGGAGAAAGGGTAGTCCGTCTGTCCAGAGATCCGCATTAGACAGATAAGGCTGGCTGATCCGGAGGTCGCCTAGTATCCGGATGCTCCGTGTTTGCCAAATGTTTCAGGACAAAGTAAAAACAATTCAGTAAAATTAGTTTGTACTATTCTATTGATGTCGAACTATGCCAACTGAATACTTAAATTAACTTAGAACTTGAGACAATTTTTGATATTCAAAAATTAGGTCACTGAATGTAGGAATCGAAATTGTCTACACCAAAATCTCATGTATTTGAGCAACGTGGACTTAGCAGAAAATTCGGATTCCCACACTCCGGCCAAAACACGTCTACTGATATTTCAGACTCTTGTTGTAGAGATTAAAAATGAGCCGCTGCAAAGGCAACAAATAGTCAAGACCTTTGCCGATCGCGTTATATTCAATGCTTTTACAAGTAGTATTAAGTTCTTGAGGTCAGTGGTAGGTTGTAAAGAAACATTCAGCAATGGCGCAACTGATGTGGTAGGTTTCACCCAGCTTTTTAGAGTTTCCCACCCACGATGCTCACGATTTGGTGAACAGTGCATTTAGAATACACCTATGCGACGCAACATCAGCTTCCCCGGGTCTGACGGCCTACAAGCAGATGATGATTTAGCAGATGGCATACACCAACTCACTTTCAGATTTTGGTCTGAGAAAAGTATGCCTTTGAGCAGGCTCTCATCATCATTGACCCTCTTGTCTATAGAACTATCAATCGCCTTTACATTGTGTAAATTGTGTAATTTACCATTGTGAACAAGATCGTGTTTGGCATTTTGTGTGAACATTTGGAACCATTTGTCAGCGATGTGATCACAACAATATTTACAACACGACAGATCCTAGAGAAAAACCAAAAAGTCCAAATGATACTCACCACTTTTGTATCGATTCCAAGGCCACGTCTTATTTGGAATCCTTGGCAAACTCGTCAGACTGTGCAGAATAATGAGCGCTCAGCCTCCGTGAACGTAGGAAGCAACCTCATCAAGGCATTTGGTGCCAACAAGGTGCGTTGCCACGTGACTTCTTTAATATCAAACTTGTGAAAATTGTGCGAAATTTGCAATCCAACAGAAGAGGCATAATTTACCAAAAGTTTGTGCAACTAATTGCATATGGTGGTATCATTGGCAGAACCCAGCCTGGTGCAACTGATGCTTTTGCAAATACTGGATCAGAAGCGTGAAAATGGATATAGTTGTGAATGAGAGAGAAAAACATCGCGGTGAAGTGGTTAGTGATTTTGTCTACCTTGACTTCACCATTAACGGCAGAAATAAGACGTCGTCAAAAATTAGTGCCTTCGTCGACATCTTAGCCTTTGTCTGTCAACTCCTACTCACGTGGTGAAGCTTGGGAGCATATTATCTCTGGCTGAACGTAGAATACGACATTGAAGGTTGCTGACTAGAGAGGGAAGGAGAATGTTCGCACTAGAACACAACCCGCATCGTGGCCTAATTCAGAAATGTACAAATATATAAATTCACATTAATGCCTCTACAGAGTATAAGGATGACACCATCAAGCGTGACTTCTATGACCTCCTAGTCATAAGAGAATGCTCGGAGCAGCTTTGACACCAAATTTACATCAAGGACCTTAGTCCTTAGAATTTATTAGGGGTGTAGGATTTTAAGATCCAACATGCGGTTTGTACATCTCCAAGTCCATTAAAGGACCTCACTATTCCCTGATCAATCAAATCTAGTTTGACTATGAATGCAAACAGGAACATGCAATCAAACAAGAAGTGCATAAAGCCACGCTGCATTGAAGGAAGAGAGCTGCTCATGAACTCCGCGAGCCCAAACTTCTTGAAGATAAAAAGTACGACAAGCGCACGATCGATGAAATGCGGAGAGACTCGTACATAATACTGCAAGAATAACGCTCGGAAGTTTTGTCAGAGAATAAACATACTAAAGCTACAAAGGCAGAATGGAAGCCTGCAAAGATGAACATGGAGGACTTGTAGTAGAGTCGCAGTCGATACTGAGAATATGGAAAAAATACTTCATCAGATTGTATAACGGCGATGATAGTCAGGCGAACGGGCGAATATGGCAGAGAATTCTATGCCCATAATCTAGACGAAGTTAAGGTAGCAAAGTCGAAATTAAAGTCTAATGAAGCCGCTGTGGCAAAAGAACTGCCCGCTGAACTTTTTAAGCTAGCTGGATATTACCTAGTAGGAAATATACATCAGCTCATCTGTCAGATATGGTCAGAGAACAGCATGCCCAAAGCACAGAATCTCAGCAGCGATGCACAAGATAAAAGCCCCTTTTGACTTCGCAATTTATAGATGAATAAGTCTAGTAAATATCGCCTAAAAAAACTTCTGCAGCATCTGAAGGCACGCTAATGCGGAAAGCTCACCATTGATTGAATATTGAACGACAGGACTTGAAAAAGATCAGGAATTTCACATCGACACACACCATTACTTTTTTAGCTTAAAGCCGCATGTAACAACCTGCATAGGGACGAACTATAGGGTTTTCCAATAAGGACTTGATATTTCAAAAACTTTATTATCGGCTTGAAGTACAATCAAAACATTTATGAATGGAACTCGACTTCGTTTATATGTCCACCGCGGGCAAATTTGCAGTGGTCGATTAGTTCGACCCAATTTTCAACAACTCGGCCGCACATTTCGGCCGAAACGGCCGCCATTTCGCATTCAATGTTGGCTCTGAGCTCTTCCAACGTCGTCGGCGTGTTGGCATAAACCAAGTCCTTAACGTAGCCTCACAGAAAATAGTCAAGCGGCGTTAAATCGCACGAACGATGCGGCCAATCGACTGGCCCATTTCTTGAGATAACACGCTCACCATACTTACACTTCAATAAATCGATTGTAGCGTGTCCTGTGTGGCTTGTGGCATCATTCTGTTGAAACCACATGTCGTCCAAGTCCATATCTTCCAATTCGGGGCAAAAATAATCGGTGATCATGGCGCGATAACGCTGACCATTCAAAGCAACGTGACGATCGTTATCATCGACGAAAAACTATGGCCCAATAACGCCTCCGGCATGCAAACCGCATCAAACAGTTATTTTTTGTGGATGAAGTGGTGATTCATGGAGCACATGTAGATTTTCACCCGTCCAATAACGCATATTTTGCTTATTGACGAACCCATTGAGCCAAAAATGAGCTTCGTCACTGAAGATGATTTTGCGATGAAATTCATCATCTTGGCGCATCTTCTCCAGAACCCAATCGGAGAAGGTACGTCGCTTCAAATGGTCCATCGGCTTCAATTCTTGAGTCAGCTTGATCTTGTAAACCAAGATCCTTACGCAAAATACGCCATAATGTGTTCTGAGCGATGCCCAATTCTTGAGAACGCCGTGGAATTGACTGATTTGCATCATTTGCTACGGACGTCTGAACGGCAGCGATATTTTCGACACTTCGACCAACCCGTTGTCTCACTGACACGGCAACATCACACAACGAATATGTAGACTCAAATTTTTGCACTAGGGCGAAAATTACGACCGAAAATTGGAGTTATCGCTCTTAAAGTTGCAGTCACCGACTCCGAATTTCGGTAGAAAATTTTTATAATTTCCAGACGTTGCTCGTTCGTGTACTTTACCATGATGAAAATGTTGAGTTTACGGAATAAATTGGCAGTAACAGTTTGATGATTAGTGAAAGAGTGCGTTCACAAATTAAATTCAAAGTTGTCAAATCGCTATTGGAAAACCCTTTATAAGTTTATTCATCTAAATCTATATTGTCCCCTTCAAAGTAATCCCCATTGACTGCAACACAATTATGCCACCGCTTGATCCAATCCTCGAAACATTTTTTATATTCGGTTTTCGGCATGTCCATCAGTGCTTCCTGCGATTTTTCCATTCTTTCCTCTCGGCTGCTGAAACGCGGTCCCCGTAGGAGTTTCTTAACTCGATTGAACAGAAAGAAGTCACAGGGAGCCAAATCGGGTGTTTTCGGTGGCTGTTGGATGTCATTTGTTGCATTTTTCGTCAAAAAATTACAAATGATGATGGCATTGTGCGACGGTGCGGTATCATGGTGCAAAATCCACAAGTTTTCTTGCCACAATTCTGGTCTCTTTCGGCGAATTGCTTCACGCAAATGAGACGCCCAAATAATACTCTTTGTTTACTGTCTGGCCTTCTGGCAAAAATTCATGATGCACTACACCGTTGTAATCCATGAAAACCGTGAGCATTGCCTTCTTTTTTGACTGAAAACGACGTGGTTTTTTGATCTCGGCTCATTTGGTGAATGCCATTCACTTGCCTGATGTCTGGATTGCGTGTCGTACTCATAAACACGTCTCGTCTCCAGTAGTGATCCTTTTGATGAATTTGGGATCGGATTCAGCCTCGCAAATCATCTCTTTTACGACGTGAACACGGTCTCTTTTTTGCATGAAATTGACATCTTTTGGCACCAAATTTGCTGCTACACGACTGAAACCCAAACATTAACCAAAATGTCTTGGACGGATCCATAAGCAATGTTCAAGTCCTCCGCTATCTCTCTGATGGTTAATTTGCGGTTATTGACCAACATTTCCTTTACTCCATCAATGTTTTCGTCGGTTTTCGATGTCGATGGTCTGCGTCTGCGTTCATCATCTTCGATTGAATCACGACCACTTTGGACCGCTCGTGCCACTGGTAAACGACCGTTTTCTTTAGAGAATCGTTGCCGACACACTTTTCCAACAATTCCAACGTTCGCGCACTATTAAATCCGTTTTTTATGCAAAATTTAATACAAGTTCGTAACTTGTAACTTGTCGCTACGTAACTTTTGCAAATGTCAAGCTATGACGCTAAGATTCAGAGAGAATGTCAAGAGCAGATTTACCAACTTAACAAAAGAAAACAGAACTCAAATCGGAATAATGGGAGCGCCATACGGGAACTTTTTGATCAAGGTGGTACATTTTGTTCATTTGAGATTTGTCATGTTGATGATTAAGCCACTCTTAGTGCAGCAACGGTTATTGGCCGTATCAATATTGAGCACGTGAGCCAGCTGGTCAATTTCGTTGTCGTTCAGGTCGCGATAAGTAGAGCTGGACGTCAACAGTCTATCGATGCATTGAAGCATATTCACATTACGTTAGCAAGTCACATAAAAACATCCAAAACAGAAGAGGTTGTAGATAGATCCCTGAGCAACACCTTGTCTTAAAGGTTTTAGCTATTGAATAGCTATAATAGCGAACTCTACCAGAACAGAGCCCAGGGGATAAAGCATCTCACTTCGGGTGCCTAGCACAAATAAAAGGGGAACTAAACCATCATTGATTGCTTAATTAGAGTTATAATAGTTAGCCAGACACCAGGCTACCTGGGGAAGTATATTGCAGCTCAGGTGTTCACAGGACTACACCACAATCTAAGTAAGCGAGTATTGTGACTAAATATTAGACATACCCTATTAGTGCTTCGTAGGTCGACTCTGAACCCCTTTCACAGTAGAGCAGATGTTTTTTTTTTTATCAGGGATCACACTTCATAAACGGAGGTCATGGCGTGTTCTTTGTGAAAATTAAAAACCATTGCAACTTAACTGAGAAACCGAACAGTCACTGAAACTTAGTTGAAGGTGGTATGTAGAACAGAGAAAGGCACCAGAATCACTCTCCAAAATTATAATGCGCCTTTAGTCACTCCTTCCCGACAAATTTTAAGGATTCCACAGTACAATATCTGTAGAAATTTATCATCACCTTAGGGCTTTGCATGTTTTCATATGACGTATAGCCTGTTCCATAGACAATTTATTCATATAACTACGAAAGAAATATACCCCTATCCTCCTTTCTTTCCGAAGTAAGACACCTCAAATTTAAGCAGTTGTGTTTTTTCCAACATCCAGAATGTGTAGTGTACACAAAAATCTGTATCCTTATTCTCCTTTCATGCGTGTGGCATCGTTATGAATCTGTTGGTATACCATACACAATTTCGTGCTTTCATTCATCTCATTTCTAAGATTTCTTATCTGTCTTAAATAGAGTTATGGCCGGAACTATTGTAATAAATGAAGGCGTACATTCGTATAGTCCCTAATTCCTGATATTTACCCAAGTCTCCTGGGATGTGCCTTACAGAAATGGGCATGTTAAAAATCGATAAAACTATCTACGAGTAAACCAGCTATTGACTAGTGTACGAGTAATTCGTGAACTTGAAACAATAACTTATTTGTTGGCAAAATCAAAGACAAACAAGGAATTAAGTTACCAGAGAATAAAGTTCCACTTGCCTGTGACTGTTCGGGCTTTTTCATCCCTCACACAGGACCCAACCCACATCCGTTTCGAATTGTTTGCCATGACAATTGAGACCCATAATCTGAGCAAATTTAATCAAACATCAGAATGTTGACTTGCTCCAAATATTTGTGTCCAAATTATTTTACTTATTACATTTGGGGTGGTAAAATATCAAAGTAATCCAATATCTCTGTGAGGATTATATTTCAGAAGCGATTCTTATTACTAAGAACCAGCATACTCGTGCATACATGCTCGTATTCAGAAAGATATATTACAATAGAATCCTGACTTTCTGTAAGTTATTTTGAAAACAAACATCCGCACGACTGCAGTCATCTGTACAACGAACTACGAGCATACGTAATTTCCTGGAAATTGATAAAGGACGTATCGGGTTGGTAATCCTTTTGCACTGCGTATAAAAATAATTTAATTTAAATTCGGTATTAAAAATAGGTCAACTGGATAAAGGTCATGAAGCTAATAAAAAACAACTGCTCCTCCTTAATGATGTTCGGCAAAAAGTGCCAGCAGAGGCAACCCTAACAAATCAATATGCGTTAGCCTCGAAAAAACAAACAAACCAACCATTTTTGCAACAGAGAAGAGAGTATATGTTTTCTTAAAATAGTAGAGGGCAATTTATCATGGACCCACATGGGAAACTAAAGCGATTTTTTCCTTTTAATGCAAAATGTCGAACCGAGGAAATATAAAAGAGAGCAATGACACAGCCCTTTTTGTTTTATTTCGCATTTACAGCAGCACTTGTATACGCAGAAAAGAAGGAAGATTGCTGATGCAAATGTACTCGTACGAGTAGCTATTTGAATAGTCCCAGGAATTGGAAAGTATTACAGTGCAATTTAACGGACTTTTAGGGCACTAAAATGAGAAAGTTAATTTCGTCCTTTTATGTGAAACTCTGGACTAGTGTCCACCGTTTTGTTTTACATACTCGTAGATACAATTAAACCTCAGTTAATTAGTAAATTCGGTAATCAGAAAATAATTAACCCACCACCAATCAAAAATCCTGAACTGCCTTCCCAGGAATTATATCAAAGTGCAACTGACTACAAAGGACTTTTCGAATATCCGATTCACTTCGTTGGTAGGCATAACTTGTCGACTATGAAAATACATCCATAGAGTGCTGATCTTTAACCAGCCTAAAGGTGGCTATCCACAGGTATGCAAGAATGCGCAAATTTTTGCGTTCCTCATTTCTGAAAAAAGTTTGTAGGTATTACCCGTTCGCGTTTAAATTAAAAATAAAAATTATATAATGAGTGAATTTTCGCTAGCAGTCGTTCTTATAAATGATCTGTTAGAAGAGGATGAAAAAAATAAAGTGAAACAAAAAAGAAAACACTCTTCCTGGGTGAAACCATGGCTGCAAAAGCGAAATCGATTTTCGCATGAAAACTTGTTAAAAGAACTAAAGCTAACCAGTGCAGAGGATTACCGGAATTTCTTAAGGATGGATTGTGACACATATGAAGTATTATTAAATCTTCTTACACCGCTAATTTACAAAAAAAAAACCCAAATGAGGGGTGCAATTACTCCTATGGAACGCCTTTTGTTCACATTGCCTTTTTTGCATCAGGCAATTCGTATGCAGACTTAAAATTCTTGTCTGCTGTGTCTCCGCAGTCCATCGGAAAAATTGTGATTGAAACATCAGAAACAATAATCAAAATCTTAAAAAATAAAATAAAGGTAAGAAAACTTTTATTTTAACTAATTTATTTCAATTCACATAACACTAACAATAAAAAATAAAAAAATCGAATTCCATTCTATGTACAAAATAATAAAATATGTATTGCAAAATAAAGGATTATATGTACTCCGGATCCTGTAACAATTCAATAATGGATTCGTACTCACTATCCCTTGCTACTACGGAAGGTCTTTCATTTGATATTACGCATTTTTTGACCGGTGGTTGATATCGTTGGGTTTGGAGGTTGCTGATTGAGGGAATATATGTTATATTGGGGGACAGGACGGTTTCAGTGCGTATTGGAGTACTCGTTTACAAATATTCGTTGTTTCGTGAAGTACGAATAATGGAAGATTCGTGACAAAGATTCCCAAACTTGCCTTGGTAAAAAATCTCGTCAATAGCTCTCTTAGCATAAATTTGCTGAGATTCGCTAAGCTTTCTGAATTCGGCTGCCCAGCCCTTGCCATATATCTCAGCATCGTCCTTATTGCTCTGAATAGCTACTACCGCTCTCTCCAAAAATGCATTCCTATGATCTTCCTGTTTTTTTCGTTCTCGTAGTTGAGAAATATCACTGAAGTACTCAGCCTGTTAAAAAAAAATTAAATCAGTCAAAAAATTGTTTATTTGAAATAAATTAGATTCGGCACTCCTTTCGTTGTTTTCATAGAAAACTGATACCTACTTGCAACGCTTATTATTTTAGCTTCCAAAAAATTACGATCATCCATCAGATGATCAATCGTTTTTCATCGCTTCAAATGCCATCTCAGCTAAGGAATGTCTCTTCTTACATCGCTTAACAGACTCAAGTCTATGCCAAGTCAGTGGTATATCCAATTATATGGGCAGGCAATTAGACCTTATTTTCACAACAGATCCAATTAACTCCTCAGTCTCACTTTGTCCCCTATCTCTCTCAACAATCGATAACTACCATCCCCCCTTCTACTTTCATTTTTTCACAACTCTTCATTCCAGTCCACTCCCCCCACAACTCTCTCATCCCACGACTTTCATAAAGCAAACTTTCACAAAATCAGTGAATATCTCAGCAGATCCCACTTTAACTTTCACAACCTAAGTATAAATGATGCCTTATCCATTTTTTATAAAGAAATATTTAATTCTTTTTCCCTTTACGTTCCGTTTTCCCGCCTTAAAACATCATCTACTAGTCCTCCCTGGTATAATCGCAAGCTTCGTTCCTTACGAAATCAGAGAAATAAGTTATGGGCTGTTTTCCTGCGTACCAGATCCTTTACCGACTATTCCAACTATCTTGGTGCTTGTCTTCATTTCACCGAACTTTACTATTCCCTTTACCAGCGCTACCTTAACAATGCGCAAGTCAACCTTATTAACCACCCTAAGTCCTTTTTCCAATTTGTAAACTACAAAAGAAAGTCCGATGGTTACCCTCCTTCCCTCTCTTTCAACAACAGGTCATCAACCGATCCACTCACCATTGCCAACCTATTTGCCACATTTTTTAAACAATCCTTCACCAACGACTCCTTTGTACCAGATCCATCCTATTTTAGTTACCTACTGAACTTCTCCAATGGCCCACTTCTCTCTCATATTTTTGACCCGTCTTATGTCGAATATATATTACACCAACTCAATGACGAATTCACACCCGGCCCAGATGGGCAAATCACTTATTTCCCCTAGACAACATGGCTTCTTAAAGGGTAGGTCAACCACCACAAATCTCGTTGAATTCGTATCCTTTGCCCTCTCTGCCCTAGAGAATGGCAATGAAGTCGATGTAGTTGCAACCGATTTTAGCAAAGCCTTCGATAAAATCTCTCATCGGTTAATTATCTTTAAATTGTCTGCCCTCGGCTTTGAACCCATATTGTTAAAATGGATATCCTCTTACCTCGAAAACCGTTTTTACAGTGTTCGTTTTAGGTCAGCCCAGTCCGCTCCATTTTTGGCCACCTCTGGAGTTCCACAAGGCAGCCATCTCGGTCCCCTTCTTTTTATATTAACCATAAATGATCTCGATATGATCATCAAACACTCGTCTGTCTCCCTTTACGCCGACGATACCAAATTTTTCAAAACCATTTCCTCTCCCCATGACTCTTTCCTCCTTCAACAAGATCTTGATAGTTTCTCGATCTGGTGCCTCAAAAATTCTTTGGAACTTAACATCGCCAAATGCCAATCCATCACCTTCTCACATAAGCGGAACCAATCTCCTCCCCGACTCTATCTTCTCCATAACCAACCTATCTCCTCCGTACAGTCTCTTCGCGACCTCGCCATTTTGTGTGACAGCGAGCTCAACTTCCGTTTTCATATGGATGAGATAATCCTCAAAACCAACTCTGCACTAGGTTTTGTAAAACGGTGGTCCAAAGAATTCACCAACCCATACGTAACCAGGTCCCTCTATATTACCTTTGTTCGCCCCCTCCTAGAGTACGCCAGTCAAGTATGGTCCCCATATCATCGTGTTCATATCTCGAGAATTGAAAGCATTCAGCGTCGTTTTTTTCGATTTGCTCTTCGAGGTATGCCCTGGGACGATCCTTTTAATCTGCCCCCCTATCAAAATCGTCTCAACCTTATCAACTTAAACACCCTCGAAGATCGCAGAGATGCAGCAGACTTTCTCTTCATTCATCGACTCCTTTCAGGTCACGTTGAATGCGCGTCCCTTCACAACTCCATTTTCCTCAACACTAACCCTCGTAATCTACGTACCCCTCGACTCTTCTATCTACCAACCCACCACACCTCCTATGGCGCGAACGAACCAATCTCCCGTATGCTACGTCAAATCAACTCAAACCCAATCAACTCAAACCCTACTGCGGTGTGACTTTCACCGCACCACTTCCTACCTCAAATCTGTTCTCCTTCACCACTCCAACCAACCTTAGTTTTAAGTTTTAGTTTAAGTTTATTTTTTAAGTTATAGCTTGTATTAAGCCGAATAAATGGGGGCATTCGCCCCCACCAAAATTAAGTCTATAGCAAGAGATTTTAACAAAAAATGGAATTTTCCCAATTGTATAGGAGCTCTAGACGGCAAACATGTCCATATTAAAAAGCCACCTGGTTCGGGATCCTATTATTTCAATTATAAAAAAACCTTTAGCGTCGTCCCATTTGCGATTGTAAACGCAAAGAATGAATTTTTAATGGTAGATGTTGGTACCAATGGTAGACCTTGCGACGCTGGTATTTTTAATAATTCAAAGTTTTATGAAAAACTTGAAGACGGCAGCTTGAATATTCCAAAGAAAGAAAAACTACCAGGGAGTGATGAAGCTCTGCCTTTTGAATATCTTGGAGACGGTGCTTTTCCGCTGAAACAAACTCTAATGAAGCCATACTCTGGAACATCAATAACTCGTGAAGAAGAAATATTTAATTATAGGCTGTCCAGAGCTCGTCGCATTGTGGAAAATGCATTTGGGATGTTGGTTCAGCGCTTTCGAGTTTTTTCGACAACAATAAACCTACACCCTAAAAAAGTTACCATTATTGTGTTAGCTTTTTGTTGTCTTCATAACTTTTTAAGACAACGCAACGGAAATCAAGACTACAATTGTGATTTCAACACTAAAAGGAGGAAAATAGTAACATTTCTGATCGGGAACCAAAAGAAATAATTGAACTATTAAAATTACAACCACTTGCCGGACGAAATCACACACATGCAGCAGAAGAAGTAAAAAATACATTCCGTTCTTATTTTGCCACCATTGGTTCAGTACCATTTCAACCCCGCTGTGAAAATTGATATATTTTTAACAAAAATAAAATGAAATAAAAAATATATAACAAAAAAATTGTTTTTTTTTTACATACCAAAATATTGCTCCTGCTTTCCTCCAAGTCTAGGGTGCTTACTCCTGGAGCCGGTATCTCTTGCTCCCTTAAAAATTTTAATCTGTCAAAGTACCACAATGTGGGTACATATGCATCACCCCACCTGCTCCCGACTTTTAACTTTTTGACACTTTTTTTAATTCACGCCTATAGTTCCCACGCAGGGTATTAATTTTTTTTCACAACAGCTGCGCGATCAGCTGATTCGTCAACTTCTTTTGATTTTGTTACGAGTTTTTCGTATGCAGCACTTTTGAGCTGCCTGTTTCTGTATAATTCGCTTTTTACTTTCCACAATTCAGGTAAACTTTCGTAAATACTCGTACCAATGAATTCACTACAAAATTTCCTATTTCCGAATGCTGCCATTGTGTCTTTTCACCATTAAAGACTTCACACAGGCACGCATGCATGTGGAATGCGCACGCATGCCACCCAAATTCTAAATTTTTTGAATTCTCGCATGCATTCCAGCGCAAGCTCACAGGCATTAATATCCACAGGCAGTTTTGCACGCGCATTCTTGCATGCCTGTGGATATCCACCTTAAGACTTTTGATTGCATTACAATCTGTATCAGAGTCATGTCCAAAAACATTTACTACAGATGCAGATGAATTCCAACACCACCTCAGAAAATGCATTCAAGTTATCAAGGCCCCCAAAGCTACGTGCAGGTAGCAATTAAAGGAAGACTTGATTACGTATACTAAATATGGACGAAAAAAAAAATAATAAAATTGGGTCCACGGTATAACACTGATCTTATACCAATAATAAGAAAATGATTAAATAAATCCTGTGTATCTAGACAAGGAGTAAGATGGTAATGTATGCAATGCTAGCACTAGAAGTGTTTATTTTTATTTTGCTTTTGATGACGCTATAACATGGCATAGATGGACGATGGCCTTATATAGCAAGCTGATGGAGTCAGCTCGATCCATGGATCAGCTCGATCCTCAGACCTCCCTTCAGTTGTGCAATTGAAGTTGGATGAGGTCCCCTTCAACTTGTGCGCGCCAATTAAAACGGGCCTTTGCCCTACAACGTTATCCCTCTGGGTTGGAGTCGAAAACATTCCGGGCCGGGACGATGGTGTCCATGGCTTCATGATGTTTTATGCCGTGAAAAGGGGACGTAAAGATAAATGGAATTAAGAATTTCATTGTAGAAAATGGAGACAGCATCAGATAAGAACAGTTGTTCGACTTTGAACTGATTGTGAGTTTGACCGGTTCTTTCTTCCTTTTTTTAAGAAAAAAATCTTTCTGTTAACCTCTCATAAAAAATATAGTACCGCTCTTGTGTTCGTTATAAAACGTAATTGTATATTTTCGAATTGCCCCTTATTAATCTTTTTTTTTATATACATACATAAGTATTTGACATTTCATTTTATATGCATTTTTATTTTTATACTTCATTTACACTTACAAGCTAGACAAAAAAAATGCTTAAAAATTAGCTTAAATAACTTACAAATAATCTTATTCTATCTTACTGGCCCCATGCGGGTACTCTAAGTTAAACCTAACATTTAAACTATGTCTTTCGATGAATCTTACAGTCTACTTTTATTTCTATTTTAACATTAATTAATACTAAAACTAAGAAAATAAATTTTAATTAAAAACTTAGTAAATGGACATTTTTTAAATTTGTATAAAACTTAAAACTAAAAGCCTACAGACTACCTAAAAATAAATCTTAATCTACTTAACCTACTTACATCTACTACATACTTATATATATATATATATATATATATATACATAATATATTTATATATACGAAATATATAAATATATGTATATATATATTTTTTTTCAGTTTTTATTTTTATTAATTTTTTTTTCTTAAAACTAACTTAATCCTAGCTAAAACTATGTAAGCCGGATAAGGCTAATAAAATAGTCAGACGACTGACTTTGCTTCCTCTGCAGCTACCTAGTACTGGAGGAATTGGACGACGAAACTTCCCCTCCTTCAACTAGCCACCAAAATTGTTGGTGCTGCTGAGCAACATCCCTCATGTTGCGACTCCCTACCACCCCACTGAACCGGAGACGATCGTAGTTGAGTCGCCTGTCCGCAGCTGTTCGAGCGACGTGGAAGATTAGCGGCACCGCCAATCTGTCCTGGATCAGACCTTTACTATCTAGATAGAGGAACGCTTCTGGAGGAATAAAGCCGTCAAAGCGAACTCTCTCGTAATACATATAATTGGGGTAGTAAGCCCCGGAGATAAGGTTGTTCGATGAGGTCATTGCTCTTGCAACGCGCCTTCGAGTCAACATAATGACGAAATTGTCCACTCTTATTAGATTCGCCCTATTGTATAAGACCTCATTGGGATATAATTTTATGTACTGAGACTCTGGTGTTCTGTATAAGCGAAGACAAGTCCTAAGACAAGCCCTCTCAAACACCCGAATCTTTTCGAATAAACTTGCTCTCACGTTGAACCACACGGGACATCCAAATACAAGCATGGGCCTGATAAGGGCCATGTAGCAGATTACCTTCACCCTCGTGTGTTGGCTGTTATAAAAGAGTCTCTTTGTAAGGGCAAAAGCACCTTTGGCTCTGGGCAGAGCAACATCTACATTTTTGCCAAAATACAGAAACTGATCTAGCCAGATCCCAAGGTATCTGACTACATTTCGACAGGCAAGAGGCTGTCCGTGCTGTCCAATGATTGAGAACTTTCGCCAATTTTTTCTGGTATTTCTAGAGGCTCCAGACAAAGGCGTCCTAAAGAGAATGGTTTCCGACTTCTGAAAGTTGATTTTCAACTTCCAGTAATCGCAATATCGCTTAATTTTGTCGAAGTCACGTTGCAAAAGGATATTAATGACCTCAATCTTCGAACCCGATTTGAACGCGATTAAGTCGTCTGCGTACGCTATGGCATGGTGAAGTGAACCTATCAGATCACTTGTGTAAATGTTGAACAGGATCGGCGAATTTACCGCACCCTGTTGCAGACCGTTTTTAATGTTAAATGTTCCAGCAGAAGTCACATCGCCATTCTTCACGATGAACTGTCTACTGGAGATCATATCGAAAAGAATATACAGCAGTGGTTTACTAATGCCCAACCTGTCCAGCTTGAAAAAGAGTCCTTCTAACCATATCGAAGGCTTTCTCCAAGTCAATCAGGCAGGCAGGCACCAGTGCACTGTTTCTTGCCTTTGTTCCATTGGATATCAGAAATCAGTTTCGACTCAGCATGAATGATATCATGCCCCGCCTTGAAACCGCACTGTTTATCCGGAACTATATGTTTGTCCTCAACCCACTTAGTCAGGACTCTATTGATCACCTTCTCGAAAAACTTACTGATGTTTGGAAGAAGACTGATCGAGCGGAGATTCGCCGGACTGGAAGTGTCTTTATCCCTTTTGTTGATAGGATGTACCATCGCAGTTTTCCAATGCGCTGGATAATGTGCATTATTCGTTGCATTATTAAACAGGGTGGTACAAATGTTCACCGCTTCTAGAGGGAGATGTCAAAGCACAATGTTCGGTATTTCATCGGTTCCCACTGATTTCTAACTTCTAAGTGATTCGAAGATCGCTTGGAGCTCTTCCTTCGAAATGAACGGGGGTAGTACCCCATCGTTGGTGATGACATTATTTGCCATATTCTCGTCACTGAACTGGGTGAAACCCGAGCTCTCGAATCGCCAATTCATTATTTCATTTCGAAGGTAGAAATTGTGCACAAGGACTCGATTTTCCAGGTCGTGGTTCGGGCCAATGATGTCATTCGCCTTATATACTTCCTGGGAAGTCGCTCCTATAGCCTCAACCTTCTCCTGCGGATCCTCGATCACAAAGAAGTTGTCATCATCAACAGCCTCATTTGGATCGATGCTTGCTGCCACCAGTATCTGTTCGTTGTTCGTCGTTCGGGCGATTTTAAGACGTGGAAGGTTGTTCTGATTATTTCTCCGAAATATTTTATTTATTTGCGGGAACATATTCGGGTTGCTGGTGTTTACAGCCCGAATTTTACTGTTCCAATACAAATTTATAGATGCTCTGTAATTTTCTTTTATTAATGTTTGGAGGTTTTTAATCGACGACTTCAGTGTCATGATCTCCGGGTTATGTCTGTCAGTAAACTGTCTGTACAAGGTTTTTAGTCTTGACAGCAGTCTACTTTTATGTCGGTGCAGTGCGTCAATAGTTGCGTTGCGGAATAAGTGTTCGTCGTCAGTGTGTTGATACTGAGGTATCGTTTTGTCCATTGTTCGTTTAATTGTCTCGTCCATTTGTTTTAGGTAATTGTCGATCTCCTCGTTTGGCAGATTTCTGTTGGACGGTGGGTGGAGAGAATTCGAGGAGAGTGCTCTGGTCAGTGTTCTGGAGAAGTGTGTCCAACGCACCCTACTATAATTGTAGGCATGCCTTTGAACAAACTCGTCCAATTCCGCAGCTTCGTTCGGAACGGTTATTTCGGTACTGAGTCCGCAATGGTCACTGTCATACACGAAAGTTCGTAGACAGTTTATGGTTTGTTGGTTTGTGCATGTCAGGTGTATTCGTGTGTCGAACAGCAGGAGATCCAAATAGGACCCGTGTCTAGGAAACGACGAACTACCCGTCGCCTTAAGCCCGAGTCGATACATTATACTGCGCTGACCCCACCAATTGAATAGTAGGTTCCCTCTAGTATTTGGTGTATTATTTCCCCAATCACTATGTTTGGCGTTGAAATCTCCGCCGATAATAAAAAGTTGTCTTCCAATTCCAGTCTCAGAAATCGAAAAAGTGTCTCGAGCTCCGAGATAAATAAATTGGATTGAGTAGCCTTAGGTGCATAGACAGACACCATGTACAACCGCTTTACGCTACGGAGCACCTGGAACCTACGTACTACACGACTGTATATTCTTTTAAAACGTATACCTTTTCGTACGAAAATCGCAACGCCTCCTCCCTGAATGGAGTTGGGTCAGTTTCTCCGTACTCTTTTGTATCTTCTGTGCCTCATTTTGTGTCTCTTGGTAAGCTTAGTTTCGCTAACCAAAAGCACATCAGGGGCTTGGTCTTTAAGCAACTTAAATAGAGCGGCTCGTGAATTAACATTCACAGCACGGACCTTCAGAGTTTTTCTCCGCCACGTACATACCCATTACGGCAAAAGGTGCGTTAGGCCAGGCAGCAGTGGTAATATGGGGAGATAGGTGTTTGACATATATGATACAATTGACATTTATTGATTATCCCTGATGTTGTGGGTGGATGCATTCCGCACTATTGGATGCTTCTTTCTGATGATTTTCTGTTAATTGTGAGGTTTATGTCATAAACAACAGTTGATAGGGTAAAAGGACAAAACGTTACTTTGGAGTTAATGGGATCGCTAGTGAAAGTAAGGTCTAGTTGCCTATCGGTGGAGTTAGGGACGTCACCTACTTGGCCTACACTTGAGTCAGTTACGTTATCAATGAAAAAGCGTTCCTTGGATGAACTAGCGTTTGAATGTCACCAAAGATAAGGATATCGTCGATGGAATCACTTAGGTCAATTAGTTGATCAATTACTTTAGGTTTCGATAGGTTGAGCTGGGTGAATGTAGCAACACATAACGTAAAGTGGGCTATTCGGAAGTGCTATTTTAATTGAAACAAAGTCAATTTTAACAGAAGAGTTGAGGTTATTGTGAATAGCAAGTTGGACACCTCTGAACGAAGAATCAACTTTAGGGAGGGCAGGATCATAAACCTTAGGGAGAGAGTGATCGTCATCTCGGAAAACATTATAAGAAGAAGGGAATAGCTCCTAGATCCTTGTGTCGGGTATCAGATTGCTTTCTGTAAGAGCATACACGTCGAAAGAAGGGCCTTGATATTTAGACAAAACAGCACGAGTTTTAGCCCGCAAGCCCCTTACATTTTGGTAGTAAAATGTAAGAGGTAGCTTGTTGCGTGAAGGAGTAAGGGAGTATAGATGACATGCAGGCAAAGGAGGCAAGTTAGGAACGAACAAATTTATCATGGTAAGCTCGACTACGCTGAAGGAGAGAAACTCTTTTAGAGTTTAAAGTGCGCAATATTTTGAGGAGGTGCGTCGAAGATTTCATGATACCTGTTGTAAAGCTTTCTGAGACTAGTTATATCTTTGGGAAGGCCTTCCTGTTGGATGCAGACCATGACACTTGTTTTGTTTTTTCCCTCAAATCAAACAGAGTCGGATTTGTCGTAAAGATATGCGAGAAAGAGCCGTATATTTTCGTATATCTTTTTATCCCTCAGCCTAGAGAGCGCGTAAAGGCATTCTGTTGTGTCTGTATTCTTTTGGGTCAATTTAAAGTTAGGCGGAGAAAGAGGATCAAAAATAGGGACTGGGACCCGTGAAACCGAGGTAGAAGGTTAGCCAGAAGCGGGATTTAAGATATGCGAGCTGGTAAAGTTTGGGTATTTGGCTCCTGTTGTAAGGTAGAAATTGGAACAGCAGTTGTTAGTATTCGTGGGAGCGGGTGTGGGTGGTTGAGCAGTGACAGTATCAGCGGCAGGGGTTATATTAAAAGCAACGCTTTGAGGCTTGGATGGAAGAGAGGCACTAGGTGTTTTTCTGGGGATACGTGAAAGGGGTTGCTTAGGGATTTAAACGGGAGGGGGAAAATTGGGAAATATTTTGGTTTTAAGACTCCAGTTGGGGTCAGATTTAGTTTGTGGATGGGGAATGGATCTGGGCGATTTATAATTAACTTTAGATGAGGCGTAGCTTCGTTGTTTTTCTATATTTTTTATTGGCATCTTTCCGAGGTTGAGGTTAGTGTTGGATGGGTTAACAAATAACCATTCATATTTAACCGGTAGATTAATTTTGAAATACCGTTTGTTTTTGTGGTGACATATTGGGAATATTGTGCATTGGCTGATGGTGATGCTATACCTCTTTTTGAAAAATTAAGAAATCCAAGCAGCATCTGCATAATTTGGGACCCATTTGATGAGTAGGGTGGTGAACATTTGATTCGTTGTGCGGAGTCGGTTTGGCCTGTTTTGCCACTCTAAAGGTGTCCACGTCGTGTTAAATTGTGTAACAAGTTTCTGTGGATTGCCGACATACAGGAGGAGTTGGTGTTGGAGCAGTTATATCACCAAACGGTTTTTGGATCGATGGGCTGGTGCGAGGATTTGGGGTTGGGTTGTCGGCACTGGATGTGGCAATGATTCGGCTTCGATTTGTAATAATTCTGCTAAAATTGAAGTATTGTAACTGTTGTGCGGTGGGGGATGATTTGGAAGACCATCAATTTTGTGGCATACTGTTCCAATGAGGATTTCTAAATCATTCAACACTGTTTTATTTGTCGGGAGTTCATCATTAAGCATAGACCCGTAATGATTTGAGAGTTGGTGATTGTATGTTGCAGGTTCGAGATGGAGATTAATATCAATGTCTTCCCGGAGAGAGGTAATGGAATTACATGTTTTCTTGTTGGAATCCATCATTGCGGAACCGATTGATATAAATTCAATTAACACTGTATAAAGGTAAGCTACGAGTACCTCCAATTTTGTAAACAAATCTGGTTCAGGTTTCCATCCAACTATGTGCATCGCTTTACATAGGGTCTTAGTCTGTGGGGTGGACTGAAAGACTCGCAGGGCTGTGGCATTGGTGTTTAAAGGCTTTACGTGTCCCAGTCAACTGCAGTGCTGAGTGTGAATTTTCATAATCATGTCAATGTGTCTATTAGGTCGTTAGAATTTGTTATTCAATTTTCACTTCAAATCTTGTTAATCCCTTTCCAATATCGAAGAAGTTCGTAGTATTCCTTTTATCCTTAACGGAGCAGCAAGATGACACCATCCTAATTTTGGACATTCGGGCGACTTTGACAAGGATACCAAGGATTTACATAGTTTCCTAAAATTAGTCTAACAAAGACCATTAGATCGCAAATGTCTTTTTATTTAATGACATTTAGAAGACTTGCTCTGTAGTAAAACTAATTTTTCCGACCAAACTTTCCAGGTTAGGTGGTGTCTACTACTTACCAGCCATCTTGCTGCACTCAGTGGAATTTTTCGGGTGAATGGAAGTCTCGACTCTCCCTATCTATCTCTCGTTCAACAGGCTACCAAAATTATTAATCTATTGTTTCTCAAAACCAGCATCTCAAACGTACGAGTAGATCTGCAACCACCAACCTAATGGTATCGCACATTATATGGACTAGAATTTGGAAATGAAGTTGACGTGATTGCCATCAGTATCAGACCTAGACAGATTTTGTACTTGGCGTCAGAAGAATTTCCTTGAGCTTAACGTCAAAAAGCGTCAAGCTATAGGTTATACCCTTAAGCGGCCTCCTACTTCACCTCATTGCTAACTGATCTTTAATCTGCCTGTTCCCTTAGCGAATAAGTTTCGTGATTTAGGTGTTATTTGTGATAAGGAGCTCAATTTTCTTTCTCACGTTGACGACATAATCAAGCCAACTCCGCCGTTGGCTTCATCAAGCGCTTGTCTAAGGAGTTATCCAATCCTTATATTACCAAATTCATTTACATAACTACAAGAGAGCTATTCTTGAATTTGCAAGCCAAGTTTGGTCACCCTACTACAGAACTCACATCCCCTGGGTAGAAGCTGTTTTTACGATTCACTTTACGTGGACTACCATGGGATGAAGCCAAAGCTTATCACCACACACTAATCGGCTGAAACTTATAAACTTACAACCCCTCCCTATACGCCGGAAAGTTGACAATCAGATAATAGTCGGTAATATTGATTGTCCTTCTTTACTTCAACGTAATATTAGGTCTTTGCCACTTTTCCAGCTCAATCTTCACGGAACGAATTACGGACACCTTGAGTCAATGTCTGGAATGCTTCATGGAGCTAACGATATTCTGCTTCTCTTCGACTACCACCTCAGTAAACTGTCCTTCAAGAACATTCTCCTCTCCACCAATTTTTTATTTTTTTTTTTAAGGCAGCGCTCAAGGGGTAAGGTACCCTTAAAATGTTTTTGCACACAGAGCGGGCGAAAGAAATTTAGGGAGGAAAGAAAGACAGGTACCGATGTACGTTGGTTTTAAATGTCTGAATGATGTAATGACTCAGAAATAGAGAGCTCGACAGATCATTCCACAAACGAATTGTTCGACCTAGGAGCGAATCACGATATTTCCGAGGGTCCGAATATGAGCTTGAGGGTACACGCATTATAGGGAGACGGGTGTTACAGTTAAAAGTTTGAATGTCAATTTGAATGAAGCAGTGGTGCTCGAAATAGCGATAAAACAAAGTGCAACACCGAATACGTGGTTATTCCAACGTAAGTTGTCATTGGCAAACATACCGAGAATGAAAAATTTTTCGGTTTCGACGATGCAAGTTCCATTCATGGATAATGGCTGGGTGTTTCAATTTCGCTTTAATGACAATAGACAGCATTGTGTTTTGGAAGCATTAAACTCCACTCTGTTGACAGTTCCCCAATTGGTTATGCTGTCAATATCGGAATTTAGTGAGCTTAACATACGATGCCGTTCCCGTTCCACGTCCGAGGGAACGTGAGTCAGGGAACGAATATGAAAAACAGAGAGTACTGTCGTCAGCAAAGAAATATATTGAATTAGAAGTAGAAGACAAGAGATCTTTAAATAAAATTAAAAAGAGTGTCGGGGACAGAACAGAGCCCTGGGGCACACCAGCATTTATTTTGTGAATATCAGATTTGAAACCGTCCAAGACAACTTGAATTGAACGTTCCGAAAGGTAGTTTCTCATTCATTGAAGAAGAGAGACGTCGATCCCAAAAGCGCACGTTTTCGACAAAAGAGCCTGATGCCAAACTCTGTCAAATGCCTTAGAAATAACAAGTGCAACTATCTTGCTTTCGCCAGATCAATGTAAGCTTTGGTTCCACTTTTCGGTGAGACATGCCATCAGATCACAAGTGGACCTTTTGCTACGAAAACCGTACTGTCGGTCATTGCAAAGTTTTCGTGTTTCGAGATATTTCATGAGCTGACGATTTATCAGCGTTTCCATGACCTTGGAATCAAGGGACGTACGAGTATGTGCAATGGGTCTGTAGGAGGAGAGAGAAGAAGATTTGCCTTTTTTAGGGACGGGTTGGACAAATGCTGTTGCTTTTGAGTCCTAAACAGTAGGATTGATGAAAAAGCTTACGCAGTGGTTTTGCCAGCGTGGAAGGGCACCTATTCAGAAGGAGGGGGATGTACCATCTCTACCAGCGGATTTGTGAATGTTAAGATCTTTAAATACTCTACTCTAAGTGGATCTGTCCCATTAAAGATTCGACAAACTCAGGTGTAGGCGGAGATAAAGCACAATCGGAGAGGGTTGCACTGGTCGCAAAATATACAGCAAGCAGATTGGCCTTGTCCAAATAGCTGACATCTGGAATGTCATTGTAGATGAGCCTTGGGATGGAGTTTCTAATATTTCTGACGAACGACCTAAAATGTCCACTACCTTTGGAACATTGTAGTATTTTTTGCCTCAGACTTTGGATTTGGTGTTAAAGTTGCCCAATATGACATACAAGGACTAAGATGAGTGGACGTCAATCAGGTTAACACCGTAAATACATAGGTATTCGGGAAAGCGTCAAGTGTGTGCAAGATTTTGCACTTCGATAGACAAAAGATACATTATTCCGAAAACAGGGGTCTGCAGCAACGTTATCCAGGGATTAGCAGAGTTAAAAAATATGAGACAATTTAAAGTCGCGAGTATGGTATCTAGTGAGTAAGTTGGGTTCAATTGCCGCTCCAATTAAAAATTTATTACTAAGTTTACTGCTTCGAAATATTTATCCGCAATACTACTAGAAAGTTAAGGAACGGATTTCCTCGGTTATCAGTGTAATTGATTCTCGAAATCGTTACTTCTTGCCATTTTAATTTAATTTCGCGAGTTTTATCAAACTTTGCATTGATTTTTTCCTGCTGCAGTTATTTACTCTCTTTGCCTACAATGTCCGTCAACGGAAATAATACCCCACCAGCAAGCCCATCACCCGCAACGCGGGAAAATCATCCAGTTCACTGACTGTGGAGCTTGCATCGATGGAAAAAAGTATTACGAGGCAAATGATGATTTTGCTAAAAGAAGCAGAGAATCGAATCACTTCGAAGATGGATGATATCTTGAGCGAATTCAAAAACAAAATCCTAGAAATGAACATTGAACTTTCAACGTTGAAGGCAGACAACACCCTCTTAAGAGAACAAATTGATGAAATGCAGCGTTCGCAGAGACTCAGTGATGTCGTCATAAGAGGTATCCCGTATGCTGAGAATGAAAACACCAACGATATCGTCAAAAAACTAGCTGACAACATCAAACACAAACTCTCTCCATACTATGACTCTTTCAGAACAAAGCCAAAAACAACAACGGCTTCACGTAATGCTAATGGCACTATAATTGTTCGACTCTCTTGTCAAGCGGAACAGCGCGCCTTTCTATCAGCCTACAGGTCTAAGCATCGGTTGCACTTGTCAGAGATGGATGGGTTCACATCAAATGATGCCGTCTACATTAATGAAAGTTTAACGCCAAAGAACAATGCAATTCTGCACGAATCCCTTAAATTGCGTCGGTGTGGTAAAATTGTTGCTGTTAGAACAAAGAGTGGCTTGGTGCACATAAAGCGGAGAGATGGTGGAAAAGAAGAGCGAGTTATCAGCATCTCGTGTCTTTCCGAGCTTTTCTGAGCTGTCAATTTGTCTTACTGATTGCAGTGATCCCACTTTTTATTTTTTATTTTTGGCTTTGAGTCGGCACTTTTAATGGTAGTATTTTTCTTTTTTTTTCTTTTTTTTTCTTCTTTTTATATATATTTTACTTTTGTTATAAATTTATTTATTTTTAGTTTTAAAATTACGTATTGATTACTGTTCTTTATATATTCACTATTTGTGTATTTTCAATTTATATATTTTTATTTATTTTGTATATGAGTCCTTATGGTGTGAACACTTATTGTATTCCTCGCGTTATGCTTAACATTTTCAGCAAATTTGCAAATGGGCTAAAAATATGTAATTTTAATATGCAAAGTATACCCGCACACATTGACGAGTTACGCGATTGTTTCTCGGAGGGATCAATTGATTTTATTTACATTACCGAAAGTTGGTTAAATAAGAACATCAGTAATTATGCTATTGATATACCAGGGTATTATATCTTACGTAACGACAGAAACTCGAAACGTGGTGGTGGGGTTGCCATATACTGTAAATCTAAATTTAAATGTGAAGTAATTGAGTCGTCAGAAGATTCCGAGGTTGAGTTCATGTTTATTGAAATAATGAATAGTGTTACAAGTGTGCTAATTGGTTGTGTGTATAATCTAAACAAAAGTTTAAGTGTTAGTCAGAGTTTTTTGAAAGCCTCAGTGTGCACAGTCCTAAATATTCATCCTTAGTTGTGTGCGGCGACCTTAATATTGATCTCTTACTAGACAATAATCTATCACAAAACTTAAAAAATGAATGTTCTATGGTTGATCTAAATATTGTCAATATTTCCAGAGCTACTCATTTTCGTCCCCATTGCAAAGAAAGTCTTATTGATATAGTGTTAACGTCAAACTTAGAGCTAGTCACAGAATACAAACAAGTAAGTTTTCCAGGTATTCCATCATACCATGACCTAATCTTTGTTAACTTAGATATACAGATTAGTGTAGTGCCATATCCCATGCAATTTACCTTCCGTGATTTTAGTAAAATTAATGAGCTCGATTTGACTCGCGATGTTCTTAATTATCCTTGGCATCTTTGTTGGGAAACTTGTTCAGTCGATGATAAAGTAAATACTTTTCAATCACTTGTCCAGTCCCTTTTCGAGAAACATGTACCAATTAAAGTTAAGAAAGTCATTAACAACGGCGTCCCCTGGTTCTCTGAAAATATTAAAAAACTTATTTTAAATAGGGATAGATCGTATTCTCGTTGGCGTCAAAATCGTAGTAGAAATAATTGGAATATCTACAAATTTCAAAGAAATAGAGCTACGACCGAGGTAAGAAAAGCCAAAGCAGCATTTTACTCCTCAAAGCTTAACACTACTCAGCCTAGCTCTACTCTCTGGAAGAACCTCCGGTCCTTAAGAATTGTTGAAATGACGTCAGTGGGATGCGATCTAGATCCGAACCACTTAAACAGATTTTTTCTTAGAACATTGGATAGTTCAGTTACAGCTAATAGCAGCAATACTAACCTTACTGTAACCAATCATGATAATTTTAATTATTTTGAGTTTCACTGTGTGTTAGAGAGTGATGTGGCTAAAGCCTTTTCCAACATCAAATCAAACGCGGTAGGAGTAGATTGTATATCTATTAAATTTATAAAACTAATTATGCCCTGGTTATATTATCCTCTTACGCACATTATTAACTCGTGTATCATGACATCTGAGTTTCCTTCAACTTGGAAATATGCTAAAGTTGTGCCAGTGCCTAAAAATACTACGAGGAACCAGCCAGAAGATTTTAGGCCTATTAGTATTTTACCGTGCCTATCAAAGATTTTTGAGATTTTATTAAAAAACCAAATCAATGAGCACATAAGTTCAAATAAAATGTTATCTCCGTTTCAATCAGGCTTTAGAGAAAATCACAGTTGTACCACGGCTGTAATAAAAATTCTGGATGATTTAAGAAGAGCGTATGATAAGAATAATATATCTATTCTGTGCTTATTAGATAAACCATCAACGCTTGATTGCGAAGCTGAAAAGTCAATTCGGTTTTGGTAATAACGTTGCATGTCTTATATTTAATTATTTAAATGGCAGATTTCAACAAGTACATACTAGCCAGGGAAGTTCAAATTTTCTACCGGTTCATTCAGGTGTCCCACAAGGATCTATTTTAGGACCACTCCTGTTCTCATTGTTTATAAACGACATGCCTAAGGTCTGTCTTGATGCATCGGTACATTTATATGCAGACGATGCTCAGGTATATCTGTCTAGACCGATTGGCTTAATGGATGATTGTATAGCAAGACTTAATGAGGACTTGGAACGCATTTATAACTGGTCTGTTCTCAATAAACTGTCCTTAAACCCTGCTAAATCTAAAGCAATTGTTATCTGTAATGACACGATTCATTCCAGTTGCTTGCCACAAATACATTTAATGGGACAATTGATTCCATATGCAAATGAGGTGAAGAACTTAGGAATATATATCAACTGCAAACTTTCGTGTGAAAGCCATATCAATTATGTTATCAAAAGAATATATGGTGGTCTACGCCAACTTTATATCTCATCCGCCTTTGTCCCTATCTTAAGAAAGCTTAAACTCGTAAGATCTCTGTTTATGCCCATTATAAACTACAGATCAGTAGTTTATAGTAATATTGATGTAATGTCCTTTAGGAAACTAGAATTAGCATTTAATTCGGTGATTCGCTACATATATGGTATCCGTAAATATGATCACATTTCGAGATTTTCACTTAAAGTTACCGGATGTACCCTTAGACAACATATAAACATATTAAACTGCACATTTCTGTATAAATTGCTCAAAACTAAACAACCGACATATCTCTTCGAGAAACTAAGTTTGGCTCATTCAAATCGTACCCTAAATATCAATGTTCCTTATTTTAACTTTTTAAATAGTCAACGTTTATTTTTTGTTCATGCTATAAGACTTTGGAATTGCATACCAATATACATACGTCAATCTAGTTCGCTTTTTATTTTTAAAAATTTGCTTGTTTCTTTTGTAAAGAGTAATCGTAATAACCACATTTTTGATAAATAGTAATTTTTTGTCGACTCACATTAATTTAAAAATAAATATATATATATATATATTTTTTATTTTTTTTGAAACTACAGATACCTACCAGATACCTTAATGTTAATTTTATATGAATAAGTACAAATAATGAGAATGTAATTCTTAATGTACAGTCCAGAAATAAATGAAATAAATTATATTAAAAAAAAAAAAAAAAAAAAAAAATTAAAAATCAATAGGTTTTGAAAATTCACATCACTTCAGCCGTATGTTTTGTGTCCTACTTCTTGTCGCATTGAATTATTCTATCACAGACTTAGACACTTGGAAGTTGCATTCATTTTTGAAGCATACAAAGCTAAATTCTCTCCTAAAATCAATCTTAAACCACAAATTAGAGAACAGCACATATCATATTCTGCTACACGGATGCCGTCCTCCCCAAACTCATCTCGAATTTCCAGAATAGTTCGATAAACTTCATTCAAATATTGATTGGGGCATTTTCCGCATAGCGCTTCTCTTTCATTAAATTCAATTTCGAGGTACTCAACTTGTATTCCCAGCCCGTCTCCCTCCAATTAAGACGAAAAATTGATTTTTGAATAAATTTACCTATATTCGTTTGCGTACATCATCTACATAGAACATCTCGAGCCGGAATGCATAGAATTGCCAACAATTGCCTTGGGGCATGTGCTCCGGGTGGATTAAATTAAACAGACAGAGTGAAAATCCATTGACAGACAATGTGACAGGCAGGAAAACATGCGAACACAAGTTTGATACCTCAAAATGTTTCAAAGAAAACCTCATCCTGTGTTTTATGTTATATAGGTACGACACGAGTACTCGTACATATGCATATACTCGTACTCTCTACACTAATACAATAGTGGATGGTGGGTTTTTGTTAGGCGATGACATGCTGTGGAGCCTTCAGAGTGACATCCGGTTTACTTGGAATACAAAAGTTTTAGGAACATTCATTAGCTCAGCTTAGTGAATCGAAGTGAAAGGTAGATCCATCAATCGGTCTCCCACACACACGTACACACGTACAAACGTTCACAGTCATCAAACAAATATTAAGGATACGCCCCAGAAGCACTATGTAGAGTTATGGTTTGTGTGTATCTATTGAATTCGTGATGGAGGGTAGAAACAGGAAACTATCACAAATGCGAATGTAATATCCTGCTGGCACTATTCGACATGTGATTTACATTTCCGTTACCTGCTCTGACCAGATCCAGGTGGATATCTAAATAGTTCCATTTGTGTTTATTCGACCAACGGAACACTGTCTGTCTAGTTTATTCCTGTGTTTGCATCAGTTTATCCTGCGTGTGCATGACAAAATAAATCGAATCCAACTGACCTATTCTCGATTTCATAGAATAGCTAAAACCCTTTCATCCTTAAAGCTGGGTTGATGGTAGACCCTTGTCAAATACCCTCCGAAGCTACACACCCATAATAATAACCGATATGACATATCCCGCACAGGACTGGAAAGTACGATTCCTTTGAAGTAATCGAACCAAACTCAATCCCTGGAAACGTTCATCATCGTTAGATTCTTTATCATGGCGGATTCCCCCTGAATCCAGTTCAATCGAACTGGATCCCTCTAAATGCATATTTGGCATTTTTTTCCATCGACAAGAGAATTAAATTTCACCATGGACAATACGAGTTATTCGGTCGACGAGAGGAGCTGAGGAAAAACGATAAGCCCCAGGATTAACGAGAAAAAATGCGGCACACAATTTAACAGCATATCAAGAAAGCTCTTCAGACCTGATGGTCGATGTCAGTTAAACGACGCGCTCCAATGTTAGGATTGGAATACAAATTTCTACAAAGTCTTCGCATGTGGTAGATATGTACAAATATGTTTCATGCAGCTTTATCCGAGAGCTACCAGCATGCACTGTTCTTCTCAACAAATTGAAAGGAAATTTCTCAAACAACGCCGTCAACATAAATCCTCGAGCACACGAGTATTTCGTGAGCCAAGGCTGAAGGTGCCATAGGAATAGATACGAAAACAATGTTCGTTTCGTTTGTCTTTGTGGCAACGTCAAAGTGCAAGTACGAGTATGACAGCCTTTGAGTCATTTTAGTTACCAAGGATGTAGGGATACATACAGCAATAGCAACAGCAACAGCAACAGCAACAGCAACAGTGGTATGTTTCCCAAGGAAAACTAAAAATTGCGAAAAGGAAAAATGGAAACCGAGTACTTGGATACATTTTACGAGGATTCGAGGTAACGTGGATTCTATACATGCGAACTGTTTCATTTAAAGTGGCATGTTTGTGCATGACTGCAAAAGGGAACACTCTCCGAGCATGTGATACACACAACTTTGAGTGCAAACAAAAGGAAACCCCAGTTGAAGCTGACATCCTCTGCAACTGAACAAGAACATGAAAATGTCATGTTCAGTAACTTTTGCTGCCGATGACGGAACGAATTCATAAACCGAGTGCACTTACTCTTAACTTGGCAACTATGCGACGCAGAACTGTCAGCATTTAGCTGGAATTTAAAGTGAAACACTTGATTAGGTGTTTGCTCTGACACGTAATCTGTGACACATTAATGTCAAAATGTGTTATGTTTGATGCTGATGACTGTATTGTGTTGATTGGATGTGCTTTGGTATTTGGGATTTGAGAATATCTGATTAGGTTGGAGGAAGGAAAGTAAAATTACACTGTTTTCAGGTAATTGTTTTCGACCTTATCGTGGCAGGTTGACATTTTGCCAGAATGGAAGAGTGGCAACATGTAGAAATCTTCAAAATATGTATCATACTCGTACAATCAGCTCACTTAGGTTCAGTTAAGTTAGGATAACCCTGAAACGTGTCCGACTGTATCTGTACTCCATGCTCCTATTTACATGGAAGGTTCCTTATGAACGAATACACATACATACTCGTATATCTCAAGGAACTATGCGAAGTGTATGTAAATTGTTGAACTTTACCATTTTCGTGCTTAATTTGTTAAGCAAAAGTTTTAAATAGTTTGGCTCTCACCCTTAGGAAGAACTTTCCACCAGCCTAACTTAAGGGATTTTCTGAGAAGCAAAATGAGATTGGTATGTTTTAAGATCCTATTTTGACGAAGGTTGCTTAATAAATGTCAAAGCTGATAGTCACTCTGTTGTTTTTCTTTTTTTCTTAAATTCAAATTTTAACTGCTCAGAACTTGGCGATGTGATGTAATTATTCGGATGCGAACCGCTCATTCGTAATTGATTATTATTTGAAGAGCGATGAACCAATGGTTCGTGCATGTTGACACGTAACTGATCTGATCGGGAACATCAACGTATGTATTGAAGCCAGATCACGTGGATCAAGTTCGAGAGGAAATTACGCGGAATCTACGTAAATCAGCTGTGTACGTTGCTTTGAAAAATTTGTTAAATTTCCACCCCAAAAAAATGTGATTATATCTTGCGAGAGGTAGGAGTCCCTTACTTGAAGATATAGAAAATTCCTTAGCTTGCTCGCTGCCCTAGCCACGCACCTAAAATTTGAGGTTTAGAATAACAACTCTCGAACTACTCAAGCCCTACAGGGAAATAACGCTACTAGAACGCCTAGCTAGGAATGATCGTTATTTACATAAATGACCAGTGTCCTTAAGATTTATTGAGCCCCACGTTGGACGCAGTTGATTTTTTGACTGAGGATGCACAACCTGAAGATTGCATTGTTCTAGTAGGAGATTTCAACCTCCCTCATCTTATATGGGAGCCTTCCGATGATTCGTCTCATTTTGTCTCTCGTAATTCGACATCTGAAATAGAAATATTGATGGTGGACTGCCTAACCAACTCAAGTCTGCATCAGATTAGTGGAATACCTAATACAATGAACAGACAACTCGACCTTGTCTTCCCATCCGATTCAGATAACTGCGTCGTTTATAGGAGTGATCATCTTCTTTCTAACCTAGACCGCCTTCATCCCCCATTGTCAATTATATACTCACATGAAAATGGCAACACATGTGTCGATTCGGAAAATTCATTTTCATTTAACTTCCGAAGAACCGACTTTAACAAACTTAAAAACCTCATCAGCAACATTAACTTTGACTTTATTGGTGAGACAACTAACATTGATCTTGCCCTATCAACGTTCTAGTCGTTAATTTTCTCCATCTTTGCCCAATCGGTTTCATATACCTTCCCAACAAGGAGTTGCGCTCTCTCCGTAATAACAGAAACAGGTTGTGGCACAAATTCTTAAGAACTCGATCTGATTCCGACTACAGTAATTATCGATTGGTAAACAATCGTTTTTCTGAACTTTGTGAGTCTCTTTACCTTGAGTACCTCTACCGCATGCAATTTAGCTTAGTCTCGGACCCTAAACGCTTCTACCAGTTTATTAATACCAAAAGAAAGACAGACGGCTACCCATCTACTCTTAAATTTCTTAGTGAATCTTCTGCCGACCCAAAAACCATTGCAAATTTCTTTGCCTCTCATTTTAACAAATCCTTTTCTAAGAAAACAGCTGAACCCGATCCTAGCTACTTTAGCTATATGAGAAACTATCCTGAGACGTCAGCCATTTCACTAAATATAACAACAACTTTGGTATCTGAAAACATTACCAAACTTAAAGATGATTTCTCGTCCGGCCCTGATGGAATTCCGGCTATTGTAATAAAAGAGTGTGTTACCCATCTCGGTCCACCTCTTGCTGCCCTATTTAACTCGTCTGTCTCAACAGGTACTTTCCCTTTCCTATGGAAGGAATCTTACATTATCCCTATTCATAAAAAAGGAAGTAAGGCCGAAGTCGATAATTATAGGCCCATAGCAAAACTCTCTTGCATACCCAAACTTTTTGAAAGCATAGTCTATCAACAACTGCTTCCGTACTGTAGGCCAACTATTTACACAAATCAGCACGGCTTCATGAAAGGTAAATCAACGACCACTAACCTAAAGTTCGTCTCTAGGATTCTTCATGCTTTAGAAGACGGAGACGAAGTCGATTCAATTTCCACAGATTTCAGCAAGGCATTCGATAAAATTTCTCACCAACTTATCATCTTTAAACTAAAAAAACTTGGCTTTTCCCCTCATTTTGTGGCATGGACCAAATCCTATTTAGAAGACCGAGAATACAGGGTCATCTTCAGATCTTCAATATCCGAACCCATTAAAGCAACATCTGGTGTCCCTCAGGGTAGTCACCTTGGTCCAATCATCTTTATCCTCACAATTAATGATATAAATTTAATTTTAACGAACTCTAATCTTTCTATTTTCGCTGATGACATGAGAATTTCCAAAGTCATCTCATTGTCTTCTGACTCCCATTGCCTGCAAGATGACAAAACTTTTTGGAGCTTAATGTCAGCAAATGCCAAGCTAACTCTTCACTCGGCTTTATCAAACGCTGGTCAAAAGAATTTTCCAACCCTTACGTTACAAAGTCCCTGTACATTACTTTTGTAAGGCTTCTTCTCGAATATTGCAGCCAAGTTTGGTCACCCTATAAACTAACCCACATTCAAAGAATAGAAGCAGTCCAACGCAGGTTTATCCGTTTTGCACTTCGTGGTCTACCTTGGGCCGATCCATATGGATTACCCCCCTATGAAAATAGGCTAAAACTAATTAGCATGCATACCCTTAAAAAACGTCGTGAAGTCGCTGATGTACTTTTTATCCACCAGTTACTGACTGGAAATATCGACTGCTCGACAATAACGCAAAATATTGCATTCACTCCCAATCCCCGTAATCTAAGATCTGTCCCACTCTTCCTGATCCGAACTCACCGCACCAACTACGGTCACTTTGAAACCATATCCAGAATGTTGCGTATAACGAACAACTACGCCGAAGTCTTTGACCTAAATAGCAGCAAACAAGAAATAAAAACAGCGCTGTTCAATATGCCACTCCCTTAACATCTCCCCCGTGCACCATTTCTCCTCGCCCCATTAGGTTAAGTATGTCTTTGTTAGTTTTTAAGTCTAGTTTTAAGTTTGGCTTGTTTATAAGCTTAATAAAGTTGTCCGGGGTAGACCCGGGCCAATAATAATCTGTTGCAAATACTGGGGGAGGAAAAATTAAATGTTAAAGTTAAAATTGCTAGAGAATGCCAGACTGCCAGAAAAACAACAAAGTTCACATAAAAGTAAAACGTACCGCAACCACACAGGTGGTGGTTGATGTGTGAATGAAAAAACTCCGAAAATAAGCGAAAGGGGGCTAAAAAGGGAATCGTAAAACCAACGGGGCTTGCAACTAGCAGCTGTGGGTTAGCTGCGTTGCAAGGGGGGACCGAAAACACACACAGAAGGTAGACGCCACCCAATTTTTAATGCAAAAATTGAGGGAAAACAGATGAAAGAAGAAAACGCAAATCTTTTCCCTTATGGGGAATTTATGATGATGTACTTGGTTTTGTTTGGGAGTTACTGGGCATGCCGAAAGAATTAAGGAAAAAACGTTGTTTTAAATCTTACGTTAATTTTACTGCAACGTATTGGCCAAAGGGAGGCCCACAATTCCGCGTTGCCGTTCAGGTAAGGCTAGCGAGTCGCGCAATTTGAAAAAAGATAACCGTCTAACGTACGGTTTCACAGCACAAGCGGGAAGTAGGCCTACGGTCGCGGTTCTTATTCTAACTGTTTGCAAATCGAAAAGAGGTACTTAGCTTGTTTGGGATTTTAATGCCTATGCGGGGCACTCTCTAGCTAGGGTTTCTGCTGGTGGAGGAGAATAGGCCGTCTCCGCTGCAATCAATGGGCTTGCGTCCTGTCGAATCCGTTTAATTTGGTAGTTTTCTGTCTTGTTTCTATGTTGGGGTGTTTCTCGTCCGTCCTTTTTTAGTTTTGTTGTTCTGGTTCTCATTCTCGTCCTTCTGTTTGGTTTTGGTTTTATTTATTTATTTATTTTTTCTCTTTTTTTGGTCTGCTCTTGCCACTGAGGCGATGAGCTTACCGCGCATTTGGTCATCGCCGCCATTCACACATCCAATCAGCACACGCACACACATGGGGTTCCGTCAGTTCCGCTCTTAAAGCAAAGGGAATTACATGCAACAACCTCTCACCGAGTCCCAGTCGATGTTCTATGTTTGTGGGTCATGTTTGTTCGTTCTGTTTGTTTTGTCGTCCAAGTGCTTGCTTTGGTTCGAAGCCAGATCTCTGACCCGAAACCAAAGCTATAAGGTTAAGAGCTACAATTGAGACCGTCGAATAGGGAAGCAAATTTATTTTACTAACTGTGCAGGAGGGGGCCGTAAACCTTTTTGCAGACATATGGGTCAAAAGAAGGATGACGGGGAATTGTGAGCTTTGCTTTACAATTATGCTTTGAACAACAAATGGAAAAGGGCGTGGAGGATTTTTGGGTAGTGATTTCAATGCAACGATGTCTGCTGCCGTGTTGTGTGGATACTTGAAACCATTCTTCATCCATCGAAATAGCTACTAGGTATCACTGCGATTTTAGACCGGGTAAGTCTATAATCCACCGAACTTTTAAAAAAGCGTAATATAGAAAATAGATAAAACTCAAGAAGTTCAGACTGCTATAGACCACCCTTTTATCGATGGTAAGGCCGCATAGGACAGCATCTCTAGAGGCGCGCTATATAGAGGTCGAGAACATCTCATTAGGAATTCTGAAGAAAGTTTATATACCTAAGACCCTTTTCATCTCCTCGGCTATTCCATTTTCATTGTATATAGTATATCGAAAACTAAAAATTCCAAATCTTAAAGGTGTCCATATAAGAACTCTTGGAATTCCGTCTTACGCTTTCTCCAGATCGTTGAAAATAGTGTGCCAGTGTTTCGCGCAGTGTGAGTTTTTCCATAACCCCATCAATCCCGTTAATCGCGTCGCTTTTCGCTTTGTCTCTCACAGAGTTGCCGTTGTTGACTGTCTAAAACTCGCTGGTAAGTTTCCATTTCATACAATATTTATAGCTCAGCAGATGTTACAGTTTCTCGTGTCGCATTTGCCTTTATTGGAATTTCCGATTTCCATCCTTAGTAGAGCATACGGTCTGTTTGTCGCTTATTGTTATTCAAACAAAGATATCTTCGCAGTACCTGATAAAGTAAAGCTTTTGCTTAATGAGCAAACTATTTAGAATTATATAAATTGGTTTTGAAAGTTCTTTGATTAAATATATATGCAGGGAGTTTCGGATAATATGTTGAAAGCCATAAGGGATGATTCTTGGATATATTCTGAGAAAAACATCGCATGGGTGCGGGTCGAATATGCATCACCTCCGAGATGCAGAGGTTCTATGCAAAGCTTAACGATTCCGTGTTTTGAGAAAAGCAAGACGTACGTTGCGTCGAATTTTGGTGAAAGACCTCAAGATGTTCCCTTATGAAGTGCAAACTGTTCACCAATTGCTGCCTGCTGACCGTCAAGTGAGGTTAACATACTCTCATGCTCTGTTAAACCTGATGCAAGAAGAGGATAATCTCGTATCCGAAATCATAATAAGTAGTGAAGCCCATTTACACTTACGTGGTTATGTGAATAAACACAATTTGACATTCCGGGGCAAGGAGAATCCACACGAAATGTGCGAAGAGCCATTGCGTCCTCTCAAAGTGAATGTTTGGTGCGACACTTGTAGTGAAAAAGTGATTGGCCGACGGCACCACGGTAACCGTAACTGGTAAGCGCTACAAACAGATGTTAGATGACTTTTTTTGCCACAGGTTGCTGAATTAAGTTTTGAGCATTGTTGGTTCCATTAGGTCGGTGTAATCGTTCACACACCTAGGGCCACGACGGAGATCTTGAATCAACAATTTCCAGGCCGTGTGATTTTGGGGATTTCAAGTGGTCGGGCAGATCTCCAGCTCTGACGGTGCCAGACTTCTTTCTTTGGAGCTTTGGAGCTTACAAGTCTTGAAAGTCAACATTAAAGAAGAAATCACCAATTTGGAGCCAAATGTTTTGCGAGCATCAATTCAAAATACCGATACCGATCACTTTTTCAACTTTTTTTCATTTCTAACAAAGTGACAGTCAATTCACATTGTGACATTACTTTTGCCCCAATTTGTATATTTTCTACCTAAAAAACCCGTACTCCCCAATGAAGGACGACTGTTTTTGTGACTAGACATATACAAAATCGTCTTATGAGATTCGAATTTAATTCGCAAAGTTACTAAAGGCGGAGATATTTGGTAGCACACTTGGTAAATAAAGCCTGCTCGGAACTACCTCCGACAATATATTCAAGCTTATTGACTTCGCACTCACCATCAAGTAGATTGATCATATTGCGATCACTCGAATAACCGACTTAATAGCTATGCTTACATATCTGCTATGTTATTTGCGATATCAATGGAGCACTAGTGGTGGAAATAGCAATAAAACAAATTGAGACAGGAGGCATTACGACGGTTTTCGAGAGTGTAAATTGGCTAACTGATATTGGTGTCACCTATGAGTTTTATCGCACGGTTTTGAATACTATCTAGCAGGCGCAGAGATATTTTAGGAGCACCTCACCAGATGTGAGCATTGTACTCAAATTACGGGCGGATGAATGTCTTATATATTGAGGCCAGCTCAGAGGGGCAAAAGTATTTCTTACATCGTTTGAGGAAACCTAGACCTAGACCACCGTTCTACAGCCGAAGAGCAGGGGCGTGAGTTCGGAAACGAACATGAAAAGCAGAGAGTACTGTCGTCAGCAGAGGAATATATTGGATTAAAAGTAGCAGACAAGAGATCATTAATGAAAATTCAAAAGAGTGTTGGAGACACAACGGAGCCCTGGGGCATACCAGTATTTATTTTGTGAATACCAGACTCGAAACCGTCCAAGAGAACTTGAATGTAGCGTTCCGAAAGGTAATTTCTAATCCATTCAAGAAAAGAGTCATCGATCCCAAAAGCACGCATTTTCAACAAAAGAGCCTGCTGCCAAACTCTGTTAAATGTCTTAGAAATATCAAGTGCAACTATCTTGCTTTCGCCAGATTGATGTACGCTTTGGTTCCACTTTTTTTTTTTTATAATTTACGCGCGCCTAAGGGGTTAGATACCCTTTTACTGTTGCCAGGGCGCGGGCTGAAAGGTAGAAAGGAGGAGAAAGGAAAATTGTTTTGTAGTGGTTTGAAACTCAGGTGTGTTTGGTTTCGGTATTTGCTCTCCAGGGGTGGGAGTCCGAATAGGACGGAGAGTTTTTTCTTCACTCAGAGTGGAAAGTTATAATTCGCAGTAATTATTTGTGCTTGAAACTCTACAACAGCCAAATCTACGTGTCAGTGTTATGCCTTCACACGCAGAATTTTTCTGTCTGAGTTCCAATTACACAACTGAAAAACTTGAAAGACTTTTTCATGGGCAGGATTCGAACCTAGACCCCTCCGAGTGAGAAGCGATTGCTAGTACCACTACACCACGGCCACCCCCACTTTTCGGTGAGACATGCCATCAGACCTTTTGGACCTTTTGCTACGAAAACTGTATTGCCGGTCATTGAGAAGTTTTCGTGTTTCGAGATATTTCATGGGCTGACGGTTTATCAGCGTTTCCATCACCTTTGAAAGAAGGGGCGTACGTGCAATGGGTCTGTAGGAGGAGAGAGAAGATGATTCGCTTTACGGACTGGACAAATGCTGTTTTCCATCTGCTCGGAAAGAGTTCTAAAGAGTAGGATTGATGAAAAAGCTTACGCAGTGGTCTTGCCAGCGTCGAAGAACACCTCTTCAGAAGAAGGGAAGAAATACGAGATAAAGCACAATCTGAAGTGTTCAGCTGGCATCAAAGTGTGCAGCAAGCAGATTGGTCTTGTCTGACAGCTGGAATGTCATTATAAATGAGCGTTGGGATAGAGGATGAGGCAGAATTTCTAATATTTTTGACGAACGGCCTAAACTGTGTACTGCCTTTGGAACATTGCAGTAGTTTTTGCCTCAGCTTTTGGTCGTATTGAAATTTCACGCGCTTGAGAAAGTTGTTGCTGTCATTCCTGGCTCGTTTGAAATTTTTTTCCGTTTTCCTCTATAGGGTTGGTCTTGTAGGACCGACAAAACAATTCTCCTACTCTGACATCGGCTTTACAGCTCCAGTCGTACCATGCCTTTTCTTTTTACTCCTCATCCGATGAGGGATAAAGGATCTCATTCCAAGGAGAATAATGTCAGTGATCGTATCTGCAGCGGCATCTACGTCGTTATCGAGGAAACATAACGACAAGTTAAAATTCCTAAAGAAGCGGTTAAGTCCGCTCCAATTGGCTTTTTGGCATTACCATACGCTTCTTTTAGCAATCTTTTCTCTAACTATGTGGTGGATTTACGAGAAATTAGCTGATTTGACACAATGGTCCGACGTGCCTAGAGGGGAGAGAACATCAACGGTGTACTTATCGGATTATTTAAAAGTTAAAAACAAGTCCAGGGTGTTGGAGGTATGACTATCAACGTCTGGTATTCGTGTGGGCTCATTAACAAGCTGCGTTAAGCAGTTTTCCGCAGCGAAGATCTTAACACACCGCCCTTCGGGTATTGTCTGTCCAGAATGTCGAACCCACCCAAAATTGTGTATATTGAAATTGCCGTAGTAACGATTTCAGTATGAGGATACAGGGATACAATTCGTTGTATGGAGTAAGACAGCTGGGCTGTTCAATAATTTTTTGCCTTTCTGTCAACTTTTTAAGCACTATTTCCATACTTCATTTTGTACCAATAGCATGCCTACCCACAACATCCAGAATGCCATCTGGAGATCTGCCTTTCATATTAGGATGTTGATAAAGAAGCAGGATGATACTCCGACTAAAACGGTCTGTAACATGAATAATTCATTCGTTTACCTTTCCATTCAAGAAGAAAACGAAATTAAACTCTGACAAAGACAATAAAGCATATGCATGTCCCTTTGCAAGTTTAAAAAATTGCAAGCACTTCCAACACTTGCTTTTAATACACTGTAAATACCAAACGGAAAATTAGGTGGAGTACAAAAATAGACTAAAGGCAATATCATGACTTGTCGATCGAAATATACATGCGAGTCCAACAAACCGAAATCCTATCAGCAATGGAAACCCCTTGACACTTAACCGTAATAAAATAAAAACAAAGCAAACCCAACTTCCTCCAGTTTACAAGAAAAAAAACTAAAATACCGCCTCTAGAGTACGAGTAAACTTAGTCCTCTCTAAATCATTTCCGTCTCTTAGGGGTCCTCTTGCTATACGAGTACCCACGTATAAGAAACTGTTGGAATAGTACATATTTCGATTCGCAATTGAATATAGTACTACTGACCCAACTTTTCGGAGAATTTAACTCCGTGCAGGTATACCAGTCTAAGGGCGCGTTGAACTTTGACTGGAATTCGCTCAGCTGTTTCTCAATGGAACACGGATTATACTGCGCATAATCCTGAATAGTTAATGTGGGTTATTTTTTGTTACCATTATTTCCTTTTCTCTTTTTCGGAAACTAAGCGATTCTACTTGACCTTGCCTTCCAGTTATGAATTATGGTGGAGAAAATTTATTGAGCAGTAAGTGAGGTAAAGGTTTTTTCGTTATGAATACACGATGTGATGGTAAACAATTGTCTTCCCTTAACTGTGGCATTATTGATGAGATGAAATTTAATCGAGCATCCATTGAAAGTATTTGTGTCAAACATCATCTAAAATTGACTCTCGACGCGGAGAACATTATCACCAACTAAGATGCTTTTAAATTTCGCTTCATTTAAAGAAGGAAATACAAAAAGGACTCTAGTATTCATTATGACATGCTGTGTGCGCTCCCAGTGCATCTGACACTATTTATAAGTGAAGAGTTCAATTCAAGTAAAGCGTGACAAAGCAAAAGATTACCAGAGGAAACTAGTTCTTGCGTTAAAATGACGATTCTGCCATCCCTAAAGTTGATTCTCCATATAGAGGTGTCCTGCCTGCCATTCACAATAACCTCAACTCTTCTCTAATTGCTATCTCTTCTTCTGTTACACTTGACTTTGTTTCAATTAAAATAACACTTCCCAACTGGTCCTTGTACGGTATGTGTTGTTACATTCTCCCAGCACTGAATCCTACATCCTTTAATCTTTAACACCCACTTTTCTTCCTATTTCGTGTCTATCCCTCATACAAGGGCAATTCACCTAAGTTTGGAAGACCTCCTTCATAACCCCGGTTCACAAAAAGAAAAGGAATCAAAAAATTAAGTAACCAACTACCGTCCCATTGCTAAGCTTGCTCACATACCTAAAATGTTTGAGAGTTTTTTTATAAAAAGTTCTAAGCTTTCAGTGCAAGTCATTTATATCGCCCAGTCAGCATGGATTTCTAAAAGGTAGATCAACTGCAACAAACTTAGTTGAATTCGTATCTTTTGTGCTTTTAGCCCTAGAAAATGGCAACGAAATTGACGTTATTGCTACAGATTTCGCTAAGGCCTTCGATAAACTACCAAGTCAATTGATCCTTTTCAAATTGTCTTCCTTCGGTTTTGACCCCATATTGTTAAAATGAATATCTTCTTATCTGGAGAACCGTTACTATAGCGTTCGCTTTAGGTCAGCCTTCTCAACCTCGTTTTTAGCCACTTCTGGTGTCCCACAAGGCAGCCATCTAAGTCCCCTCATATTCATTTTAACTATAAACGATCTTGAGAGGATTTTCAAACACTGCTCCGTATCCATTTTCGCCGACGACACTAAGTTCTCCAAAACTATTTCTTCACCCCAAGACTCTATTCTCCTTCAAGAAGACCTCGATAGGTTTTCTATTTGGTGTCTAAAAAATTGTTTTGAGCTTAATGTCTCCAACAACCAATCTATGATTTTGTCTTGTAAGTCCAATCAATCCCCCTCTCGACCTTATTTTCTGCATAAAAAACCTGTACCCCAGGTTCAATCCCTTCGCGTTCACTTATCGTTCACATATCGATGAGATAATCCTTAAAGCCAACTCATCGCTCGGTTTTATCAAACGTTGTTCTAAAGAATTTTGCAACCCTTATGTGACAAGGTCACTTTACATTATCCTTGTCCGGGCGCTCCTTGAATATGCCAGCCAAGTGTGGTCCCCATTTCAGCGAATTCACATATCCCGAATCGAGAACATTCAATGTCGTTTTCTTCGATTTGCTCTTCGTGGACTACCCTGGAGTGACCCATTTATCTTACCTCCCTATCGTGACCGCCTCAAACTTCTTAACCTGAAAAACGGAGAGACATATCTGACATTGTCTTCATTCATCGACTACTCTCCGGTTCTGTGGACTGCGCTTCCCTTTACAATTCTATTTCCTTCAACACTAACCCTCGTAATTTACGCTGTCCTCGTCTCTTCTATATTCCAACCCACCGTACTTCTTATGGCTCTAACGACCCAATCTCCCACATGGTCCGTAAGGTCAACTCAACCCTCCCCCTTTTTGATTTTAACCTATCACTTCTCGTCTTAAATTTGATCTCTTCCACCATTCCCTTACTTCCTAACCCTTAACTCTTGTTAGTTTTTAAGTCCTAGTTTTTAAATGAGTTTAAGTTTGCATTAAGCGAAATAAATGGGGGCGTTCGCCCCCACTAAATTAAATAAACAACTTTACGACTACTTTGAAAGAAATAATTTGATAATGGACCCACAATCCGGTTTTCGAAAGGGTCACTCGTGTGAGACTGCCGTTAATGTAGTTGCAACGTCGTGGAAGGAAAAATTTTTTTTTTTTATAATTTTTTTTACAATTGGCACATAGCGCGGGCAAAATTAAGTTAGGGAGGGAAAAAAGAGAGATACCGATATACGTTGGTTTTAAATGTTTGCAAGTTATAGTGACTAAGAAATGAAGAACTCGGCACGGCATTCCAGAAGCGGGTTGTACGGCTAAGGAAAGAATCACGATATTTCAAAGTATGTCCGAAGGTGGGCTTGAGGGTGTGCTGATTAGCACACTCACAGCGAGCATTCGCTTTAACGACAGCGGACAGCACTCCACTCCGTTGATAGCTCCCCAATTGGTTATGCTGTTAATATAGGAACTTGATGATATAGGCTGCGGTTTCCGTTCTACAGTTGAAGAGCCAACAAAGGATTAGAAGGCGCAGACAAGAGATAATTGATGAAAATTAAAAAGAGTGTTGGAGACAGAACGAAGCCCTGGGGCACACCAGCATTTATTTTGTGAATATCAGACTTGAAACCATCCAAGAGAACTTGAATAGAACGCTCCGAAAGGTAGTCTCTAATCCATTGAAGAAGTGAGCTGTCGATCCCAAGAGCACGCATTTTCGACCTCTGTCAAATGTCTTAGAAATATCAAGTGCAACTATCTTGCTTTTGCCAGATTGATGAACGCTTTGGTTCCACTTTTCGGTGAGTTATGCCATCAAATCACCAGTGGACTTGTTGCTACGAAAACCAGTCATTGAGTAGTTTTTGTGTTTCGACATATTCCATGAGCTGACGGTTTATCAGCGTTTCCATGACCTTAGAAAGGAGGGACGTAAGTGCAACGGGTCTGTAGGAGGAGAGACAAGATGATTCGATTTACGGACGGGCTGGACAAATGCTGTTTTCCTTCTGCTCGATAAGGGTCCTTAAGAGTACGATTGATGAAAAAGCTTACGCAGTGATTTTGCCAGCGCGGAAGAACACCTCTTCAGAAGAAGAGAACATATACCATCTGGACCTGCGAATTTCTGAATGTTAAGCTCTTAAAGTACTCTGCTACATGAGTGCAAAAGTGGATCAATGTGACGATTGAAAATTCGACGCACTCAAGTGTAGGCGGAGACAAAGCACAATCTGGAAGTGTTCTTCGTCTGTGGCTTCGTCCAAAGAGCTGATTCTGGACAAAAAACTGAATTGCAATCTTAACGTAGCGGAAAAGGCATATGATACTCTTTTTATCAAGAAGAAGAACAGTATGACAAATTTAGATCCTAAAACCTGCTATGGTGTATTGGCTGTGCCATAGTATGGTGCCATTACAGGTGTGCTCCGTACCACCTCTACGGCAGTATTAGACACCTGTTTGCACCTAACAGTGCTTGATTTACAGATGAAAAAACTTGCTGGCAACAGTGCGATACGACTCACTAATCTGGGTTACTTCAAGAGCAGTAGTTTCGGACATGGCACGGTCCTAACGGACCTACTTCCAGGTAATCCAATTCTAACGGATGAAATTCCTTCCTTGATCGACTTCGACATTCCGTATGATATAATATATCCGGAGATTGAGGACTGAGAAAAAATTAAATAATCAGATCAAATGAAATTGTAATTTTCACAGATGGCTTCAAAAACAGAGTAAGGAACAGGTTCTGGTAGCTTCTCAGAAGACACAGAGCTAAGAGTATCTATAAGACTACCGGACGCAAACAATGTCTTCCAATCAAAGGTTCTGGGTGTCCTCAGGGCGGCTTAGCTAATGCAGATCAGATCGGTATCCGAAAGAGATATCGCTATCTATATCGATAGCCAGGCCGTACTCAAGGCAATGGAATCAACCAACGTCAACTCTGATACAGTCAGCGACTGTCGCACAGTGCGCAAGTCACAATGCAATCAGAACCGCGTAAGACTGTGCTTGGTGCCAGGAGACTGCGGTATTAAAGGAAATAAACAAGCGGACGAGCTTGCATGAAAAGGAGGGCTACTCGACAATAGTGAGGTTGCCAACATCAAACTACCCCTTTGCATAGTAAGGAGCACTATTTAGGAAAAAATCACAAAGACTGCCAACCTAAGGTTGTCAAGTCTTAAAGAACACAGGGTATCCAAGGCTCTTTGGCAGCTTTTGGACGGCAAAAGTTATATGAAGTTAATAAAATTAAACAGGGATAAGCTAAGGACGGTAATAGGAATCCTAATAGGACACTGTCTCCTCTGGCACCACGCAGAGAGACTCAAATTGTCACATACGGATATTGTTGAGGACATAACATACATACTGGTTGAATACAAGGCAATATCCCGTAGTCGAAGAAAATATTTAGGAAAATACTCTTTCGAAAACCTAGAGGAAATAGACGGCACGAACTTCAAAGACCTTCCTAGCTTTTACAAGAAAATTGGGTGTTTCACCCAATTGGTTCCACAGGGACCGTGATGGGCCCGTTTTGGTGCTTAGAGTCTGTGTGATGGCTTATCCATCACAGCCCTGTTTAACCTAACCTAACCTAACCTAACCTAACCTAATTGTAAAGCCGCGTTTTGAATATTGTTCAACTATTTTGCTTTTATGTAAGGAGAATAAGATTATAAGGCTGCAACCACTTAAATTATTTAATAGTCTTAATAATTAATTCGAACACGAAACTAATTTAAATATTTTCAAGAGAACTGTAATCGGATTTGTTAAGTCCAATTATTAATTAAGAAAATCATTAATGGTAAAAAATGTTATTGTAAATTTAAATGTAAATAAACGAAAGTAAACTGTGCTCCCATGAAGTAATTGAAAGCATACTATGGTGTTGTCCAGGTAGCCTTCTGACTACTCATTACTGATTTCTGATTACCAATCACTGATTACAGAGTCTATTATTGTTTAATCCTTAAATGGATGCCTACAAAGCTTGCCATGAGCAATATACTAAGGTGCAAAAAAAAAAACACAACCCCCTCCCAAGTAAAACAGAAAATTTTGATGTTGACCTACTCTATTTACTGTGGCGTTGAAAAGGTTGAGATATCTTGCTTTTATTCGTAGCAGGTAGGTCAATCTTATGTGATTTTATCCAAAAACCTACGCGAGGGTCGTGTTATTCCAGGATAAAACATCCTTAATAATTTACAACCCTTTAAAAATGACATTCTAGGCTGTTTGATTTATTGTTTTATAACTTACGGAATAAAATCAGAAAAAAAAGAAGTTTTCCCTCTTCAATATGGCGTGGCGCCTACACGCCTTTGGCTTTTATAAGGGATTCAACACTGTCTTTCATTGTATCGTAAAGGCTGGTGATATAACTGGTATCGATTTTTTCATACCAAATTTTGTTCACCTGTAAATTTTATTTATTTATTTATTTCTGAGTTTTACACCCATTCGATTCCATTCATGGCAGGACTGTTTCTGGGCCAATCAAGTGATTTTATCCCCAGCTCTTCTTTGTAACTTTGAATCTAGGAAAAGAATTTTTTAATATCAATTAAAAACACCATAAAGATTGATTAAACTACCCAAATAACTGTGGGCAATTCATTGTTTGCTTACGGTCTGAGCAGGATATCAAGGTGCCTCTTTATAATTTCAATAATTTATGGATCCAGCCTCTATGAAAAAAGTTCCAATTCCACAGACTGTTATGATCCCTCAAACCATGAGACCTTTAGACCTCTTCGGATGAGGTGCAACACATTATTCCTTCAACTTTAGTACTACACAAGCAAAAACTCCAGGAATCCTAAAAACTGCTGTAGTCAGACCAATATAGAAACGAGGTACTAAAAATCGACTCAACAATTACAGGCTAATTTACGGTTTTCTTGCAGTACAATCAAAACATTTATGAATGGAACTCGACTTCGTTCATATGGCTACCGCGGGCACGTTTGCAGCGGTCGATTCGTTCGACCCAATTTTCAACGACTCGGCCACATATTTCGGCCGAAACGGCCGCTATTTCGCGTTCAATGTTGGCTCTGAGCTCTTCCAACATCGTCGGTGTGTTGGCATAAACCAATGACTTAACGTAGCCCCACAGTAAATAGTCAAGCGGCGTTAAATCGCACGAACGAGGCGGCCAATCGACTGGCCCATTTATTTAAATAACACGCTCACAATACTTAATCTTCAATAAATCGATTGTAGCGAGTGCTGTGTAGCTTGTGGCATCATCCTGTTGAAACCACATATCGTCCAAGTCCATACCTTCCAATTTGGGTCAAAAATAATCGGTGATTATGGCGCGATAACGCTGACCATTCACAGTAACGTGACGATCGTTATCGTCGACGAAAAAATATGGCCCAATAACGCCGCCGGCATGCAAACCGCACCAAACATTTTATATTTTTTGTGAATGAAGTGGTGGTTCATGACATGTGGTACATGTGGATTTTCACCCGACCAATAACGCATATTTTTCTTATTGAAGAACCCATTGAGCCAAAAATGAGCTTCGTCACTGAAGATGATTTTGCGATGAAATTCATCGTCTTGGCGCATCTTCTCCAGAACCCAATCAGAGAACGTACGTCGCTTTAAATGGTCCATCGGCTTCAATTCTTGAGTCGGCTAGATCTTGTATGGGTGTAAACCAAGATCGTTACGCAAAATACGCCATAATGTGGTCTGAGCGATGCCCAATTCTTGAGAACGCCGTGGAATTGACTGATTTGGATCGTTTGCTACGCACGCCTGAACGGCAGCGATATTTTCAACACTTCGACCAACCCGTTGTCTCACTGATACTGCAACATCACACAACGAATATGTAGACTCAAATTTTTGCACTAAACTTGTTATTGCCTGTATACTAGGGCGAGAATTACGATCGAAAATTGGAGTTAGCGCTCTTAAAGTTGCAGTCACCGACTCCGAATTTCGGTAGAAAATTTTTATAATTTGCAGACGTTGCTCGTACTAGTGTACTTTACCATGATGAAAATTTTAATTTTGCTGAATAAATTGGCAGTGACAGTTTGATGATTAGTGAAAGAGTGCGTTCACAAATTAAATTCAAAGTTGTCAAGTCCCTATTGGAAAAACCCTTTACTTATACTGCTTGATTGTTACATCAATAGGCCCTATGTGATCCAGATGATAAGTATCCAGCGGCCTATCTTCTTTATCAAGCCGTTCGATGAAATCTTATTGTTTCCTAGCTTTGGATTAGCCAGGATACACTTTACACAGTTTGCTATACAAGTTTGAATTTTATCTTTTAGTTTCGGTATATAAAATTCCTGTGAGATTAGCTTCATAGTTTTTAAAACTCCAAAATCGAGGGAATGAAATCGTCTTCTTCCTGCGATTTTTTCAACCAAGGTAAAACCTCGGATTGGAAAACATAAGTGGTAGGATATCTGCTTAACGTATCCACATGAGTCATCCGCGTACCAGGTCGCTGTTCGATTACGTATTCAAAGTCTTGTAAGTACATTATCCATCTTTGTACGGCTTTTGGTAAATCTTTCTTCGCTACCGTTTGACGAAAAGCTATGCAGTCTGTAACAACCTTAAATTTTTTGCCAAATAAGTAACATCGAGATTTTTCTGGTCTCTTGTACACGGCAAAAAACTTCTAATACATAGCTGTGCATCTTTTCTTCTGCTGGGCTATTTATTCTGCTGTGCAATAAACACTGGATGCAATATTTTGTCGTCGCCTAGCTGCAATAGAATAGCGCCATACCCTGCTGAGATGCGTCGGTGTGTACTTCCGTTTGGGCGTCCTGCTTATAAATAGCTAAAACGGGTTTGTTAACTAATGCGTCTTTGAGTGCCGTGAATGCCTGCCGCTGTGGAGCACCAAATGTAAATTTTCTTCCTTTTCTCGGTTTCGTTTTCGTTGAATACTACCTAAAAAACCCACTAACTCCAAGGAATGCCTGCACGTCTTTTAAATTTTTCGGTTTGGGGAACTTTTTTATGATTTTAGTTTTCTTAATATTTATATTAAACTCTTCTGCTACGTTCAAAACAATCTTAAGTTTTCGCAAATTGTCTGCTTCGCTTGATGCGGCAATAATAAGGTCGTCCATATAAGTCTGTAAAATATTTTTACTCACCAGATCTCGAAAAAAGTGTGGATAAATCGAACAAAAATAGCAGGAGCATTCGTAAGTCCAAACGGTACTTGATTGAATTCAAAGTGCCCATCAGCGGTGACGAATGCTGTATATTTTTTACTCAAGGAATGGGAAAACGATCTTTAATAGTTTTAGAATTGCTTTTCCTATAATCAATACAAACTCTCGGAGATCCACCTTTCTTCCTCACAACGACGACAGGACTGCCAAATGGGGAGGAAGAGCAGCGAACTATTCCATCTTCAAGCCATGCTTCAACTTGCTTCTTTACTACTTGCTTTTTGTTGATTGGAAGCCGCCGAGGTGGAATGTAAATTGGCTTATTGTCTTCCAGCATTAAAGTCATCTCAATCGGACAGCTTTTTGTATGTTTTGGATTGTAGTTACTTATGAGCCGTTTGACATCTTCTGGCGTAGGGTGCATTGACATCTGCATTCTCATCGATGTGAATTTGCATAATAAAATTTTCAGCTTCAGCTTTGTAGAAAGTGGCCCCATGTTTGTCAAAAACTACCCTCGCTTTCGAAATTATGTCGCTGCCAATAACAACCTCAAAATTAACTGCTGACTCAAAATAAACGTCGTCTGCAACAATCCGACCGGTGACATTTCCAATTTCGCTGACTCCAAGCCCCGAAGGTTAACTTTTGTTTTCTGAAGTGGAGTTTGGCCCAGCTTTCTAAAAGCATCTTCTCTTAAGAGGGAAGCTTGAGGGCCGGTGTCGATTAAAGCTTGAAATGAAACATTATTAATAAGAATATTCTTGCAATTTAAAACAAAAATGATATTTGTTTCTTTATACGTGCAACCTGCTTTTTGTGGACATATGGTTGACATGTGTCCTTTACCATTGCGCTTAAAGCATTTTGTTTCTGGTCTACAGCCTTTTCGGTGGTGGTCTGCTGATCCACAGTTGAAACAATGCAGTTGAGAGCGTCTGCATTTCCACTTACTTTCGCTTTGAATTTTTCGTACACGTCATACTGTTCTTTTAAATTGGTGATTGTTTTTGCATTGTACAGCATAATTTTATGTTCTTCGCGACCCGGAATGCTGGGTTTGTAATATATAAAATAAGAGATCTTTCATCAACATCAGCCAATTGGCTAATTTCCTGCATTTTATATACGTTTTCGCTAAAATTTTCATTTTTCTACATTTTGCGATTCTGTCATTTGTTATAAATATCGGCTTTACATACCGGTACTTCGAATTCAATTTATTCAACAAGATTTTATGACCAACAGTATCAAAAGCCTTCGTTATATCCACGAAAAGAGCTGCAGTAACCTTCTTGCTTCTTCCATAAATTGAACTGCTGAAGTTAAGAAGTGCATCCTCAGTAGATTTGCCAGCTCGGAATCCATACTGTCTATCGCTAAAGAATGAAATACCATCAAGATAGGACAAAATTGTTTTTTTTTCTTAATTTTTCGAAAACTTTAGAAAAAACTGGGAGAAGAGAAATAGGCCGATAATTGTTGAGTACTTTTTTGTCACCTTTATAACGGCAGCAATTTTAAGCATTTCAGGAAATATACCACATAAGATACTTTTGTTAAAGATATGAGCCAAAATATCTACAATATAAAATGCGATGCTCTTAATAAATGCATTAGAATTAGATCTATGAGTAATGGAGGTCGAGTTGTTCAGAGACATAATCGTTTTATAGACCTCAATTGATGAAATTGATTCATAAAAAAAGCTGTGAGGCTCTGATCTTTCCCTGTTAGAACACTCAAGCAAACATCTACTATTATTATTACTAGGTGTTATACCTGCCTCAGTTATTATATTTTATTTGCAACGCTAGTAAAAAATAAGTTGAAGCTATTAGCTACTGCCTTTAGGTTTGTAATATCCTGATTTTCATGCCTAAGACAAGATGGTATATCATTAGTACTGTTTCTGTTAAAAAGCTCATTTACTATTCCCCATTCGTTTTTTAAATTACCTTTAACATTTTGAAATTTGTTAATGTAAAAATTTTCGTTGCATAAAGGCACCTCAATAGCAATTTCCTTACAAATTTTATCATATGCACTACGAAGATGATTATTATTAGGTTGCTTTTTACATTTCACTCTTAACTTATTTTTTAGATTAATTTTGTTTATCAGATAGTTTGGAATCCAAGGCTTGAGCTTGATTAGTTTATTACTTTTCTTACGCACTGTCACCGTACAACTTGCAACATGTACATTAAGGGTATTAAAAAACAAATTAAAAGCTTCAGACCAGTTTTCAAGCATTAAGTGATTAGTAAGCTCAACATTCTTAGACTGATAATAAGGATCATGTTTATTTCTTTGAACGTTATTCGATTGAAAGAACAAACAGACCATTGAATGGTCAGAAATTCTCAGATCAGCAGTGCTACTAACGAGAGACAATTTAGATTTACAATCAAGTTTACAGAAAATATGGTCAATACAAGTGTTGGAGGCTTGTCTTGTAGGGACATTTACGCACGACTCTAAGCCATTGGCACACATTAATGATTGATATCTTAAGGCAGCAGGTGATTCGCTCAAGATATCCAGATTATTATCACCAGCTAAAATAAGACTCCTTATTTTTTCCTCGTTTAATAAATAGCGTAGCTCATCAATAAATTTCTCTTTACTCATATCATGAAGTCTGTAGCAACCAAGAATAACCGTCTGTTCTGTATTAATAGTGCAACTTATTCTTATATGTCTGAACACCTAAGATCCAAATTTACACACTCAGTTACTTCATGACTAAATGACTCGAAGTGAGATACAAAGAGATCGAAGTTTTTTCGCAGGCTGCGAATGTTTTGATGTACTCGTACTACAAAAAAATCATTAATTCGCTGCTCACGATGAAAAACGCTTGAACAAAGTTCATTATCAAAATGGCAAAACGGAGTAAAAAAGTTAAAGTCATCAGTTAGATTGTTAAACTCAAACATGATAAACAAAAAAAAATAAGTTTAAATGATTAAAGTATTAAGATCATCAAAAGAATAAATTTCAAAAACATTACCACCTTCTTGCTTCTTCATACTGATAACCCCATTATTAATTTAATTTTAATTTTGGTGGGGGCGAATGCCGCCATTTATTCGGCTTAATACAAGCTATAACTTAAAAAATAAACTTAAACTAAAACTTAAAACTAAGGTTGGTTGGAGTGGTGAAGGAGAACAGATTTGAGGTAGGAAGTGGTGCGGTGAAAGTCAAAGACGGTAGGGTTTGAGTTGATTTGACGTAGCATACGGGAGATTGGTTCGTTCGCGCCATAGGAGGTGTGGTGGGTTGGTAGATAGAAGAGTCGAGGGGTACGTAGATTACGAGGGTTAGTGTTGAGGAAAATGGAGTTGTGAAGGGACGCGCATTCAACGTGACCTGAAAGGAGTCGATGAATGAAGAGAAAGTCTGCAGCATCTCTGCGATCTTCAAGGGTGTTTAGGTTGATAAGGTTGAGACGGTTTTGATAGGGGGGCAGATTAAAAGGATCGTCCCAGGGCATACCTCGGAGAGCAAATCGAAGAAAACGGCGCCGAATGCCTTCAATTCTCGAGATATGAACACGATGATATGGGGACCATACTTGACTGGCGTACTCTAGGAGGGGGCGAACAAAGGTAATATAGAGGGACCTGGTCACGTATGGGTTGGTGAATTCTTTGGACCACCGTTTTACAAAACCTAGTGCAGAGTTGGCTTTGAGGATTATCTCATCCATATGAAAACGGAAGTTGAGCTCGCTGTCACACAAAATGCCGAGGTCGCGAAGAGACTGTACGGAGGAGATAGGTTGGTTATGGAGAAGATAGAGTCGGGGAGGAGATTGGTTCCGCTTATGTGAGAAGGTGAGGGATTGGCATTTGGCGATGTTAAGTTCCAAAGAATTTTTGAGGCACCAGATCGGGAAACTATCAAGATCTTGTTGAAGGAGGAAAGAGTCATGGGGAGAGGAAATGGTTTTGAAAAATTTGGTATCGTCGGCGTAAAGGGAGACAGACGAGTGTTTGATGATCATATCGAGATCATTTATGGTTAATATAAAAAGAAGGGGACCGAGATGGCTGCCTTGTGGAACTCCAGAGGTGGCCAAAAATAGAGCGGACTGGGCTGACCTAAAACGAACACTGTAAAAACGGTTTTCGATGTAAGAGGATATCCATTTTAACAGTATGGGTTCAAAGCCGAGGGCAGACAATTTAAAGATAATTAACCGATGAGAGATTTTATCGAAGGCTTTGCTAAAATCAGTTGCAACTACATCGACTTCATTGCCATTCTCTAGGGCAGAGAGGGCAAAGGATACGAATTCAACGAGATTTGTGGTGGTTGACCTACCCTTTAAGAAGCCATGTTGTCTAGGGGAAATAAGTGATTTGCATTGGAAGCTTAGAGCTTCATACAAAATACTTTCGAAGAGTTTGGGTATATGGGAGAGTTTAGCGATGGGACGTTAGTTGGTTATTTCATTCTTTGATCCTTTCTTGTGGATCGGGGTTATGAAGGAGGTTTTCCAAACCTGAGGAAATTCTAGTTGAGAAAGGGATAGACGGAAGAGATTAGAAAGGGCAAGGGAAAGAGAGGAAGAACATTTTTTAAGAAATATGGCAGGGAGGCCATCTGGGCCGGGTGTGAGTTCATCATTGAGTTGGTGTAATTTATGTTCGATATAAGACGGATCAAAAATATGAGAGAGAAGTGGGCCATTAGAGAAGTTCAGTAGGTAACTAAAATAGGATGGATCTGGTACAAAGGAGTCGTTGGTGAAGGATTGTTTAAAAAATGTGGCAAATAGGTTGGCAATGGTGAGTGGATCGGTTGATGACCTGTTGTTGAAAGAGAGGGAAGGAGCGTAACCATCGGACTTTCTTTTGTAGTTAACAAATTGGAAAAAGGACTTAGGGTGGTTTATAAGGTTGACTTGCGCATTGTTAAGGTAGCGCTGGTAAAGGGAATCGTAAAGTTCGGTGAAATGAAGGTAAGCACCAAGATAGTTGGAATAGTCGGTAAAGGATCTGGTACGCAGGAAAACAGCCCATAACTTATTTCTCTTATTTCGTAAGGAACGAAGCTTGCGATTATACCAGGGAGGACTAGTAGATGATGTTTTAAGGCGGGAAAACGGAACGTAAAGGGAAAAAGAATTAAATATTTCTTTAAAAAAAATGGATAAGGCATCATTTATACTTAAGTTGTGAAAGTTAAAGTGGGATCTGCTGAGATATTCACTGATTTTGTGAAAGTTTGCTTTATGAAAGTCGTGGGATGAGAGAGTTGTGGGGGGAGTGGACTGGAATGAAGAGTTATGAAAAAATGAAAGTAGAAGGGGGGGATGGTAGTTATCGATTGTTGAGAGAGATAGGGGACAAAGTGAGACTGAGGAGTTAATTGGATCTATGGTGAAAATAAGGTCTAATTGCCTGCCCATATAATTGGATATACCACTGACTTGGCATAGACTTGAGTCTGTTAAGCGATCTAAGAAGAGACATTCCTTAGCTGAGATGGCATTTGAAGCGATGAAAAACGATTGATCATCTGATGGCGTGCACTGTAGCTGAGGAAGATTAAAGTCGCCGAAAATAAGGATATCATCAGTTGGGTCTGACAGGTCAATTAAATGATCGATCGCATCAATAACAAATTGGTAAGATTCGATAGGTTGAGCTGGTAGGATGTAGCAACATATAACGTAAAGGGACTTGAGAGGCAGTGATATTTTTATTGCGAAAAAGTCGGCTTTAGAGGATGAAGAAATTGTAATGGGAGAAGAGTTAAGGCTGTTGTCCATCGCCAGTAGGACGCCTCGACAGGGGGAATCTTTATTTGTGCGGGTAGGATCGTCGTCGCGGAAAACATTAAAAGTAGGAGGGAACAATTCCTGGTTCTTTATGTCCCATATATAAGCAAAATTATGTTCACTTTGCTTTTCTTTAGCTTTCTTGAGTAAAGTTCTATTAAATTGCGTGAGACTCTCATTAATGAAAATTGGTTTGATGTCATCCTCCACGCCGAGTACGCACGACTTTAGTTTCACCTTTCTCTTCTTGATTAAAATACTCCGCTTAAGTTCCAAAGTTCTCAGCTTCACACAAACGATGTTCATTGGCTTTTGTTTATGTAAAACAGAATTGTTGTTATCACCGCTTACAACTGATGCACTTTTGCTAGATTTCACATAGCAGGCTTTGATGTCGTCATGCGTTACGTTGACCTTCAGTCCCTCTTGCAAAATCTTGACGGTACAGCTTAGTGCATTGGCACTGTCGACATTTAGTATACCATACCAACTATGTCAATACACTTACTAGCGGTTTCTGTTGTAGAGCATTAACAGTGGGTTGGAGTTTCTAGACCTTTTCATGCAGTATTTTGTTGTCACTTTTTAGAGAATTGACTCCTAGCATAGCATTGCGGAACATTTGTTAGAGAGAGATGATCTCTGTATATAAGACATCTAATGTGATGGCTGCAGGAGGGTTTTGGTGATACGACTCCGCTCGAGTTGGAGAAAGAAAGATGAGTTATTATCAGCTGCTTGCTGAATGGCGAGTTGAGATGATTCCTTATCCATATCCCGCTGTTTGATGAGGGGCGGTGAGCGTAAAGAATTTCTTCTGTCTTTCTCATAAGACCTACAGCGATATTGTACGTTGTTCTTTTTCATGTAGACAGTGTCACTAGCCTGAATTTTAACGCAATTTAAGTGAAAGCAAACTTTACAGTCTTCACACTGAATCTTCGTCTTTGTACTAAGACTGTCAACCTTTGTTCCTTGTTCCACATATGCAGGGCATTTTTTTTTTTTTTTTTTTGTTTTAATGAAAGTAAGCACTCGAAATAAGCAAATTAATTATAGGTACTAGGTACAACAGAAATTTGCAGAAGTCCACTCTTCACCACAGATGAACTGAGCTTGAGGCCCGGTATCGATTAGAGCTTGAAATGAAACATTATTAATAAGAATATTCTTGCAATTTAAAACGGAAATGATATTTGTTTCTTTATACGTGTAACCTGCTTTTTGTGGACATGTGGTTGACATGTGTCCTTTACCATTGCTCTCAATTGCTTTTTCGGGAAAATACATTTTTCTACTTCCGACCATTTTAATAAAGAAGCAGGTTCTTCGAATCCTTTTATCCACGATTTTATTGAAAGATTATCATCGCCACTGAACTTTGAAATTAAATTTTCGATATCTTTTACCGCAATCCTACACGCACTCTCTACGACATCTGCCTTTTGCTCGTCTTGCGACACATTTGCACTTTGATGGTTATCTCGGCCTTTTCCAAATTCCATTAGAACTTCAGAATAATTTTCAGTAGAACTGTCTGATGAGTTCTCTCCTTCTTTACTTTAAGCAATTGCTTCTTGTAATCGAGCAATTAAAACTGCTTTCACACCTCTGCTGTCTAATCCACGATCCGTTAATTGCTTTCTCAATTGATCCGCACTTAAATTTTAAAGCATATCAATTATGAATTTTTTTTTGTTTTTGTTGAGCCGCCAAATACGAGGGTCTGAAGAGTTTCCGACCGAACAATGATACAAGACATTTATTATGGTTTAATTTTTTTGAAAGATTTTCGCCCAGTTTGGTGTGAAAACTCATGCCATGGTCAGTTGGCGCTTGGCGTCAAGGTAGCGCGCACAGCTTCCCACTGGGGCGTCGTAGGTTCAATACCCTATGGAACCACCTTGTTTCTTTTTATTCTTTTTCATCGGCCATTTTCGCCGCGCTTCTCATTAAGGACATCTGATACAGCCTGTGGAGATGTGCTTGGTGAGAGCAGCGGAAAAATGGCCTGATACGTAGAATGGGCTAAAACAACCAAGCCATAAAATCTAATCCACGGCGAGGTGAGACTGTAGCTAGCTGAGGAAGATTTGTGAGAGGGTCAGTTGGTTCGAAACAGGCAGTGAGTCAGTCAATTGGTATCAAGTGTCAAGTATAGTAGTGCAGTGCAGGGAGCAGGAAAAAAAAGTACAGTCGTAGAAGAGTATATACGTAATTTAAAACCAGTTCGAGAAAAAAGTAAGGTGGGTTTTGTTTTTCTGTTTTATGACGAACGTTATCCTGAAGTGCGCTAATTTTATTTGGTTAGGATACTAAAGGTAAAATCGTGGTTGGAGGTTCTTTTTGGTTGCGTGAAATGCTGGACGCGATTGGTGCAGTTTGGCGATTCATCCTTTCCGAAGTGAAATTCCAGTAAGAATTGGAGCGAGACGACCGAGGAGCAGAGCCCAGAGCCAACTAAGTGCTTCTAAAGTGGTTGGTTATTTCATTATAAAAATTTATAACGTAGCTATGTCCGAAAAGGAAACCCCTTATTAATATTAATTCCGAACTAAGAGCGTATTACCAAAAAAAAAGGGATGAGATAAAACGTGGGGAAAAAAGAATCAATTGCTCGGGAAACTGTTATACGCCGCGTACAGTACTTAAACAGTTTTAGATAAAAGAAATATACGCGGTCGGTGGTCGTGATAGCCGAAGTGCTTGGCTAGGTCGTGCAGAGGTTCCTGGTTCGAGTCACGGAAATTGTTTTCTGTTTTTTTTTTTCCTTTCTTTACTTTTTTTTTTTGCTTCTCATTGACCTTCAGTCATTGGGGAAGCGTGTTGTTATTTTTTTTTTTTGCAATAGCTTTCTACCTACAACTAAGATATCTACCTTTAAGATAGAATTAAGTTGTATCATTTTGTGGCGAATGAAATAAAATTGTAAGAATTTTAAGAGTGTAAGGAAATCGTGGTACTAATTGATAAAGGCGGGGTTTGTTCGCGATCTTCATAATCAATTCGCGATTATAGTTGTGTTGAAGTTGTACGGAAGGGTAATCGCGTGGCGCCCATTCATTAACATCTTTATCCACGGCCAGTCTCCGCAGTTGGCCGAGCAACTTTTCGTACAACGCCGCGGAGTAGGAGGTAAAAGGACGGTAACACATTTTTTCTCAATTTTTTTTTTATTTTTGTACATAATCTCCTTGTAACTCTACAAACTTCTCCCAGCGATACTCCCATCTCTCTAACCCGGCCAAATAGTGCTTTTGATGTCTGCAAAATAATTGTTCACGAAAGTGATTGCCTCCTCATTTGACGAAAATCTCTGTCCTCCGAGCGCAATTTTTGGATGAGGGAACAAAAAGAAGTCGCTTGGGGCTAGATCTGGTGAATAAGGCGGATGGTCAAGCAGTTAAAACCGTAATTCATGGATTTTCGACATGGCAACCGCTGAGGTGTGAGACGGCGCATTGTCTTGGCGAAACAATTTCTGCCTTCAGCTTGGCAAGTAATGATGCGTAGTATGCTCCTGTAATGGTTTTTCCTTTTCGAAGATAGTCGATTAAGATAACTCCTTGACTATCCCAAAAAACAGTCGCCATCACTGTCCCAGCCGAAAAAACAGTTTTTGCTTTTCTTGGAGCCGGCTCGCCCTTTGCAGTCCACTGTTTTGACAGAATGGGCGTATAAAGGTGTATCCAAGTTTTATTTACAGTAATTAATCGGCGCCAAAACTCGAATTTATTGCGTTGGAATGTTCATTCGAACACGTTTTTGGTCTAACGTAAGCAAACGCGGCACCCAACGCGAGGACAGTTTTCTCATGCCTAAAACTTGATTCAATGTGTAACAAACACGTTCTTTGGACATTTTCATAACCTCTACTATCTCTCTCTCTTTAATTCGGCGGTCGTCTAACAGCATTTGGTGAACTCTAGGAATGTTATCGTCAGTGGTTGCAGTTTTTGGACGTCCCGAACGTTCATCATCTCCCAAGCTCTTACAGCCACGTTTAAATTCAGCTGCCCAAACTTTCACTGTGGTAAATGATGATGCAGAGTCCCCATACGCAGAGTCCAACTCATTTTTGACTTGCGTAGGAGTATTGCCTTTCAAAAACAAGAATTTACCATAATAACAGCTCGATACTAAATTTTTTCCATTTTCACAAAAAACACTCACATCGACTCACTCAAACGACTGTCCACTAAAAACTGCGCGTCCAAAATGACTGAAACTTCAGTAAGTAACTGTCAAAAGATGCACAATTAGCATTCACTATCTTTTATTGACGAGTGCCTCTATTCTATCGGAAACTTTTCAGACAACCCTCGTATGTAGGGAGATGAAAAAGAATGTCAACGTATGTCATCCCATTTGGGTAACGTAATTCCAGCGAGGACAGAGTGACCAGGCGGTACATACTACGAGTACATATATATAGTATGCATAAATGTAGTGCTTGGAGGATCACGTAGTGTGTAGTGTAAACATGTAGTATATGTACATTCTAAGTAACATGATGACAGCTGGCGACTAAAGGGCTGTATGTTTGTGTAAAGTCAATGTATCAAACGATGACCATTCGACAGAGGAGGAAAAGCTTTCATGTTTAGACGAAGTGTTTTTATCAAATTGTTTACACATTCCATTCATCCACCCGGCAATTTGATGACAAGGAAACCGATGTGTCACGGCAACTCCCATCGAGAAAGAAACATTGATCGCCGGATGTTTTTCCCAAACCCAAACAGGCGAAGAAAACCTATGTACCACTAAGGAAATCCTAAAAGTTAAAAAACCAAATCCCATAGTAGGGTGATGGCACGTAAGGTCAGCCCCCGCCAGTAGTCGGCCACTTCGTTATAAAGTCCAGCAAAATAGTAAATGCCTAAGTTTATTTTCCATGAGTTTTTTTTTTTCTAAAAGCCTAACTGTTCTTCTGTCTGGATGCAAAATTCTGTGCCGATGAAGCTGCTGGTTATCTTGTTAAAAATGACAATTTGATTCAAGTTTTCGTAAGTGTCGGTAAGTGTGTGACTTCTCGGTAAAAAAAAATTAGTGGAAGTGTTTTGAAAAAAGAGCTAAATTACAAAAAATATTGAAGGTAAGTGCATTGTATGATTATTTATAGGTCATTTATGGTTCATTTTTCACTTTTTTTACAAAAAAAAATATAAAATATTGTTAAGTAATTTTTTACAGGGAGGGCTGACCTTAGGAGACAAGGTTTTTTCAATTCTCACAAGGTCAGCCCCCCCCGGATGACCACTGAAAAGTACTTTTTTTATTTTTTTTTTTTACCTAAGTATGCAGAACGAAGGGAAATTCTTTCCCCATTTGGTTGGCATCAAAAAAATATGAAAAAAAAATCAAGTTTCAGTAGTCAGCCGCCTGTAAACGTTGAGGTAGAATGGGTGGCTGACTATAGGTGACACGCATTCTAATATCAGCCGTTTATGTTTAGACTTAGGAATCGATCATAAATTTCAGTAAAATGAATCATTAAACAAATTCGGAAGGATAATTTAATGTGTTATCGTGCTATTTGAAAAATTAAAATATGAATCGATGAAAACGATATTAGATAGACTTAAGCGTTTCAAAAATTATATTATATTACAGGACTTTAAAAATGGCAGACAACAAACAAAAAACTAAAAAACAATTTCACAATTACTCTGAAGCTACATTATCAGAAGCACTTAAAAAAATACGTGAAGAAAATTGGGCCATAAGAAAGGCAAGTCGGGAATTCGGGATTCCCAGAGGCACGTTGCAGGACCGAATTCATGGTAGAGTCATAGAGAAACCCAGAAGAATGGGACCTGAAACAATTCTTAAGGCCGCGGAGGAACAGACTCTTGTAAACTGGCTAATAACTCTGGCAAAATGTGGTTTTCCACAGAAACCCACAGACCTCTTAAACACCGTGCAAAAAATAATTCGCGACGACAAACGCAAGACCCCCTTTAAAGATGAGCTACCCGGGAAGTCATGGTACTACGGCTTTTTAAAACGTCACCCTGAATTGTCCCTCAGAACACCAGAGGGACTATCAAAAGGACGGGCCATAGTGACAGAGGAGTCAGTCAGGAAGTGGTTCCGAGATCTGAGAGGATATTTGGAGGAAATCGATGCGGCAGACGTGTTGGACGATGCTTCGAGGATTTTTAATGCCGACGAGACTTCCTTCTGCCTAGCTCCAAAAACAGGGATTGTTTTGGCGCCTAAAGGTTGGAAGAACCTATACAAGGTTTCATCTGGGAATGATAAAGAGACAATTACGGTCCTATTCGTTTTCAGCGCTGATGGACAAATGTTGCCACCATTAGTTGTGTTTCCGTATGTGCGCCCTCCTCAAAGTGTGGTGAATAGTATGCCAAATAAATGGGTTCTTGGCAGATCCGAAAGTGGCTGGATGCGGACAGAGACATTTTTTGAATATGTGGCCAATAGTTTTGACAACTGGCTCACAGAAAACAATATAAAACGACCAATATTGTTCTTTGTCGATGGCTACAAGTCGCATCTGACCATGGAGCTTAGCGACTTTTGTCGAAATAACGGAATCATTCTGTACTCACTTTTACCTAACACCACCCATATAACACAGCCTGCTGACGTGGGTGCATTCAAGGGCCTAAAAACAGAGTATAAGAACACGGTACACACATGGCAAGGCCTTGCTGAAAATAGAGGTAAAGCTGTGACAAAGGTTAACTTTTGCGAAGTCCTTAAATTGGCGTTGAATAGTTCTGATAGAACCGAAACTATCAAAAACGCTTTCAGAAAGTGTGGATTATATCCATTCAATCCCAGCGCAGTCGATTACACCAAATGTGTGCAAAATGAGATCGAAAAGCATAGCACTGCCACTGATACAGAAATACTTACGGTCACAAGTTCAAGCTTTTCCGAGACCAGAAAGATTTTAAGAAGATTCAGCTAACAATATTGGCTTTATTTGGTATCAAAATTAAGGAAATGAGTTATAGAATACTTTTTCACTCAAAATAGTTCTTAATTCTGATATAAACTTTTCTTTAAATCCACTTTTATTATTTCACTGATGCATTTCAATGATAGCTATAACTGGCCCCAAATTGAGGCTGACTACTGGATACTGAAGTGGTTGACAACTGGATCTGAAGGGGCTGACTACTCCAAAATCCCATTTTTTTCACTATTATTGTAAATAATTTCTTTTACGTAGGAACTTAACTAAATAACGCCTAAAATGTATAATCTATACATTTCAACTAATCAGATAATCTAAATTCCCTATTCAAAAGTTGAATATTGGATTTTTAAGGATTAAATGAACATACAAAAAAAGTTAAAGGGCTGACTACTAGTGCCATCACCCTACTCGTATTCGTATATTTATGGTATTGTATGTACGTAGTAAGTAAAATATTTGCTTCCAATTGCTTGAGGATAAAAAAAAAAAAAATAAAACCTCAAAACAGTCAGCTGCTCAATTCCATTCACGACTTTCAATTGACGTTCATCCCTAGCCATTAGGGTAAACGACTTTTCTATCACCACCAAGTGAATACTAACCGGAGTGAAACAATGCAGGTGGCTTAACGTGGAATTCACAGTTGAATACGAGAGTGGAAATGACTAGACTGCCATTACTTGGTTGCCCCGACAAAACCTGGCTTCGTGTGGCTTTTCACACCATTGAAATAGATTCCTTAGTGGCTTGTATGGTTGGTTTTATTTTATCGCTTATTGCCAACGGATTGCCAGTAAAGTTGAATACAAATGTGCATTCCTAGAAAGGAGATATGTACAAATACTCTCCAACTAGGTTGTTACGGAGGATGGTATGCTTGCACTGGAAATCAGCGGCATGAGTACACGAGTACGAGTAGTTGCTTTGAGTGAAATATAAAACCTGATAGTGCTTCAGTTGGTAGTATCTATTCGTTATTCGTGCAAGCCCGTTTCAGATTTCCACATCCTTATCTCATCGAAAGGATAATATTTATTCTGTTCAGAGAATTTACGGAGAATCACGTAATTAGATTCTTGAGTCAACACTGTCGCACAAAATAAATACTACCAGCGACGAAAATACTATTGCAATTCACTCTCCCGACGATACTAGAAGTACTTTCAGCATTGAATAGGATGGAACAGACTTTGCATCCTCTTATTCCCTCTCCCCCTACACATGTGTGTGCATGTGAATTTCTTTCAAGTCTAATTTCCGGACGAAGAAATAAAACTTCAGGGCTCAAGTGAGGGGGTATAACATTGTACCAAGTCGAATTACCCACGTTAAAAGCATTCAACAAAGTGTAGGGTGTACTTGTAAACATGAACATGCTGAAAGTTCAAATGGTGACGACGACGCGGATACGATAACTAATCTTGCTTTTCTGACAAACGAACCATTCATAGGACCAAAGTAATTGGGAGTGAATTAAAGGGATTATCTACTCGTACATTGAAAAATTCTCAGTATGTCCATGGACACTTGTGGTTACACACATTCTGACTCTCTGATTAATGCTGTTTGGACAAATTGAGTCTATTCTTGTCTTTCTACAAAGTACACCGAATAAGATACGGACCTACGAGTATGTGATGGACATTTATAAATGACCTGTTTGTAATCGGAAGGCGGAATTGATGTAAACAAGACAAATTGAGTATGTGCCATTGTAGTCTTAAAGAAATGCATGTCCCATACCTACCAAACCAGGACTTCATTGAACTGAAGGAAAAAAAATGCAAAACTGCAGAGTGTAACTGACAATGAAGCAGCGACAGGAAGAACAACAATTGTCCCGGGGAGATCTAAATGCCAGAACGAGGCAGGATGTTAGTGTAGGCCATGGAACTCTGGGTAAGCGTTGAGGAGTGACAACACTGAATGACAATCAGCAGGCGGCTGATGGAGTTAAGCATTCACAATCGCTTGTTAATACGCAACTCCTTTTTCCCACACAAAACAATACACAATACACACATTCCATGCTGATGGAAGGGATACCAGGCACATAATTGACTATATCATCTATCCAGCTAGCATAAGAAGAAGCATAACAGATGTTAAAGTAAATGCGGGCACAGAATTGGGAACAGACCATCGGAAAATGGAACCAAATCTGGTGAAAACAAGATAGTTGCACATAATAGTTCTAAGGCATTTGACAGAGTTTGGCATCAAGCTCTTTTGTTGAAAATGCGTGCTTTTGGGATCGATGACTCTCTTCTTCAATGGATTAGAAACTACCTTTCGGAACGTTGAATTCAAGTTGTCTTGGACGGTTTCAAGTCTGATATTCACAAAGTAAATGCTGGTGTATCCCAGGGTTCCGTTCTGTCTCCAACACTCTTTTTAATTTGCATCAACGATCTCTTGCCTGTTACTTTTAATCCAATATATTCTCAGTTTTTCATATTCGTTCCCGGACTCATGTCCCTGCTCTTCGGCTGTAGAACGGTAACGGCAGCGTATGTTAAGCAGATTAAATTTCGATATTAGCAGCATAACTAATTTGGGAACCATTAACAGAGTAGGATTTAATGCTTCCAAAACACAATGCGGTCGGCTGTCGTTAAAGCGAAATTTAAACACCCAACCGTTATCCATGAATGGCACTTGCATCGTCGAAACCGAAACGACGACTTACGTTGGAATGAACACATTTCGATGTCGCCAAAAATGCTGCAAAGTATCTAGGTTTCCTTAAGCGATGTAAGAAATATTTCACACCTCTAACCTGGCCACAATATGTAAGGCGTTTGAGTATAATGCCAACATCTGTTCGAGTGCGCCCAAAACATCTCTGCACCTGCTAGATAGGATTCAAAACCGTGGGATAAAACCCATAGATGATGCTAATAGCACGCAGTTAATGGACACCCTCGAACACCGGCGTAATGTCTCCTCTCTCACCTTTTTGTATCGCTATTTTCACCACCAGTGCTCCAGTGAAATTGCCAGTAACATTCCGCCCCTTCAAACTTTTAACAGTAACACCCGTCTCGCTATGAATGCTTATCAATATGGTATATCCTCAAGCCCACTTTCGGACGTACTCTGAAATATCGTGATTCGTTCCTAAGCCGAACTTGTGCTTGTGGAATGCTCTGGTGAGCTCTTTATTTCATGGTGAGCTCTCATTTCGTGGGGTGGGCGTGGTGTAGTGGTAGTAGCAAACGCTTCTCACTCAGAGGGTCCAGGTTCGAATCCTGCCCATGGCAAAATCAGTTTTTCATTGTATAATTGGAACTCAGACAAAAAAATTCTGCGTGTGAAGGCATAACACTGACACGTAGAGGCTGTTATAAGAGTTTCAAGCAATGAAAAAAATACTGGGAATTATATCTCGAATCACTCTGAGTGAAGAAAAAACTCTCCGTCCTATTCGGACTCCCACCCCTGGAGAGCAAACATAGAAACCAAACACACCTGAGTTTCAAACCACTACAAAAAAAAAAAAAAAAACAATTTTCCTTTCTCCTCCTTCTATCTTTCCGCCCGCGCCCTGGCAACAGTAAAAGGGTATCAACCCCTTGGGCGCGCGTAAATTATAAAAAAAAAAAAAAAAAAAAATGGTCATTATAATATTCAAACATTTAAAACCAACGTACATCGGTACCTATCTTTCTTACCTCCCTAATTTTCCTCCGCCGGCGCTGTGTGCAAACATTTTGAATACCTTAACCCCTTGAGCGCTCGCTCGCACCTGGATGATAAATGGAAATGAATGAAAGAAACCGTATGTGGATCTGCAAAATATGCGGTAAGACAAAGATCGACACTAGCAAAATGGAGACAGCCTGGTAGACAAACAATATAAGGCAGAAAGTTGCAGAAAAGAAGGAGGCATGGAAGAAATACATATGAATCCGTTCAACTACTGACAGAACATCCTATGTGGAAAGGAGAAATGCAATAAAAGAAGCACTTAATTGCTTCCTTCGACGACCATCTGGGAAAAATTAAGGAACTCAGTAGAAGAAGGAGCTAAAGAAATAAATACCAAAGGCTTTTGGAAAATAGTTAAAAATCTGAGAGAGAAATACAGAAAACAAACAAGAACAATCGAAGATGTGGCCGAGCTGGTTATAGAAAGAAAGGAAGTACTAGTCACATGGCATAAGTATTTTAAGATAAAATTTAAAAAGGGTGCAAGTAAAAGGCGAATTAAGAGAAGGACATATTGGAGAAGAAGAGGTTGAGTATTCCAGTAACAATTGAAAAAGCCGCCGGACTAGAGGAAATAGAACCGGAACTCATTAAATACGGTGGACCAGCGACCAGAAAATCTGATAATACCAATTCACAAGAGGGGTAACAGCTCCGACTGTAATAACTACAAGCTAATAATCTTATCATCTACAGTGTACGATTGCTATTTGACGAACACCCAGTGTTAAGGTTTTGAGAATTTATTTTTCAATATAATCCCCTTTCAACTCGATACACTTTTCCCAGCGATGCTGCAACTTTTTTAACCCCTCCGTATAGTACGATTTTTGTGACCGATTTACCTGTGGCGACTGCGGATGTGTGAGTCGGTGCGTTATCGTGGTGGAAGAGCTCCTGTGATTGGGACCTCGCGCTTCCCAGAAAACGGTGGCCATCACCTTTCCGGCCGAAGACCCTTCGCCTTCTTTGGAGCACGTTCGCCGGCTAAAACCCATTATTTCCCTTGTTCTTTAGTTGCTGGTGTGTACCAATGAATCCATTTCTCATCGGCGGTCACGAAACGATGCATAAACTCCTCCGGAATTCGATTAAACAGGGCCAAGCACGTCTTTGAAGTGATTTAACGATTGCGTTCTCCGGTGTGAGCACACGTGGAACCCATCGGGCAGACAGCTTTCTCATGCCCAAAATCTCGTGCAGGGTGCAGATGCCTGCTAGCTCCGCCAATGCGAGATCATGGATTTTGTTCACGGTTTCCTCTGTAGTAACCGTTTGTGGGCCACCTGTGCGCGGTTCATCAAAAACCGGCCGAAACTCTGCGAACCACTGGTAAACGGTTGTACCAGAAGGTGAATAGGTCCCATACACACAGTCGAGAATGGGCTTAATTTCCTCGCAGGTTTTGCCACTCAAAAACAAGAATCGGATCACGGAGCGATACTGATCTTTTCATGGTCGCAAAAAACACTAACACGGTGTTTTGAAATGAGTGTCAAGACAAAACTAAGCGTCGGATTGTCACCAAATTTTGACAAGCTATCTTCTAATCCGGGTACTCATCAAGCAGCCTCGTATAAGTTGTACGAGATATCAAAACACTGGAAAAGTGACTTAGGCGAGTAGTGGAAGAAGATCTAGACTGACGCTCAGACTGGGTAGGCAAACACAAGACCACATCTTTACATTAGGGGTCATCATAAAAAAATGGTTGCCAAGGGGAAGCACTAAAAACCAGAAAGACTGAAAAACGCTATTAACAGCGATAAAAAATATGACAAGCCAATGGGGAAAGTAAGACTAGAAGAGGGGAAGGACATATTCGCAATAAAGCCACGCAGGAGCGAGTATATTTTGAAAATGATGCCTGTCCTAAATGAAGCAAACAGTTAATGAAAGTCGTTGAAAGCTAAAAATATCTAGGAGTCATCATTGATAGCCATTTCATCTCGGACGAGTAAATTGACAAGGTACGCTCAGGCTTAAGGAAGGCTTCATTTGCATTGGCGCATCTTAGACATCAGACCGCACCACAAATTTTAAAAATGGTATACAACGCCCTGATTGAATCCAAGTATGGAATACTGGCCTGGGGCAACGCCTCAAAAACTCACATCCAGAAACTTCAAAAACTACAAAATAATGCATTGAGAATAATTAACTGCAGAAATGTTGCTGACTAAAGGAGCTTCAATGTACTGCAGGTGCTAAATATCCTCAAGATGACATTAGTACTGAAATGTGTGCCCTTCGTATGTTACAAGTGTCCCGCTACTACAATAACTACTGTATAAGGCAGTTCAAATATAGCGTTACCTCAATGCTGAAATGAATTACCACCAGATCTTAAAAATGTTGCAAATTTTAAAACTACAAAGAAAAATGTTAAAGACCTCCTACTAACCTTACAATCGTAAAATTAAAATCAGTAAATTCAGCAGCAACTTTAAAAAATTAAACCCTTTTCTTAAATTTACCTTTTTCCCTCCCAATCTCTTGGTTAACCCATTAACTCTTTCTCAACTTACGAGTACCAAAAAGACCTATTTTAGAAAAAAAAATATTTGTATTCTACGTCACATAACCTGGAGGGCAAGGACATTCAACTCAATTTCCTTCGTAATAATGATGATGAAATTAAGGTGCGGTGAGATTTGAATTTCTAGTACAAGAGGTTGAAAACCTTTCTAAAGGGGTTGCTAAGGGGTTTCTTTGTTGTCAGTCAGGTCGGTTTGTTGGTTATAAAATTTATTTATTTTGTCAGTTCATACTACAGTAGGCTGAGTATCCTCCAAATTTGACGAATCTTTCAGGATGATAGAGAAATTAGAAAAGGATCACAATTAAGGCAAGCACCTTTTGCTGAGAGGTAGAGGGTAAAAAAAATGAGAAATGAAAATGGGAAATAAAAGCGACGGACTACATAGACCGTGACGAACAAAGAAGATGAAAAAAAGGGGACTCGTTAAACAAAGGTAAAGAGTCTTTCATTAAGAGCTTCCTATTTTTAAATTTAAATAAAACAAAGTGTGTGTGAGATATCACCGACTTTTTTTATTCGTTTGAAAGGCCTATCGATGCGATTATGTATGGAATATAACATCGTTCAAATGTTCGCTGCGGCTTTTCTAGGTGGCGCGCATCCGAAATGTTCAATTTGAGGGCCGCTGTGGTTTGTGGCTTACTCGCATAGATCTGCGACTTCAGAAAACACCACAAGAAAAAGTCTGACGGTGTCAAATAGCACGATCTCGGTGGCCAGTTCACATCACATCCACGTGAGATGACCATGCCCTCGTGCAGAATTTTCAATGTGGCGTGAGCTGTGTGGCACGTAGCGCTCGCCGTTGACGGTGATGGCCCGGCCAACGTCGTTCTCAAAGAAATATGGACCAATGATGCCGCCAGCCCAAAATTCACACCTAAGCAGTGACTTTTTCGGAATGCATAGGACCTTCTTGGATCTCGTGTGGATTGGTATCGTCCAAAACTCGACAATTTTCTTTGTTGACGCATTCATTCATCCAAAAATGGGTCTCATCGCTTGAAGATGATTTTACGATGAAAATTAGGGTCAGCTTCCAACTGTTCCAGAGCCCATTTAGCGAACACACGTCGTTGTCTATGGTCGTTTACCTTCAGCACCTGGATCAGTTGAATTTTTTACGGCTGCAGGCCTGAGTCACCACGCAAAATTCACCTAGTTGTGGCCAGGCAGATCATGCGTTTTGTCAACGAACGTGTATTGTTTTATCGTTTACTGAACCAGTGGGCTCATATTTATCCACAACACCGCGAATAGTTCTCTCCGTAGGCCGATTATGGTAAAATGGGCGAAGCGCGCGGAACGTTGCCCGAAAAGAACACCCATTTTATTTTATCATTTGCATGTGTTGTTGAACGCTATGTCCGTCCATGGTGATTTGACAAAACAGACTGAATAAATGACAGCTAATTTGGCAGATATAGCTTCAAAAATATTGGTGCTATCAACTGTCAACGTTTGGAAGTCCCTAAGTTAGAGACAGTCGTGACTTTTGGAAACTAGCTAGAAGATTGAATAACAAAGAAGTCAATAATCGCTCTCGAATACAAGTAAAAGCAGAGGTCTTAGCAGTATATTTTGAAAATTTCTTAAACCCCCCAAACTAGTAAAAATAATCACTTGTTTGCTTTACCTTACACAGAAAATGCGGAACTAGATGCGGCGATCACACTTCTAGAGGTAAAAAATTTAGCTTACGCTTTTAAGCTGAATAAGGCACCAGGAATAGACCGTATACCCTACGAATTTTAAGGGACGTAAGTGTGATGGGTCTATAAGAGGAAAGAGAAGAAGATTCGCATTTATAGGGACGGGCTGGACGCTAAAGTGTTGAATTGATGAAAAAGCTTACGCAGTGGTTTTGCCGGCGAGGAAGAACACCTGTTCAGAAGAAGGGAAGATATACCATCTGGACCAGCGGATTTGTGTACATTAAGATCTTTCAGTACCCTTGCTACTACACGAGTGCGAAAGTGGATTCGTCCCATTGAAGATTCCACGCACTCAAGTGTAGACGGAGACAAAGCACAATCTGGAAGTGTTGAACTGGCCGCAAAGTTCAACAGTGATGCCACCTTCAATCCAAACTGCCCTTTACATTCGGCCATGCTGATACAGTTCATATAGTCAGAACTTGAGCTTCCGTTCCTACGTCGTAACGGCCATTGGATTTAACTTTTATTACTTCGTATAGACCAAGATAAGGGCTTTGCTAATTTTTTGCGGACAACAAATTGGGTACGTTTCACAGAAGGTGATTGCTTGTGGTTAAACTCCTTTTTACGTTTTCGGTCATAGTTTTCCTTTTACATTTTCTGTGCACGTAGTATTTGGTCCTTGGCCTCGTGGCGAATTTTTTGCCTCTCGATGTCGAAATCTGATACCACTTCTTGTTGAAGGAACGCTATGATGTTATCGGTGAGTTTGTTCTCATTTTGATACCGAACAATAACTCCAACGGCGTCTTCCCTGTCGAGTATCTAATGTGAGAATCTATAGCTTCTTCGGCAGACAGCTTGCAGAAGATAGATAGGATGGATCTATTGTAGTACACTCATACACACAACGCTCAAAGCCGTTCGGTTTAATATACTCTTCAAACGCGGTCAACGCGAATGCAGTACCTTTGACGCTTATTATCCGAGTAGAGTAGCCGAAAACATCTGACGAGTAATACAACTGTTGTTTTTGTGGTAAATAGCCATACAAACTTAAGAAAAGTATCGACCATTGCAAAGATAAATTTATACTGCTTTGTCGTAGAATCCATAGGCCCAGATAGCCCAGTGGCCGATCTCCTATTCCTATACAGTTGTTGCTAACGATGCACCCTAAACCGGCGTTGACTACTTGTGCAACTTTGCTTTCCATATGTGATATTCAGTGTTGCTGCTGCAAGGCATCTGTACCTTTTTGTACGGCGTAGAGGCCAACATTGTGAGCTTCACAGGTTATTGCCATTGCGTTATTAAAGGCGATTCCACCTTTCAATTTAAAATTTTCGCAGGGACGCTTTTTGGTATCTCAAGTAGGATCGCTAAAATCTCTAACGTAACAACAATGACATCCATAGGATAAAGCCTAACACAATCCCCAGTGCTTCATTTTCTCACCAGCGAGATGCTCACCTTAGAAATTGAAATTGTGCAAGTACATCCTTCTTCTTCACCGTCTGTCACCAAGTTCAAGTTGACACTACGCAAGTAATGACGAAACTTTTGGAACGCGAGATAAGTAGCTTTGATATGAAAAATGTAACCGTAGCACCTTAACTCACTCGGTGATGTCTTCTTACTGCAAAAAAATGTAGGATGTGTTGTGATTCACACACCACATGATCCCAGCACTTGATATCACAACAGTCCACTTATCCAGCTGCATATGCATTTTCGGTCAAGTTCATACCCGAGTCATTCACCGAAATTCGAAGCCGCACGTACGAGTAAATATATGCCATACGTGCTGGTGTACATTCGCCGCACTACCGAAATACGACGGTCTCGCGACGTTATAACATTTGATGGCAGCGGTGCGATCCTACGATAAACGGATCCAAACTACCACGGACAAGAGCCTAAAATACTCTTGATGCGTACTGGGGCTATACACCAGAAAATAAAAGCACTATAGTGTAGTGTAGTGAAGTGAAAAACCCACACATATAAGTCCTTGCGAACTCTAGTAGAACTAGACGCAGAGGCAAAACGGTGGCAGTGTAAAAGACCAGGGCAACAACAACTATAGGGCGCGAAGCTTACCTGGCAGAAATAAGTAACAGAAGCAGCAGCAGAAACAACAGAAGCAACAGCAGAAACACCAGAAGCAGCAGCAAAATCAAGAGAAGCAGCAAGAACGGTAGTGACAACAGAAATTTAAAAACCACAAGGTATTAGGTCATTATTGTTTTGTTTTTTTTCTCTCTCAATATATATAAAAAAAAAAAAAAATTAAACTTTTATCTCAATCAAAAATAACTTTTAAATAAAGATACATTTTTGTCACATTTTTTTTTTTACACATTTCATAATCCCAGTCAAAAAAAGGGGAAACATTTCATTTGTTTTAAAATTAAATAAATAAATAATTTAAATAAATAAATTAAATTTCATTCCTTTTAAGTTTAATTTATCTCAATTTCACACACATTACCATACGATTTAGTTTATATTTTAGTCACCATTCCCTTTAAATCCACTTGCTGTTCACTTACATCTCCCATCCCGATTTCATTCCGTGAATATTCTAACGCGAAAAAATAAGAGCACAATAGAGCTCTTCAGAGTTCTACCTTTTGCTCTATCCGAAAATCATACGAGTGTTGTATCACCATCACAAAATCATAAAATGGCTTTAAAAATCTCTCTTAGCGACGTGTTCAGTATAGTACCAACCTTCGATGGCAATCCGACATGTCTCAATAAATTTGTGGCGTGCGGCAATACTCTGTTCACTTACATCAACGACGAAGCGCAACACTCTCTTTTTCTGGACGTTATTAAAACCAGGCTTCAAGGTCCGGCTTTTGATCTTGTCCAATACAGGTCTTTCACTAAATGGATAGATATGGTGTCAGTGCTAGAGTCTCAATTCAGAAAACTCAAGTCACGGTCCTCCGCCCAGAATGAGCTAATAACAGCCAGGCAGAGACACCAAGAGTCCGTCCAAGAATTTGGGGACAGAATTATCACGTTATTGTGTGCACTCGACACGGTCACATACAGTTCTATAGCGGAGATACCCGTAAGAGATTTCCTTATTAAGGAAAATACAAACCTGGCAGTACAGACTTTCGAGGATGGACTTAAATGTCCCAGTCTCAAGATCCTGGTGAAGGCTCAAAACTACCAAGATCTGAAAACTGCGGTCAGCTATGCTATCGGACAATCTATCCGATTAGAGCCTGTCGTTGGACTCACAATCACGCCCATAAAACAAAAGTCCCAAAGTGTGGTCAAATGCCAGACATGCAACAAGTTAGGGCACACGTCAACCACATGTTACATGAACCAGGTTACACACTCCCAACCACCCAACCATCGCCCTGTCTGCCAAACATGCAACAAAATAGGACATACTTCCGCCACTTGTTACAGGAATACTAATATTCCGAATTTCATTCCGCAACAAATAAAGAGAGAAGTTCAACTGATAAGATGCGGGTATTGTAACAAACCAAACCACTCTCTGGACGAATGTAGGATGCGATTGTCACATGAGAAGCCTCAACAAGGGAAACCAAATCCCTCAAGTTCCTCCAATAACCAAAACGTGAGATTCTTCTATGTCGGGAAACGAGCAAGCTCAGGAAGCAGAAGCCGGCAATCTTACCCGAGTACAAGTGAAAGCCGATGTTCACAACGCCCCACACTAACCTATCAAATGTTCATATCACTCTGTCCCAAACGCCAAGAGCCAGTGATACGAGCCAAATTTCACCCCATAGTCGACAAACAACCAGCTACATTCCTAATCGACACAGGCGCTGACATAAGCCTGGTAAAATCAAACATTGCGAAGGCATTTCAAACTAAAAAGAAGTGTACTATATCGACCATTGCGGGAGCTTCACTAAATACAATGGGGGAAATCTTGGGAACGTTAGAATTCGAAACGAACGAACAAACGATTTTTTTGGAACACACCTTCCAAGTAATGCCTCCTTGCATAGATTTGGAATATGATGGAATAATCGGCAACAATTTTCTTAGTAAATTTCAATGTCATGTCGATTTGGAAAATAGAGAAATCGAAATAACGATACAAAAGGAAAGCATAAGGAATAAGCCTTTAATAGAAGATAGTAACTTGGGAGAAATAACTAATACCGTTCCCAAAGTTCAAGCCCCAGGAAATGTTGACGTTTCTGATTTCACAAACCCGGTGTATCCTCGGAACATCAATGTGAACCAAGAAAACGCAGGAAACGAGCCAATAGTTGATTCCGTTTGTCTACGGGCCGGAACAAGCAACTCGTCTTATCAACACCTAAATGGCAATCGAAAAGTAAAAGAAAAATACACTGCAGAAAGTAAGCCTGTAACACAGAACCCGGCCAAAAGTAGACCGGAGACACACAAAAACCCTGCAAACAATAAGCCAGAGGTACGACAAAGTCTCGCCGAATGTAAGACAGAGACAGCTAAAAATGCAAAGGTTCGCAAACAAAAACAAGACGTACCCGTAAATAATAATAATACGGTGACGCTTAAACCAAGGATGCAGCAAATAATTGAGGTCCCTTTCAATGATAAATCGCCCAAAGAGCAAAATTTAATGATACGTAAAAGGTTAGTCAAACCCAGTATTTATATAGGAGATACCCTAACTAGACCCACAAATTCCAAAATCAAGGTTTTAATGATGAATACTTTAGAGACGAAGCAAAACGTTCGGTGCCGAGATATAAATTTTCAATGGGATCGGCCAGAAGACTTTGAGGTAATTTCAGACAAATATAGGGATTCCATTAAAAAACGGTTAGAAAGATTAGTATGGGTACAAGATCTTGAACACTGTAATAGTGAGGAAAAAGAGTCCATCCATTGTAAGGAGTACAATGATTTATTTTATCTTGACGGCTATCATCTTACCTCAACTGACACCATCAAACACCAAATAATAACGGACCCAAATAAACCTCCCCTGTTCGTAAAGCCCAATAGGCTACCTAGCGCGCAAAAGAGTGAAATTCATAAACAAGTGAATGAAATGCTTCAGGAGGGCATTATCACACCCAGTGCCAGTCCATGGAACTCCCCCATACTACTTGTTCCCAAGAAACCTATGAAACTCCAACCTTTATCCTCTACTCGAAAACATAAACAAATCGTGTTGGTAAAAAAAAAAAAAAAAAAAAGCATAAATAATAATAATAAAATAAAACAAAAATCAAAAAAATGTTAAATTTTTTTTTCAATAGAAAAATATATATATATTAAAATAGGAACATTCTTATTATATGTAACATAAAAGTTCTAAAACAAATTAACCTAAAAATTAAAGCATATGTAGTATAGTAGGAATATAAGTATATATGATAGATTAATAAATCTATTATATATATAAATAATATATCAACATTTTAAAGGAATTGTATACTTAGACTAAGAAAAAAAAAACGAAAAAAAAAATAATAAAATTTATAAAAACACTATATACAAAAAAAAACATCAATTACATTTATGCAATATAAGCGAATATTCTCTAACAAAAAATGTATTTCAATCAAAAACAAAAACAACACATATATATATGTATACTATAAAAGAAACATTTTTATTATATTTAATATAACATATAACTTTTAATTATATTTAAACTAATTAACTTAAAATTAATAGAATACACATGTACGAGTAGTATAACAGATATATACGAATACCAGATAATAATATACAAATCATGTTTTTGATTTAAATGATCATTAAAAAAAAAGAAAAAAATAATGTTTGTATAATAGGAACGAGTAATGCAGTAAGATTTGATTTATGTAAAACATAACATTTGTAAAACTATATTTTCTTTTCTCATCGATCTCTACAACCACAAATAACCAGTCACAGAAAATTCGAATCCTTTCAGGAAGAATTTTCTTTTTTTAAGGGGGATGGGATGTTGTGATTCACACACCACATGATCCCAGCACTTGATATCACAACAGTCCACTTATCCAGCTGCATATGCATTTTCGGTCAAGTTCATACCCGAGTCATTCACCGAAATTCGAAGCCGCACGTACGAGTAAATATATGCCATACGTGCTGGTGTACATTCGCCGCACTACCGAAATACGACGCTGAACATGTTTCGTATTTGGGTCGATCCCAGGAAACAATTAAAGAATAATTATGAATGGGATTGCACTTACAATGTTCGGAGTGTGGAAGTGAATGACAAATGGGATGATATTTGAAACCGACAAAAGAAAAACCACCCAAGCTGCAAAATAAACTGGAACAAGCGGTGAGTGATCGTAAGTGTTATGGGAGTGGTTGCGCAAGCCGATTTGGCTACGCACAGAAAAAGGTTATAAAAGAGATACGATGCGAAAAGAAAGTCAGTTTTATTATTAGACTAAATAAAGACGACAAGGTTGCAGCGACGCTAAAGACGGCGGACCTTTAGTCATTAAAAATAACATAAAAATAATAACGTCTTTTAATTTAAACTCCGGAGTTAGACTCTTCTCTCGTTCGATACGAGAAAGCACGGTCTCGCGACGTTATAACAGATGTGTAGTATAGTACCAAAATCATCCTTTGATCCGTCTGTGTGGTTCAGCTCTGTGGTTGCATCTCTGCAGTAAATTCGTAGGACTGACTCATGCGCCAAGGAATATTTTAATTGATTCACAGCATTCAACTCGGCAGACTCGTATTTAAAAGTAACATCTTTTCTCGGCAGATTTATTGATGAATCTTCTGGAAAAGCCTGCCAGCTTTTATATTTGTTGATACAGAAAGCTGCTGAACGGCACGTCTTTCTACCCGGCCGGGCCAAATTTTACCTTCTTCGACTGTATGGCTTAAAAAGTTCAATTTTCTTTCCAAAAAACGGCATTTTCTCGACTAGAAACGCAGGTTGTATTTAGCAACCTCCGCTGAAATCATATTTAGCTTATGGACACATTCATCAGTCCTTTGTGCATAAATTATAATGTCGGCCATAAACAGCTCAATAATGTCTTAGACAATCAGATTCTGGAATACGCACTTTACTCGTATAAAGAGTACAAACGCAGCTGGCGAGTTGCAGAATCCGAACAGCACTCTATTAAACTCGAATAAACCTTGTTTTGTAATGAATGCAGTACACTTACAGCTCAACTATTCAATAGGCTACTGACTCTTCAATACCGACTTGCAGTCTTTCGAGGACGTCGACAATTAGCGGTACGGGGAGGTAATCTTTGAGCACCATTGTATGCCATTGCACCCATACACAATGCACCCAGATTCTGCGTGTATCATCAAAATTTCAACTAGATTTACGTACGATGAACTGTTCCAGCCAACTTGCTTTTTCACAACGTCGTATTCTTGCCCAACGTGCATCGAAATTTAGACACAAAATGCCAAAAAAGCGTCGTATCCGGCATTTTGCTACGGTTTAACGCCATCAGCGTGCACGGTACCAATAAAGAAACCCAATGGCAACGTTTTAGTAATACCGAGGCAACGTAGCACAGAGTGAGATTCTTGTAGATTAAGGGTGCGTAACTTGTTATAAACCGTGCTCCCGATAATTGTCACATCTGACCCTGTATCAACTAGACATGTGATTTCCATATTGCTTATCATAATTTTTGTCATACGTTGTATATCTTTTATGACTCGCAAACTTTTCGTAATTTGTGGACAGCTGGTTTAATATATGCCCTTGACCATCGCACTTAAAACACTTCGTTTGAGCTTCGCAGTCTGTCCACAGGTGGCCAGCAGACCCGCAAGTACAACAATGGATATTTTTGCCACCCGATATTTTGCCCTGTCCGGCGTTTCAATTTCATTAATATGCACGTATTCCACAAATTGCTCTTGCCACTCAGTTGTGCTGTATCCGTCATTTTCCCGCACGACTGCATGTACAAGGTGGGGCAAAAGTAATGTCATAATCTGATGTGCCATAATTTTTGCAAATGGCGTAGTTGACAGATAGAGGATTAGTTGACACCAAGCAATGGAGCGATACATATCTGAAGAACGCGTAATTATTGTTACTGCTTACTTGACCAATTTCCGGTCTGTTGGTTTAACGTGCTCGTAGTCCTGCACCATGTGCGCAAACAGTTAAGCGTTTGGCTGAGTGTCTCGTTCAAACTGAGTATACTAGAGATTTTGTAAGAAATAACCGATCCCGTATTGCTCGTTCGACCGACAATATCACTATGGTAGCCCGAAGATGCCCGAGAGGGTCCAAAAACATCGACGAGACAGCGACGCACATAATTTTGCATCAGCAGAGGTTCGTTGCGTCGAATTTTGGTGAAAGACCTTAAGATGTTCCCTTATGAAGTGCAAACTGTTCACCAATTGCTGCTTGCTGACCGTCAAGTGGGGTCAACATACTTTCATGCTCTGTCATGCAAGAAGAGGATGATTTTGTATCCAAAATCATAATAAGCGATAAAACCCATTTCCATGTGAATAAACACAATTTGTCTTTCTGGATCACAGAGACTCCACATGAAATTCACGAAGAGCCATTGCATCCCATCAAAGTGAATGTTTGATGTGGCATTTGCAGTGAAAAAGTGATTGGGCCTTATTTTTTTGTTGGCGCTGACGGGACCACTGTAGCCGTGACTGGTGAGCACTACAGATAGATGTTAAACGAGTTTCCTTTGCCGCAAGTTACTTAATTGGGTTTCGAACATTGTTGATTCCATGAGAACCGAGCAACCCCTCACACATCTCGGGCAATAAATTATCATTTTCCAGGCCGTGTGATCTCCCGTTTTAGCGGGCGCCAACCTTCTTGCTTTGGAGCTTTTTGAAGAAGAAATTACCAAATTGAAGCCAGATATTTTGCGAGAAATAATTCAAAATGGCGTAAAATGAGCACAAATGTGCATTAACTCATCACATCCAGACCAGATTTTTCAACTCAATATCACCAATTTTACACCCTCTAGTAAACATTTCGTGAAAACAGAGCCCAAATTCTTTCTTTTCTAATAAAATGGCAGCCAATTCACATTATGAGATTACTTTTGCCCCACCTTACACTTTTGTTTGTTAATTAGGCCTTATGCGTCTGTATTCTGTCCTAAATTGGCTTCCATCTTTGCAATATCAACTTTACCACCGATGTCATCTGCTTCTTCTTCCTTACCTTCGTTGTTTTTTTTTCATCACTGTTTTTGCTATTTGTGAGCGTGTGGCATATTGGGGTCTCTTTTGCACTTTGGTTCACCAACGGCGCACTTTTAAAGTTTAGACTAGCTTTGTTCAGTGAGGCTGTTCCAATCTGTTCGGAACAGAAAATCTTGCACCTACCTTCGAAGTAGAACACAATTGTGAAAAATATCAAAATCAGCTGTGCTGTACGTTTTTGACAAATCTGTGCTGTTCTGTTCTAGTTTTTCCTCACTGAACAAAACTAAAAGGTGATTTGTTTGCTGTTTGGTTTCTCAGTGTTCTATTTTTGACAGCTCACGGGTGATTCGTGACTGGCGTCAAAGTCAAACATGATCAGTTAGCATTGCCATTTAATAATGGTCGACCATTCCATGGTCGTCATAATCGACCTACTGAGTAAGCAATTCATACTGCCATACTGTCCAAATTTCGCACCAATTTCACACTATTGGACATCAAGCCACCTACCCGAATGCGTAGAGTGCGTAGAGAGGAAAATATTGCCGCTGTAACCGCTAGTGTTAATGCAGACCGTGATTTGTCCATTCGTCGTCATTCGCATCAATTGGGATTGTGATACTGAAGTGTGTGGAAGATTTTACGGAAGGATCTTGGTCTAAAACCTTAAGAAATACAGATTGTGGAAGAACAGAAGCAAAACAATCTGCCACAGCGTCGAATTTTACGGTGAGTCGACCTTAGAAAAGCTGGAGGAAGACTCGCTTTTCTATCGAAAAATTGTGGTCAGCGACAAAGCTCATTTCTAGTTGCATGGGTATGTTAATAAACAAAACTGCCGCATTTGGTCCGATGAGCAACCTCAGACAATACAAGAGCTGCCAATGCACCCGGAAAAATGCACTGTTTGGTGCGGTTTATGGTCCGGCGGAATCATTAGCCCGCATTTTTTCAAGGATGACTCTGAGAACTACATTACTGTCAATGGCGCCCGCTGTCGTTCAATTATTTCGAACTTTTTTTTTTGGTCAAAATCCACGAGCTGAACCTGGTCGACATGTGGTTCCAGCAAGATGGCGCTACACTCCACACAGCACGCGAATCGATGGACCAATTGAGAAATGAGTTCGGTGAGCACTTTATCTCTCGTTAGATCGTGCGATTCGACGTCTTTAGACTACTTGTTATGGGGATACGTCAAGTCACTAGTCTACGTCGATAGAAGCAGCATCAATTGCTTGGAAGACAATATTAGACGTGTTATTAGCGAGATATACGATACGATCGCCTACAATTTTCCCTCAGGAATATTATTGTTTTTAAAGCAAGCAAATCTCCTGTTGGCTGTATTTGCTTTGGTTTTTGCTGAAAAATGAAGCCTCAGCACAACGAATACTCCAACACATTTTTTTTAATTAAATAAGCGAAATGTAAAATACTTGACCGATTGTTTACTTTAATTAAAAATGCAGACTCGTAAGACATTTGTTAAATGTCAGAAAACTTTCTTTAAATTTAATTAATTTTATTTTTTTCCCCCGTTTTTCTATTGATAAACATCCGCGTTCAATGCTCCTTTTGATTGAAAACGTTGCAGTAGAAATGCTTTCTTGTATCGATTTCTTAAGCGAGAGGTCACGAAATAACCTTTAAGGCAACGAAACCTTCACGTGCTTACAACATTGTTTGCATTCCATTACTAGGTAACTCCTCGTTAACTGGATTCCTGTTGTTTGGAATTTTAAGAAAAAAATTCATTGGAACTTGCACTTGGGCCTGGAAAAGGGTAAAGTTTTGAACTTTTCGGAATGTACACAGGTAGTTGATACATTGGTATGAGTAGTTCATGCAAAATGAACTTAGCTCTTAACATAAATGGCATCCAGAGATGCAAGAATGCATACGAACTTACTGAACTGGCAACTTGGAGACAAATTTTCTACAGAAACTTTCAGGTAAACCACCAAACTTAGAAATTCTGTTTTGAAAAGTAAAAAGTACGTTTGAAGAGTTGACAATGCCAAACATTATTTGAAATACTTCGAAACGTAGACGTGATGATGAATCTTAAAAATGTTTTTCATTGAATTTGCATAGATTTATCTCGGATCTCGGATGCGGTTAACTGCCTAGAGATGTCTTTCTGATAGGTTTAAAGACAGGGAAGTTGTAGAAGAAGTGCATCACATGTTGGTACCTGCAGCATCTGCAGAAATTCTTGTGAGGAATGCTCGATCGTACGTGTGTCTTCGAATTACACAGTGCACCATGGTATGCCGTGATTAAAATTGTGGGTTGGAAGATATCTTCTCTCCTGAGGTTGGTCACCACTCCTGATCGCTTAGAATCGATTATGGGTCACATTAGTCTAGATGTCTCACAATTGTCTCGAAAATTCCAACTGTGACTGGCACTTGAAAATGTGGCATTAGTTTGGCACATTTGTTCCTAGGAATTCTAGTCTGTCCAGCTGTCTCAAACATCTCTCAAGTGTATCGGAACTCAGCGAAGTCTCATGTCCCTAACAACTCTCGTGTTTATGGTATTCGAAGTTAGACAACTTAACTATTTATATATTTATACCTGACTTCGGTATTGAATTCAGGTTGAGCTAAGTGGCAGTTATACGAGTATATACATATGTACCTGGCAATCCCCGAATTAGCTAGTCGTACCTTTATATAGTGGATCTCTGTACAGATTAACCTCCCTTGCTCCGCTACCCGTGAGATCCCATATGGAATTTAAAATCTCTAAAAAATTCAATTACAAAATTCGAAATTCAATGCGGTGACTATATGCGACTATCGGCAAGGCTCCTGCAACATCGAGTAAAGGCAAAACTTGCCCAAGCCAGGGTGCGCCTTCTAAAGGCAAGCACAACGAGGCCAACTCTACAAAACTCTCAAGAAGTGGCAAGACAAGTGGCGACAGGATTGCTGCAAACCGTGATCCAACCATTTCCTCCACCCCAAGTTTGTGGCAATCCATGGCCTTCCTGCTGCTACTAAATCCCCTCATAAATCTAAAGACGAATTAGAGTGCTCTACACAACATTCCGAAATGCCGCGCGCATAATCAAAACCTCCGGATCCATTCCGGATGACGAGAGAACTGCGGACATGAGGAACTCAACAAAGTGGGCCATCAATATCTTAAAAGAGCGATTACCCATTATTCTGAAGAACGCTGAGAGACTCCTCCATCGCCAAAGATCGTTGAAGAAAACCGCGCCCGGTTCCAAAAAGCCACAGAATTAGAAGCGCGAAAAACTCCCAAGTGCCCTCCAAAGTTATATCTCTGAGGTCTTTTAGCTAAGTCCTAGAAGGCGCAATAACAATGCCGGTGATAGATAAAAGCAAAGCCGATGGTTCAATTGCAAATGAATGGTGACAGTTGGTCAAGTTAAAGCTTTCGGGAGCTTCTTGGCCATCATGCGAGAAAATCCCAGACAACCGCCCGTCACAAACGATGCTGCCTGGTATCAAGGATACGTCGAGCTTATGGCTTGCACCGATCAAAGATCTCTCGACCTTCACACAAGAGCCTGTGGTGGTTGTGACTAAAGAGGCTATCCCTAGTGCACCTAGAACACGCACCTGGATCCCAGTGGAACGTTTCTCCACAGAATATAGTACATTGTGCAGATTATTAGACTGATCTGCGATCCCTCCAACTCATGACTGGAAAGCACTTCCTTAATCCTCTAGCCCAGACTAAGGGCATGATTTAGTTCGGATTCAAGTCTATATCTCTAAGGATTTACAAAAAGCATGAGCCGGATACTGATAAGGAAGGAGGTTGCTTTAATTGAAATAGGATAAAAAGCCTAAGATCCTTGAGCGTCGATCTCCTTTCCTGAAATGGATATCAATGACTCCAATCTTTCGAACTGACAGTCTCCACCTTTGGCACGCTCTTGGAAATGGAAGCCAACGACGAATCAAAAAGATCGCCTTTACGATCAGGGTATGATGCTGAGACCTTGGCCATACTTTCAAAATCGGAGGACTCAAATGACAACGAAATTATCGGAAAACTGATTGAACAAAATATTCTACGCTGAACTCTTAAGCCCCCCATATAACACCAATGAGCTCGACAGGATTTTACCTTTTTCCTGCCCTCTTGCTCAACCAAGAGGCAAGAAAACGCTGTACCGATGAACTTCAGCACTGGGATCTCTTAGAAACGCTTGTAGGAAACCTTTTAACCAAGCAAAAAGCACAAAAATGGTAAAAGACTGCGGCTAATATAAGGAATCCCTCAAAATATGTAAAATTGAAAGCTACAGTCGTGAAGGTCATCCTGTGGCGAACTAAGAGAAGCCTCTGAGGCATCGCGGTTAAGAAAAATCTACCCTACAAATCTTACGATGCCTAGCTGTTTGAAAAACCGTTGGCTCTTGGACAACCTCAAGTGGTGAATCACTTGAAAGCCATTGAGAGCAAATGTGGCTTTCAACCTCGCACCATTCACTGGCTATTCGTGTTGGTTATAATACCGATACTCACCTACGGGATGGTTGTCTGGTGGACGGGCTTAGACAATGCAGCTAACTGCAATAAACTAATCAAAGTCCAAAGGATAGCATGTCTGTACATAAGCGGAGCCTTACACGCTATTCCGTCCCCGACACTAGATATTCTGTTTTACTTGACATCCCTCGATATATTCAGCACGCAAATGGGTGCTAACGCAACTATTCGCCCTAAAACGACTACACAGTGGACAAATTAATTTTTTGGGTACACAAATATCCTTAGTGTACTAGGAATACTTCCAGAGAACATCGAGAAACCAACATTGGTTTGACAAAGACTTTCATGCAAGCATCCCCTCCAGATCTTTCCGGAAAGAAGATGTTTTCAGTGACGACAAGCCAATCCGTTTCTATACGGATGGATCCAAGACAGATAGAGGGACTGGGGGCTTAGCCTAAGCTTCTCCTTTCGCCTTCCCAATCACTGCATCGTGTTGCAGGCGGAAATTTTTGCGATTAAAGAAGCTCTATCCTGTCTGAAGAAAAACGTGATACCTGCAAAGGATATCCGCATCTTTTCGGATAGTCAGGGCGCTATTATGTCCCTGGACTCAATCTCACAAAATTCTAAAACCGTCCTTGACTGTCGATCATTCAGTTTAACCTTCACCTATGTCGGATTCCGGAACACAGACACAATCCACGAAATTGTAGGGCCGACGAACTCGCCAAAATTGGAAACACTCTACCTACGTAGAGGTAGCATGGGTACACCAATCGCTACTTGCAAACTGACACTAAAGCTGGATGCTATTATTATGGAAGAACACACCAAACAAATCTGGCCAAAGCTGGACACCGTATTATAAGCAAGCATGCAAGAAGGCTTGACTTCTGAAGAAGCTGCATGGACGAGGAAGAAGAGGAGACAATCCACCTAGTCTGCATATGTCCAGCTCTCCCTCAAAGAATGAAACTTGGATTAGAAGCTTCGAAGTAGGCCTTAGTGGGTTAGTTTTTCCAACAGCCACTCTAACCTAACTTAACCTAACCTAAGTGGTGGTTTTGTAAATAGCTGATACGTCCGAAGACGTTAAAGTAGATTTTCAGCTTCTAAAACGCCAGTGATGGTTATGCATCTGTTTCTGTTTTCTTTATAGGAAAAGCAGTAGCATTCCCCGAGAAATTCAGAGAGAAGTCATTTAACTTGGATGATGATGCAGGGTATCTAATGGACTGGCTCCGTATGCATAGGGCTCAGTATGGAATGAAACACACCTACCCATCATGACCTCAAAAACATAATATGCGTTTTGAAATTGAAAAGTACAATACCTCCTACAGCGACTTTTGCAAAAAGATCAAAACACAGTGAAACCAGCAGACTGGTCAAAGGCTTTCAAATGAATACATCAATCAAACTGGAAATAATTTTCAAATCTGATGGTACTAAGTTAGCCATAGAGACGCTTAGTTCGAAACTCATTTCCTAGGTAATATGATCTAAATCGGCTCACAGGCGGCAAAAGGGCTTCAGTGTGTTCCGCTGGAAAGTGAATTTATTTGTTAGTAATAGCATCACGAACATACCAAGGCTTTTTGGAGTATTTTGCGGGTACACATCCACTTTGCCTTTATAGTTGATAGTTCGTTGATTAACTAGTCCAGGTGAGCAAGCTAAACCCGATATAAATGTGAAGCTTCATTTTCATAAAATTAACTCGTCCAACTTTCCGATAACTCGTCAGTCCTAAGATTTCGTGGATCTTCGAATAGATTTTTCTCATCACGTTTTTTGTTGTCATGTGTTAGTATTCTTCGGATAAGGATGAGCCCAAACTACCCAGACAAACTACTGCCACTCCCAGCAACACCAAGAATCTGTAGCCATCTGTCTGGCATCCTTCTTCCGAAAAATTAAAAATGACCTGCACCTGAGCTACGAGTAGGTTGTTATGCGAATGCATACTCTGTCTAATACGCAACATTTCTACTAACGCGGAAAATCTTGTATAAATCTCAAAATACAGCAGGTAAAATCCACTTAACGAAAAGGAAAACGCTTTTATGAGACTATTTAGTACTTACTTGCTTCCTTTCAAGGCCTCATTTCACCTTATCCGATCGCATATAACCAGCTATGCCGCTAAAATATAAATTAAAGCGAAAATTAAGCTCTGGCTGAGGATGCAAATAGCGCACTAAAAGTCTCAGTCCTTTTAGTTTTGACATAGGAGAAGAGAAGATAGACACGAATTGAGCTCCATGTATGCAAAATCTTCCCAGACTGATCTTCAAAACCTGGTAGCTAAAATTGAACAAAAGGGAATATCTATTTTCATTTTCATTGAATTTTCAATTGAAACACAATTTTGTACAGCGCATGTGTAAATCAGCCAAATTACTCACCCAATTTGTGACTTAAGGCAATGCTGGCCATTTTGCGATCGACGTAAGATACTACTTTGGTGTTATGGATATCCGAGCGCTAGTAGCAGCTAACAACGATCTTGACCATTATGTTAAAGTCAAAATAGGATGGGGATATCCGTAACAGTGACAACCCAGCGAGATACTGTAAGTAAATTCAACGTCGAACGGCTGCAATCGCAAGAGGCCACGAGGGGCTCTTCCGACAGACAAACTTAGAAAAAACAGCGGACCCACAGAGGCTCTCGTGCACTGCGAGTAGAAAAAATAAAATAACATAAGCTCCTCAGAAGAAAAAATAAAAGAGGACGAGAAGCGCTCAATTAGCGTTCCTTACTTCCTTAAAGAGGTGCTATCAGACGAATAAAGTTCGGAAGTTTTTCCAAAAAATTAAAAGAAAATACCAAAACTGGAAGGCCCGAAAAAAACTCTTCAAGAATGGAGAAGGAAACTTTATAGTAAAACCACAGTCTGTGCTGAGAATTTAGAAAGGAGGTTTCTGCAGGCTGTTAAACAGTGATGAACAATAACGTCCCGCCATGACTGAAAATGAACCATTCAAACTTGACGAAGACAGGCAACATTTCCGACTACCCGACTAATAGCAATTTCCTAGTCCGCTGGACCGATGGCTTAGCTACATACTTGTTTCAAGTAGCAACGTACCATACATCAACTCATCTCCAAAACCTTGGTCAACGAAAATATGCCCAAAAATTGGAACCTCAGTATTGCTTGGCTGAATTTGATGAATTGAAGAATTTGATTTGAGGCCCGGGTCAACGGCGGACAGTTTATTGGAATGTTTAATACAAATATATAACTTAACAAACTAAACTTAAAACTATGAATTATAACTACTTAGACTAAGACCTAATGACGGGAAAAATGGTTCTTCAGGGAATTTCGAAGGGCTAAACTACTGCAGTGGAAATCGAATACTTGACATATATGAAATGTTTCACGTAGCATTCGACACAGTGGGTCGTTGAGACCACAAGTTTTAGTGTGATTATTCGGACGAATTAGGTGGACAGATCTTAAATGACACGGGTTGGTGTTGATGGGGATTTGGGTGAGTATTGTGGGACAGTCGATGATGCCGGTTAAGAGTTAGTGGATGAAGAGAATACCGCCGGACTTCCGACGTTTTTCCAAAGACAGGAGATCGGGTAGTTTGAGTCGATTAACATAGGGGGGTTAATGGTAGCCTACTTAATGCGAAATCTCCTTTGGACAGCATCAATGCGCAGAACTTGTAAATCGTAGTAAGGGGACCATATCTGGCTGGGACACTCGAGGAGTGGACGAACAAAGGTTATCAAAGGATTTAGTGACATAGGGGTCACAGAATTCTTTTGACCATCGTTTGACAAATCCGAGAGCGGAGTTAACTTTGCTAATTGCGGAGTCATATGGGTGCGAAAATTGATCTGTATATCAATTTTCGCGAGTCTCGCATTGAAGTAACTGCAGCTACTTTTTGATTTGATAAATAGTAGGTGCGGGTTGAAAGTTTCAAACGCCTCCGGGAGTAAGAAATGGCTTGGAATTTTTCTATGTTGAGCTCGAGAAAGTTTTATCAAGATCATATCTGTAAAGGTTGAGAGTCAGAGAGGCTTGAAAGCTGTCTGTAGATTTTCATATCATCGGCATAGATAGATAGGAGGGAGTGCTTTGTGGCATTAGCAACATCGTTAATATTCAAAATAAAAATTAATGGACCAAGATGACTGCCTTGAGGAACACCTGAAGTGGCGAGAATTGGGTCAGAAAACGGACAAGATAGTAGCGTTTTTTAATGTAGGAATTAACCCAAGAGGTCAGTCTAGGTTCGAAACCAAGATAGTTGGTTTAATTGGCGATAATTGGTGATAAGTGGGTGGAGACGGTCTAATTTCGAAAGAAGAAGTTCACGCTCAAGAGCAAAACAGTTCATGGTGTCGGATGTAAAAATCAGATCTGGTTTCCGACCCATGAAGTTAGAAATTGGGTTTATTTGAAAAAAGCCAGAGTTTGTGAGACAATCTGTGAAGAGGATTTCTTTGTCAGAAGCTGCATTTGTGGCAACAAGATAGAATTCTTCATCCGAGTGAGTCAATTGGTGATTGGGAGATTAAAATCAGCGAGAACAATGATTTCATCACGGGGGTCTGTGATTTCAAAGAGGGAATCGACCACATTAGTCGCGAGCTGACAACTGTGTATTGGTTAGGAAGGCGGACATAGCAAGAGAGGATATAAAGTTTGTGTTTGGAGGGAGTACCTTTAACACAGATGAATTCAAAATCGGCCATAAATGACTTTTTCACGAGCTCAGGATTCACATGAACTTTGATTACCAGAAGGACACCTCGTCCTATAGAACCATCATTGTTATCACGTCTGAATCCTTGATATTCGATTAGTTTCGGTTAAAGCAAAAATATCATACGGCAGCATTTGAAAGTTGAGATAAATAAAAGATGTTTTTGTACGCAGCCCTCTCACATTTTGGTAGTACAGTGATAAGCTATTGTTTGCTGGATTATGGGGCGTGTGAGGGACGATAGTAATTTTTAAAGCTAGAGCGCGTTTTTTGAAGATGCAAGAGACGTTTGGAAGAGACATGAGAGGCGTATGAGGAGAGATCGTTATCGACGTCTATAGAAGAGATACTGAAATTGTTGTGAAAATTGGCAAACATTCGTCGAAGATCTTTGGGATCAGTGCGGAGTTCTTCCTGTTGGATTGAAACCATGAGATTTGTACGAGTTGTAACATCAATGCAGATAGAATCGGGCTTATCGTGCAAGTAAGCAAGGTAAAGTCGCACGTGTTGATATAGCTAACGGTCCCTCGGTCGGGAAAGGACATAGCGACTGTCATTTCCCACATCAGCTAGCTTCTTGGTTAATTTAACTGCTGGAAGGTAGATCCTCTGAACTGTGCCAATGGCAGGGGAATAAGTATCCTCAATATCGCGTATAAAATTCTTTCTGCCGTATTATGTGAACACTTACGATTCTTCGTCAGCAGCCTGGCTTTCCTCTATCAGTGCGGTCTCAGGCCAGGAAAGTCCGCTATCGATCAAATTTTCACAATACCGAAACCTTCAATATCATTAAATTCTTAAACAAAAGCGATGCGTTGTCATGTGGTTTTTCAGCAACGGTCATGAAAGAATTGTCCGAATATCGCGAGCCAATTCCAGAGGTACCATCCGCATACGCGGACGACATTAACGTCATGGAAAGAATACAGCGAGCTGTCGATGAAGCACATAGCAAATATGGGTTCGTTGACCACTAAGAAAAGCATGTACCGTCAATAAGGAATGACACACGATATCGACTCCTAGAACAAAACGTCACGATGGACAGCTACAATTTTGAGGTATCTACCTACCCTACGGCTCCGCTATTAACTTCGACAACAACACCAATGAAGAATTATGTGGAGAATCACTCTTGCTAACAGCTGCTTCTTCGAAGTCCTGCTTTATGGTGCAGTACCTTGGAAATTGACGAAAGCGGTGGAAAATACTCTCGGACACGCAGAAAGAAGAATTTTTCGAGTTATTTTCGGTCGCGTTTGTGTTAATGAACAATGGAGGAGGCCGTTCGATGCCGAACTTGTGAGAAAAGCTCGGATAGGCCGGTTTAAATGGCTGGGACACATTGAACGCATTCACACTCGCGCCACAGCCCAGAAAGTTTTCAAACCCAACCCCGAGCAACAACGCAGTAGAGAACGATATTTTCTTAGGTGGCTCACACAAGTGGAAGGAGACCTCAGATTGAAGGGAACTTGCAACAGACAGCGCTAGCTGAACGCCCTGTTAGCACTATAGAGCCATCTGTTAGTGTGTAAGGCAATGCTGTCTATATTAGTTGATCGACTACCTGTTGATGCATTCTTTAGTCCTGCCTCTGCCATATCTTGCCTAACGACTATTTGTTCTATTGCTATTAATAGCAGTACTCCGTCTTTCATAAGAGCAAGTAAGAAAATGTCAACACTCAGATCGGAGGATGACAAACTAGCATTTACTCCACGTAAGTAAGCATGCATTTGTGTTCCAAGCGGGTGCATAGTTGAAAAAGTGGAAAATATCTGCGTCTGTAGGAGAACTGGAGCCAAACGCTGAAAAAACCTCCAAGCTACCATAATTTGAAAATGAATAACTTCTCCACACGTACCACGAAAGAATAACTCACGTGTCACTTCATGCTTTTACTTAAAAGTAAATAGTAAGGATGGAAGGCACGTAGAGGTCCTCACGAATAGAGAACTATGCAAAACCGTGCAACATTCAAGTACTTTTTAGATAAGAAAATTCCATACTGCACACATGTATCTCCTTTATTTCATGCAAACCTTCAAGTCCTATTTTTTTTAAAGTGTCCCTTGATGTCCTCTACTGCTGGACTAAAAGAGTCTTATACTTAGTTGCAATATTTCAAACGTTAATGCCAAATAAGTTTACACCAATGCCCTTCGATTCACCCACATTTAACGTGTTTCCTTGAAACCACTAAAAACGAATTAATTTTCACTTAAGATACTAAAACCGTTACCTATTAGAGTGCACTTCGATTACGATCCTTTGTGTTTCCTTTCCAATTCCAATTTGTCTTCATCTTTTCATCGCTCTTGCTCCTCAAGTAACTTGCACTTACTCGTAATCTATAAGAAAACGTCTCCTCAAAGTACATATCCGAACGAGTACTCGTATCTACAACTCAGCAGAGGATGGAAACCATTTGATTATCATTTAATCAGACACTTTGAAAATTTAAACGACGATAATTCAATTCGAAAGCCACTCTCTGAACGCTGCACCTACGAGTATGTATGTGTCCGTACCGTACTCATGAAATATCCATTGCGCGTGAGCTTCGTGTTTTGTCGCCTTTTCACGGTACTTTGCTGCCAGAAAGTATCTCGAACTACGAGTAAATCAGGTTAAATGAATTGAAAAATTATGTAAATTGACTAGTTGAAGTGGACAAAGGCAATTTATGTGATGAAACTAAATTTCCCAGGCATCCTGTTTTGATGACTTGTATTTATCTTGGCTTTGACACTCTCATGGTTAATCCCAAGATTATGCCATGTCACGACGACCGACCGGTGAATCAACCCTCCTCGGAGGACACCTTTTTAATCGATTATTGATTTTTGAAAATCTCCCACTCAATGATATCTCGCTCGGCCCTTTTTTTTCCTTTGATATTGGAATCACAAATACGTTCGGCTCTGGCGTGGATTGTTTATTAGGGATAGGCACGCGCTGATTTCATTTGACAGATATTCAATATTTCCAAGAATAGAAAAGTATTTGTTCCAAAGTCTGAGTACAATAATTGGGTGTTCATATATTACATCAAAGGTGATTGGATCCGTATCTACAGTGATATTTGTACCCTTAATGGCGTAATGAGGCACGTTCCCGAACCACTGGCGGAATAATTACCAGTCATTTGGTTCAATTATTTTAATGTTGAGATACGATTGCTCGTGGAAATAAAAAAATAAATACTTATACGAGTACTATTAACAAAAGGGAACTTCCGTATTTATTTGGAAAATAATATGCTACCGGGAGGAACCCATACAAAATAAGGTAACACTGTGGATACCCCAGTATATGGAGTAATGTGTTCACCTCTGTTGGCATGGCAGTAGAGATTTATTAAGAAGAGAAACAATACTTGAGTGAACCACTAATAAGTCAGTCCCGGCCTTATTGAAGAAAGTCGAGTAAGTAACCGTTTCACAACAAACTCCTATCACCGAAGCTACAATTGAGCTGGATAACAACACAAACTGCGAATGCTTCCTTTTTATAATGGTGCGCGTATAAGGGATTTTATGTACCCTTAAGATGTTTGCATATAGCTCAGGCGAAAAGAAGTTAGGGAGGAAAAAAGAGAGGTACCGATGTGCATTGGTTTTAAATGTTTGCAAGTTATAGTGGAAATAAAGAGCGCGGCAGTGCATTCCATAAGCAAGTTGTACGGCTTAGGAAAAAATCACGATATTTCAAAGTGCGTCCGAATACTCACAGCGAGTGTTACGGCTAAAAGTTAGAAGGGGTGGAATGCTACTGGCAATTTCGGTGGAGCACTGCTGGCGAAAATAGCGATAAAACAAGGTGAGACAGGAGACATTACGTTTGTGTTCGCGGGTTTTGAATGAATGTGTAATATTGTCATCACCTATGAGTTTTATCGCATGATTATGGACCTTATCTAGCAAGTGCAAAGGGGTCTTAGGAGCACCTGACCAGATGTAGACATTGTACTCTTTTGGGAAGATAAACGCCTTATATATTGAGGTCAGCTCAGAGAGGGTGAAATATTTCTTACATCGCATAGACATTTCGCGGCATTTTTGGCGACATCGGATATGTGCTCATTCCAACCTACATAAGTTGTTATTGTCACAGATACCGAGAATAGATAGTTTTTCGGTTCCGATGATGGAAGTGCCATTCATGCATACTGGCTGTGTGTTTAAATTTCGCTTTAACGACAGCATGCAGCTGTTTTGGAAACATTAAATTCCACGCTGCCGTTCCCGTTCTACAGCCAAAGAGCAGGGACGTGAGTCCGGGAACGAATATGAAAAGCAGAGAGAACTGTCATCAGCAAAGGAATATATTGGATTAGAAGTAGCAGACAATAGATCATTAATGAAAATTAAAAAGAGTGTCGGAGACAGAACAAAGCCCTGGGGTATACCAGCATTTATTTTGTGAATATCAGACTTGAAACCGTCCAAAACAACTTGAATTGAACGTTCCGAAAGGTAATTTCTAATCCAATGAAGAAGAGAGTCGTCGATCCCAAATGCACGCATTTTCGACAAAAGAGCCTGATGCAGACTCTGTCAAATGCCTTAGAAATATCAACTATTTTGCTTTCGCCAGGTTGATGTATGCTTTCATTCGTTCTTTCGTTTGCTCAGAGAGACATAGTATTAAATCACGGGTGGACCTGCTGCTACGAAAACCCTATTGTTGGCCATTGAGAAGATTTCGTATTTCGAGATATTTCATGAGGTCACGGTTTATCAGTGTTTCCATGAGCTTAGACAGAAGGGACGTAAGTATGATGGGTGTATAAGAGGAGAGAGAAGACTCGCCTTTTTTACGACGTGTTGGACAAATGCTCTTCTGTTTGGAAAGAGCCCTAAAGAGTAAGATTGATAAAAAAGTTTTTGCCAGCATTGAAGAACACCTCTTCAGAAGAAGGAGAGATATCTGAACCAGCGGATTTATGTATGTTGAGATCTTTAAGTACTCTTGCTACTACACGAGTGCCAAAGTAGATTCGTCCCATTGAAGATTCGAGGCACTCTAGAGTAGGCGGAGACAAAGCACAATCTGGAAGTGCTGAACTAGCCACAAAATGTACATCAAGCAGATTGGCCTTGTCGAAAGAGCTAACAGCTGGAATTTCATTGTGAATGAGCGTGGGGATGAGACAGAATTTCTGGTGTTTTTCACAAACGGCCTCAAATGTTGGTCGTATTGAAATATCACGCGCTTAAGAAAGACGTTGCAGTCATTCCTTGCTCGTTTAAAATTTTTCGGTTTTCTTCGGTCGGGTTGATCTTGAAAGACCGAAAAATAATTTCTCTAAACCTGACAGCCTTCAATCATACCTTGCATTTTCTTTTGGTTTGATACTCTTCATCCGATGAGGGATAAAAGATCTGTGTCTGTGTTCATATCAGCAGCGGCATCCACATCGTTTTCGAGGAATCATAACGACCAGTGAAAATTCCTAAAAAGCTGTTAAGACCGCGCCAGTTGGCTTTCTCATATTGCCATACGGTTCTTTAAGAAATCTTTTCTCTAAGTGTGTGGTAGGTGTACTAGAAATAAACTGATATAATACAATGTTCCGACAAGCCTAGAGAGAAAAGCACACCAACAGTGTATTATACTTATCAGGGTGAGTAGTTGAAAACAAGTCAAGGGTGTTGGCGGTATGACTATGTATAAAAGTCTGGTGTTCATGTGGGCTCATTTGCAAGCTGGGTCAAGTTGTTTTCCGCAGCGAACATCTCAAAACACCGCCCATCGGGTGTTGTCTGTCCAGAATGTCGAAGCCATATATTGAAATCGCCAGTAATAAGGATTTCAGGTGAGGATGCAGGGATACAATTCTTTGAATGGAGTCTAATTGCGCATCGAACTCGTTAATGGTCCATCATCGGTGCAGTGACGAATGGCCCAAAAAAATACTTTGTTGGTTGCTTTGATGACTTCCAGTGGTCTAGCATATATCCAGTTGTGATGCAGAAAGTACATGGCTATGTAGAATCTTAACTACTAGACTGGCATACCACCCTGATCACAAAGTTCCCGAAATTTATTCAGAAATACTGTCCCCTTCAAAGCAATCCCCATTGACTGCAACACATCTATGCCAGCGCTTGATCCAATCCTCGAAACATTTTTTATATTCGGTTTTCGTTATGTCCATCGGCTGCTGAAACGCGTCCCCGTAGTGGTTTTTTTACTCAATTGAACAGTAAGAAGTCACAGGGAGCCAAATCAGGTGAATTCTGTGGCTGTTGGATGGTATTTAATTCAGTTTTCGTCAAAAAGTTACGAATAATGATGGCACTATGCGACGGTGCGTTATCATGGTGCAAGATCCACGAGGTTTTTGCCCACAATTCTGGTCTCTTTCGGCAAATTCCTTCACGCAAACGTCTCATGATGCCCAATTAATACTCTTTGTTTACTGTCTGGCCTTCTGGCAAAAATTCATGATGCGCTACACCGTTGTAATCCATGAAAACCATGAGCATTGCCTTCTTTTTTGACTGAAAACGACGTGATTTTTTGATCCCGGCTCATTTGGTGAATGCCATTCACTTGCCAGATGTCTGGATTGCGTATTTCGTCATAAACCCACGTCTCGTCCCCAGCAATGATCCTTTTGATGAATGTGGGATCGGATTCAGCCTCGCAAATAATCTCTTTTACGACGTCAACACGGTCGCCTTTTTGCATGAAATTGAGGTCTTTTGGCACCAACTTTGCTGCTACACGACGGAAACCCAAATCATTAACCAAAATGTCTTGGACTGATCCATAGGCAATGTTCAAGTCCTTCGCTATCTCTCTGATGGTTAATTTGCGGTTATTGACCAACATTTCTTTTACTTCATCAATGTTTTCGTCGGTTTTCGATGCCAATGGTCTGCCACTTTTGAACCGCTCGTGCCACTGGTAAACGACCGTTTTCTTTAGAGAATCGTTGACGAAACACTTTTCCAACATTTCCAACGTTCGCGCACCATTAAATACGTTTTTCACGCAAAATTGAATACAAGTTCGTTGTTGCAAATATAAATCCATTTCTAAAATTGATAGATGTACTCTTAGCCACGTAACTTTTGCAAATGTCAAGCTATGACGCTAAGATTTAGAGGGACAGAACTCAAATCGGAACAATGGGAGCGCTACACGGTGGTATGTACATACCAAACAGTAAGAGTAGCCAGTATGCAAAAAATCGAAAAAGGTGACTGGACTAACCCTAAGAGCTTCAAACTAATCAGTTTTATTTCCTACATGTTGCTCAACCATGCTCTCCATACTGCGCGAAACGGCCTTGCGTTTCGTAAGAGTTTATTAGCGCGGAACATTCTGCAAGACTTCGCGTCAAAATCTGGTGGGCATAATTGACGGCGCGCTGCCTCAGTCGGAGCACAAGTTTGAGCTTTTGGTTGCATTGAAAAGTTCTCTTGCCTCTTTCCTAATGCATTGTATATCTTTAGTCCGCTAGTGTGGGAATTTACTGGATTTCTTAACATTCGTAGGACATGCTTGGTTAAAAGCCTGAGTGAAGATCATCCACAGTTTTTCAGTTTTTTCCACATATCAGTGAACGATATGTCTGAAGGTAACTTCCAGTCACTTACGGCAAAGACCTTATCTAGCACCTGTCGTCTATTAATCGTCTGTTGGTTACCGCGGTTGGCGATTAAAAGATTATGGTCAATTACATATTGGAATAGGAACTCACCTCGAGAGTTTGTGCCCATGCTGCCCAATTGTATTTATATGATCGGAGTTAGCATCAAATTCGATGACTACATCGTACCTTTCCTGCTCTACTTTGTTGATAAGTGAGCTAAGTATTGCTAGAGGGGGTCCGTCAGTCCATTTATATAGCATGTATGTTGAGGCTAGCTTGAGTAGTGGTTTGTTTGTCCACTCATAGCTGACTACTGACTGATCGTGATTGCTTAGGAGCCTGGCGCTGACCTGGCCGCCTTACAATGGTGAAGATTTATTTGTACTATCTTCGGTTTCCTACCTAAGGCGATTGGTAAAGTTCTGATCTTGCATCAAGCTATCCCAACCCGGACCTAGTAGTTAGCTTTGCATAGTAGTGGCATAGGTAGATTGTGGCTTCATTTAACCACTTCCATGCCATTTTTGGTATTGTTTTCCATTTCAATTACCCCGCAATCTTTTCTGCTAAGCTCTGAATTGAAGTGTCGGAGTTTGCTTTCTATCCTGTCCATCCGTATGTAGGGACTAAGAATGTTCAACTGTCCTTTATGTCTGATGAGATCCATGAGTTCAGTTCCAGTTCCAGGCAAAAAAGTTGCCAACATGCGTATACAACATCTCTCCTTTTAAGATTAACGATACATATATCGGCAATCAGCCGAGGTTCGCATGTCCAAGTGTTGTGTTGGTTTCCGTGATAGCACATCTCTAGGTAAGTTATCTTCCTGTTGAGTGGAGCTGGTCGATGTCAAGGTTTTGTTGCATAGTCGATTGTCCTCAAGCTGAGCTTCTTGAAAAGCTGACGGTGGTGAATGTACAGCCATATCAACACTCTCTTATTGAACTGGATCTTCGAGATCGAACAAGTGAATGATATTAGGATCTCTAGATGCACCGTGTCTCAAACGAAGTTGGTTTATGTGTCGGCGCCAAGTTTTATCTCCCACTTTAACTGCATACATAACAGAGCCAATTTTTTTTAATATTTGACCAGGCAACCAAGGCTTCTGATTGTTATAAGATCACCATTATAAAAGTTTCTTTTTCTTACCCCGCGTTTGATATTGTATTGTCGTTCCATGTTTTGATTTCTTTGAAGTGTTGCTTTAGATCCTGACGACGGACGTAACAAATCCAAATGTGCTTTCACTTTTCTCCCCAGCATAGCCCCTGCTGTTGGCTGTGCGGTTGGCTGTGTAGACGGGTATTCCTTTTTTCTATCCAAAAATGGCCAACAACGGCTAGTGATCAGTACGCAAAGTAAAATGTAGTCCATAAATCATCCAGTGAAATTTCTTCACACAAAAAATAACCGATAACGCCGCTTTTTCTGCTTGGCTATAGTTTTTCTCGGTTGGAGTTAGGGATCTCGAAGCGTGAGCAACAGCCTTCGTGGAACCATCAGCGAGTGAGTGCATTATAACACCACCTATACCGTCTTTCGAAGCATCGCCTGCGTTGATAATTTGTTTGGTCGGGTCAAAATGCACCAGCAAGAGCTCAGACGATAGCACCTCCTTAGCTTTTTTAAAAACAAGTTGACAGTCTTTTGACCAAATGAATTTAGAATTCTTTTGGAGAAGTTTGTCTAATGGAGCCCTGATCTCTCGCATGTTATTGATAAATTGGCCGTAAAAATTTAGCATTCCCAAAAATGAACGTACCTTTGAAACATCTCTGGGCTCTGGCATCGATTGAATTGCTTCCGTTCGGGTCGCGCTCAGGTCTTCTTATGTGTTGGTCCACAATGAACCCCAAGTATTTCACTGCATTTTTTGAATTTTACCCGGAATCCCCACTCTTCTAATCTCTGTATAACTTCGTTGAGTTTTCCTTTGTGTTCAGCCAACGATGTCGACGCAATGAAGATGTCATCAATGTAGCTTCCTGCGTTCTTGATAAAAGCTAGAATAGCGTTCATTATGTTCCCAAATGGAACTCGTGTGTAACGTAACAGCCCTTGATGTGTGTTTATTGTCAACAGTTTTTGTGATGATTCTTCCTCTTTTACCTGCAGGTAAGCATCTGACAAATCAATAACTGAAAAATATTTACCTCCAGATAGTGTAGAGAAAATATCCTCAGTTAATGGCAATGGATATTGGTTGGACTGCAATGCGTTGTTCAGTCCTGTAGCAAAATCGGCACAGATTCTAACGTCAACATTTGCTTTTTTTACAACTACTATCGGGGCAGCCCACTTCGAGTACTCAACAGGAATGAGTACGCTTTGTTTTACAAGTCGGGCTATTTCTGCATCAATTGCTGGGAGTGACGCATATGGCACTAGTCGCTTCGGCTTAAACACAGGAACTGAGCTAGGCTTAAGATGTAGAACTGCTTCCGCCTTTGAACATAAACCCAAGGAACCGTCAAAAACATTTGCATACTTGGATTGGAGGTTAGCTACCTCATTCTGCAGCCACATTGAAGAAAATTCCATTGATTGTTGATGGGTTTTTACTTGAGCACAAATAGAATTGATCTGGACGTCAGACAACTGCAAACCTTCGATCCAGTCTATAGCTAAAATATGTAAATTTGGAGTTTTAGATGCGTTTAAAAGATCCGAGTTTTTCCCAGGACTCTTCTGATATTATCGTGATATCAGATGCTGTATCGATTTGAAGTCAAACTGGCTTGCTGTTCATATACACCACGATGTATTTTCGATGTTGCTCGTATTTCACCTTAGAGACTAAGTAAATGCTGTTGACAAAACATATCCCAAAATATAAAACCGATTTGGCCAACTGGGATCTATTTAAGAAAAAACTTGAACCATACACCTGCAATCTACCTCCAACGAACTGTATAAACCATGAGGCTGCTATCCTACTTAAAATGATCCGTAGCGCTGCAAATGACTGCATACCGCAGACATCCTCAGTAACATTCAACCGAATTGTGCCTTGGTGGAACCAAGAACTATCCAGGTTAAGAACGGTAAAATTCAAAACTTGGAGGGTTTTTAGAAAAAAAACCCACTCAAGTTAACCTCTTAATCTACAAAAAAAGCCAATGCCCTTTTTAGAAGAACTCTAAAAAACAGCAAACTTAATAGCTTTGCCCAATTCACTGCGTCAATTAATCCAAAAACACCAACGAGTACGGTTTGGCAAAGAATCAGATCTCTCACGGGTAGTGCCTCCCCTGAAAATATTTTGTCAATCCACACACCCACAGGAGCTATAACTAGCACTAAGGAAATCAGTAACCACTTTGCAGACACTTGGTCCACAAGATCCCACCACTCCAATTTTCCACAGGCTTTTAACAGAGAAAAATTGAATAGTCTTAACTTTACACCACTACCGGTTACAAATGCTGCAGCATTTGCTGCAGATATCATCTCTTTTGAACTAGAAAGCTGTTTAAGCAGATTACAAGGCAAGACACCAGGACGGGATAAGATATCCTACCCCATGTTAAAGAACCTGCCTGATACAACCAAACTAAGGCTCTTATCACTCTTTAACAACATATTTACCAAAGGCATCATCCCTCAAAGCTGGAAAACAGCTACCATTATCCCAATCCTCAAACCCAAAAAAGACATCGCCTGTATCAATAGCTTTCGCCCAATCTCGCTACTCCCCTGTACTTCAAAACTTTTAGAAAAAATAATTGCAAACAGGTTGTTATGGTTCACCGAATACAAAAAAGTTTTCAGTCCCAACCAGGTTGCTTTTAAACCTAGGAGAGGATGCATTAATGCCCTTCTTCATATTGACTTTGTGGTAACAAACGCCCTAACGGCACGCAACCATATCACAATCCTAGCACTTGACTTTGAGAAAGCCTTTGATCGAGTGGGCATCCACCTTATCTTAAACAATTTGAGAAACTGGGGCCTTGGTCCCAAAATTTTCCATTTCATTAAAGCCTTTTTAACAAATAGAAAATGTTTCGCAAAAGTTCGCAATTTCTTCTCCAAAATTAAACCTCTCGATAACGGTATCCCTCAAGGATCTCCTTTATCGGTAATTTGTTTTGCAATTGCATTCGACCAAATAAGTTATATTATTTCTAAACACAAAGATCTAAATCACTGTATCTATGCAGACGATGTCTACTTACTATGTAAATACAATGACTTAGATAGAACTAAAGCAATATTTTTCACTCTACTAAATGAGATCAGCCAATGGTCTGAAACTTCTGGGCCTAACATTGCTTTAGAAAAATGTAAATTAATCCATATTTGTAGAAAACAGAATTGTACTAATTTAGAACTAACAATTAATAATAAAAAACTTGAAGTAGTTAACAATCTTAATGTATTAGGTCTAATTATAAACAATAAATACAACTGGAAACCGCACTGTACTAACCTAAAGACAGCATTGGCAGCAAGGCTTAACATTATTAAACTATTTGTGTCTGTCGTGGGGTGCACACTGAACACTCTAGTCTAATTTAACTTAAGTCTTAATTTCTTATTCCTAAAATAACTACTTTGCCAAAATGAACTGCCTAGTTTGCAATCAGAAAATAAAACACACCTGTGCCTCTAAAATCTCTTGTTCGGACTGTAATTCGATTTTCCACTGCGAGTGTGTCAACATCAATTCAATCGACCTAGACTACATGAGCTCTAACGACATTAAATACCGATGTGATAGGTGCACCGCTCTTCGTCGGGAATCGCTGCAACAACACCATACAGAAGTACCACTGAAAAGTGCATCGTCATCTATCTCCACAGTCGGTTACTAAAATAAGGTATGATTTGCTAAAAAACCAATTGCGTTTTGAGAATTGGGAGGAAGTCTATGCCGTGGTTAATGCTTCTAAAGCTTACGACTCGTTTTTGAACATCCTCAAAAACTATGTTAAAACCTCTAGCTTGACTGTAAACGTAAAAACTTCGCAAACTAGGTTAAAGCCCTGGGTAAATGCTAATATTCTGAAAAAAATTAAATTCAAAAACAAAATGCGCAAATTGGGTCATAGACATCCACTTAACTGCAATTTAAAAAATCGGTTTAAGAAAATGAGTAAGAATATTAATAAGGAAATCTCAAACTGCCGTGACAACTACATTTTGTCTAAATTTCGTGATGCACAAGGTAACCCAAAAAAGGAATGGAAAATTGTCAATAGTATAATTAATAACACCTCTTCTTATCATTTCAATCCCATTGTGCTGAGTGCCGAAGGTGCCGAGATTGTGGAGCCAGTAGCAGTAGCTAACGCATTTAATGCATTTTTTGCTTCTGTCGGGCAAACAGTGGAACCAAACAGTAAGTCGATTTGCAATCGTTGTGCAAGGGATCAAGTGGTGGAAGAATTGACGATTACAAGCAGCTTCTTTTTTGATGAAATTCAGGGGTTAGAAGTCTTAAAGATTATCTACTCTCTCAACAACTCACGATCTTGTGGGAATGATGGCATTTGTAATGCTTCGCTTAAGGAAATTACACCCTATTTAGTTGACATACTAGTACATCTGTTTAATTTAAGTATTTTAAGTGGTATTTTTCCTGATCAATTGAAATGTGCTAACGTGTTACCTCTTTTTAAAAAGGGCGATCGAAAGGAAAAAAACAATTACAGGCCTATTTCCTTGCTTTCCTCAATTTCGAAAGTTTTTGAAAAAGCTGTAAAAAAACGAGTGTGTGCTCATCTACAAAGAATAAAATTTTTCAGTCCGGTACAGTTTGGGTTTAGGGAAGGGTGTTCTACTGAAGATGCACTTTTGTATTTTTGCTCTTTTATCAGCAAAGCTTTGGACGGTAATAAATCTTGCGCTGGCCTCTTTGTTGATATTACGAAAGCGTTTGACATGGTTGTTCATGACATTCTTTTGGACAAATTGTACGGTGCAGGTTTTCGTGGCTTTATCTACAATTGGTTTGCGTCATATTTAAAGGATCGCAAACAAAGAGTAATAATACAAGATTCTCTTAGCAGCCCTCAGGAACTTAGCTTAGGTGTACCCCAAGGGTCTGTGTTGGGTCCCACTTTGTTTTTAATCTTTATAAACTCCTTGTTTGCGCTACCTTTTGCAGGTAGAGTCGCGGCATTTGCAGATGACCTTGGCATCGCATACGGCTCAACAAGCCCTCTAAATCTAATAGCAGAAATTAACCATGATATTCATCTGATGAGAGTGTGGTTTGCTGCACACAGGTTACTTGTAAGTAGCAAAACAAAGTTAATGTTTTTTTAGATTGAGTTCGCCCGAGTCGCCAGATGTCGATACCTTTTTCCACTCCTTTGATTGTCCGCGTTTCAACTTAATTAATTGTGTTTGTACTGCAGAATTATCAAGATCAATTTTTAATGAAAATGCCACATGTAACTCGAATTGTTTTAAAATTGAAATAGTTAGGAACTTTAAATATCTTGGTATTACTATCGACCATAACATGAATTGGACTGATCATATTTTGGTATTGAAGCAGTACTTACGCTCTTCCACTCGGTGTTTTTATCGCCTCAGAAAATGGTGTTCCAATAAAACTCTTAAGACTGTCTATCATGGAATTTTTCACTCGAAACTGCAATATGGGATAAGCTGCTGGGGAGGTGCTTATATGACCAATCTAAAGCCACTCGTAGTCCTGCAAAAGTGTGCCATAAGAAGAATTAGTAATGCTCACCGCCTGACCCATTCCATGGTGCTGTTTAGATCTTTGAAAGTACTGCCAGTAAGACATCTATTCTATTTCAGAGTCTCTAAGATATTTTTTATGAGAGGTGGCTATATGCAGAGTCCAATATCTGATAATCCTAATTTACGTAGCTCTACACGCCATGTTGTTGAAATTCCAGCCTTTCGCACTACTCACTACAGAAACTCCTACCCAGTTGTATCCTGTAAACTTTTTAATAGTCTTCCTTTCAATATAAGAGTCATAGAATCCCTTCACAAATTTCTAAATAAAGTTAAATTATGGCTTCTTGATTTTAACCATGATGAGATCGAAGTTTTGCTCACCTACCTTGCATAATTGTTTGAATTTTGTTATTTTTATATTTGTGTGTATTTTTAATCTACATTCATTGTTTTTGAAATAAGAATTTAAATATTGTCACCCCACAATGATAAAAAAAAAAAAAAAGTGGCATTTAACACTATTTATTGCTATTATCAGCAAAATAAAAAATGTCACTAACTATTCTCCATTATTTATAAGTATGAACTTAAGAATTATGTAGGTACTCATTTGTAAAAGAGAATAATGAATTAATTAATAAAAATAATAATAATAATATTAAGTGTTTTTCTTCAAATAAAAGTAAAGCTCACGTAAACACACTTTGTAACTTAATGAAAATACTAGTTTTAAATAAAATCGATTACGCTTTATCCATCTATGGTTCCTGCCCAAAGTCTACAAAAAAAAAATAAATCACACCAGCATACATCAAACAGCAAGGAAAAGCCTCGGTGCTTTTCCAACAACACCGCTAAAAAACCTTCTTGCCGAAGCGGGACTACCAACAGTAGAGGAGCGGTATCAAGAAATAATCACCAAACTCAACGTAAAATTATTCTTCGAATCAGGGTCAGTTATTGACAGGGATACTTGCAAAGCACTTACCCACACTCGCAGCAGAAGAATCCCATCAGCAATACACCTCATCCTCGAGGCACGAAATAAACTGGACTTTCCCCTAACCAAAACAGCCAAATTTACTCCAACACTTCCTCCTTGGTCTCTTCACAAAGATTCAGTTATCCTTGATATACAAGAACTTCGGAAGGACAGCACTAGCAACGCCATTTTTAAAGCGCGATTTTCCGAAATCTGTTGTTCTTTGAAAAACATAGGATGGAACTTCATATATACAGATGGGTCCAAAACAGGTTTCAACACCGCGTTTGCAGTAGTAGCCCAGGACGGTTCTGTTCTTACACAAGGTAATGTACCTAATATTACTTCCATCTACACAACCGAAGCATTAGCCATACTGGAGGCCATTAAGATCAGTGTATTAAGAAAAGGAAAATGGGCGATCTGCTCTGATAGCTTATCAGTATTACGAGCATTATCAGTATTACGTTGTCAACCCAAGAAACGACGCAGATGTAATAGCCAAAATCCGCAATATTCTTTCCAAAGCCAATACAAAGTTAAAGCTTATCTGGACTCCGGGCCATGTAGGAATAAAAGGGAATGGATTAGCAGACGCCGCAGCTAACATGGCACTTAACAGTCCTACTTTCACATTTAACAGCTTTTCTTGGCTTGATTTAAAAAGGCACATTAATCAAATATGCCATAGCCAAAGAATAATTGACTGGGAACACTACAAGCATCATTACAGCCTTATCAACCCAACCAAAGTTAGGCCTATCTTCCCTTTGGACGTTAGTAAACCCGACCTTAAGACTTTCATCCGACTACGCCTTGGTCACACAGCCCATACTCACCTACACCTACTCAAGAACGAACCTCCACCTATCTGCCCCAACTGCCTTAACACATTAAACATCGCTCACATATTAAGTACTTGCTTCCAATTAGGACACCCAAATTACAACAACAGTTGCGACCCCAACCTCATAGACACCTTAAAAGAACCAAACAAGTGGAATATTTTAAAAATAAAAGAATTTGTTAGCCGTTATAATTTAATTATATAAAAATGTATTTATTTCTTGGAGCCGAAAGCCGATGCTGCTAATTGCTCTTAGCTTTAGTATTATTAACAATTTATAATTGTGTATTGATATCTTAATAAATAAATAAAAATAAATAAATTGTTTTTTTTTTTTAACTTCTTAACCCGGCGAGAGTGTGGTGAAAAAATGTAACATGGAGTTTGTGGCTGGGTATGACATACCCAAATACAAAATACCTATAAATATTGTAATAATAAATATAAAATATTTAAAAAATGGTATTTTTTTGTAAAGAGTGTATAATAATTAGTTGCAAATGAAACACATGTAATATTTTAAGAATTTTTATCCTTTTACGTATCCACGTATACTGAAAAAAACTGAATTCACTAAAATTTTAAATCATAATTTGCTCACATTCAAAGTAGCCCGTTAAACTAACAAATTTTTCTTCTTAATAAGTAAAAAATCAATAAAATATAGATAATTTAACAGAATAAAACAAAAAAAATTAACATGTTCCAAAGCATACATATTAAGAACTGGTGTCGGAATCGTAACAGTCCTTACATACAAATATTGCATATTCCATACATATGGCCTTTCCACAGGTTGTACATGCGTGTTTTGTTTTCCGATCTTGTTTGGTTGGACAATCACGTCATCTGATATAGCGACTTGTAGCATTTTGGGATGTTGAGGGTAGAAGTTCATTGATTTGGGATGATACTCGTATTCTCTGTCGAATGTACGTTGGAATATTTCTTTGATTTTTTCGCAATCGTAGAGGTTCATAAACCAATTTTAGTCCCAAATTACGAATAAATTCTGTTCGTTTGGTGTTGTTGTTGTTGTTTTCCCGAAAAATTATGTTTGCGTTTATAGCAGCTATGTTCAGCATCCCATAAAATATTGTCATCGGCCAGCGCTTGCTGTTACGCGAAACACTGTAAGATGCGCACAATTCATCGACAACATCTACTCCTGCTTTTGTTGAGTTATAAAACGTAATCATTTCTGGTTTTTTCTGGTGTCCTGTGGTATTATCAATTCTGTCATCATGATGTAAAGTAGACATGAGTATGACTACTTTATTCTTTTTAGGAGCATACGACACCATAGATATGTCCTTTTGAAAGCAGAACAAAGAACTTACCGGTTCCCTTCCAGTCTTCAAAAAAGCGGCCGGGATACATCTTTTATTTTTCCGAACAGTTCCAGTAGAAGTAAGCCTGTGCTCAACTAGTAGATGCAACATCAGTTCGTAACTGGTAAACCAGTTGTCAAACGTCAAATTGCGGCACGACCGGTATATGGGCTGAATAAGTCTTTCCACTACATCAAAGGCCGCGTTGCTGATAGCAAACGGTCCTGCAGGTTGCTTTCCTGTATACACTTCTAAATTATAAGTGTAGAAAGATGTTGCATCTACAAGGCTTTGTATTTTAATGCCATACTTCGCAGGTTTATTTGGCATATAGACACGAAATTTGCATCGCCCTCTAAATGTTAATAGCATCTCGTCAATCGTCATATATTCATGAGGAATGTAAGCTTCTTGGCAGCATTGAACAAATTGATCAAAAAAGGATCTTATAGGAGCCATGTTATCATTTTTCTTGCGCTCTTCCCTCGTTGATTTGTCATCAAAGCGAAAACAGTTTTGCAAAAAGTAAAATCGTTGAAGTGACATGGTTGTACGGAATATTTCCACTCCTGTTCCATCCGTTCTCCACAAATCTTTGAGACTCTGGCGGTTTGATTTATTGAGACCAGCAATGTATAGCAAACCAAGGAATGCATCCAGTTCCGTAGCTGTTGTTTCTTTCATATGTAATATTCCAGTATCTTTATGCTTGGCCTGTCGTATTTTTATTTCTGCGTTCGTGTATGTCAATATGACACCTTTCATTTCCTTGGTAATAAAAATATTCCAGCATTCGGTTTCAGTCTTCGCTTCTTTTGCTGTTCCTTTTGCTCCAGCCTGAAAATTTACTATGTTCTCAGCACGAGTACGTACATTTATTCGTGGAACACGTTTACTCCATCTTTGGTTATCCTTCGACGTATAGTGTGGCGAATGCACTTGAACAGATGAACGTAGCAGTGTTCTGAGAACTGAGAGTGGAATATTGTCTTCCGAATCATCAATTTCCCCTCCCTCGACTTCGCCTTGATCTCTAACTTCCTGTTCCGTATCAGTTTGAAGGTAGTGTTCACTGCAATGGTCGGATTCTATGTCAGAACTCGACTCGACCGAAGTATCTTCTAGCACTTCTTCCAACATGGACCAAAGTCGCCTTTCTCTAGTTTCGAAATCCATTTCTTAATCAAAGACTAAAGAAAAAAAGAGAACAAAAACAAAGAAAACGAAAGCAACAATAGTTAATTTTGGCGCAAAATGCATACACCAACTATGTGGCAGGGTATTACATACCCAACAGATGTTTGCACACGCGTATCTCGAACAATGGCTATCGCGACACTGCGAACACAATACTACCCCCTCTTACATAATTATAACTCTAGCTACACGAAACAACAATGTGTTTGTGTGCTCGGTTAAAAAAAATACAGTTATTTAGTTAACAGGGTGGGTATGTCATACCCAGCCACACTCTCGCCGGGTTAAAAGAATGATTGTTTACCGATTTGGAACTGTCACACAAACCTTCTTTGTGTTACGCTTTATCGCAGTCAGAACATCGTGTCCATCGTGTTTTAGCATAACAAAATGATTACATTCTGTTGGTAGGTCTTTTAAGGTTAATTTTTTTTCCTTGTCGGCTTCAATTTTAGAGATGAGTCGGGTTCTTATTTCAGAATCTGAGGTACTTTTTAAGCCAATGACAAACAAAAGACATTAAACTCATCTGCCGTGCACGTGGTTATTAGAAAATTTTCACATTGCTTATTAATTACACCGGCATGTGCTTGCAAATCATCTCCCAGGTTTTTTTCGACCTTGAGGCAGTTGTAACGGGTTGCAAATAATGAAATTTTCCTGGCAAAATATTTTGTCAGATTGTCTACTGTCTTCTTGAAGTCAAAGTCGCGTGGTTTCTTCGGCAATATAAGATTCACATAGCGATTGTATGAACTTTCATCCAACTTCCTAAGAAGTAACCTTACCCGTGAAGCATCATCTAATTCTCTCCCATCTACTAGGAACACATCGTCGAACCGATTAAACCTTTCTGTAAAAGTTAAATCGTTGTCCGGGTCGTAGGTGAATGTTTAAATGCTACCCGACAGGGTTTCCATTACTTTCTCCGCCGAAAATTTAATTGAAGTTACCCCAATTAGCGTATTATTTGCGCTGGTGTCTAGCATAGACTTCATGAATTCATGCTGCTGTTTAAGGAATTCTTCCTGCTGCTTTATGAACTTTGCAAATTGGGCGGTATCCATTTCTATAATCTGCACTATAATTAACCGACCAATAATTACCCAATTTAGAAAAAAAAAACTATCCTCGTCGCCACAATATGCTGTGTATTTTCCCAGGTGGAGACAAAATAAAGAAAAGAATCAAATGAAAAACTGAACTTTTATTCTTTTAACAAAATGACAAAAAAAAAGTAAAGAGCCGAACTGGATTGTAACTCGGATGATCATCAACTGACTCAAACATCCGTTCGTTTAGGTCAGTAGTCAGTTGTGTACTCTTATTTCTAATTTACTTTAAATTACTTTTGGAGAGGCCAACATGCATATGCAACAGTTCTTTATTCGTCTTTTGGGATCCCTGCCTATCATAGGGGAAGTTGTGTCGTTTAACCATACTCTTTTTGAGTAACCAGCAACCGGCCCTGGTTTGGAGGATTCCTTCCCTATGGCGGTTGATGGTTACACTTTTGGCCTTCCCTCCTATCAGCGGTTGTAGCTCCGCTGTCTCTCCTATTCCTCACTCTTCTGTTTGCGAGGATTTGAATCCTTTTACAAGATTTAGGGTAGACAGCAACCGTACAGACACAGTCTAGTTGTTTTCCAAGGTTCGAGTAGACCTTGGAGGGTCCCGCCGACTTCTCTTCGTTCTTATCTTTTGCGTTTGCTCCGAAGAGGTGCGAGTAAAAGGCTCGTAGGGGCTGGATTTATCCACTTCACTATATTTTGTGTTCTGTATGCTTTCTGCTGATTTGGTCGTTTTCTTTTCATTTTCTATGCTCAGCCATAGGCTCAGTCACCCTTCCAGGAACATGGCTAGTTGTTTTGTCAGCTTTTCTTCATAGAGGTACAAGCAATAGCCTCGTTGGATGCGGATGTTGAACAGCACAAAGTGCCAGAATTTTTGGCGTCAACTTCTGTAAGCGCACATGTTGCTGTGATTTCATCGGCTCTCTCTAACACGCGACTTCTGGATTGAGTTATTCGGCTCGTTCTACCATAAGTTCATATCCTTGAGGAAGTCGTACGCATGAATTCTCTGAGATCCTTTTACTTGTTGAGGCTTTTATCGCCAACTTGCTATTTGGGAGAATTTGGTTAATCTGGCGATGGAGCAGGTTTCATCGTCTTGGAGAAATAGCATCTCCATATCGGTGTTGATTGTTCCGACACTTCCCTCATCCGCGGCCGCGGTTTCACAAAATCCTGAATCCCTGCGAAATCGTTAGGTCGGCACTGGTGCCAGAGCTCAGCATCTACCCGATAGCGAATATAGCGATCCTATTTCTATTTCTATTTATTTATTTAAAGAATATGTACACAGTAAGATTAAATCTTATAGTTAGTGTAGGCTTTACAAAAATAGTAGGTTCGAAAGCAAATTGAACAATATAAATAGGTGACTACATATAATTAATTTAATTGTAAACTACAAAAGTAAATTAATAACAAAAACAATAACAATATATAATATTTATCAAATTTTTATTTATGTATCACTGGCCAGGTGTTGGAAAATATAGGTTTTAAATGTGCTTGTGTTTGTGTTTCTCCTTAGTGTAATGGGTAATGAGTTCCATAGGAGAGTGGCATGGACGAAGAATGAGCGCTTAGACTGGAAGCAATGGGATCGGGGCTGAATAAGGATGGCTGTTCTTTGTGAACTCGCAGAATTTAATCTGTTATACAAATACTCAGGCTGTTGGGTCTGTATAATACCATGCAAGAGGATCAGCGTTTTAAACTTAATGAGGTTGTCGAAGCTGAGGCCCATTATTTGTAGAGAGTAACTTGATATGTGGTCGAAGTATCGTTTACTAAAAACATATCTTGCTAGGTTGTTGTAGATCACATTCAGTTTACGTCTAGTATTATAGTCAACAAGGCCGAAAACTTCGCAACTATATAGCAATACAGGTAATAAAAGGGACTTAACAAGTAACATCTTAGTTTTGATCGGCAAAGAATTTTGCGTTGCCCATAGCAGTCGGAGACCACTGTATACCTTTCCGATTGTAGTTGTAGTAGCATGATCTGTCCAGGTAAGAGTATCGTTGAAAACAATACCCAGATTTCGAGACTTTGTAACGTATTCTATGGATGACTGTCCTAATTTTATTGGTGGAAATGTGGTAGTATCTAGTGACTGCTTATAAATGCAGAGTGTTTTGGACTTCGACGGATTCAGTGATAAATTATGTTTGAGGGCCCACTGCTGTATGATTTCGAGATCTTCGTTCACCATTTCAATGGCAATACTGAGCATATTCTGCGGGCAGCACAAGTGTAATTGAACGTCGTCAGCGAACATGTGGGCAGTACAATGTTTAACAAGTTGTGGGAGTTCGTTCACATATAGTGAAAATAGTATGGGCCCAAGAATCGAACCCTGTGGAACTCCCCCTCGAACACCAAGAAACGAAGACATTTGGCTTCCTACTGTCACACATTGCTGACGGCCCGTGAGGTATGAATGCAAGAGCTTGACTGCCAGAGACGAAAATCCAAATTCATACCGCAGCTTCTTACAGAGGAGAAAGTGGTCCACCGTGTCGAATGCTTTCGAGAAGTCCAACAACGTCAAGAACGTAGGACAATTAGTATCCAGGCCACTGCGGATGTCGTCGACAACAAGTAAAAGTGCAGTTTTACAACTCCTTTTTGCGCGAAAACCAGATTGGGCGGGATTTAAGATATTGTTATCGCTTAGGTGCGCTTGCATCTGCTTTAGCATAGTTTTCTCGAATACTTTGGATAGAAACGGTAAGATTGCGATTGGTCTATACTCAATGTTAGTTCGGCTTTGCGACTTGGGAATCGGTAATATCCTACCCATTTTCCACGAAAGGGGGTATTCGCAAGTGGTAAGTACGTGATTAAAAATGTGTGTTATGTACTTGAGTATAAAAGAAAGCAGGAGTTTTAAAAATTTAGGATTAATTTCATCCAAACCTATCGCATCAGATTTGACCGATAGCACGGCTTCAACTACATCTTCATCCGTGAAGCTAATAAAGTTGAAATCTGCTATATTGTCATAGTCGCTAAACTGATTCGTAAACTGTGCGGAATCTTGATATTCAATTGGCGGCTCAGAGACCGACACAAACTGCGAATTGAGAGCATTACAGTCTAAATCATCAGTTGCACCTGAACGCTGCCTCCCATTGTCTAGTTTGCGCAGTTTTTTCCATAGAACTTTCCCAGGCTGGGTTTCAGGGTTGAGGAAATGTTCATAGTGGCGCCGCTTGGCAGTCCTTATACGAAGAACAACTATGTTGCGAAGGGACCGATAAGTGTCGTAGAGCACGGGGAGTTTGTATCGTTTCCAACGAGCGTATGCAATATTGCGATTATGGATCAGATCCAGTAAATCTCTATTGAACCAAGGGGGGGATCTAGTAACAGGGGCCCTATGTCGTAACGGGACATGCTGATCAAAGAGTGTTTTGATATTTTGCTCCAGAAATGTTATTTGCTGGTTAACTGATGGCATCAAATAAATATAGTCCCACCGAATTTGGATAACGTCAGACCGTAAACTTAGGTAATCTATGTTTTGAAAATCTCTATAGGCAATGACATGATTAGCTGCGTTAAATTGGATATCATATGTAAAGAATAACAGATCGTGTTTGGAGAAGCCAGGCGCTGTGAGTTGACTATAGAGCAGGATTTTTCTACTGTCGTTGACAAAGATCACATCAAGAAGGGTAGCAGGGTCGTATGCAAAATGTGTAGCAGTCGATGTATTAACAGGTGTCAAGTCAATGGTTATAAATCTTTCAATTAACTGAGCGGAAGCACGAACATTAAGTAAGTTACAATTTAGATCGCCGGTAATAATAATATTAGGATAGGAGCAAGAAATCCCATCCAGTACACTAAAAATAGGCGAGATATCTATGTATTTATTTGGTCTGTAAATTACTCCAACTAACAAACACTCAACACCACATACAACATTAACAAACAAGTAATCGGATGTGCAATTAGCAGTTGATTTGCAGACAACATTGGCTCGTAATCCATTTCGCACATAAACAGCCACACCCCCACCCAATCGCCCAATTCGATCACCTCTGAGAAGCTTATAACCATCCATATTATAGATCTTATTCGGGAACTTGGGAAAAAACCAAGTTTCGGATACACAAACTAAGTCAACACTAGAGTTAATGAACAGCAGACGAAATTCATCCAGTTTTAGTTTCAGACTCTGAGCATTAATATGACAGACGTGGATGCCTTTTATCTGTGAACGCAATACACGAATCATTTCGTATAGTCTAACATCAATATCACTCTCGCTAGAACTAAACCCACTATTATAAGCATTTAATTCCATATGCGGGGACGGAATAACCACGGAGATAAATAAAAAGGTAAAATAAATGAACATTGGCCATTGATGTACAAATGTAAAAAAGAGAATATTTAAAAATATAAAGAGAGAGATAATTACTGTAATTGTTGTATGATAAAGGTAAACACAGATCAATTTTGTTTACGATTAGCTGCATTACTTTGTTGATCATCGTGATTCATCTGGCATCTCTCGGCAACGGCGTTTAAGCAGTCAAGGTCGACAACAGCTACACTCTTTCCGTCTACGGCAGATTTCACTAACACAGACCCAAGGTACGTTTGCACGGAAAACAGTTGGCCTTTTTTCTTCATTCGTACTGCATGCTGGAGAAGAGTCCGATTTCGTGGAGTTAAGCTTTCATTCGCAAACACATGACTGAATCAATCCCAGTGTCGCGTAAGGAGATCGGTCGCTTTGTCTTTTTTCGGTAGCAAGCAAGTGCTTTAAGCATTTTATTCCTTTCTCCAACGCTGGTGAACTGGAAAATGATAGGTGGGTCGTCATTGTTATTGCGGCGTTTTGTACGGAAAACATTCTTCAGGGCTGGTGGTGATGGTGTCGCAGAGTTTATTGAAAGTGAAGTGCAAGTTTTCATCGGTGAGTTTTGGGATGCCGAAAACAACAGCATCAGTTAAGAATTCCTTTTTTTCAAGCATGTCACAACGATTACGCAATTCAGAAATCTCTCCGGCTAGAGCTTTGTTTACATTGAGTTCCATTGCGGCTGTGCGTTGGGTCAAATCAGTGATTGCGGATGTAGTGTAGTTGATGTTTTCGGTCAGTTGCATTTCGATGTTATGTACCTTAAGTGATAATTCGTTGCGAATTTTATCCAACTCTCCTTTGAAAGTTGCAATTATAGAGTCAGTCCTCTGACCTCAAATCCTACCCAACTCTCTCCTGCTTCCAGATTTTAAATACATCACCATCGCCAATCCTGGCGCATATTTCAAATGCTCTCCATCTATAACAGCTATCCTACTAGCTTCGCTTGAGTTACTTTTCTCTCAATAAATTTATTTTCGAAGAATCACCTTTCATTCTAAATACAATAAATTATGCCAAGCCAAAGGAATATCCTCTTTTCAAAAATTAAGTATTTGTACACCCTCGATTTGACCTCAAATTCCGTGTTCGCATCACACTCGTCCTCGTAATTCAAATATCTCTTTGAATTCAACAAAATTGCCTTCGTACTTGTGCAAAAGAATCTGATTACAGACGTGGCTACACAAATTCTTCAATATCCTTCGACTTGCTGGAGCCCACTGTGCTCGTATTGATACTTGCACGCCTGGGTTGTTTGGACTCTACACAAGCAAGACGTGACTTCTTAACACTATGAGCTATTTCCGTTAAGTAAAATATTGTGTCTTCGTTGCCGGAGATACTGGAAATATGACTGAATACGACCAGAATCAGTAACGCTTCCTGTCAATTGAAAAAAAAGGATGTCACGTGCTGGAGTCAGGAAGAGCTCTCGCCATACTGGTGCTCGTATTTGTGCTGCAAATAGATTATAGGAAATTGCATCCATAACTTTTGTCCACCATCATTAGGCAAAATTACAGTTTTGTAGAACTTTATAGATGTTCAATGAAAAAACAAAAAACCTTTTGTGAGGTCTCGTCCAAAATTAATCAAAATGCACTTCACAATCTTCTGTACGTTTATATACACACGTTTGTGTGCAAACTCGTAGATACTCATCCTCATAGACAAAGCTGGAGTAAGTTTATTGAATTCGTAGAGCCCGGTTCGCCCTAAAATTCGTGCAAATTATTTGCATATGAAACAAATACCCGTAGCCCCACTGAACCTTGAAACCAGTAAAACCAAAGCTCGATGTACATAAAAGGTGCCCTGTTTTCGACTTTACTGCCGACAAAGTCAAGCGAAACGCGTTAGATACCTTCATTTTGTTTCATCGCAAAGTTCAGATTGCTGGTTTTATTGAGTATACAACTCAATGTGATAGCAACAGCAACGGCAACGAACCCGGCATTTCAATTTAAAGCCATTTGGCAGAGAGAGGATTTCAAAACAAATGCCGTTGCTATGATACAAAAATAAATAGAAAAGCCCTTTCGCTGGCGGTCAATGTTTGAGGTGTATACGGGTGTATAGCTGGCGCATAGAATTCCGTATATTGGTGAATAGAGGCTGGAGAGTGAAGTACCCTTTGGGCAGCATTTGAGAGGATTTGTGTCAACATTTGGTTGCATTTTCACGGAAAATGATTGATACGATGCTGGTGGTAGACCACTTAGTTGCTATTAACCTGGCATATGATGCAGTTTGGTGTGCAATGATATTTGCTCCAACTCAATTACAAACCCTGAAGAGCTCTCCAAGTGGAATTCATGTGCTCTAAGCCTAAAGGCGTAGTTTGAATAAAACATGAAAACAGTCCTTCAATAGGCCACACAAAAATAGCCATAAAGCTGTTCATAGTCTAAAAATGTGCAAACATACTTACTCGTAAGTCTGCCTGAGTGCTAGCCAAATACTAGGTGCCCTTTGCCGCAAAGTGAATCGAATTACTTTCGAAGATGTGTCACAATTTATCAAGCTTTTCCAGATAATCCCCAGAGACCTAGACTCCTTACAGTTACTCCTACTTTTTGGTAAAGACTTGTACTCCCTGTTTATTCCTTTTACTGAAATTTCTCAGTCTTTCGTAGAGGAATGAGTATCCGTTTTAGTGATAAAGTGCCTACAGTTCGGTTCCTATCACATCAGTGCCGTAGAAATATTTAGATGGTGCTCCATGATGCGTCATCACTCTCTCAGCAACCGTGTCAGGATGCTACGTCGCTTATGTGTAGTACACTTAAGTGGTAAACACAAGCGAAGTGCCCTGTTGGATTAGATTAGATTAGATTAAGCGAGGAGGTGGGACTATGTACCCTTATCACTGTGGCCACGTTAGGCCTATTGTGACTCCCTCAAGTTAGAGTTCAACCCATGATGCCTCAAATTTTAATAAACCCGGGTAGGTCAACGAATGTACTGGCAGTGATATTTTCTGCCTCAAGGTATGGCGTACTCGTACCTAGAAGAAGCTTACGTGTTCTGCTGTTTCTTCGTCCCCTTTGCACATTTGATAGTTGTCATAAGATGTTTTTTGACTCTGCAGTGATCCATTAGGAATCCGGTTGCTACGTATATTTGATCTCTAGAAAGCTGTAAGAGTTGTTTTGTTCTTTTGAAGGAAAGGGTTGATAAAAAGTTGCTGGCTTGCGTGTTACCTTCAGTTTCCGTCCAATAATGGAGTGTCTTAATTTTTAGCCAGTTGTTCATGTAGCTTTTCATGGATCTGATTGGTATCTCGCAGAAGTGTCGTGGCAACATGAAACTTGAGGCCGAACCTTTTCTGGCCAATTCGTCTGCTCGTTCATTACCAACGAACCACTGTGACATGACACCCAGATTGAATGGGCTCTTTACTGTCAGAGAGAATATAATTGTTCTTGTTTGTGGCAGATCTATTTCAGTTCTCCCTAATGCAGATCCGTATTGCGTGTATATCAGCTTGAAATACAGAGTACAGCATACAGCGAGGTATTGGTAGTTTCTCCGTATATGCCTGCTCCAACTCCTTCGTCCTGGATGAACTATTATGGATGGATAAGCATAGGCATTAGCCAAAGCTTCATTCTGTATGTGAAGATGAAGAGGTGGGTGGTTCAGCAGAACCTCTAATGCTGCGGTGCCCGTAGTACACAATCGGGCAAGTCTTTGAAGTTTGTTTAGTCCAGCCCGTGTAGATTTTTGTTTAGTTTTATGGCACCATCTTGGCGATGCTTAAGTGACTACAGATCTAGCAATTGCTGTGTACATCCACAGTGTCATCTTTGGGTTAAGACCCCTGGTTTTACTCAGTATGCTTTTGCTGGCCCATAATGAGATCCTGGCTTTTTCTATGTTTTTTTCTTTATTTCTGAGTTCCAAGTGAGTTTTTGATCCAGGGTAACCCCTAAGAATTTCACTTGACTGGAAAACTTTATGGTTTCACCAAAAAGTGTTGGGTCTTTAAATTTGTCCAATTTTACTCTCTTGGGTAAGGCAACTATGGTGCTCGTTTTGGGATTGACAAGGTTGATTGTCTCTGGAGTAGTTCCGAGATAGTTTCTCTGATAACGATCGCAATGCCATCTGCGTATGCTTGGACATAGAAACCCTCGTTGGTGAGTATATTTAGCAGTTCATTTACGACGTCGGACAATAGCAGGGATTCCACCCTGGGGACAACCTTCTGAAGCCATAACACTGATTCTGTCACTGTCCAATATAGCGCTGATATTTCTACCATTAAGCATGTGCTTTATCCAGTGTTGCCTACTCCTGAATTTTGGATGCATTCTGTGTATCTGGGCGTATTCAGCTTTGTCGAAAGCCCCTTTGATGTCAAGGAAGCAGCCCAGAGCAATTTCATTTTCTCTGAAGGATTTCTCAATATTCGTGGTTAGTTCCTATAGAGGATGCGTTGTAGATTATCCTGATTGATAGGATCACCTCTGATACGTCTGTAAGGTATTTTTTCAATTGTTTTTAGGAAAAGCGAGATGAGGCTTCTAGGTCTCCACGATTTAGGTAAATTAGTTGGTTTATAACCTGCTTTGGGTACAAACGTAACCTTTTTCCAAATTTTTGGTATGTAACTCCAGGCATAACTGGTTCTGGATATGTTTGTCGGAAGTGCGGTTATTAGTTTAATACCTCTTAGAAAGTGCTGCGAAGATTCCATCTTCATCAGGGGCTTTGAATGGATCAAATGAATTGATGGTCCATTTTGTTTTGTCTTTCCTTTGACCGCTTCCAGTCCTCTCTGGTTGGTCTATTGGTCTTCCTCTATCGGGAGCGATGGATGAGGTGGCAGAATTTGGGAAACGGGTTTCGACTAAGGGCGATATCGTCTGGGATCTGCGTTAGTGCCATTCGGCATTTTCATTATTCCGATTCAATTTGTGTGCTGTTTGGATAGAATTTTATATAAAATTTCATCCTTGGCTTAGGATGTAATCCTTGCAAACCCCATTCACTGCGGATGTGATGGTTTCACCTCCACTCTTCTCTTTGGTGTTCCTGAGGACTTGGAAGCTTTTTGCTGCTTTGTTTAGCGATCCCGGCTAGAAACGAAAACAACGCAGGTGAATAACATGGGGACATCGTGTCCCTAATGCTGTCTACCGCAGACGTGAACCAATTTTTGTTTACTGAGTCATAGCAGGTGATCGGAAACCATCCGTGTCTAGCTAAAGTGGCTACAATTCTTAGGATTGTACAGTTTTTGTTGAATTTGGCCATCCCTCCAGTATGCTCTTCCTGAATAGCCTAGCTTTATCTCTTGGTCCGTAAGAATCTGCTCTGTGTGCATAGAGTGCATGATAGCGATCCAACGTTAAGCAATAGTATTCCTGTAGGATAGAACTGATATGCTAGGTTTTGTGCAGTCTCCGTCCCGCCGGACCGTTTAGGCAAGCTTCCTTTTATTTTGCTTCTACTTGAACTTGTGACCGCTTCTTAATGGGATTTGTGAGCAGACACTTGGTGTTTTGCATCTCCTTTAGGCATACCTTGCACATATGTCTTTAAGTGGCTCTGCGTGTGGTCTATGTTTTTTCGTCACTCAGCCATAGAAGAGCTATGTATGGACCTATTTTTATCTTTCTACTTTCCTCTGCGCGAGCACTAACACATATGTGGCTCTTTCTAGCCGTTTCGCCTCCTCGGCTTCTGTTCCAACCCGACGCTTTTAGGCCCCAGTGAAGTGTTCGTATTTCTTCTGAGGCTCGCTTACGTTGGTTTTAGCTAACATCTCGATGCTTGGTAAATTTTGTTCCTGAGCAACTGTCCTGTTCGAGAATTCAGATGGGCGGCGGGAAGAATTAACTTGAAATGGAATGAGAGTCGTCTCTTTTGTGACCAGAAGATGGTCTTTGCGATTATTTTTATTGATGTGTTCTCTCACCAGTAAGGTCAGAATGAAAAGTCCACAGCTGCAGAGCTCTGATGCAGGTATAATGCTGGTTACTATGCGAGGTTGCCCGGTATATCATATTCCCTGCATCATTCAGTCCTCGACACGTATTCGAAAACACCTTTACTTGACAAATTTAACACTTGGTCCGCGGAGCTATGAAAACCTCAACCACACTTCGTGGCCTTCCAACCGACGGCACGCCGAGTCACCTAAGAGAAGCTCGTAATTTATTCCGGTTGTTTACTCTAAACTCCGAGTTAATTGTAGGCAACAATAAAGTTCTTTTACTCTGAAAGGACCTTAAAAATAATAACTAACAAATTCCTGATGAGCAATCGTAAATTGTTCATACATGCAGTTCGCCTTTTCAGAGTGACCAGATAAGAACGATAACAAAAAAAAAATTAAATAAAACTACAACGGTTGGCTTTATTTTGAAGCTACGTTCATGCCATTATATGTGGAATAGCACATCATTCAAATGGACTCGATGGCAGTGCTTCAAACGGTCGTTTAAATTTTTGATGACTCAGTCCAATAAGTGCGGCGTTATTCCGACAATAGCATGTCGAATGGGAGCCTCGAGCTCGAGTGGTTGGCTTATTAGCGTAGACTAAGGACTTGGTGTAGCCACAGAGAAAATAATCGAGTTGTGCATGATAGCGGCGGCCAATTGAAGAACGCTCGCCGTGAGATGACCCAGTCGCCAAATTTCTCCTTCACGACTTTGAGCGTTGCGTCGCTTGTATGGCATGTAGCGCAGTATTGTTTCAACCACAGCTCGGATATATCAATGTTGTCGAGCTCTGACCACAGAAAGTCGGCTAACATCGCTCTATAGCTTAAACCATTGAGGGTAACTGTGTCCCCTTCCTCATTTCGAAAGAAATAGGGTCCGATGACAGCGCCATGCCCTAAACTGCACCAAACAATCAATCTTTGTGGATGCATTGATGCTTGACCGAACACTTGTGGATTGTATTCGCTCCAATAACGGCAATTTTGCTTGTTGACATAGCTGCTGAACCAAAAACGAGCCTCGTCCGAGAAGATGATTTTTTAGCCAACATTTCCAGCGGCCAATTAGCGAACTCACGACGTTGTCTATGATCGCCTGGCTTCAATTCTTGCGTCAGCACAATCTTGTACGAATGTAGGCCCAAATGCAAGCGTAAAACGATGCATATTTTGACAGCTGGCTGTCATTGGTATCTTTGACAGTTGCTGAAACGTAACAATTGGAAAAACTATCATTGCTATCTGGTCACTCGTTACAATGAAGAGTTGATAGTTAGCAATTAGCAAACATGTTCTTTTCCTAGCACTCCTAATGATGAAGCAATTCTGTTGCAGGTCTGTCCCATGCTGCTTATCTTCTTGGCGTTGACAAACAAAAGCCAAGCCAGATTATGCTGTTAGGCTGAAGTTTTCCGTTAAGTGTTAATGATTCTTTTGGTGGTGTTACCAAGTAATACCATATATCTATAGGAGCTGCTTCAACGTACTGGAATACCAGGTCCATAGAGATCTCCAAGAGCATTCACCAACTTTTTTCCAATATTTTGTCGGATGAATGTATGCCTGATGAATGGAACCTCATCATCGTTTGCCCGAAATAAAAGGAGACCCTCTAAACTGCGCCAACTATAGAGGTATCAGTCTCCTAAACATCGCATATAAGATCTTGTCTGCAGTATTGTGCGAGCGCCTGAAACCATTTGTCAACAATCTGATAGGACCCTATCAGTGCGATTTTAGCCCCGGTAAGTCCACAACTGACGAAATATTTACAGTACTGCAGATCCTGCAGAAAACCCAAGAAGTTCAGATAGACACTCGCCACCTTTTTATCGATTTTAAAGATACATATGACAGCATTTACAGAGACGAGCTGTACAGATCCATTGATGTTATTGGTAGAACACAGCCAGCTATCACTAGTGCGCTTGCGAGTATGGTAACAGAAGCGGCAAAAATGGGTCTAGCGGTAAACAAGGGCAAAACGAAGTATATGCTATCAAGAAGCGACCCCCAACATCGGCGAATCAGCCAGAATGTCACAATCGACAGCTATAACTTTGAGGTAGTAAAGAACTTTGTCTACCTCGGCTCTGCTGTCAGATCTGAAAACGACATCTCTTCAGAAATTAAACGAAGAATAACGCTTGCCAATCACTGTTTTTTTGGGCTGAGAAGACAACTGTGTAGTAAAGCCCTCTCCCGAACAACCACGGAAACTCCAAATTAGGCCCAGTCCTGCTCTATGGTTACCAAGCATGGACCGTTTCTAAAGCGGATGAAGATATCCTTCGCTGTTTTTGGAGAAATCTTCTTCGTAAGATATTTGGTCCCGTATGCGTTGATGGGTTTTCTGAGGAGACAATTCAACGATGAACGCTACAAGCTGTACAGTGACATCGACATGGTCAAAAAATTGCACATTAGGCGTTTGAGATGGCTGGGACATGTAGAGCGAATGAACACCAACATTCCAGCCCGCTGAATCTTCGACTCTAATCTGGAGGAAAAACGCAATAGAGCAAGGCCTCGCCTTAGATGGAGCGCACAAGTGGAAGGGACATTAAATAACTTGGGGACCGCGCTAATTGGAGAGGCTTTTTGGTTGAGGTTCAAGTCCACCCTGGACTGTAACAACGATTTTAATGATATTGATGTTGTTGCTATGCACGTGACTCGTGCGCGACGCCCTCTTAACAGCTCATGGCTCACACCTCTCTTTTTGCTCCATACTCCGAGTCTGTCTCCCTTTCGTTCCTCTCCTTTTTCTCATTCTGCCCGAGCTGCACTGTCCCGTTTCCTGACGCTTTTACGTTTTGTCAAATTTTTAGCATTCATAACGATATAACATCATGAAGCAAGGAACACTTCATCCTTGTTGGATAATATGAGTGTCACTTATAAGTATTATCGCACGGTTTTGAATGCCATCTAGTAGTTGCACAAGGGTTGTATCGGAGTTCGGACTCACTTCATGTCGCTATTTCGTTTCATCGTCGTCCGAAATCTCTCAATGTCGTTTTTCGTTTCATTGGAGTTCGTAATCACTTCATGTCGCTTTTTCGTTTCATTGGAGTTTGGAGTTACCGGCCAACGAGCAATAAGAATTTTCACTTCAAAAGAAAACCTTTATTGGAGCATACTCTGGTATTGCACGAAAAATCTCTTTAAGTCAATCAGACATCTGTCAATTCTTGAACGCATTTGTGATAAATTTGATTAGTCATACCCCGTTCTGTCTGCTTTTTGAAAGCAAAGATTGTCAGATATTTATTCTATCGTTACCATTGAATCGCCACTTACCTTCATATCACTCACAATACATATTTGACAATAGGAAAAGCAATATTTCCCGAATTTTTCAAAAACCCATTTGTCCACTTGGTATAGCGAAGAAGAGTCTTATCAAAATAAGAGATTTATCAACAAGCCAAGTCATTGGTATCACTCATAGCTAACCATTGCATTGCATTTTGTATCGAGAGAAGGATACAGATTTCAACCGATGTAGATGGAATCCAATTCCACCTCCACTTACAGTCTCGTGAAAGAAATTCTTTTGACATCATAAAATGGATATCGAAATTGAATTTCGAATGATAATAAATATTCAGCAGCTACCTAGTAACCAGCCATCAGCTGCAGATAGAAAAAAGAAAAATACGATCTGCGACTACTTTTGTTGCAGTTTTACATCCATTCAATTTGATTTCATTGTTACAAAGTGTTAGAGCCTTCGGATGAGCAGTGGTGGTGACACATGAACCATCTAGTCCAACAATTGGCGCCAAACTCGATCCATTTACATAATTGCATTCACTTTGTATGAGTTTTTCATCGCAGAAGTCGTCTTATGGCTTCAGGGGGAAAAATACGACAGTCGCGTCCATTGGTGGCGATATCTCTACTCATGAATAGGCTATTATCGTGGTCCAGGATACTGGCAGTCTTTAATATAGCGAATAAGGGAGATGTCCTTTATTTGGTTTTATTCAAAGCCAAGCAGCATAGATATTGATGGATGAAACGTCATCCGGTTTGTGACTTTCAGCATTTTTATAAGCCATTACTTAGAGGAGCAGTATTTCAATGGAAACTATTGTAAATGGTTGCCCATTGGCATCATTAGGAAATAAAATTCGCTTATAAAAAACTACCGTCTTCCCACGACTGTGGATTTTTATATCAAAAGGAATCTGTATAATATTTTACGATTTCACGATAGGGCTCAGAAGTTGACTAAGTTCCTTGAGTTGAGCATTAAATTAGTTGAAGGTTGTATGAGTTGAAATTGAGGACTCTACATGCCGGAGTGTTAATCTTCTTCCGCTAGATATCCCAGGATTTTAAGTATCGGTTTTGACTTTATTTTTTTATTTAGTCAATATCGTCAACCAGCATATATGCTCGTTGTTCGTAATTGAACATTTCTTTCAAGAACTTAGTTAACGCAAACGGGACCTTTGTTATAACAGTGCTATACGGCCATAGAATAGAACCTGTAGTCTGCTGCGTAGTCTGTGCAGCGTCCATATAATTTTAAGAATAGCATCGTGCTTGTGATGATTCTTCTAAAGCTGTTGGAGATGATCTTTCTTGTGGACATAGGCGCAGCGAGCATTACAAAAATTACAACCACGATGAAAACCCTCACGAAGAACAAGGCGTGCCAATACCAACGGCAAATCTATTGAAACTCATCGATGGACATAGAAAAATGGGGGCTTCCTAAAAAAAATAAATAAATGGGTGATCGACACCATGTCCTGACGGACTAGCGAAACTGGTGGCAAAAATTCTGTATTAAATTGTTCATGATCAAGTAGGCTTCCAGTCTTTCTTCTTCGACTAAATAAGCACCTTTGCGCTACACTGTAAATCAATGCGTCAAGGATAGTTTTCCATTCTACCACCGATAACCTTTCCGGTAACTTAAATCACGAATTCATAGCGAGATAATTGAAAGATATTCCAGTCAAGATAAAGCTGTTCTTAAGGCCACGTATGAAGGTGCAACATTTAGCGTTTTACATACAGTAAGCCTTCAGATGTTTTCGAAATCTAAAGTAGCTTACGACAAGGCAGCATTTTATCACCACTCTTGACCACGTGGGAAGCATCTGCTACAGTCACCCAAAAGCCACAGATATTAGAAATCGATTAAGTAGCGGTACAGTTCAGGGTGAACCTGAATCTCAACCAACAACCAACTCTAGCTGCCGGCTGCCTCTAATGCCGCACTACAAGTTGAAGTCGCATTCCACTTGCGTGCGCCACTACAGATGCGGTCATTCTCTGCTGAGCCGTCCCTCAGGTAGAATAGGAAACCATTTGGGTCGGAGCCCTGGGGTTCATTTGCTCAACATGGCCCAGAAATCTCAGATGTTGGATCCGTAGACCGATGTCGCTACACAGTTGATAGTTGAATTTCTTTCTCGATTCCCCGCCAATACAAACCGAAAATCAATCTCTCGAATGGGCCAAGTGCTGCTTCATCCGCTTTCGACAACGTCCATGCCTCTATGCCATAGAGCCCGTCCGGGATGATAAGGTTCTTATATAAATTCAGATTGGTCTGACGAGAGAGGACTCTGTTATTCTTTTGCCCCCTGAGCCAGAATAAACAACAATTGGCAAGAGTAACTCTACTTCTGATTTCTAGGCTGATATCGTTGCAACTGCCGAGCCAATGTAGACCTAGATAAGCCGCAGATGATTTCTGTTCTTCTCTGATGACAGCGTATACGTAGTCTGTTTTGCCCTCATTTACCGTCAATCTCACTTGGGCCGCTTCCGCCTCAAAATTCAAGAAAGCTCTATTGACGGCTCTCTGTGTCCGTGTCGCGTACCCCCATTAATTGTTGCGACTTAAACAAATGCGTACCTCTTTTGTTGGAGTGAGTTTTGTACGATTCTTTCTATGGCGATTTAAAAGGTCACATGGCAGCGCTTCATCTTGCTTAAAACGTTTCTTTACAATGAAGGTATCGGTTAGTTCATTATTGACCTCTTAATGAAGCGTCGAGAATGTAGGTAGTCCCTGCCAAACTCGTCAGTGTTGTATAGCTCGTCCATAAGCGCGCTGTCAAAAGCGGCTTTTATGTTTACAAACGGATGGTGATTGTTGATCTGAAATTCTCAGATTTTTCCAAGATCAGCGGTATGGTGAATACTTGACCATTGGTGGACTGAAACCGCATGGACCAACCACGTTCTTCTTGACTGGTTTCAGACGTTCACATAATGTGACCGGAAGAAAAGATTTTACACGCGATTTTATTCCTCTATACATGGCGCAGTCAAAAGGGTCTCCTTTCTTGTGGCACGTTTTCCTCTGACCATATCTTCAGATGTTTCGATATTGCCACCTTAAGTTCGTCTAGGTCAGGGGAACGGAATTCGTTTTCATCCAGGGTATATGGTTCATTCTTACTGACAGCGATTTATTGACCATCGTTGCGTTATCTAGTCTGCAAATATAGTATTCCCATATTCTCAGCACTGATTGCGACTCTACTACTTCTACTCTTCCATTCTGTCTTCGTATCTCTGGGATGTTTGTTTTATTCCCTGATAAAACTTTCGAACGTCATTCCTGCAGTCATATATGTATGCATCTTCATTTTCTCACGAGCTCACAAGCAGCTATCGTCCTTCGATGAAGCGCAGCTTCTTGTTTGGTTACATGTGCCTGTCTGCATTAATCGGCAAACCCGAGGTTTCTTTGTGGCGGCGCTGTCTTCTTTGAAGCAGTATCAGTCATCCGTTTTTTAAGTGCCACACTTCTTTGATTGCGATAATATCTGCTTTATTGCAATCTAGGGCTTCCATGAGTTATTAGGCAGCTCGTGGTCTTTTAAGTTTCCTAACATTCCTTTGCACATAGCTGAGATTCGTTGTCCTTAAAAGGTTTATTGGGATCGTCTATATCCGAGGCTGCTGGTTGTCTCTGACCTATTTCCTTTTTTGCACGGTGGACAATCGCCAACCTCGAGGGCTAGGTCGCTAATAGAACCCCTGGACGAAGTGTCCTGCTAAACAATCCAGTGACAGTAGCCTCGGTGAAGTAGTGAAAGCCGCGAGTAGCCCCATCTCTACTTCAGGGTCACGAGCTGGCTTAAAAACTTGGGTTTGGAATAGGTCCAAATATCTCTAAATTGGAGTGTGCACCAAGTGGATCAGACTGACTAGAGCCGTGGATGCCGCTGGTGTTCCATATATGAGATTCCTCCGCCAACGTCGTCCTGATGAAAACAAGAAATTTTTAGGTATTGACTTGGCTGTCATCAAACTAGTTTAAGGGCCGTTTTATTCACTCGAAGTTGAACACAACTTGCGGTTCTTTATCGTGAACTTGGGAAATTGCTTTTATTCACTCTAAGTTGACTCTCTCAACTTACGATATTCAAAAGTTGAGAAAATCCAATGTTGGTCAACAGAGAAACTGAGATAGTCCTTCTGATGAAGAAGAAAATCCCGACACAAATAGACTTCCAAATTGGCTCTCAAGTCATTAAGAGCAATGACGCGGTGAGGTAATTGGGATTGAGGCTTGACACAAAACTAACTTTCTGCGTACAGATAAAGTACGCAGCGAAAAGAGCCTCTAGAGTTACAACATCACTCAGTAGATTAATGGCGAACATAGGTGGTCCAACGCCAAGTAAGCGTAGGCTATTAATGTCGGCAACGCATGCCATTCTCCTATATGGAAGTGAGATCTGGGCAGACGCGCTTCGACAAGAAAAGTACCGGAAGCAGATGGCGGCAGTGCAAAGGCGAACGGTGTCGGAACCAGGCGTCCTTGTAGTAGCAGGAGTGACTCCCATCGATCTCCTAGTGGCAAAAAGGAAGTACGTCCACGAAAACAAGGCGGAAATAGGATTGGAAGCGGCAATCGACCAAGCAGAGCAGCAAACTATACGGAAGCGGCAAGAGCGCTGGATCTCGAAAAGCAGAGGAAGGTGGACAGCGAGGTTGATAAGAAATGTGGCTGAGTGGAAAGACCGGAAACACGGGGAAGTCAACTAAAGGGTTTTCCAATAGGGACTTGACAACTTTGAATTTAATTTGTGAACGCACTCTTTCACTAATCATCAAACTGTCACTGTCAATTTATTCAGTAAACTCAACATTTTCATCATGGTAAAGTACACGAACGAGCAACGTCTGCAACTTATATAAATTTTCTAACGAAATTCGAAGTCGGTGACTGCAACTTTAAGAGCGTTAACTCCAATTTTCGGTCGTAATTCTCGCCCTAGTAGACAAGTTCAGTGCAAAAATTTGAGTCTACATATTCGTTGTATGATATTGCCGTGTCACTGAGACAACGGGTTGGTCGAAGTATCGAAAATATCGCTACCGTTCAAGCGTCAGTAACAAACGATCCAAATCAGTCAATTCCACGGCGTTCTCAAGAATTGAGCATCGGTCAGACCACATTACGGCGTATTTTGCATAAGGATCTTGGTTTACACCCATACAAGATCAAGCTGACTCAAGAATTGAAGCCGATGGACCATTTGAAGCGACGTACGTTCTCCGATTGGGTTCTGGAGAAGATGCGCCAAGATGATGAATTTCATCGCAAAATCATCTTCAGTGACGAAGCTCATTTTTGGCTCAATGGATTCGTCAATAAGCAAAATATGCGTTATTGGTCAGGTAAAAATCCGCATGTGCCTCATGAGTCACCACTTCATCCACAAAAAATAACTGTTTGGTGCGGTTTGCATGCCGGCGGCATTGTTGCATTTCAAAGCCTTTTTACGGCGAACCGGATAGCCCAGCCTGCCAGTACGGCGACTCCCCAGCAGACCACGTACATCACACATTTTTTGCCTGCAGTGGATGGGAAGCCCAGCGCACAGCACTGGAAAACAGCATTGGTGCCTTCATCCCAGAAAACATAGTAGATAAAATGCTGTCAGTTTGTGGAAGATATTCTCAGAAGAAAAGAGAAGAAGAACAATACCGGGAAAGCACGTAAACCCGAAAGGGTGTAGGATCACAGCCCCTTGAAGTAATGTGAAGAGCGGTCCCAGGGGGTTGTGTCAGAAGCCACAGGAGTTTTAGTCCATATGATGCGAAAGCATGCGGAGAGAGCCGGACACACGGGGATGGCCAACGCCAACAGACCTCCTTATGGTGTGTAAGGCATCGTTTTACGATATGCACTCGGATCAATTCCACTGGCGATTGCAGATTTCATTGGGGTTAGCATTACAACAATGCACTATGTTTTAAAGCGTGTGTCTATAGCTATTGCAAATCTTGCACCACGATTCATTCGTATGTCGGAAACGCAAAGGGAGCGATTGCTCGAAATTCGAAAAACAATTGGCGCAATAGAATACACACATATCCGCATTCAGTAGCCAGGTGGAATAGATCCTGAAAATTTCAGAAATCGTAAGAGATGGTTCTCCCCAAACGCTCAGACGGAGTCCGCTGTATTGTGCTCGTATAATTAGTACAAATTTCAAATCAATTTTTATTGTTTTTTCCTTTAAATTGGCTCCACGCATGATCAGCACATTTTCAAAGAAGCCGAGTTTGGGAATTTCATTCTTATTGATGATTCGGGCTACACAAATACGAGCTACCTTGCAACGCCTTTCCTGAATGTCACAAACGCTGTTGAAAATCTGAATGAAAAATCGAAACTGCGTCGAACGTTCGTAAGACATTTGGAAGTGGCGGTTTGCAGTGTTGGCCACTGGCTCAAGGTGCAGAGTTGAAACTATGCAATCAATCATCATCATAGCTATAGATGAAAATGAATCCGTCCGCTACGCTTTTGGGAGCACCATCGACAGCCAATAACAACATCCGCTCTCGATTAATTCGTACTTATTTTCAACCAATTTTAGACCGCTGGGTCTACATTCAATTGTAGCTTGTTTGAGATCTAACTCAGCTCGCTCGCGTTCAAACTTGTATCGCTCTCTCTCGCCCTCTAAAATTTCAATTTAAATTCTATATTTGGTCGCGGAATGTTGCTGCTTTTCTTCGCCCTTTTACACCAGCGACTGTGCAATAGGACGTTTAAAGGCTTCCGCAATTTGGCAGGATTTACTCTCTTCCAAGTACGGTTAACAACTGTACCTTCGTTCGACAACATTGATTCTGTGCTGTGCTTTTGAATTCGACCGTTCTCAGTGCCTCACTACTTGAACACTTATGATCACTTAAATTTGCCAGCACATTACCATGTGTCTCGTCGACAAATGGGACATTCACGTCTTCATCGTTTAAACAGAATGCCCTATCCCCATCATCGACGAGGATCTCTTCGACAGAAATTACTTGCATCTGATCAGAAGATGAAGCTATTAAATGGTCGCTATCCCCGGATATTGCAGCAAGAACCAATGTGGAAGGCGTCAAAAACACCGCCAATTGCTGCATTGGTTCGCTCAATGCAGGTAGTTACTGCAGACCATCACAGGTTTTTTTGTCGCCTCTTAAAAAGTAAAACGCCCGATCCTTCAATTTCTGCTTAATTTTTGAATATTTTCGCGCTCTTTCCTACGGACAGAAAGAATGGAATAAAATTAAAAGCAACTACCTGGCCAGGCGGCGCAACATTGAATGTGGTTGCAATTTTCTCCCACGCATTGTCTATGTCGCGATTAGTCGCACCATCCGTCTCAATATTATGGAACTGTACACCAAAACATTCCTTACGAGACAATTTTCCCCCTCCGTTGTGTACACTATTTTTCGTAACGTTACTGCTTTTGAATAACAGTCCACAATTATAAATCCCAAATCCAAACTTGAGACTGACATATCTCTGCCATCTGTCACAAATATCCCAGGGACGCCAACTTGCGAATTTTAACTTCTAAACCAAGAGTTGAAAAAGTGACAAAAAAAACATTTTTCAACTTGCCGTTCAACTCTCGAGTTGAAATCAACTTCGAAGTTAGCCAATTTGCGAGTTTTTGGGAAGTTGAATAATAGTGAATAAAACGACCCTAAGACTTGTGTAAGACTTCAGCAAGGTCTTAAGATCGTGCCTCACTGTTTTTACCTCGTTTTTGAATTAAGATTATAGGCTTTGGGACATGTCCACAAACGCATGTAAAATGTAGAGGTGTTACCATAAATGACGACGCCAGCGCCACGTCTGCCAAGTTCCGACTATATTCCTATTCCAACTCAATTAAAGTATAAAACCAGACAAAACAGTGAAAGATGTGGCTCATATGATATACATACTTGTATATAGTAGTCCTGTCTTAGCAGATACTTCTTTCCTTAACTGATTCTTCACAACATAGTTATTTGACATCAGGATTGCGTACATGTCCGCTTGTAAGACTAGACGAGAGAAGACAAAGTAAGTTTTTCCAACAAGAAGTGAAAAAGGCCGAATCGTAGATCAGTTTGGGGGCCTTCAGTGAAGATTCGACTGCGATTCCACAGTTGCTCAGCATTGTATCGTTGAATCAGACGGCATGTCCATAAGACCAGAGTGAAAAAACAGTCTGCGGGCAAAGTCCTCTAAACTCCAGTGCGTATTGTACCAAAGACAACATTTTTCAAACAGAAGATGGCTTTAAGAGTTCAGCCCATGATATGAATATCGGGAGGAGCGAGATTTATCAATGCGTCTAGAGTAGTGCCAAGCGTACTTGAGAAAAACATCGCGTATCCGGTATATTGGAGTCTGGTAAAAGCAACAGTTAAAGCTGCTTAATACAAACTGAGATGCGTTCTTTCGTTAATCGGGTATCTTAAGTTATGCTGTTGGCTGAAGTTCTTATACGAGTATGTCCAAACAACCCGAATATTGGCCTAAACGGTTGCATTTCTGCACAATGTTTTCGCATTTTCTATCCATTTTTCACTTTTATGGTTGTTGAATAGTGCTCTTGTTACTTGCCTCGAGTAATTTGACATTGCCCCAGTTTTATTACGAAAAAGCTTAATAATCGCTTTTAATTAGGGTAAACATCACTTCACTTACTGACTGGAAGCAAAACTAGAAAAAAACGCCAAGAATTATCCGTCTCCACACGCCGAAAGCCACGTGCCATATTCGTGTATTCATTTCCTTGCCTTACCCGATAGTTGAAGTTTTTGTTTGTTTTGTTCCATCTCCTGACGTCAACTGAGCGTTTTTTCCGTTAAATGCCTTCAACTTCACCCACATACTAGTTAAAGAGGAGTAGAAAACCCATCCCTTCTTGTTCTTGTACTTTGTTGTCGCAACCAAACAGAGTGAAACATTAAAGAAGGAACCCCAAGTCGTTGTAGTAGGTATGTAGGTACTGAGTACGGTAGCATGATGTACACAGAGCTATGCATGCTTTATGGTTACCATAATAGTATGCCATACCAGCACCACCACCACCATCACGACCAACATCATCAAGGAAGAACAAAATGCAGCGCCCTTCCTCCCTTGGACGAGTGAAAAGCTTTTGAGTTGTAATTAAAACTGCAACAATGAGTGTCCCCAATTGGTAGTGGGTACTGGGGAGGTGGTGTATGGGTCGTCCGGACTGGGATGAATGGCAAAAGTTTGCAAAAGCCAGTGACAAATACTGTAACCAAACGCTCGAGGAGGAAAAGTGCAGGCAGTTCTATTGTTCCATCTTGACGCAACAATCCAATTTCATATTCACCACAAGAACCGGCCAGCTGCAGCTATATATGGCAGCTATGAGTATTCCAGGACGCAAGAGGACGCAGGAGGTAAACCAACTGTAACATGACTCTGAATAGCAACAGAGCAACCGCCGCAGGGCGTGTATGTAATATTGCTATTACATCCTCATTTATGCTCGGGAATAAACCTTAAGTATCGTGTGATGACACTTGAACTGAAGGCTACCACTTAGATATGAGCATGGAGCAAGACATGATGTTCTTTGTGTTTTTGGTTTCCGATTTGTGTTTCGATGTCAGATACGGATAGTTATATACTCGTACACACATGGATTTCAATGGACTTGAGTTGGATAACATTTATGAATGTGGATACGAGTACAAGCATGTATTCGTACTACACCCGCTGACTTATTGTCTGCCAGAGTCACTGAAGGGATAGTGTGAGCAGGACTTGAGGGTGGAAAAGCTGTATAATCGTATTCCTTGTTGGACAAATATTCAATGTATTGTAATATACTTACTTAAACTATGGATTGTGTGACTAGAACCACAACTTATCGAGATATTGTAAACAAAATTTGTGGCTGAGCCGTGGAATTAGTAGCGATAATTGCTACTCGTATGTTACTGCAAGATAATACTGCTAGATACGGGTATAGGTAATTCTAAGGGTTTTTGGAAATATTCTAGATTTATTGTATAAATTGCGACATGCCTTTCGACTAAGCTGAAACCATCTCCGTGCGCTCAGTGTGAACTCAGCAGATGTGTCTAAATTATTCATTTCGTGACCTTGTTCTGAGCAGGAGGCTGAAAGTATGTCGAATTATAGGCCCAAAGTGGTGTAGATAAAGATATAAGTGCTAATGAGTCCCTTTCTGGTTACAAACAAATGATTGCTTCTTTGGAACTCGGAAGGGCAACGATTTGTTGTGATATTTGAAGCGAAACATGCAAATATTCGTACAAGAATCGGAAAGGTGGTGAAAAATTGAATCTGGTTCGCCTAGACCAAGATGGTTGGGTGCTGTAGTAATAGGGTAGGCGCCGAGAACTGTCAACCTGACGATGCCCAGTGCTGTAACTATTCCTACATACCAATTATGCTTATTTTACCATCGGATACTGGTCGATATCCATGTCAAAAATATAAGCGCAAGTGCTAACCACCAGAAAGAATTGCAGCACTATAAAAGAGACAGCGGCTGAATTCCCCAAATGGAATCAACGGTGAAGTAAAATTCTGGAACAAAACAAATGAGACCTTATCCAGTCTACTCCGACATATTTTGAGTAGATTTTTGATTTTTGAGACTAAGTCAGTGCCTTGGAAAAGAGATGGTGGCGAATGAGCCCTTAATGCACCAATGACAGTGCTCACAACCCCGAACGGGTTAATGGATTCGGTCTAACCAACCCCTCGTCATAGGGGTATCTATAACTGAACTGACCCCTCAGGTTTGGCTTTGTGCCGACAGGGTAACTCCCCGACCATGAAAAAAAAATCACAATTACGAAGTAATAACAAGCCTCGTATACAGATCTATTGTTGACAACCTCTGCAAACGAAACAAAGACAGCGAACTTCGATCTGAACGTGGAATGTTAGGTTCCTTAATAGGCCACTTGGATGTTACTGTATCCAAGAAATGCGAAAAGAATGGGGCTGATCAAAGGAGGGTGAAAAACTGCGACATCTACTATGGCGATTTTTATCGAAGTTAAAACTGCCCCTATTTGGACACAGATTCGTTGTTAGAGGCAGACTTAGACAAGAAGTCTTGACTTTTGAGTTTCCAAATTTGCCAACATTAACCTTATATGCGCGCTCACCTCCACAGAGGAGACAGATGACGACACCAAATACAGCTTTCACCAGTTTTTGGACAAGACTTACGAGCAGTGTGCTATCTATAACATTAAAATGGTCCTCGGTGAAACGTCATCGACGTCACCTCCGATAACGGATTCAGATTAACTCGATATTCATAAGGGAACTTGGAGAACTCCTAACCAAACAACCGTCAATCAGATTAACTACATTGCGATCAACGCAAGGCACTCCTCCAGTATTATGGATGTCGGAACCTTCCGGCGGGTCAATAACAGACGGTGTAGAGACGAATAAGGAACATAGCAGTAGAGTCGCAGTAAATTCTGATGATTTGGAAGGAGCATTTCTGTAGCCTGTACGGGCTCTCTTAATGCATTCTTGCATAAGAGGGGGCTTAGCGAGGTTGCGAGCTACTCATGTGGAGCTACTTATGAGGACTGGCTACATGTCCTATGTGAGTGTCCCAATTCCGCTGACATAAGGAACTTGCAGGCTATGGAATTATCACTGATACCGTACGGTTCGAAAGAACCCGTAGTTTTGCAAAAGAAGTATTCAATAAAAGTCGCAGTAGGCAACTAGCGGGAAGTTTGTAGGATTTTTTTGTTGCAAGGCCGCCGGTCCTGGGCAGTGAGGTGCCCAACTGGAAGTAACCTCAAGGTTGCGAAGCTTGACCGGAAGCTATATTCTGGTACCACGGGAGGACAGGAGCCCCCGGAACTATGGTTCCGGCCTGACCTAGGAGTTGGCCCCCTTGTGGGAGAATCGTGGTGGCTGCAGGTTTATACTCAAAATCGCGGGGAGAGTAGACCGAATGGAGCTTGGACATCTCATGGCTTAGCATATGTTGTGGTTTGCTACGACCTATGCTAGGCCATGGGATTGCTTTGGAACCAACTGGTCTATTCGATGTGGAGTTGCATTGCAACCGGGTGCCATGACCGACAGAATGGCGGAGGTATTGGATAGGCCCCTTCACCAAAGGGGAAGTTCGTGCCTTACACACGACTTCGAGTCTGGTACTGGTGGTAGTACTTGTACTACCCGAAGGGCGCTTATAAACGCATTGTTTTGATATCGTGTGCGAAGACGCACCGTAGGCTTAAGCCCTCACGACAGGTACCTACGTTAAACACAAGAGACATCTGTAGTCTGTATGGGGCCCCCTCCCAATTATCAAGGCTTCGCCCATCAATGACGTTGTCTAATAATGAACGGGGGTAGAACAAAGTTCTAGTTTTATGGTAAACATCTTCAGATGACGCAACCGAAGGTTGCTACGATTTAATCAGTCACAAGTTGCCGGTCATAGGTCTTGTTGGCGGCTGGACCACCAGTAGTCTCCACCAGGACTTAAATCACGGTACCACGGGAGTCAGGAGCCCCAGGATCTCGGTCCGGGCATGACTTGAAGAGGTAGGCTCCCTCCTGGGAGCGACATGGTGGCTGTGGTTTAAACCCAAAATTGCGGGAAGGGTCCTCCTTGGTTGACCCAATGTAGAGTTGCAATAAGTACTGGGTGCTGCGACCCTAAGAACAGTTAGAGGTTTTAGGTCGGCCTCGACTCATACCAAGGGTGGAACTTGTGCCAACAACAGAGTTCCGAATTGGTATAAATGGAATGACGGAGAGCGATGGCAAGGCGTATCCTTACCCCCATGGATGTATGTTCATTCCGTAAACATAAGTCTACATGAGAGGTGGTTTAAGTTAAAAATCAGACACTAGTGTAGGCTGTACGATGGCTATGATGAACCAAATACTATGAATGAACCTTTCAACCTTCGCGATATAGACCAACAATTCAGTCCATCCGAGTTAGACGAAGTGAAGATAGCCATATCTAAGCTTAACACCAGAAAAAAACTTCTAGAATGGACGGTTTAACTGCCGAGCTCTTCAAAGTGGCAGAGGATGACTTGGTAAGGAGCATATGGTATCCCAACTTATCTGTAAAATATGGTCTGATGAAGTATGCCCGATGAATGGAACGTTAGCATTGTTTGTCCGATACTTAAGAAAGAAGACCACCTACATCGCCTACATATCGCCTATCTGCCGTCTGAAGTCAATCGTCAACAATCTGATTGGTATCAGTGTGGCTTCAGGTCCGGAAAGTCCACCATCGACCAAATGCTCACAATACGACAGATTTTGGAAAAAAAACCCATGAGCTCCAAATCGATACACACTACCTATTCATCGATTTTAAGGCTGCGTATGACGAGGTATAGAGAGCAATGTCTATTTTTGGCATCCCTGCCAAACTCGTCCTTTTGTGCAGGATGACGCACTGAACACCGAAAGCTTTGATATCAAAAAAGGATTTAGACAAGGCGATGCGTATTATGCGATATCGTTAACAACATCCTTGAAAGAATATCGCAAAACTCACGTCGAATTACTCGCATACGCCGTGATGTCAGTGGCATGTATTGAGATGGAAGCGCTGTATATGGGTTTAATGGTCAACGAGGGCAAGAGCAAGTATATGCTGCCAACCAGAAGGGAAAGCCAACAGCCACGTCTCAGACAGAACGTTACCCTCGACAGATATAATTTTGATGTAGTTAAGTGCTTTGTCTTTCTAGGCTCCAATAGCAATTCAGACAGCGAACAGCACTAAGATCCGACGAAAAATAATTCTTGAAAATCGCTGCTTGTTTGGACCAATAAGGCAAAGCCCTGTCTCTAACAAGAAAACTGACACACATAATTCCAGTCCTGACCTATGGCGCAGATGCATGAACTTTATCAAAAATGGATGAGGGTGCTGAGCACAGTGTTGAACTCTGGCACACCATAGTTCTTCTTCGTTGACTCTTGTGACCCCTTTTAGGGCATAGGACTTCCCACTTCAGCTCTCCTGAACTCATTGCAAAGGTTCAAAAATCCACTTAAATTGTTTGCACTATAATCGCTAGAACGACTAGCTTTTCTGTCTGATTAGGTAAGCGGACTCTTCTGCCTACTTCGCAATGTTGTCTTCAGGGGGAGGGGTGGCCGTGGTGTAGTGGTAGTAGCAAACGCTTCTCACTCGGAGGGTCCAGGTTCGAATCCTGCCCATGGCAAAATCAGTTTTTCATTGTATATTTGAAACTCAGACAAAAAAATTCTGCGTGTGAAGGCATAACACTGACATGTAGATTTGGCTGTTATAAGAGTTTCAAGCAATGAAAAAAATACTGGGAATTATACTCGAATCACTCTGAGTGAAGCAAAAACTCTCCGTCCTATTCGGACTCCCACCCCTGGAGAGCAAAACATAGAAACCAAACACACCTGAGTTAAAGCCACTACACAAACAATTTTCCTTTCTCCTCCTTCTGTCTTTCCGCCCGCGCCAAGGCAACAGTAAAAGGGTATCCAACCCCTTAGGCGCGCGTAAATTATAAAAAAAAAAAAAAAAAAAAGGATCAAGTGCAAGACAGTTTCATAGCATAGGGTCACCATATTGTATTTGGATATCCCATCTTGATGTCTTCTACGATTATATTTACCTGTAAGCGTTGATCTTTTCTCTGAGGAGTCCAGAGTATTTTCTAGCTACCTGAGTACTTAGTAATAAGTTTGCTGCGATACAGGGGACGTCAGCTTACTGTAAAGATAGTCTGGTTGTTGTGTTTGAATAATGTCGTAAATACAAGTCAATGAGAAGTACTGCAGTACAGTTTCAAAGGAACATCCAAAGATTATTTTGGCATACGACGAAGCATGGTCGTATCTACGCAGGTTATATACTCGTATGTATCATGCAATATAGTTGTAGACTACAATTAATATCATTTTTGACCTGTAATCGAGTTTAGCAGTTTAATAAAATTGGCAGTAGTAGAGTTTTGGTTAGAAACATTTTCGTTTTTTTTGGGTGGGTCGGCACGTGCAGCCCAGAGAAGTCGGAGACAGCCATAAGCTTTTCCAATTGTTACAGTGGCATGAACGTCCCACGATAATGTACGATTAAAGGTAATACATTGATTTCGAACAGACTCAACATATTCGATGTTTGAGTCACCTAGCTGCAGCAATGGAAAAGAGGTCAGATCTACTCGTATTTTATTCCGATAAATAACGATAGCTTTTGATTTCCTCGCCTTTGGACATAGGTTATTGTTATATATTAAGAATCTAGTACATTATTATTATACTCGATGTAAGCTATGTTTAAGTATAACAAAAAATCATAATATTAATCTATTACTCTTATTGAACCTTTTTCCTGAATAAAGTCTCTTCCTGTTTGAATTGCAAAGTAAGCACATGTATAAAATTTTAATCCACAAACATCTTTAAAAACATTATAGTTATTAGCCTGCGTCCAGTTCAGGATATTACGGAGATCGTCATTCATTTTTAATGCCGCAGATTCTACCAAAATAGTAGGACTTTGTATAAATAGTTGCACATAGTCTGCGTACATATGGACGCTGCAGTGTTGTACAACATTTGGGAGCTCGTTCACATATATTGAAAGAAGAATTGGCCCGAGTATATACCCTTGCGGTGCACCAGTTTTCATCGATAACATTTCGGATGCTCGATCTCCAACGACTACGGATTGTTGTCTACCAATTTTGCTGATGGGGTAGAAAAATTAAAATGGCTTATAAGTTTAGAGCACAAGGGTGCGTGGTTTACCGAAAGGTTTTGAGAAATCGAGAAGGGTTAGAATGGTAAGTTCATTTCGATCGAGGCCATTTCGAACCTCATCGGTGATAAATAAGAGAGCGGTTTTGCAGCTACGCTTTCTTCGAAAACCCGATTGACACGAGCTTAGCTAATGTTCTGCGAGGTGTTGGATTAATTGTGCAAGTAGAGCTTTCTGATATAAGAAAGGTAAGGCAGAATTGCGATTGGTCTGTATTCAGATAAGTTACTATTGGCCTTTTTTGATATGGTCACGATCTTGACTTTTTTCCATTCGTTGGGATACACAGAGGTTGTTAAAATGGTATTGAAAATGTGTGTTATATATGGAAGAATGAATGGCAATGACATTTTAATAAATTTAGGGTGTACGAGGGGCGTTCAATATATTCTCGGTATCGATATGAAGGAAAATGCGAATTCAATTTAAATTATTTTTATTTTTCAATATAATCTCCCCTAACATCAATGCATTTGTTATATCTTGAGATAAGCTTCTTTAAACCCTCAAAAAAATAAATTTCCTCTTTCTCTGCAAAATACCCATTTATTGCCGACTTGAGTTCTTCATCATCCGAAAATCTTTTTCCACGAAGACATTTTTTCAAATCCGGAAACAGGAAATAATCACTAGGGGCAAGGTCTGGACTATAGGGTGGGTGTTGGATTTCTTCGAAACCACAATCTCGCGCAGCAGCCTTGGAAACTCGCGCCGTGTGAACAGGAGCGTTGTCATGAAGAAGCAACACACCCGCTGCGAGTTTACCCCGTCTTTTCTTTTTAATTTCCTCCCGCAAATTATGCAAAGTGGAAGCGTAGGATGTGGCGTTGATGGTTTCACCTTTTTTTTGTACTCAATGAGCAAGATTCCCTTTGAGTTCCAAAAAACTGCGGCCATGAGCTTCCCGGCAGACGGAGTGACTTTGAACTTCTTCGGGGGTCTGTTCCTTTGTTATGCCACTGCATGGACTCTTGTTTGCTTTCAGGGTCATAGTGGTGGACCCATGTTTCGTCCCCAGTAACAACTCGATCCATAACACCGTCCGCGTTCTCACTACACATCTCCAAAAGCTCTCACTTTTTTCTGAGGCGCTGTGAGCATTCGTGGCACCCACCTTGCACTGACCTTTGAAAGGTTAAGATGGTCATGAAGAATGGTGTGAATGGTACCAATTGAAAGCTTGGTGATCTCTGCCAGCATTTTCACCTTTATTCGGGCATCCTCAAGAACAAGTTTTTCGACTTCTTTGATGCTTTCTCCCGTACAAGCAGTAGCCGGGCGCCGGAGCGGGGGTCGTCTTCAATGCTTCGGTTAAGTGCATTGCAATCCAAGTCACCTGGAAGCTTATGCTCTTGTTTGCCAACTCCTATTTGTCGTAGATTTTTCCAAAGATTTTTACCTCCGGCAGATGGATCAAGTTTGTGTTTATAAAAACCTACTTTTGCTTTTCGTACCTCACAGCCCTTATTTCGAAGGTGTCGATACATACTTGTATAAGTTCCTCAGACTTGTAAGATCAGTAGGGAGACCTTCCTGCTGTATTGAGACCATGACGCTTGTTTTAGTTTTCCCCTCATAACAAACTGAGTCTGATTTGTCATGCAGATATGCTAGAAGGAGACGTATATTCTCGTACGTCTTTTTTTCTCTAAGCCTAGAAAGTGCATAACGACATTCTGTTGAGCCAAAAGTTTGTTGGGTTATTTTAACTGTGGGTGGCAGAAGGGGGTCAAAAATGGGGCAGGTGGACGAAGATTTTGAAGGCGATGCAGGGGTGATTGTAGGGGCATTAGACACATGTTCATGTGAGGGATTTATAACATGGGACCTAACGAAATTGGGATATTTAGCTCCGGTTTTAAGGTCAAAATTATGGAAAGAAGTGCTAGTGGGGGCACGTGCAGAGGGGTTAGGTATTTCCGAGGGGTTATTGTGAGCGGTTGGTGCTAATTTGAAAGAGACGCGTTGACGCAGTGGCTTGGGTGGAACGGAGGCTGCAGGTGCAATATAATTAGAGGACCGATGAAGTCGGTTCGGGATGTGAGTGGGAGGGGCGAAATTGGGGAATATATTAGTTTTAAATCTCCAATTAGAGTCAGAATTTGAACGGGAGTTGGAAACGGTTTTCGGTACAGAGTCAGGTTTGCTACGGTTTGGGACGGATTTCGGTATTTTATTAGAGTCCGGTTTGGGATGGGAGTTGGAATCGGAATTAGGTAACTTAGATTTAAGCTTCTTTTTATCCTGTTTCTTGGTAGGTGTTTCGATCCATTTACAGATGCGCATCTTTCCAACGTTGAAATTAGTACCAGCAGGGTTTTTAAATAACCATTCGTATCTAGCAGGGAGGTCGAATTTAAAGCTTCGATTACCTTTGTGGTGAGATGGCAGGAACATTTCACATTTGCTGATGGTGATGCCGTATTTGTCTGCGAAGAATTTCGTGATCCAAGAAATATCAGCGTTTACGGGGGTGCCTTTGATGAAGAATGTACTCATATCGGTTTTAATTTTTTCCAGTCTACGCCTCCATTCGGAAGGTGTCCATGTAGTACCAAAATGTTTGATTAGCTTGCGTGGGGCGGCGACGAGAGGAGTTGACAGTGAAACAGTTTCGGTCTCCTGGATTGAAGTGGCAGCGGGAGAATTTGTAGATTTAATTAACCGTGGTGGACGAGGAGGTGGTGGTAAAACTGGGTCGACTTCGGTTTCCAGTAATTCAGCCAAAATTGATGTATTGTAGTGGACATTCTGATGGTGTTGTGTGTGGAATGGTATAAATCGTCAATTTTGCTGCTTACCGTTTCGATATGATTCTCAATATCGAAAATGGTTGATTGTGCGGCAGCTAGATCGTCACCAACACCGTTGATTCTGTCAAAGATTACTTCGAGCATTGGATCAGGCTGCATTAGAGATGGATGGTTCTTTGAGGTAGATTGAAATTGAGTCTCAAGATCTTCACGCAGGTTATTTATCGATTCGCACAATTTAAGGTTAGAGATGTTTTGGGCGGAACAAACTGCTTTGAGATCATTGATCGCAGTTTTCATCTCGACCAGACTTGCAGATTGTTTTTCGATGTTGGTGAGCTTGGACTTAATTATATCGGTTGAGGACAGAATCGAGTTGCCTAATTCATCAACATAACTGACACTACTTTCTAAGTTGGACTGATTCGTCGTTATCATTTTTGTGAGATTTTTTTAGAATGAGTCATTAGAGTCACTGAGGCACTTTATAGCAAGCAACACGTGGGAAAGCGAGATTATCTTGCACTCATCACAAAAGAATAGGAGGTTGTCAGAGAAGTCTTTGATGTATACACTATTCCTTTTATTTAATCCGACACAAATTGCATGGAATGATTTTCCACAGATGCCCTTACAAGTTACAAAGTCAGCATTGACATCAAAGATTGGACAGTTAGTAATTCCGCAAGACATGGCAAATTTATCAAATGTAAACAAAAAGGTAAACAAAGAACTTTACGCACTGTTATGCACTGCAAGTGAAATTCAGCAAAATCGGAAAATTGGTCAACACTTGGGGGGGTAATGCACTAAATATATGCGGAACCGATATCAGAAGCGGCAGTTATTGAGCGCGAAAGATTGAGGTCAGCCAAAAAAACAAAACAAACCAAAAAGACAGTCAGCACTTGGGGTAATGTAATAATGTCGCGGAACTGATATCAGAAGTAGAGATATGGAAGGGGAAGAAATAAATAATATTTAAAAGTTTGATGTGGAGCAAAACCAAAACACGTCCGAACACGACGAGAATAGATGATAAACATGTATGTCAAAGAGCCTTTTTTAACTCCATTAGCTCTTCCATTCAGCTATTTTGAGAATTATGATCATCATCATTCATCGGGGACAGATAATCACTGCACTCCATCTGGATGGGATAATCGCATGATTATGTATATTGCCGTTTCGACCACAAGCATTGGCCGTGATGACTGTGATTTGTATGTATGTATGTTTGTTTTTTATTTCTCTTAAATTACTTATAAATCTGTATGTATAAAGTAAAATTCTGTAAATTGCTATTATAATTTCAAAATAATTAAGAAAAATATCTTATGGCATTCAGTATTTAATACAAGATGAGTTAAAAATAGTGTTGAATGCCACTTCAAAAGGAACAATGCAATAAGCTATGGTGGGGTTTTTTTTTACAAAAATAGATAAATAAAGAAACAAGAGAACAATTCTCAGCAAATTTAATATTTTACAAGGTTAAAATTAATTATTATTTTCATGAATGATACTAAAATTGATGTGATCAATTTATAAAACAACAAAAAGAAAATAGGTTAGATTTTTTTTTTTTTTTTTTTATAATTTACGCGCGCCTAAGGGGTTGATACCCTTTTACTGTTGCCAGGGCGCGGGCGGAAAGATAGAAGGAGGAGAAAGGAAAATTGTTTTTGTAGTGGTTTGAAACTCAGGTGTGTTTGGTTTCTATGTTTGCTCTCCAGGGGTGGGAGTCCGAATAGGACGGAGAGTTTTTCTTCACTCAGAGTGATTCGAGATATAATTCCCAGTATTTTTTTCATTGCTTGAAACTCTTATAACAGATCAAAATATTTGAAGTAAGATAGTCTAAACTACGATAATCTGGAGCACATCTGATTTCTTCCGGGAGGTCATTAAACAAACGACTACATATAACTAACATAAAGAATGCTTTTAATACCTTAAAACAGTATAAGTGACGAACAGGAAGAATCCCTAATTGACAAAACAAAGGAAAACTAGGATGTCTACCAGGTTTGCGAAAAATTGTCCGGACAACATTTTTCTGCAAGACTAGCAATGATTGAATTTTATTCTGATAGCCACCTCCCCAGCAATTTATACCGTATTGAAGCTTGGAATGAAAGAGGCCATAGTAAACTGTGATAAGGAGCTTAGCTGAACATAAATTACGAAGGTGATAAAAATGTCCAAGTGTGGAGATAAAATACTTTTTCAGTGCAGTAGCGTGAGATGAAAATTTCATATTAGAGTCAAGTAAGAGTCCTAGGTACTTAAGTTCGTCAACATTCTCTATCAAAAAACAATCATCACTACAAATTTCAGTAGTGCGAAATAATTGACCACACACACTAGTTGCACATTTACATTGATATAACTTAAATTTTTTGCAGTTCGGTGCATGGAAATATACATCCGGTCTAAGATAAATGGAGGAAGATAAATTGAAGAACATTAATTTAGTCTTAGGACTTATTACAAGTTTGTGTTCAGCGAACCATTGTCTAAGAGTATGTACATCACAATTTATGTCAGAGATAAGATCTAAGGGACTGCTGGTGCCGTGCGATAGCCCAACATCGTCTGCGAAGGCAGTAGGTGAGCCCTTAAGATTGAGGTGGAAGAGAGTTGATGTAGATAAGAAAAAGAACTGGGTCCAAGACTGAACCTTGTGGTACCCCAAACTTAATTAATTGCACATCGCTTCTCGTATTATCCAACTTTACTCTCTGTGACCTATTATTCAGATATGAATTAAACCATTCGAGCATGAAGCCACGAACCCCTGCATTTTCCAGTTTTTTTTAACAATATTTTATGGTCAACAATGTCAAAGGCTTTGGTTATGTCTATGAGTAGCGCAGCTGTACATTTTCTTTCGTCAAGGTTGCGTATTATCTGAGAGCAAAATTCTGAAAGTGCATCCTCGGTTGATTTGCCCTTTTGAAATCCAAATTGTGTAGGAGGAAAGAACATCGTCTTGTCTAGAAAATTGACTAATCTAATTTTTATAAGTTTTTCGAAAACTTTACTTACGCTTGGCAGAAGAGAAATTGGCCTATAGTTTCCTATTTCAGTTGGAGTGCCTTTTTTAAGCAAAGGAATGACATCTGCACACTTTAGACTGTCAGGAAAAACACCAGAAAACACACTACGATTGAACACAACAGCTAATACATCCACAATGAAACACGCAATATTCTTAAGGACAACATTAGAAATACCATCGACACCATATGACTTTGAGTTATTTAAACTGCCAATAATTCTTAAAATCTCTAAAGAAGTTATAGGGTCGAAAACAAAATTTCTACTTTGCACAGAGTTTACATCATCAACATCAGAACATTTAGAACATAAATTATGAGTTAGTCGAATATGATATTTAAGTCGTGTATTTGAAAAATGTCTGTTAAAAGCGTCACCAATTTCTTGGTTACTTGTTATTTCCTTATTTGAATTACGTAAGACAATAGTATTTTGGGTGGATGATTTCTTGTTGAGGATGGTATTTACAACTTTTCACTCTTTTTTGAGACTACCTCTAGCTGAATACAGTTGAGCACGATAGTAAGAGTCACCGCAAATTGGTATTTCTTTTTTTAAATCAGCACATATCTTTTTATATTTGATCTTGAGAGATACATTACTAGGATACTTTTTGCACTTTACACCAAGTTTATTTTTCGCTGTAACTTTATTTAATAAATGATTAGATAGCTAGGGCTTAAGTTTACATATAGATTTACTTGTGATCAGAGTACTGCAACTAGCAATATGGATTTTAAGAGTTGTTAAGAAATTAGAATATGCATTCGTTACATCACTACAGTTATAAACATTGTTCCAGGACTCAAATCACAATTTATGACGAAGCAAGGTCCAGTTTATTTTCGGCTTGCTTTGAAAACATTTCTTGGTCTGATTATTGATATTACATTTTGCATTGAATAGAATGCCAGTCATGGAATGGTCAGTAATTAGGAGATTAAAAACACAACATTCACACTCTACAGAAGCAACATTTCGAAAACGACCATATATATGGTCTAAACAAGTACCTGATGCAGGTCGAGTAGGCACATTGATGGCGTTTATCAAGCCATGTAAAGCTAAAACAGAGAGATAATTAGATACCGTGGGACTATCATCTAGACCATCAACATTAAAATCACCTACAACAATTAAGTTTTTGGATTTCTCCCTAACTAACACAACAGAAAAATCATTTATAAACATCGACACATGAAAAAACAAACATTTCATTATTTATTTCTATGGACACCTTTAAAACATCTGCAGTGGGACAATTCACTTTGGAAACATCAATGATTTTAAAAGCATTCTTTATAAAGCAGCCAACGCCACCCGCTGCATAATTTTCATTTGTCTTAGCAAAGAAACTATAACTGGGTAGGAAGTAATCATTTTCTTCAACCTCATATATCCAACCTCATATATACGCAAACGAGTTAATATGTGCAACGAGTGCAGAAAAGTTTTCTCTCAAACTTCTAATATTTTGATGAACAATAAATAATTTTTCATTACAATAAGAACTATTAGTAAGAACAGCATCACAGTGAGGTTTGCATTGGAGAAGGAAAGAAGAGTTATCACTTAAATCATTGTTAGAATTCATAATCTAATTACAAAAAAAAGGACAAGATGAAAACTTAAATGAGTGAGATATCACTCAATGATCTAATTGACCTTCCTCTTTTCTTAATAAAATTTTGATTTCAATCTCCACTTTGGGTGTTTATTTAAGTGAGCTTAAAATCTTGGTATATTTAATTTAATTTTGGTGGGGGCGAATGCCCCCATTTATTCGGCTTAATACAAGCTATAACTTAAACAATAAACTTAAACTAAAACTTAAAACTAAGGTTGGTTGGAGTGGTGAAGGAGAACAGATTTCAGGTAGGAAGTGGTGCGGTGAAAGTCAAAGACTGTAGGGTTTGAGTTGATTTGACGTAGCATACGGGAGATTGGTTCGTTCGCGCCATAGGAGGTGTGGTGGGTTGGTAGATAGAAGAGTCGAGGGGTACGTAGATTACGAGGGTTAGTGTTGAGGAAAATGGAGTTGTGAAGGGACGCGCATTCAACGTGACCTGAAAGGAGTCGATGAATGAAGAGAAAGTCTGCTGCATCTCTGCGATCTTCGAGGGTGTTTAAGTTGATAAGGTTGAGACGATTTTGATAGGGGGGCAGATTAAAAGGATCGTCCCAGGGCATACCTCGAAGAGCAAATCGAAGAAAACGACGCTGAATGCTTTCAATTCTCGAGATATGAACACGATGATATGGGGACCATACTTGACTGGCGTACTCTAGGAGGGGGCGAACAAAGGTAATATAGAGGGACCTGGTCACGTATGGGTTGGTGAATTCTTTGGACCACCGTTTTACAAAACCTAGTGCAGAGTTGGCTTTGAGGATTATCTCATCCATATGTAAACGGAAGTTGAGCTCGCTGTCACACAAAATGCCGAGGTCGCGAAGAGACTGTACGCAGGAGATAGGTTGGTTATGGAGAAGATAGAGTCGGGGAGGAGATTGGTTCCGCTTATGTGAGAAGGTGATGGATTGGCATTTGGCGATGTTAAGTTCCAAAGAATTTTTGAGGCACCAGATCGAGAAACTATCAAGATCTTGTTGAAGGAGGAAAGAGTCATGGGGAGAGGAAATGGTTTTGAAAAATTTGGTATCGTCGGCGTAAAGGGAGACAGACGAGTGTTTGATGATCATATCGAGATCATTTATGGTTAATATAAAAAGAAGGGGACCGAGATGGCTGCCTTGTGGAACTCCAGAGGTGGCCAAAAATGGAGCGGACTGGGCTGACCTAAAACGAACACTGTAAAAACGGTTTTCGAGGTAAGAGGATATCCATTTTAACAATATGGGTTCAAAGCCGAGGGCAGACAATTTAAAGATAATTAACCGATGAGAGATTTTATCGAAGGCTTTGCTAAAATCGGTTGCAACTACATCGACTTCATTGCCATCCTCTAGGGCAGAGAGGGCAAAGGATACGAATTCAACGAGATTTGTGGTGGTTGACCTACCCTTTAAGAAGCCATGTTGTCTAGGGGAAATAAGTGATTTGCATTGGAAGCTTAGAGCTTCATACAAAATACTTTCGAAGAGTTTGGGTATATGGGAGAGTTTAGCGATGGGACGATAGTTGGTTATTTCATTCTTTGATCCTTTCTTGTGGATCGGGGTTATGAAGGAGGTTTTCCAAACCTGAGGAAATTCTCCTTGTGAAAGGGATAGACGGAAGAGATTAGAAAGGGCAAGGGAAAGAGAGGAAGAACATTTTTTAAGAAATATGGCAGGGAGGCCATCTGGGCCGGGTGTGAATTCGTCATTGAGTTGGTGTAATTTATGTTCGATATAAGACGGATCAAAAATATGAGAGAGAAGTGGGCCATTAGAGAAGTTCAGTAGGTAACTAAAATAGGATGGATCTGGTACAAAGGAGTCGTTGGTGAAGGATTGCTTAAAAAAGGTGGCAAATAGGTTGGCAATGGTGAGTGGATCGGTTGATGACCTGTTGTTGAAAGAGAGGGAAGGAGGGTAACCATCGGACTTTCTTTTGTAGTTAACAAATTGGAAAAAGGACTTAGGGTGGTTTATAAGGTTGACTTGCGCATTGTTAAGGTAGCGCTGGTAAAGGGAATCGTAAAGTTCGGTGAAATGAAGATAAGCACCAAGATAGTTGGAATAGTCGGTAAAGGATCTGGTACGCAGGAAAACAGCCCATAACTTATTTCTCTTATTTCGTAAGGAACGAAGCTTGCGATTATACCAGGGAGGACTAGTAGATGATGTTTTAAGGCGGGAAAACGGAACGTAAAGGGAAAAGGAATTAAATATTTCTTTATAAAAAATGGATAAGGCATCATTTATACTTAAGTTGTGAAAGTTAAAGTGGGATCTGCTGAGATATTCACTGATTTTGTGAAAGTTTGCTTTATGAAAGTCGTGGGATGAGAGAGTTGTGGGGGGAGTGGACTGGAATGAAGAGTTATGAAAAAATGAAAGTAGAAGGGGGGGATGGTAGTTATCGATTGTTGAGAGAGATAGGGGACAAAGTGAGACTGAGGAGTTAATTGGATCTGTTGTGAAAATAAGGTCTAATTGCCTGCCCATATAATTGGGTATACCACTGACTTGGCATAGACTTGAGTCTGTTAAGCGATCTAAGAAGAGACATTCCTTAGCTGAGATGGCATTTGAAGCGATGAAAAACGATTGATCATCTGATGGAGTCCACTGTAGCTGAGGAAGATTAAAGTCGCCGAAAATAAGGATATCATCAGTGGGGTCTGACAGGTCAATTAAATGATCGATCGCATCAATAACAAATTGGTAAGTTTCGATAGGTTGAGCTGGTAGGATGTAGCAACATATAACGTAAAGGGACTTGAGAGGCAGTGATATTTTTATTGCGACAAAGTCGGCTTTAGAGGATGAAGAAATTGTAATGGGAGAAGAGTATAGGCTGTGGTAATGTTGGAGAGATGGCAATTCTTATGGAATACCTTCCACCAAACTATCGTCAAGACGATTCCCACAACAGCCGTAGGCGGCCAGTGCAACACAACACAACTGTGCAAAAGTATCGTAGAAACCCTAGATATCCTTTCTACATATGACCAAGGCATATGTCTACTTTTACTATCTCCATATTAAACTCAAATGGCAATACTGACTCAATAAAAGTTGCAGCGAAACAGTTGTATTTTGTTCCTCTTGCATGAAGTCCTTTTTCTGCGAAATTTATTTTTCAGCTTCTTTCTTCCCAATCCTGGAGCCGACATTGTATTCAATCCCCTTCAGCCAAAACACCGCTTCCTGTGCTTTGCATGAATAAAAAAAAAACAGTTCAGGAACGACTAAGGTATAACGTATAATAAATCAACTCACTGTGTTGCTCGTCTTAACCTTCTCAAAGGGCGGTGACGTCAGATATTTATTCTTTTCTGTTTTTCTCTGTTTCACGTCTGAATTGAACTCGTAGTGTAGTAGTGGGCAAACTTAGCCACTGCACCAGCAATGAGCTTTGATTTTGGATAGATTTATCTTTGGTTCTACTTTGTTTGTGTCAGCTTTCAAGTTTTGAATCATCTTTTGAAGGAATACGTTAACAAGTAGATATTGTCGGCGTAGTTTGCATATTCTTCTTCGACTGTGGGAACTATTCTTATTCGATTGGAAATCTAGTTCCTCTGCTCTTTGTCAGCCTGTAGCTTCTTCCACGTGTCGCCCAATGCTTTAGCAAAATGATCATCGACGATGGTGTTGATGATGGTGATGAAACTGAAACGCAAACGCAAACTGTTGTTGTTGGTGTCGATGGAGCAGAATTGTTGTCATTTTGATGAGCCATCACCATTGGAGCTGGTGATTCGGCTCTAATCGATACAACATGAGGTGGTGATTGTTCCATTGGACTAACTGGACTCATAGCAATTGCTGTGGATTTAATTGTCAAAGGCAATGCTACCGCTACTGGGGATTGTGCTGATGATGATTGTGGTGGAGGTGGTGGAGGTGGTGGAGGTGGTGGAGGTGGTGGAGGTGGTGGAGTTGGTGATGAACGATGATGTTGTTGATCGACATTTTGATGAAGTAATGTCGGCGTTACAGATGTCAGAGGCAGCACCTGTTGCACTGCTGGAGGTGGTGGTGTTGGAGTTGGTGTTGGCGAGGGTGTTGACGGTACTGGGGATTTCTTCCCAAAGACAGCAACATAATCAGGTCCAAGAGAGCGGCGGAAATGTTCATCTATCACGGTTTCACACATGGAAATTGATTCAGTGCTCTGATTATCATTTTCCCGATTCGAGATCAAAATACTGTCACGTGAATCACCACGTTTTGGTGGTGCTTGCGTTATAACACTTGGTCGTGCCAGTGTTGTGGCAAATGTTGATCCTGGCAATGGTTCCCTATATGGAGGTGGTGGTGAAGCTCTTGGCTTCATTGTTGTCGATGTTACCGACATGTCGATGGGACTCTCAATTATTGGCAATGCTGTTCGATTAGTAGACTCGCAAAGCGGCCTAAGTGTTGTTGGCTGTACAACCATAATTGGTGGTGATGTCACCACAGATGATGTATTTTGTGATGACAGCGAATGTTGGTATTCAGATGCAGCACGCATACGACGGTCACGACGCCATTTTGTGGTGGGAAGTTCTTTGGCAGTTAGACGGGATTCATTTGCGCTGTCCTGAACCATGGTGGCAGCTCTTGACAGTACTTCCAGTGGAGATTCCATCTTTCTCTGTTGCTTCGTTCTTGATTTACTCCAAAAAATTAGTTTTTTTTTTTTTGTTTTTTGGATTTGAGGTACTCTCGCTTCACTGATTTCGAAATTCGACGTTTTTTTACTTTTAGCAAATAGTTTTTTTTTTTCTAATTGGAATGAGGGAAAGCACGCACAGAACCAATTCAAACTAAACCAAACTGAACCGAACCGAATCGAATTGAAGAACTTGGACTTTCTAGACCGGCAGCAGCAACAGAAGATAGATAACCAAACGAAAGGAAAACAAACTGACAGCTAGCAGGACTCGTTTTTATTTGTCTTTTTTGCGCTCTCCTTCTTGACAGATGGAATATTGGGCATGGGCAAAACAGCAGCCATTCTGTCTAGCACCTGAACACCGGTATATCCTTCTTCTTTTCTCCTGCAAGGACACTTTTCGAATTTTGTGGGGGGGGGGGGGGAAATCGATACTTCCTAGCCGCAGGAAAATTTTAACCCACAGTTTTCTTCAACTTCAACGTAGTGGTCGGTCACCGATCACAGGGGAAAAGTGGATGGTAGGTAAATCGTGCCTGGTACCAGTTGTCTGACAGTTGATGAACAACGAAGACTCTTCACAAAGAAGACGAAATTACAGCTGCACAACGCGATGATATGTGGTACTGATGCTGGTGAGTGGTGTGTGTTGAGGAGGATGACGATTGGGTTTGGGACGACCGCATTCCAAACAAACAAAAAAAAAAACAACAACACAACTATGTACGGCGCGGTATTCTGACGATTTTTTATTTTATTTTTTGGCTTACGAGACGGATCTACAACTAACCGACAGCGGGAGAGAAGGAAATATAATAAAACATGACCAAATACTCATGCACATCACAAAATACGAACGAAATACTCGCAACAACGAAAAGGAAAAAAAGTTTAACCCCAAGGACCACCATAAGATTAGCTGGGTCTCGACTGATCGACAACTTACATCAAAGTAAACCGATCACTTTATCATAAGCCGACGTTTTAGAAATGTGGAGCTGACTTCGGACTGACACTGTGTCTGTTAACAGCAACTAGTTAATGTGGACACGTTCCGGGATCTCTAAGGGTGGCAACAGATAAGAGGCCACCTTGCGATAAATACAGAATGAAGCAGCAGCTTCCCGTCTGAGAGCATCGACACCACAGGGACGGTGTCAGGAATATTTTTACATCTGGAACAGACACCCTTATCGGTAGAAGCCAAAAAAGCTCAAGGATAAGCCTTAGCTAATACCTGGAGACGAATCGATAAACGTATTGAGCACAAAGCATCGATGGCAGCGGCCTCAGCAATAGAGCTACTAAGTGTACAGTGTCGCATGAACGTAACTACCTCCCTCCCTCAATAACGTTGGCAATGATGACGCAGAAAAAAACAATGCAGTTGGCATAGACCGCATTACGACGAAACCTAGTCCAGCACTTCAGCAGAGTTCCTACAGTTACTAGTAAGTAAGTATAGGACACCAAAACCGTTCACGAACGTTGGAAAGGGAAATGGTTGTTAAGCTGCCCAAGAAGGGAAATCTGATGGATTGTGAGAATATAAGTATATAAGGTCTTCCGTCTTTGGATAAACTAATAGCCAGAATAATTCTAGATCGAGTGAAAGAAATTTTTGATTCAACGCCCAACATCGAACAGGTAGGCCTTTGAGCTGGATTCTCTTAAAACGACTGCATAAACTTCTTGCCGATCGTCATTGAACATTGAATTCAAGAAGGCCTTTGACAGCTCGCATCGAGTTACAATGTACCGAGCCTTGCGCAGGAGACGCATACTAGAAAAACTAGTCTCTACCACAGATGGGTAAGGTTAAGGTGTTCGAGGAATGTGAAGTTCGTGAAAGAGTATGATAGGATTGCATTCTTTCGCCACTGTATTCCTTCCAGTTCTAGTGATGTCAATCGGGCAGTTCTTTTTGTAGGAAATGTTGGGCCTGACTGAACTACGACATCATATCTTAATCATCTTGACTACACAGGAGATGTTTCCCTACTCTCACAGAGGATATTGAACCTGCACCAAATGACTCACAACTTGGAGTCAGAAACGATCAGATAAGCCTCGGAACAAGTACTCACAAAACAAAGCTTTAAACACGTCAATTACTCAGACTAACACTCAGCATAATTCAGCATTGCCGCACAGCAACTCGCAAAGTTAAGCAGCTATCTATGTTTAGGAAGTATGGCCTTAGAAGACTGTGGTCTCGTATTGGATGTGGACAGCAAAATTCGTAAACCAAAACATTGTCTACGCTCTGCCATCTAAAACCTGAAGAAACAATGCTTCCAGCACAAAAACCAAGCTAAGACACCTCCGATCAAACGTAAAAACAATGCTAACTTATGGGTGTAGAATCTGAAACGCGAGCAACGTCAACATCAGTTACAAGGCCTTATAAATAAATTTCTTCGCTGCATCTCAAGGACTTTCTGGCCAAACAGCGAACTACAGGTGAAAACGGACTAAGAATCAGCAGACATCGAAATATGGAGAATATAGTAGTAGTGTTGATTGTTTGGTCACACCTTACGACCTTACGAAGTTCCAAATGGAGCGGTATTTATTTACCCAATAAAGTAGACGAGTGGACCGCCCTAGACAGACGTAGAGAAGGACAGTCGAGGAGGACTTGGAGCGAACTCAAGCGAGATGCAGATCTCTGAATATGATGCGACGTTTCAATCCTTACAAATACCACCCCATAGTATGCTATTTACTTGGTTGAAAATGTTCGCCGATGACCATCGATAAGTCGGATTGTCATTGTGCTCGCCTTTGGTGGCATTCTTCATAGCCTCCTAGAATTAGTGTCAAAGATTCCCAGTATGGGATTAATTAACAAACTTGGAGACGGTCCTGGTCTGTCTATTACGATAGTAGATGACTACGAAGTCAGATTCCCAGAATATATTGAATTTAGGTCATCCATAGATGATCTACGATGATCTAAGTCAGTGTTTGTTTTTCAGAAAACTTGAATTACCGCTGTTGTGACTACTGACAGCAACATCGATATGCAAGATATTTCTTTACTTCTACTTAACCAACTTTTGATTGATACATTGAAGGCTTTCTACTGCCTCAAATGGACCATTCTTAGCTCGGCTATAGCCATCTTAGACAAAATCAGAACAAACCCAAATTAGTACCATTTCCAGTACCATTAGTACCAGCGATTTCAGAACTTTTCCATCAACAACAAGCCCACAACGAAGTTCGTAAATTAGTTCAACACTCCTTAGCAGAATTTTCCAGTTTAAACTGCTCGAAGTAAAGTGCAGAGAATTGTTCAGTCCATGTAGGATACGTGCTCGTATGTTGTGTCATCAAACTAACTTTTGAAATTAAAATTATGTACGAACATAAAAGTCCATCCACTGCATGTCTTTCTTGGTAATAATTTATCTAATTTCCTCGGGCTACAAAGAGGTTTAGGTTAAAAGACAAGAAGGCCGACCTCAAGCCACAGCCATTGTGACTATCTAAGATAAAGTTTTGGCAAAAGAATTTCTCCATTAAAATATCATTACCCCCAACCCAACCGTAAGATGATTGGAAAATATTTTTCCCATTTTAGTTGTTGAAAATACCAAGCTCCGAGTTGTGCGATTCCAAGAAAATATTTCCTCTTCATGGAGTTCTCGACGCAAAGCACTCTGTGCCGAAATTCCAAAATTATTATAGTAAGAGTTCGAGTACGTGTGTATCTGTCTGCTTTGAAGAAGTTTCCGTTCTGCTGTTTTTTTTATTTAAGTTCAGCTTCCCCTTCAATACTTATAGTGCGAAAAGTTTGAACAGATTCCTGCTTTGTTTTGGTAACGTTCAAGTGCAACTTAGAGGAGTGCACTTGCATGAACTAAGTAGAATATTGTGTAGATACATATACGAGTATGTATGTGCGTATATAAGAGCACGTATGCACACACATATGGTATGTGGGTAGCTCCAAAAAAAAACTAACTGACTCTGCATTGAAAAGTTTTTGAGGCTACGTATTTCACAAGTCCATAAGCATAAATAATTTCGAATCGCTAATTGCCAAAATGGCAGAAAGCTAAAGTTGGCAGCTTGGAATAATATTGGCCTGAAAATTGGGAATGCTTTCAAAGAATATGCAAGTACATCGATTGGCAAATAGAAGGATGAGAAGTACTTGAGTATAAAATACCTGTAATGCCAATGATCAGAAGATCCTGAACCTTAGAAATGATACCAAATACTTCCTTCCAACAAGGTCACACTTACTGTCACCCTAGCGGAAAGCCATTTCAGTAGCATACTTTATCAACAATTTTGGCCCTGACATTATCATCAAAAGTTAACCCCGCAAAGAAAACATCTTCTCACCGATACATCACAGGGAATCGAATCCAAAGTTCCAATTAGGTAAACGTGCGGATGGACAATATTACTGACATGCTTAACCAACAACCCTGGACCCTGGAACGTAAAAACACAGCCGTCTTCAGTCTTCAGAAAAAATATTCATGAGGTACAAAATGGATATTTTGGCGCTGAGCAAACCAAAAAGACCGGATTCTGGTAAATATCTGTCGACAATCAGGAGTACTGTCCCACTTTATTCTGCATGCTTACACCAATAGCTAAGAAACCCCCTCATATCATGGATATCTTGTAGTGAGCAAACATTGACGACTAGATTTGAGAGTACCGTGTTAAGCACCAACATTCCTATTCCTTGACTGAGGATGATCTTCTTCTATAATACGATCAACCAAGTGCCGTCTAAAATCTAACAATTATCGTGAGATTGTAAACGTGTTGGAATATTTAAGCACCACGATTTAACTGGGTCTCATCAAATAGTGCCATGTCACAACCCCAGTAACCAGCCTTCAGTCTTTCCTATGGAAGGACAGCAGGAAACTCGTTGACCTATTAGAGAGGTAGGGAAGTATTCGTTTGTTATGCCGGTAACCTGATAGTCATGCCATATTCAGTTATATAAACACAACTGTAAATGGCCGCCCTAACCGAGGATGTAAGCAAACCTGACGTGTGCTCGGGTTCTGAAAAGCCTTCCTCTTCATCGGAAATTTAACTTCTCGTAATCGCACTATGATCGGCGGCGCAGAATAGACTCAATGAATTCAGCTTCCGCACTGTATTCCGTAAAGTCTTGCATTCTCCAACTAGCTTGGAAGTCGTGAGGGTGCCCAAGAAGGTTTTAAGCGCAGCTTGGCTGTCACTTCAGAGGCGATTTCTTCGGTCCCTCTACAGATTGTTCACAATATAGCTCGTTGCCTTTAGGATTGCTGACTGCAGTCCTTATCTGACTCAGATTCTGCCCGAAACTGTTCCTGAGCACATGCAAAGTTAATTTCGTATTTTTCCGCAGAGGAGTTCTGGTGCCATTGCATCAGACGCCATGTTTATAAGGCCACACTCGAAAGACAATCGGCGCACAAGGTCATCAGTGCATGTTGTACCAAAGACCTGGCCCCCGCCCAATTATCAAGGCTTCGCCCTTTAATGACGTTGTCTAATAATGAACGGGGGCAGAGCAAAGTACTGGTCTTATCGTAAACATCTTCAGATGACGCTACCGAAGGTTGCTACGATTTGATCAGTCACAAGCTGCCGGTCATAGGTCTTGTTGGCGGCTGGACCACCGGTAGTCCCTACCAGGACTTAAATCACGGTACCATGGGAGTCAGGAGCCCCCCAGATCTCGGTCCGGGCCTGACTTGTTAGAGGTAGGCCCCCTTGTGGGAGCGTCATGGTGGCTGTGGTTTAAACCCAAAATCGCGGGTAAGAGTCTTCCTATGGTTTTCCTTGGTTTTCCTTTTGGTTTTCCTTGGTTTTCCTTTGGTTGACTCAATATGGAGTTGCAATAAGTGCTGGGTGCTGTGACCCTAAGAACAGTAAGAGGTTTTAGGTCGGCCTCGACTCATACCAAGGGTGGAACTTGTGCCGGCAACACAGTTCCGAATTGGTATCAATGGATTGACAGTGAGCGATGGCAAGGCGTATCCTTGCTCCCATGGATGTATGGGCATCCCCTAGGTTTAAGCCCGAACGGCAGGTACTTACGTTAAAAAACATGAGACATCTGTACCAAAGACCTTTGCCTCTAATAATAGAGATGATCCCTGGGGCAAACTATACAAGATTTGCCGTAGAGCTAAAAAGACTGCTAACATTGAAGGCATACGTGTGGATAATACGGTTTTATCCACATGGAAAGACTGCCTAACTGCATTGCTTGGTCAGTTCTTCCCGAGAGAGGAGCGCTTTGAGGACTCTTCATATGAAGAGCCTCCGATCCCTCCGGAGTTAAGAACTGAAGAAGTCGACTATGGTGTTTCACTTCTTCGCTCCAGGAGATCTCCTGGAGCTGATGGAATGACCGGAGAGATGGTGAGAGCCATCTGGAAGGCCGTCCCAGAATACCTACTCGGACTGTACAGCAAATGTATTGCTTGTAGATACTTCCCCAAGGATTGGAAGGTGGCAAGGGTGGTTGTGCTCCTGAAGTCCACCGATAAGAATAGGTCTGACCCTAAATCTTATCGGGGCATCAGCCTGCTTCCAGTACTGGGAAAAGTACTGGAAAGGGTTATGGTGGAAAGGGTTTCAGAGAGCATGGCGGAACCAATGTCCCCCTTCCAATTCGGCTTTAGAAGAGGCAAGTGTGTCGAGGATGCATGGTCTTTCGTTAAAGACAGAGTCCTCAGAAGCAGGGCCAGTGTGGTTATAGGCATCTTTATTGACTTCAAAGGTGCTTTTGATAACCTAAACTGGCAGAAAATAGTAACCAGGTTGCAGGAATTGGGCTGTCGGGAAATTGGGCTTTGGGGAAGCTACTTTTCCGATAGAAAAGCGAGTGTGGTAAGTGCACACGACAGCGTATCAATAGATGTTGAGAGAGGTTGCCCCCAGGGGTCCATCTGTGGTCCTTTTATTTGGAACCTGATGATGGATCCACTCTTGCGGCGACTAAACGAGCTCTGTGGGTGCTGCGCCTATGCAGATGACCTGCTCCTTATCCTCGAAGGCCAGTCTAGGGCCAAAATCGAGGCAGTAGGAGAAAGAGCTCTAGCAGTCATCGCTGAATGGGGAGAAAGCGTAGGGGTAAGTGTGTCGCAGGACAAGACCGTCTTAATGAAGTTCAAGGGCAAGTTGAACGTAAGACGTCGGGCTCCTAAGATACATTTGAACGGCGTTGGCGTTAGATGTGTGACTGAGGTCACATATCTGGGCATAACGATGGGTGAGTGTATGAACTTCATGCCTCACCTGGTTCGTACTAGACTACGTATGCTGAGTGCTGTAGGCCAGGTAAGGCGCATCTTACGATCTGACTGGGGACTCAACAGGCGTTCTGTTCGTATCATATACGATGGCCTATTTGTTGCCTGTGCAACATATGGAGCATCGGTATGGTACGACAGAGTTATGACTGTTGATGGCCAAAGGCGGATCTTGACTTGTCAAAGAGTCGCCTTACTTGGCTGTTTACCGGTGTGCCACACTGTCTCCACAGAGGCAATGCAGGTGTTGCTTGGAGTGCCACCTCTGGATCTGGAAGTGATGCGACGTGCTATTGCTTTCAAGATCAGAAAAGGTCTCCCTCTAAACGAGCGCGATTGTGTTTCCCCGGAAGAAGTGGATGGCCTATCCCTTCCTAAGGGATGTGCTAACCATGCGGGTTTTTCCTGAACGGAACTTTAACCTCAGCATGGGCTTTCTGTTGACCGGGCATGGCTCTCTTAATGCATTCTTGCATAAGAGGGGGCTTAGCGAGGTTGCGAGCTGCTCATGTGGAGCTACCTATGAGGACTGGCTTCATGTCCTATGTGAGTGTCCCAATTACGCTGACATAAGGAATTTGCAGGCTATGGGCATCACCTTTAATGGTGAGACCTACGATGTCAGTGGAATTATCACTGATACCGTACGGTTTGAAAGAACCCGTAGTTTTGCAAAAGAAGTATTTAATAGAAGGCACAGTAGGCAGCTAGCGGGAAGATTATAGGAGCTTTTTGTTGCAAGGCCGCCAGTCCTGGGCAGTGAGGTGCCCAACTGGAAGTAACCTCAAGGTTGCGAAGCTTGACCGGAAGCTATATTCTGGTACCACGGGAGGTCAGGAGCCCCCGGAACTATGGTTCCGGCCTGACCTAGGAGTTGGCCCCCTTGTGGGAGTATCGTGGTGGCTGTAGGTTTATACCCAAAATCGCTGGGAGAATGGACCGAATGGATCTTGGACATCTCATGGCTTAACATATGTTGTAGTGTATTACGACCTGTGCTGGGCCATGGGATTGCCATGGAACCAACTGGTTTACTCGATGTGGAGTTGCATTGCAACCGGGTGCCATGACCCACAGAATGGCTGAGGTATTAGATAGGCCTCGACCCTTCACCAAAGGAGAAGTTCGTGCCTTACACACGACTTCGAATCTGGTACTGGTGGTAGTACTTTTACTACTCGACGGGCGCTTATCAACGCATTGTTTTGATATCTTGTGCGAAGACGCACCGTAGGCTTAAGCCCTCACGGCAGGTACCTACGTTAAACACAAGAGACATCTGTACCAAAGACCTCTTTGGGCCTTCGCCCAATTATCGAGGCATCTTCCATTAATGAAATTGTCTAGTAAAAGGTTAGGGTTTAGCAAATACTGGTCATATCGTAACGGTTACAAGCTGCCGGTCATACTTGTATGTCCTATTGAGTGCAAGTTAGGACCACCATACCAGGACTTTGCACACGCTACCGTGGGTGTCGGGAATCGACCAGACTTCTGTCCGGATTTGACTTGAAGACGTAGGCCTGTTTGTGGGAGTATCACGGTGGCTGCGGTTTAAAACCTAAAACGCAGGAAGGGTCTTCCAATTGGTTTCGACACGATATAGAGTTGCAATAAGTACTGGTTGCTGGGACTATAAGAGCAGCAACGTTAATTCATCTCCTTTACACTACAAGAAGGCCGACAACATCTTAGATCCTTTCGACTTAAAGAAATGGTAGCTCAAGCACCTATCCGTACTGCATTAGGTAGCAGCAATAGCGCATACCCATGTGAAATGCCAACAGATGTCTTGCAGTACGCTTACAGTTCAGGAACAACCCCGAAGCGGAAACATCCAGCCAATCTGAGCAACAGCTGGAGACCTTTTGAAAATGTTTTCGAAAGTGAGAGGAAGGTTTTTCAGGACCCATTTCATATAAGTATAACTGCATATGGCACGACTATCAGAGGTACTGTAGTATGTTAGAAATTAGCAGAGGAACCACAGCACATAGCTTTCAGCAGATTCGTGAGAATGAAGCAAAGACCGTATCTCGCTCAAATTCTTAATAGCAGCATCCTAAGCAGTTGAGAAGAAAGCAAAGCTTATACGTTTATTAAGGAGTTTATCGGAGGGCGCAACTCAAGACAGGAGTGTTCCTGAAAATTCGCTACTGCTAAAGTGGTATATAAATGTCTTAGACAGCTGTAAAATGCTCTCTTTGTCCAAATGGTTGCACAATAATTGATGGCTTTTACTATTGCGATAATAAGAGATATCTTCCGAGCATCGCTGAGGTAAGTAGCGGAATCCAGTGGACAACTACTCACTTATTTAATGGGCTTCGTGAAGGGTCTCTGTCTATGTCACCGCATCATCCCATCCTCTTGGATCCCGGGCACACTGCTGCCAGTTCGTCAGACCATGCATTCTGGTATCCCCGATTCCTTGATCTTTAAAACAGAGGTTTGGTGTTCCTGCTCGTCTCGAGCGTGAGGGCTGTAATTTGAAGATTCTCTTAGCTGTAGCATCGTTGTCCATCCACCAATGCAGTCAACGTATCTTAGCTTTTCGGACAACATCTACATATTCAAACAGAACTCCACGAGCTGTATGAGTGGATGACTAGAGCTTACCTAAAATATCTGGACCACATTAATGGCATCTGACTGCTTTCACATAAAGTTAACGAATTTCACCAGACGACCCAGAGCTTAGAATTGGAGGCAAGCAAAGCAAGGCTCATTTAACTTATCTAGGAAGCATCACCTCATCTGACCGCTGTGCCGAACTCAATGAGAATTGTAGAATCGGATAGGTAAAAGTTGTATTCATTATGCTGTCTTAATTCCGGAGAAATAATGTTTTTCGGTCAAACATTGAGTGAGGGCTTCTAAACAATCACGCCATCTTCCTAAGAGTTCAAGTTCTAAGTTCTCAATAGATGGCTCCAGCAGTAAGTGCTGGTCGATTTTGACATATCAAAACCTCATGAACCAAACTTAGACATATGGTAAACAAACCGCTTTGACGCATTACTGATTTTACTTTGGCGTCATATACTCGTACTTTTGGTTGTGTAAAAATGTCTGATTTTGTGTCAAATAATCGTCATTTGCGGGAAGTGTTGATCTTGTTCTTTCATTCGAAAAAAACGGCGGCTGTAGAGCATAGAGACCTCCAAAAAGTTTACAGAGATGCTGTTCTAAGTGAAACAACTTGCCGTGATTGATTTCGTTGCTTCAAAGACCGTGATTTCGATGTTAACGACTGTCCACGTGAAGGATGGACAAAATCCTTCGAAGACTCTGAATTGGAGGCATTGTTCGATGAGGATGCATGCCAAAGGCAAGAAGATCTCGTTTGAGCATTAGGAGTTACGCGCCAAGCCATTCTCAAGCGATTGCATGCGTTGGGAAGGGTACAATAACAAGGAACCTGGGTTCCTTATGATTTGAAGCCAAGGGACATTGAGCGTTGTTTTTTTCAGCCCTGAACTGATCCAGCGGCAAAACAGGAAGGGTTTTCTTCATCGCATAGTGACGGGTGATGAAAAATGGATTCATTACAGCAACTCAAAGAGAAGAAAGTCATGGGGACTTCCCGGTCATGCTGCTACATTGTCGGCTCGGTCGAATGTTCAAGCTGCGAAGGTTATGCTGTGTATTTGGTGGGACCAGGTCGGTGTTATTTATTATGAATTGTTAAAACCCAACGAAACCATCACTGGGGAACAGTATCGACTTCAATTGATGCGATTGAGCCAAGCACTGCGAGAAAAACGGCCACAATAGGATCAGTGGCACAAAAAAGTGATTCTACAGTATGACAACGCTCGGCCTTACGTTGCCAAACCTACCTGGAAACACTCAAATAGGAAGTCCTACCCCACCCCCCCCCCCCCCCATATTCCCCAGATATTTCGCCGTCCGATTATTACTTCTTCCGTTCAATGGCACAAGGTCTGGCTGATTCGTGGATTGCCTCAAAAGATGAACACTTTTACCATAGCGGTATTCGAACTCTGCCAGAAAGATGGGCAAAAGTTGAACGTTTCTACTCGTACTTGTTCAAGATCATATAAACATCACTTTGCACCGAAGTAAAGACGCGAAGACCACTTCACAAGAACAAGACTGCAGAAAAGAACAGCCCCAATGGAGTGCTAACAAATTTAGAGGACGCGAGATGTGGTATACGTCACTCTTTATGAATCGAGCAAACCACACAAAAACTCTTCAACTTCCTCCAATATGCTTTCAGCAAACTCTTATCCTAGATGCCCAATTGCAGTCTTATCCTGAAACCGATGTCAACAGAGGTGGTCGCCTACACAAGAACAGTCAAGATACTATATATCGTTCTATCCAGGCTAAATATCATCTCTCTAGCAGGTGGATAGCAAACTGAGGTATAAAGAAAATCTATAGAATGGAACAAATTAGCTCCAGGTGGCTCCTCTATGAATATAAAGAGGCTGTGGGCTCAAAGTGGGGTCTACAACCCAAATGTGTGTACCGGGTGCATATTATGAGTCTACCTATTATCACTTGCATCATAATCACCTGGGGATTTGCCCCGTAAAAGAGAAAAGCGTTACCTGAATAGGCACATTCAGTGCATTAAGAAACTCGTTAATAGCGGCCCTCTAAACTAAAGAAATAATTTGCCCTTAGACTCAGAGATACTCCGCAATGGGATGAAGAAAATGAAGGTTCCGGTACAGCGCGACTTCCTTTTATCAACGTTGAATTCAGTCCCTGATTCCAAAAAGTAACAAACAATGCAAAGTCATCCTCGGAAAATATATCTTGGTTTTCACAGACGACACCAAAATAGCCGAAGACGTTAGCACGGAGATCTTCTTTGAGGGACTCTCCACTTCACATTTGTTCGGTTAATCAGAGCTCTGTTTGGCTCAGCCTGAGCGATACCTTCGAACGATATTGCAATGCACAAAGCCAGCCAAGTAGTGATAGGAATACTTAGTCTAGGAGATAACGATCAAGGGAGCTGATCAACAAAGATCACAGACTTTGACAGATTCGTCCAAAATTTTTTCTACTTCCAAGAAGTAGACAGGGCATTGCTCTCCAACTCTGGTATATTACTGCTCAACTAGTGTAGGTGTACCTCAAGGAAGATTATTCTAACCCAAGCCACACTAAGGCAATATCTTAACAAAGAGGATGGTAGAGTAACAGGTTTCAAGAAGATGACATCCAATTTTCTAAAAAAAACAAAAAGTAAGATTACCACGCGAGTTGATAACGCATTCGCATACACCACTTGTACACAAATATTGTACATTACATGCACCTTCGGTCGGTCGGTCCTTGTACCTCTCCTATGGAACATTATGTACGACGGAGTTTGCCGCTAACCCTGTCTGAGGGAGTCAAGGATATTGGCTTCGCTGACGACATAGCAGTGGTTGCAGTAGCCAAGCACATTCACGAGGTGAAGTCTACCACAGCCGAGGCAGTTGTAAAGATAAAGGAATGGCTGGAGTCTACGGGTCTAGAACTAGCTGCACACAAGACTGAAGCTGTCCTAATAACCAGCCGTAGGGCGGTGGAATACGCGAACTTCCGCATTGGAGACCAGACAGTTACGAGTAGATACAAATAATCCTTAAGGTACCTCGGAGTCATGATCGACAATCGGCTGCGCTTCAAAACTCACATCGAGTACGGCGGACCTGAATACGCCCGAAAGATCTCGCTGACAAGAGTGGTCAGCTCGGTACTTCTATACGCTGCTCCTATATGGGTGGGTGCACTGGTGACAAATGAGTGTAGGAGAGAGTTATCATCAGTTCACAGGCTCTGTGCAATCAGAGTGATTAGCGGATTCCGTACAATGTCCGATGATGCAGCCTGCGTTTTAGCTGGTATGATCCCAATAGACATCCTCGCGGATGAGATGAAGAGGATGTATCTTAAGCGACCCTCGAACCGGCAAGTGGCAAAGAGGGTTAAGGAAGAAGAAAATGCAGTATCCGCAATGCGGTGGCAAACCAGGTGGGATCGCTCCACAAAAGGCAGGTGGACCTACAAACTCATCCATTATAGAAACATGGAAAAAGAGACCATGTTTTTCAATTCAATGGATTTTATTTGCACAAAAGAAGTTTTTCATTTACATGTATTACCTGCAAAGCAGAGTGCTTATCTGCAGGTGGTTGGACATAAATTGACTAAATTAACTTTTGAAATGATTTAAATTGAAAAAAGTTTGTTTACAATTAGGTTACATTCAATATAGTGCCGTTAAAGTCTTCTTTAACGGTCTACTTCACAAAATAAAGTTCAATTAAATGCTTTTTTAACTCTTTTTTTCTTTTTTTAAAATTCGGAATCACTTTTAGAAATTGTGGTAGCGAATTAACTAAATTAGGAACGGTGCATCGCAGTTCTCTATCACCATGCGTGTTGTAAGCTTCCGGAACTTCTAGCATCCCTTGGGCTCGTCTTCGGGTGTTTTGTGGGTGGTTTATGGGACGGAGAAACCGTTGGTCGTTCATATAGGTAAGCAATGTTGTCATCTGGAAAAGTGCCTTTACATCTAAAACTTTAAAAGTTGAATTAATAGGTCTAATTATTTTGACAAGACGATGTTGTAATTTAGATATCTTATCCAGATGGGATTTCGCTGCGTTTCCCCAGGCCATAATTCCGTATCTAATGCGTGACTCTGCCATCGAGTAGTACACTTGCTTTTGTACCTCCATATGAGAGTAACGCTTAAGATGCACCATTGCAAATATCGTGCTCTTAAGTTGAAGACGCAGGATGTTGATGTGTTCACGCCACAGAAAATGCTCGTCGATGGTAACTCCAAGATATTTGATGGCTTTGACTACCTCAATTGTGTTGCTGCTTCTTAGTAATGGACAGTGATCATTACGATGAACAATTTCTATTGCTTCCGTTGACTTAGAAGGGGTCCTAATGTGCATCACCTTGGTTTTGTCTGCGTTTATCACCAGACCGTTATCATGACACCATTCAGATACAGCGTCAAATTCATCTTGCAATATCTTCATGGCTAAATGCAAGTCCTTGTGTCTTACAACGATTGCAATATCATCAGCATAAGCATAGGCAATCGATTTCTTAAATGTCCTTAACAGTTCATTTGTGAACAGAATGAATAAAATGGGCCCCAATTTGGAACCTTGTGGTACACCGTATTTGCTAGATTTTTTTAGACTTAATGTGTCAGATACCTTGACTTGGATTACTCTATCAGTCAGATAGCTTTTGAGCCAGCTTGCCAGCAATCATCTTAATCCCAATTTGTTGACACTTTCCACGAGTTTTTCGGGTGTCAAGGTATCGAAGGCTTTGCTGAAGTCTATAAAAAGAACAAGTACGTGATGATTTTTATTTAGTCCTGCATTAACCACATTGGTAAACTCTCCCAGTAGCAATTGGGTGCTCTTGTATTTTTGAAATCCAAACTGGTTTGGGTGAATCACTCTATACTTCAACATAAAACAATTTACACGTTTAACGACTATCTCTTCCAAACATTTTTCAACCGCTGGCAGAATTGAAATTGGCCTATAATTTGCCGTGTCTTGTTTTATTCCTCCCTTGTATATTGGGCGAATTATAGACGTTTTCATGAGCTTAGGTACACATGACTGACACAAACTAAGGTTTATAATCTTCGTGATTATAGGGGTGAGACTCATGGCATTAACTTTGAGATCGACTGGTCTTATGTTGTCTGCTCCAGGACCTTTTGTGCTACTTAGTTGACACAATATCTCGTAAACTTCAGGTTCCGTTGCTTCTTCTAAGTAGATACTTTGTTGAAGTTGCCGGTTGTCATGGTTTGAGGTTTTGGTGTCACACATATGCATAATGTTCGCTGCTTGATTCGAAAACAGCTCCGCGAAGTCCTCAACAATGTCTTTTAAGCCTTCGGATTCAGACGCCTTTGGAAAATTGATTTTTATAATTTCGTCTACTGAACATCTCTTTCTTCCAAGCAGTTCATTCACAATTCTCCACGTTTTCCTCGGGTCGTTATTAGCATTTATGAATTTTCGTTTGTAAAAATTGGCTTTTATTAATTGAATATTCTTGTTAACTGTGTTTCGAAATTTCTTGTATTCACCCTCAAAAGTCTTGCATCTGGGGCTGTTTTTCCACCTCCTATATAGCTCATCCCTTTGTTTGCACATTGGTATTATTTCTGGCGTGATCCATGGCTTATGTTTACGTGTTCTTTTTGTTGTGGTCGTTTTGAATGCTTCAGCGTATATTTTATTCATTTCTCGTACAAAATTGTTGTATAGTACCTCGACGTCATTTTCTTGGATTAGATGTTGCCAGTCTGTTTGCTCTATAAGCTCATTAACTTTCTGCTGATTAATGTGTTTAACTTCCGTTTCCCGAGAGGTTTCTGTTCTATCCAAGTCTTCTGTAGCATATAAGACGGCGTAATGATCAGATAGATCGGTTACAATAATTGCAGAGAATATGTTGAGCTTGGTAATGCTAACATATATATGATCAATTAACGTCGCCGTATTATTTGATATGTCAACACGTGTCGGTTGTTTAATAACACTGATCAACCCTTTCGACGCCATCATCTCCATGTATTTAAGAACAAGTGAGTTATTCTCATCTAAGATATTAATATTGACATCCCCTAGTACAATGTTTTCTTTTCCTTCTTTTATAATTTCATCTAATTCGTCAATGAACCTTCCAACACTAGAGCTAGGTCGCCTGTATATTGCATATATATGCTTTTGACCACCTTGATGATTGATTTCCAGGTGCATGCCCTCGTAGTTGATTGGATTCGCTGGTATTATTGTGTAAGAAATATTACCTTTTATATATATTGCAACTCCTCCACCTTTCGTCGCGTCACGGTTTATAAATTCAGTATTAAAGCCGTCAATGCGATAAAAGTCATTTTTTTTCTTCGGTATATTAATTTCATTCAGTACTAATATATCGATGTAAGAAAGCACATTTTCGATTTCTGCTAAAAAGATATCCCAATTTTTTGTAATGGATCTTATATTAAAACTTACGCAACAAAAATTCATTTTTTCCAAATATTTTTTTTCGATGCCGCCAACACCATGTATTACCCTAAAGTCAAAGTCGACATCAGCTTCACTGCATGTGTTTTCCATTTTATTTTCTTCTATTTCGAATCTCTCAATTAGAATTACGTACAACAACAATGCTTAGTTGTTCATTTTGTTTACATCGTTGCAAGACCCGATGTGTATGGTCTCGCCGTTTTCGTTTTTTTTCGCAAGTACCTTACCGGTCGACTCCCACACAAATCTCCAATTGCACTCTCTGGCTCTGTTTTTTGCTAGCCAGAGAAGGTGTTTATTGGTAGGTGTGAGCTGATTGTTGACATATATGATTGCATCAGTTTCGGGAGTTGCACTTGAAGCAGAGCCATTAGAAATATTTTCTCTAATTCTCTTAAGGGGAATATTACGGATGGCTCTTGCCTTTTTAATTACATTTGTTTTGCACGTGTGACTTGCAAACGAAACTATTATTGTTGTTTTATTTGGATTTTTTATGTTCGTTCTGTAAACGTCAGTGATGTCTGAATTTAGTATATCGTGATCTATTGTTTTTCCTAGTGCTTGGACAATATCCATTAAGTTTTCATTTTGTGTCTGCGGAATGTTTTTTATTTCAATGTTGTTTTTTAGTAATTGTTGTTCGAGAGTATTGATTTTGGTTTCCATTGCATGTATTTGTTGATCTTTTTTCTGGTTGCTCTCTTTGAGCTCTTTTATTTCGTTTGTAAGTTTTTGTAGTGTTACATTGCTTAATGTCATGTGTTGCTTTATGTCTTCGTATTTGTTCGCCATAAATTCACAACTTGTGTTTATATCTGTCATCTCTTTTCTCATCTTGCGCATTTCATTTAATATTATTTCATGATTATTACTGTCTGTTGCTGATTTAGTGAATGGTGTTGGTATTGGAGTTTGTTGCGGGAGTGCTTCTGGAGAACTTACACTTCTCATTCGCTTGGATATAGGCTGAACTGATGCTAATTCAGCAGGGGTCCTGGGTGCGGAGAGCGCTGCAAGTTCTTTTCTACGGGTGGAACATCTCCATTCCTCCTTTCGGGCAATATTCATTTTTCGGTAAGATTTTTCGGAAATGGTGGTACATCCATAATGCATTTTCCTTTCACATCTATAACATGTTACAAAGTCTCCATCGGCGGGGAGGTCAGAGAAGCACTCATTGCACGTATCCATATTATACATATGGGAATAGTGGTGTGGGTGTATAGTTTAGCGGGAAATAAAATTTGTAAAAGGGAAGGAAATTACTGTTTGAGTTATAAAGCAAAAATAAATTATACTTTCACTGTTTTCACAAAGGGCTTATGAATTTATTTTATTAAGAAAAGGTTTAAAAAGTCACTGTCTTTGATACCTTATGGTTTATTTCGAATTTATTGATAAATAAATACGTTTTTCGCAAGAAATTGAATCACAACTCAGGAGAAAATTAAAAACACAGCCGAACACTTCAAAAGTCACTCAAGATTGGAATGGGAACTGTGGGAACTGTAACTACCACATCACACAGTTCCTGTCTGGGCACGGCGCGGCTATCGGATATACTTCCATAGATTTGGACACGATAGTTCGCCCCAGTGTCCAGAATGTCAAAATGAGGAAGAGAATGCGTTGCATGCAGTGTTCTACTGCAGACACTTTGCAGAAGAAAGAGTAAATCTGTCAAGTCCAGAAAACCTCATAAGATGGAGATCTGGATTGAGAAGCCTTAATAAGAGCTCAAGAGGCGGCCTCGGAGAATAAAGCGAAGTAATACCTAACGCAATCCCGCGGGGAGAGTGGTTGAAAGACGTGGTGGGGTGGATTAGTACGTAAGCGCACTCCTGGCATCGAATATTTATTCGGGTATTGCGAATCGTGCATGTTGGTGGCACGGGCTACAGCATCTTTAGAAGATTACCACAGCCATTGGCGCAATCAAGAAGAAAAAAACAAAACGTGCACCTTCATAAGAGTGAAAGTGCAGTGATACGAGTATGTTGTGAATGATCAGCTGCAAGTGGCATCTGTGAAGAAAGGCTGCATTTGCCAACGAAAAACCCAGTATGTGTTGTGCAAGATAACCGGAGTAGAATCGTACGCCTTATTCTTGCAAAACATGTCCAAGGTTATTGCCAATAGATCTCCATCCCAAAGGTCTTATTTTAAGAAACTTCTAAGTACAAGCGCAGAGTATAGAATCAAATTCAACTATGCCACCAGCCACAAACACAGAATGTAAATTTACATATTTTGGAATGCACTACACGAGGCATTGTCCTTTACTTACTCTGCATACTTTGTCTGTTTGACTTCTGCAACTCGTCTACAACAACGCACTTCCTGGCATTGCCTGCTTACATATTCAAAAGAGAAAGCCAAACAATTTACTTCCTCAGATTTTTTTCAACTTAAAAAATAGTACGATAAAATAAAATCCTTGGAACATCCTTCAATTATTCGCTTAGACGACAACCATCATTATTCAAATTAATTCCAAAAACATCCCCTTTAACTAGATTTCCGTCTCCGTTTTCCTGTTTGGAGTAAACTTAATGCAGTGTCATCACAACAGAGGTATGTACGTACCCTTCTCCTTGGAAAATTTTACAATTCTTTCGGAAAAAAAAAAAATCTCAACTCCATACGTCCTTGTAGGACCAATGAAATAAACAGACAAGGACGTCAGGGAGATTACAAATCTGATGTTCTTATATCGGGGCAATATCAACAATCGAAGGATAACAATCTCCTAATTCCACACAATAACTTAATAATTGGTAAGTGGGGGATAAGCTAATAAAGAAATCCCAACGATAATTTATTCTCCATATCCATTACCGAGAAACCTAATCCAAACACACAGCCTACAAAACGACTATACCCCCAATAGTCCTTCAGCCCTCAAGGTGAACCGTCAAAATAAAAAAACCGAAACAAATACCGTGCCTTCTATTGTTAACTGGTAAAGGTTGAATGCACATCCTAACTTGAAATTGAGTCCTTTATGCACTCAATATATTCCGTCCTTACAATGGCAGGTTCTTATCGTCCTTTCGTATTCAAGAGCGGTAGGGTACGGTGGCACCGACTACCGGAGCACAATGAATTTTTTATGACATCTCCTTTTGTGTGCGTCTTTTGTAAGTGAGGCTCAAAGGATTCGATGAGGACGAAATTTATAATGGCTTCTGGCATGAGGTAAAGTTCATATTCGGTGTGCTCGGCGGTGTTGGTGGTACTGATGGCAGTAGTGATATACGAGTACCCATAAAATTGATGTTTAAGTGCCACAGGAACGGGAACAATTCACCTCGGCAGAAATAACAAACTTGACGGATGCCTTTCAAATTGAATTTTCTGCCAGTGGGTTTCTCGGTCGCAGGATCCGGTCGTTTCGATTTTATATGAGTTTTTTATTAAGTTTATTTTAAAAAGGCATCTTGCGAATATATCGGCACTAACGGTGTTCCATTAGTTTACAGAGATATCCTCTGTATCGTATGTACACGCACATACGTATGTTACACAGGAATAAAGTTTTATTCGAAACGATTTAGGATATCCTCCTGGAAAATGATGAAAAACTGTTCTAAGGATATCAGCATGGAAAACAGTCAATACTTTAGTTGTGGAAAGGAATTTGCAAATTACTATAGTCAGATCCTTTAGCTAAAATTTCTCAATCTTTCATGCATGCACCACATCAGCGCAGAGTAACTGTAGTGAGCGTAGGCCGGACACCAAGTGAGCAAATGCTACACGGTGGCGTCAGTATTCAAGCATAATGTTGTATCACTTAGGCCTAGCTCATTTAAATGCTTAGCAAAAGTTCCATTGACGTGTACAATCTTTCCAACCGAGGGACATCAAAAAAACCGCTGACCTATTAGTGACGGCAGTCTAAATCGTCTTTTGAGTGCGAGTATTGTTAATTTATACGACGATTCTTTTGTGAATAATTAATAATGACTAAGCCAATAAAATCTAAGTTAGTAGTCAAGGCTTTATTATTTGTTTGACAATAAGATTATTCAAACACAAGAATAAAGTGTCTATCACTAAGCTAAAAAAGCAATCAACATCATGTCAATAAATGACACTGGATGGCAGCGTGTTCAATCAAAGAAAAGAACAAACAGCTTGTCACCTCAGACACAACGAAAAATTTACAAACCTACAAGCAGCAGCAGCGTGGCTTCTTCATCAAATAAGTTCCAGCTGTTGACAAATGATCACCAAACTGATCACGTGGCATTCAATGACAGCAGCAGCGTCATCAACAATGCAATGAACAATACACCAGCTATGGACTTGGGTGACAATAACAGTAATAATGGAAATACGAATGAAGAAATTGTTAAACCACCTCCTATCTTCATACCAAATGTGGATAATGTGAAATCTATGACTGAAAATCTCAATAAGCTCATTGGCTCCACCAACTACTCTTACAAAACTTCATTCAGCAATGAAATTCGTATTATGACCAATTCCATTGAGTCATATCGAAAACTAATAACTTATCTACGTGAAAAAAATGGTGAATACCACACTTATCAAATAAAGCAAGATAGGGCTTTCCGCGTAATCTTAAAAAATCTGCACCCAACCACCGGCAAAGATGACATAAAGGAAGAATTGGAACAACTGGATCACAAAGTTCGTCGTATTGCCAACATCTTAAGTAGTAAAGATAGACGCCCGCTCCCACTCTTTGAGATTGATCTCGAACCTGCCTGCAACAACAAATCGATTTATGCTGTGAATAACCTATTGAATGTTATGGTTGAAGTTACACCTCCTAGAAAAAATGTTACAATAGTACAGTGTTATCGATGCCAACAATTTGGTCACACCAAAAAATACTGCACCAAATCCTATAAGTGTGTGAAATGTGGGGATAACCACAATTATACTGACTGCACTATGGACAGAAATCTTCCAGCGAAGTGTGCCAACTGCCAGCACCCCCACCCTGCCAACTACAGGGGCTGTGCCATTCATCTAGCCCTCAAAACAAAAAGGAATATGGCCCAAAGCCGAGTTATTAAACCTCAAAACTTTAATTTAAATATTAATGATTTTCCTAGCATTGTTAATGATAGCAATAAGAATAGTACGTATAATATTAATAGCATTAATAATAGATATACTAACAATAACAATAGCACTAACACTAGTAGTCTAAATAGATTTAAAAATAATTCCTCATTTGCGGAGGTAACAAGTCAAAGAATAACTGACAACAATTTACTTACAAACTTCTTAGACCGGATAGAAAAAATTTTTCTCATGCAGTCTCAACAAATAAATACACTAATCTCATTGTTACAAAATCTTGTATCCAAGCAAACATGCAATTAGATTTGAAAATTGCTATTTGGAACGCCAATGGATTAGTGAATCATATCCATGAAATAGAACTGTTCCTACAAAAGAATAAAATTGACATATTCTTGATTTCTGAAACACACTTTTCTAAAAAAAAGCTTCTGCAAATTTAAAGGATATGAGGTGATTATATCCAATCATCCTAGTGGTGAGGCCCATGGTGGTTCTGCTATTATTATCAAATCTAATATCGACTATGATCCTGTTGCTGAAATATGCACTGCTGCTATGCAAGTCTCAATAGTAAAAGTTAAAACTAACTACCGTTCTATTACTGTTTGCTCCGGGTATTTCCCCCCCAGACATAAATTAACCTGTGATATCTATGAAAATCTTTTCTCCCAACTTGGTTCCTCATTCATTTTCGGTGGCGACTTTAATGCCAAGCACTCTTGGTGGGGTTCTCGACTTAATAATCCTAAAGGCAATGAATTATTTAAGTGCATCTCTAAATGTAACTTTGATGTTCTCTCTACAGGTGCCCCTACCTACTGGCCTTCTGACATCAACAAAACACCTGATCTCTTAGATTTCGTTGTTTACACAGGTATCCCAACTAACTGCTTAAGTATCAAAGAAAATTTTGAGCTAAGCTCCGATCACTCTCCTCTTATAGCTGTTCTTCAGTCAACTCCTCAACTAATCACGGGTACACCTAGAATTCTTACTCCACAAAGTAACCTTTCTTCCTTCAAAAATTCCCTTGACAAAAATATTGATCCAAATGTAAGACTTCTCACACCAACTGACTTAGACAACTTCGTCGAAGAGGTTACAAACTCTATTGTAGAAGCTGGTCATCTTTCTACTCCAGCTCAGGTTTGCACTGACAGCCACAAATATATCTCTACTGAAATTAGGGACCTTATAAAAGAAAAACGGGATTTAAGAAAGAGATGGCAGTCCACTCAACACCTTTTGGATAAAGCTCGTTTCAATAGAGCCGTCAAAATATTTAAAAAAAAAAAAATAAAACAAGTAAGAAATGACCCTAACTCCCGTGGTTCAGAAAATCTTTGGAAGGCTTCTAAACATCTTAAAACGCCTAAATCTCGTAATATACATCTTAGGGACACAAATAATGAGTGGCTTAGATCAGATGAAAGTAAAGTTAATGCTTTTGCTGAACATCTGCAACATACATTTACGCCTAATATAACTGTGAACCCTTTTGATCATAATTTGGTTATGAGCTTCTTAGGAACTCCATGTCAAATGGACCTCCCATTGAAGCCTACCAACGTTTCTGAAGTTAAAGAAGAGCTTTGTAAATATTATAAGAAAAAAGCGCCTGGGTATGACTTAATTAATCATATGGTGATTAAAAATCTACCTACTAAGTGCATTCGTGCATTGAGTATAGTCTTCAATGCCATATTTCGACTCCATCATTTTCCATCTTCATGGAAGTGTGCGGAAATCTTTATGTGTCCAAAGCCAAAGAAACCTGAAAACCTAGTTACCTCCTACCGACCCATCAGTCTTCTGGTGACTTTCTCCAAAGTATTCGAAAGAATACTCCTACGGAGATTGGCACCGATTCTGATTGAGCGTAATATACTGCCGCAACAGCAATTCGGTTTTTGTGCCCAGCACAGTACAATTGAACAATGCCATATAGTTAGTACACAACACAATAATGACAGCCTTACAATCAAAACAGTATTGTACTGGAATTTTTCTTGATGTTCAGCAAGCTTTCGACAAAGTTTGGCACCTTGGATTGCTATTTAAAATTAAGAAACTCCTGCCTTACCATTATTATTTCCTTATAAAATCATATCTACAAGGAAGAACTTTTTATGTTAAAGTTGGTAATAAATACTCAGACATCCATTCAATTAACTCCGGTGTTCCGCAAGGCAGTGTTCTGGGACCTATTTTGTACTCCATTTACACAGCTGACATTCCTCATAACAGCAATGTCAGTCTTGCAATTTTCGCAGATGATACTGCTGTACTATGTTCTAATGACTCTCTCACTCAAACCGCGCTCATACTTCAAAATTACTTATCACAAATTGAAGCCTGGTTTCGAAAGTGGAATATTAAGGTTAATGCGGCCAAATCCGTTCAAGTAACTTTTTCCCTTAGGCATGGAGATTGTCCTAGTTTAAAACTGTTTGATGAATACATTCCCACAAGTGATCATGTAAGATACTTAGGTCTTCATTTTGATAAAAGACTCACATGGAAATATCATGTAAAGTTTAAAAGAGACCAAATTAATCTTAAACTAAGGAGTCTGTATTGGCTCCTCGGTAAACATTCAGTGCTTTCAGTTGAAAACAAACTGTTATTATACAAATGCATAATAAAACCTATTTGGACTTATGGAATACAAATTTGGGGGACAGCTAGCAAATCCAATATTGAAATTATCCAAAGATGTCAATCAAAAATATTGAGACTTATAGTCAAAGCCCCATGGTTTGTCACAAACCATACTTTACATAACGATCTATACATTAGCTATGTGTGTGATGAAATCAAGAATTTTAGCGAAAGATATAAAAGCAGACTAACCGTTCATCCGAATGTATTAGCAAGTAACTTGCTAAAAGAACGAAACATTCGCAGATTAAAAAGAAAAGATATCCTAAACCTGCAACTGCAAAAGTATAATAAAATGTCATACTTATATTCATTAGCTTAGTTATATTATTTAACGTTGTACATATTCTTATTCTTACTCATATTTCACCTACTAATGCGTCATACTGCTTAGTGACGCAACAAAATATTAACATTATCCTCATTACATTTACTTATTGTCTTATTATTTTATAGTTAAGACAGATTGTAAATTAATATACGTAATAAAAAAAAAAAAAAAAAAAACCCTTTTAGTGACGTCCGAAGGCATTAGTTTGATCTGGCGGCATTGTGGGAAGTCATGCCATCTGCAGTCATGCTCACACGAAACACAGTGTTAAATGCAAGCTCTCACCAAGGATACAGGTACTCCAAGTGAAGGTTCGGGTGCTAAGAACTCTCCTCTGACTCAGCTTCCTGATTTCGTTCACAAAAAATTGTAATTCCTAACTATTGTAGCTTTGAAGTAATGAGAGCATTGAACAAGGCCTTAAGAGTAGCTTGCCTTTCGCTGCAATCGCTGATACTTCGTACCCTACATCGATTCTTCACAATAGAATTGCGTATATGTCCGCTTTTCGCAACTTTTCCTAAAGAGAAGAAAGTTATCGTCCTTTCAAAAGCTTATCAGTACGGGTAGGGTATCCTAGTTTCACCATCAGCGAAGACCCGACTTAATTTCTTGTCAGGCTTAGATTTTTGGCGAAACAATTTCTGTGCACAGAGGAAGTCAATTTTATACGATCGCAGCAACAAGATTTCCAGTGGCATTGCTTCAGAAGGCATGTCCATAAGACCAGAATCAAGGTCATGAAAACTACATAGTGTCTAAATTTTAACGTAAACCACCTGTCATGTAGACTTATGTTTACGGGATGCCCATACATCTATGGGGGCAAGGATACGCCTTGAAATCGCTCTGCCGCATTCCTAAGATACCAAATCGGAACTGTGTTGCCGGCACAAGTTCCACCCTTGGTATGAGTCGAGGCCGACCTAAAACCTCTTACTACTCTCAGGGTCGCAGCACCCAGTACTTATTGCAACTCTACATTGGGTCAAACCAACAGAAAGACCCTTCCCGCGACTTTGGGTTTAAACCACAACCACCATGACGATCACACAAGGGGGCCTACCTCTTCAAGTCAGGCCCGGACCGAGAACCGGGGGGCTCCTGTCTCCCATGGTACCGTGATTTAAGTCCTGGTAGGGACTACCGGTGGTCCAGCCGCCAACAGACCTATGACCGGCAACTTGTGACTGATCGAATCGTAGCAACCTTCAATAGCGTCATCTGAAGATGTTTACAATAAGACCAGTACTTTGCTATGTCCCCGTTTATTATTAGACAACGTCATTGATGGGCGAAGCCTTGATAATTTGGCGGGGGCCCCAGATTAGTCAGATGAGTCAGAAGAAGAGCTCCGTTTTAGTCACCAGTTGTCGATCACGTCTGAGCTGCTTGCGTTTAAGACTAAACATCCCAAAGTGCATGGTTTCTGCATTGACACAATTTCAAGTTATTTATGCAACGTGGAATACGGACTCGGAATGGTGAAGGCCAATTTAAGTGAAAACATGACAAGTACTGGAAAGTGGCCTCTTGCTAACGCTAAATTGGAAATAAAGTGGAAATCAATCCTTCCAAGGTACATATAGGGACGTGCATCACACCTAGATTTCATGGTTTTGGCGGAAGTCTAAAATTCGAGGAGAGATGTCCTTGTTCTCGATTACCGATTTTTGCATTCGCTGTGAGTATAGATCTTCCACGTATGAAGACGTATCAAAACATATTCTATATCATGTCAGCATGTGTCAGCTTCGGTGTCCTGAAGATTTCGAGAGTCTTAGTTTCAGATTTCACTACAGACTTGCTTAGCTCACCGTAAGAATTCCTGTTCATTCTCTGTTCTCTGATCAACACAGTGTTTGAACTCCTTGTCGTTCAGACTGTTGTTGCCAGTTTCCCCAATTTGAAGTGTCAGGCAGGTGTCCTTATAGATAAGCCGATCTCGCCCCTTAGCAATTTCGGAAGTTTTAGGAGGTAGGTTTTCCCATGACATCCAAGTTCGGTCCACTCGGTCTCATGCTGGTTGTGGTATCAATTTCGGCCAAAGGAAAGCCACTATCAGAATTTTTTTCTCAGAGTGCACTTGACCGCATCGTTCAATTTCCATCCACCAGAACTACGACAGGTGCTGTTTGAAGCGTTGATTCCATCCGAAAATCATGTACGGGTAACTTGAACTGCAACCTTTGTTGGTTTTGGCATCGGTTTCATCTGAACATTTTGCATAGAAAACTCTATCAACAGAGGGAATATCACAAACTTTCTTCGCTTTGGCTCTGTTCCCGACAGGGGAAAAAATACTGTTTCAGTTGCAAAAGCTTCATAGTTTTAAGTAGTGTCACTTCCGACGACCCATTTCTCTTTTCTGATGCCACTCGATTAAGTTTAATACTTTACCTATAACATGTTTAATCCTCGCCTAATTTTTCAAAGGGCTGTCCTTTAGAGTAGTCCTTCTGGGGCCGTTCAATCTTTTCTGTTTTCCAAAGTAGATTTTTGGTATGTTGATTCGAAAATTCAACGGCCACTATCGAAATAACAATTTTACGTCAACTGAACTGAACCTTTTTCCCTAAATTCGACGTCTTACTTGGATTCGATTCATAAGCTTTCGATCTTTGAAGCTTAAACCCTCCTGTAGTACGTTTTTTTTTTCATTGTTTCATAGTGCTGACATTTTAGCAATGTCACAGGGTTTCCCATTAATTAAACTGTCCTACTACTAACTGACTATTTTGTTTACAAATTATTACATCTTATTACGAAAATTCGGAGTCGATCTCCTCAACTTTAAGAGCATTAACGCCAATCTCCGGTCGTTATAATCGGACCACCTGTCTCGCAATTCGTAATTTGATGCAAAAATTTGAGTCTACGTTTTCGCTGCTTAATTTTCCAGTGCCAATGAGAGAAAAGAAAGCAAGGAGTGCTGAAAATATTGAGGCCGTAAGTACATCTGTTGTATTGAGGCATTCTGAGGTATTCAAAGCTGCTGGAAATGACTTTGTGGAGAGCATGCGCCAACTAGTTGCTCAGATCTGGTGAGAAAAGCGTATGCCTGTGCCAACTATAGAGGTATAAGTCTCCTCAACATCGGATAAGTACAACATTTTATCTGCCAGATTGTGTGAGCATGTGAAACCCTTCGCCAATAACCTTATTGGAAGACAAAGAAAGTCCATAATCAACCAAATCCTCACCCTACCGCAGATCCTGGAAAAAAACTCGAGAAGTTCAAATCGATAGCCACCATCTTTTCACCGATTTATGACGAGCTATATAGAGCAATGTCTAGCTTTAGCATCCCTGCCAAATTTGTCCGTCTGTGCAGAATGACGATTGAGAATGCTCTCTGCTCTGTCTAGGTCGATAACGACTTAACCGAGATCTTTGACGTCAAAAAAGGTTTTAAACATCATACTTGAAGGAATTGTGCGGAACTCAGAAGTGAACACTGAAGGCAAAATTTAGAGTAATCGAGTAGTAAGCCCCCATCCCAAGACACTAAGGAGACTCTATATAAGACCTTGATTATCCCAGTCCTACATGCGCAGAAGCATGGACCCTATCGAAAGCGGATGAAGATATTCTCTGTAGTTTTCAGAGAAAAATCCTTCGAAAAATATTCGGTCCCGTTTGTGTTGACGCGTTTTGGAGGAGAAGATTCAACGACGAACTATACGAGCTGTACATCGCCATTGACATAGTCAAAAAACTGCGCGTCAGACGCTTAAAATGGCTAGGATAAGCAGAGCGAATGTACACTATTGCTCCGATCCGTAGAGTCTTCGAATCTAACCTAGGGAGACAACGCAGTAGAAAAAGACATCACTTTAGGTCGCACGCATAAGTAGAAGTAGACCTTAACCAACTTGTAGTGCGCAACTGGAGGCAGTTAGCTAAAGACCGGACTAACTGCAGAGGCGTGTTAGTTGAGACCCATATTCACCCCGAGCTGTAGCTCCACATGAATTGGGCAGCGCTCAAATAACATTGTGGCGAATTTTGTAAAAGAACCTATTGGACATGTGCCTTAAGAGACGCCACCATACCCACAAAAATTGACTGTTTTATGTAATTTCGTATTTTTTGGTTGGTGATGCTGGCCGCCACGTTACAGTTAATGGAAATCGCTATCGGGAAATGTTGAAACTTTATTTTATTTTTGGTCGCAATATTGGTAGGATGTGGTTTCAAAATAGCCGGAGCGTGTTATTTCAAGAAATGGACCAGTTAATTGGCCGTCTAAAGGGCCTTCCTCTCCAGAGTCGAGGACAACTCTTAGTAAATTTTGAAATCCCAGACAGTGCACTGATAAGATAGCTATTTCCATTTTTTTTTTGTAATTAGCTCGCGCTCAAGGGATTTGTGTACCCTTAAAATGTTTGTGCATAGCGCAGGCGAAGGAAATTCAATGAAAAAGAAAAGAGAGGTACCGACGTACGTTGTTTTTAAATGCTTACAAGTTATAACGACCAGGAAATAGAGAGCTCGGCAGGGCATTCCATAAGCGAGTAAGCGAGTCGGAAAGTGGGTTTGAGGGTATACTAATGAGCATTCATATCGAGACTGGTGTTACGGATGAATGTTTGAAGGGGCGAAATGCTACTGGCTATTTCAATGGAGCACTGCTGGTGGAAAGAGCAATAACACAAAGTGAGACAGGAGAGGTTTCGTCGTGTTCGAGGGTGTCGGTTGAGTGACTTATATCGGTATCACCTACGGGTTTTGTCGCACTGTTTTGAGTCCTATCTATCAGCTGCAGAGATGTTTTAGGACCACCTGACAAGATGTGGGCATTGCACTACCAATTTTGGGCGGATGGATGCCTTATACGAGAGTTGTCTGAAAAGTTTCCGACCACAACGTAAAGATAGCGGCACCCGTCAATAAAAGCTAGTGAATGGTAGTTGTGCATCTTTTGACAGTTACTTACTGAAGTTTCAGTCATTTTGGACGTGCAGTTTTTAGTTGACAGTCGTTTGAGTGAGTCGATGTGAGTGTTTTTTGTGAAAATGGAAAAAATTGAGTATCGAGCTGTTAAATTAAATTCTTGTTTTTGAAAGTCAATACGCCTAATCAAATCAAAAATGAGTTGGGCTCTGTGTATGGCTGAATTTAAACGTAGCCGTAAGAGCTTGGGATTTGATTAACGTTCGGGGCGTCCAAAAACTGCAACCACTGACGATAACATTGCTAGAGTTCACAAAATGATGTTAGACGACCGCCAAATTAAAGTGAGAGATATAGTAGAGGTTATGAAAATGTCCAAAGAACGTGTTTGTTACATATTAAATCAAGATTTAGGCATGAGAAAACTGTCCGGGCGTTGGGTGCCGCGTTTGCGTACGTTAGAACAAAAACGTGTTCGAATGAACATTTCCAACGCTCTGTTGGCGCAGTTTAGGCGCAATAAATCTGACTTTTGGCGCCGATTAATTACTGTAGATAAAACTTGGATACACCATTATACGCCCGAAACAAAAATTCAGTCAAAACAGTGTTGCAGTCTACTGTTGCAGGACGAGCCTGCTACAAAAAAAGCAAAAACTGTTTTTTCGGGTGGGAAAGTGATGGCGACTGTTTTTTGGGATAGTAAAGGAGTTATTATTATTATTATTAGTTTATTATTATTAATATTGAATTAATATTATGTGAAGACTTGTGTACAAAACACATCTCTTAAAAAATAGAACAAGCTTTTGTGCATTACTTTAATTTGAGTTTAGTTTAAGGAGTTAAGTTTAAATAAAAGAAAAAGATAAGGAAAAGAAAGTACCAAGAAAAAGAAACATAAGGAAAAGAAGAGATAGGAAATTAGGCAACTCTATTAGGAATTATTAACATAATGACGAAACAATTTTTTCTTAAAGGCGGTTTTGTTCGTCGTGCGCTTTATATCTACGGGTAAACTATTCCAAAGGCGAATCGAGTTAACAAAACATTGTCTAGATGTATTAACATATTTGCATCTTGGAATGATCAATTGCAACATTCCAACATTTTGCGGAAAATTAATTTTTTCAAATAAATATTCCGCTTGTTTTGTTGTTAAAATTTTGTGTGGTGATAGCACAGTTCGATATTTTATCAATTCGTCGATTGACAAACCTACAATCTGATGGGAGTAGAAAGAGATATGTTCATATCTTCCTATGCCGAATATGTATCTCGCGATTCATAATCCATGTCGGTGTATATTTCACACCCATATAATAGAATAGGCAGGATGTATGATTTTACAAGCTTTAACTTAACTTTGGTGGGAAGACAGTTGGTGGTTGGACTAAGTCCTCTAAGGGCTCCATAAACTTTCGATGCAGTTTTTGTAATATGAGTCATCCAGGTAAATTGTTGGCTCATGTAAACCCCAAGATTTTTGAATGTTTCAACATATTCAATTGGAGTTCGATTAATATAAAGAAGAGGAATGTCTACTTTGACTCGGTTAGCATCATTGCTTTAGTCTTTGTTGGATTAAGACTGAGTTTATTTTCAAATGACCACTTACAAATTGTTGCTAATTGGTGGTTTAGATTAGTTATCGCTTGCTTAATTTGTGATTTGGGAAAAACAGAATAAATCTGCACATCATCTGCATATATGTGACGTTTACAATTCACAAGACACACGGCTAAGTCGTTTATATAACATATAAAGAGTAGGGGTCCTAAAACGGATCCTTGGGGAACACCTGATGGAACAAAAAGACAAGATGAGCGCTTTTTCTCATGACACACATTTTGTGACCGATTACTTAGATATGACGACACCAAATTACATAGAGACCGGTCGAACAAGAATTGGGTCCGAAGTTTCATGACTAGTATTTTACGAGTATGATTAACACAATCAAATGCCTTAGAAAAGTCTAAAAACACAATTAGTGCTAACATTTTGTGGTCTAAGCCCTCACGCATATCTTCGCAAACCTTAAGTAAAGCTGTGGTGCAATTATGCTTAGCACGGAAACCCGACTGACAGTTTGTAATAAGCTGTTTATCGTTTAAATAATGTTTGACTTATTTACTAACGATAGTCTCAAAGACTTTGCTCAGATATGGAAGTATGGCAATGGGTCGATATTCAGTTTCTGGGCGCGATGGAGATTTCGGAATTGGCACCACTTTAGCAATTTTCCAACTTTCAGGGAAGATTGAAGTTGTGAGTATTGAGTTAAAAATATGGGTTATATGAGTGAGAATGACTGGAAGCAGGATTTTTATGAACTTGGGAACGATATTACGATATTACATCGACTGCGTTAGATGTAATGTCAAGGATCGTTTTACCAACACTGATTTCGTCGGTACATTGTAGGGAGAAAGTGTCGTCGCTACTGCATTGCGGTTCAGATATATTTGTTGGGTTATGTATACGAGTATCATATGCAGAAACAAATTAAGCATTGAGTTCGTCTAAGTTGATGAAGCTTGGAAGGGCGGGCTTTTCAAAAGTCAAACCGAGTGAGCGCACAGTCTTCCAAAAGTCGATGTTTGAGCTAACTGCATTGAACTTGTTTGCATAAAATGACCTTTTATTAGATCTGATTAATAAGGTTACTGCATTACGAACAACTTTGAACTCTGTGTGTATTTCAGGACATTTGTACCGTCTCCATCTCCTGTATAGCATATCCCGGGCTTTCATGAGATCAAAGACTTCTTTAGTAAGCCAAGGTAATGTGCATTTCTTGGACCTTCTTTTTACCACTGGCACATGCTTTTTAAAAAGCTATAAAATGTTCTCATTGAAATATTTGATTTGAAAGCTGGTATCATTTGTTGCATATATCGGCTGCCAATTTATTATCCGGCAGTCATGAAAGAGTACTACTGGATTAAGTTTTGTATAATCAAATGACTCGAAGAAATCATTATTCGTTACTTCTGAAAGTATGTGTTTAGTTTTTAAGTATATTTACACACAAATGTATTTCATACAACAATACCATATAAATACACACCTATGTTTTCCATCAACAGCTTCGCTGTATACTTTATACACAAACTATAATTCATTGCACTCACAAATTATGCAACTCACATTTTGCTACATAGACAATATTTGTTTCACTGTCATTTTTTGCTTTGTATGAACAATAATTATGTATATAGGTCATGTTATTTATTTTGTTCTTCCTCATTGTTATAATTTAAGCTTAGTTAGCAATAATTTTGTATAAATATAGTTAAGAGTTCAATAAAGAATCACTCGCTATTGATCAACACTTTGAGCTTGTCCTTTTCGCTACATTAAGACTTCCCCCCACCAGTGGTAAGGGGTCTTAATCATAATCTCCACTGTAGTCCAAGTTTATGCGCTTGGATCTACAAAACAAACGGTCAAGGTTTATGTGCCCTGTCCAAATAATTAATTAAAACAGTCAATGCAAACGAGCATTGTCTTCAACATTTTGGTGACCCCGACGTGATAGTACATCAGCAGGATTGTCTTTTGATCTGACGTGTCTCCATTGCTCGGCAACTGAAAGATTCTGAATTGTAGCTACCCTGTTGGCTACGAAGGTGTGAAATGACGATGAATTGGAGTTAATCCAATTTAAAACAATTTCAGAATCGGTCCAAAAGTATGTTGTTGTGTCTTCAATTTTAAGGTCCCTTTTAGTTCTGTTTGCTAAAATAGTACTTAATACCGCAGCACAAAGTTCCAGTCGTGGAAGTGTCTGTTTTTTAAGTGGTGCTAATCGTGATTTTGAACACAGTAATCTCATAATTATTCTTCCGTCACTGAGAACTGATCGAATGTATATCGCTGCGCCATAAGCTTTCTCAGAAGCATCAGCGAAGGCATGAATCTGAATTAACTTAGGGACTTCTGAATTAAAAACGTGTCGTGGGAAGTGGATGTTATTCAGTTCTTTTAGACCATCTTGGAACGATAGCCATTTGGTGTGAAACTCTGCTGGCAATGCTTCATCCCATGTGATTTTCAGTTGCCATAATTGTTGTATGAAGATTTTCGCAATTACTATTACTGGTCCTAATATTCCTAGTGGATCGAAGATTCTAGCTACATCGGAACAAACTGTCCGTTTTGTTATGCGTGATTTCACCCCAATGCTTGTCTTAAAAATTAAATGATCATTCTTTGGAACCCATGTTTTGATTGTTTCTTCCGCCTTGGTGTTAAAGTCAAGAATTACTTCCTGATGTTCTGGTGGAATGTTTTCCAATAGCTGTGGGTGATTGGCGCACCATTTTCTTAGCTTGATCGAGTATCTTGACGAGTTCTGTCTGAATTTCCTTGGCAGTAGTGAGGCTATTTGATCCGGTCAATCCATCATCAACGTAGAAGTCGTCTTGTAATACCTGGGCTCCAAGTGGATACTTTGCCTTGTTAGCCTTTGGCTCTTACTGCCAAATATGGAGCAGATCTTGTGCCATATGTGACAGTGTTCAGTTGGTAGTACTTCAGTTTCTCGTTGGGATTCCTTCTCCAAGCAATAAGTTGATATCCTCTGTCATCTGGATGAACCATAATCTGCCTATACATTTTCTGTATATCCGTTGTAAACACAAATCTGGGCATCCGGAATCGGAGAAGGATGGCAAAAAGCTCATTTTGAATAATAGGTCCAGTGTGCATAATGTCGTTCAAGCTCACACCAGATGATGTTTTTGCTGAGGCGTCAAATACTACCCGAAGCTTGGTGGAACTGCTATCAGGTTTTAAGACGCAGTGATGTGGAATAACATAATTAGGAGATAATATGTCGTCGATGTTGACTTCCGTCATGTGTCCTAATGTCTCATATTCATCCATGAACTCAATATATTGATTCCTCACAATGTCGTTCTTCAAAAGCCGTCTTTCCAAAGTCAAAAATCTGTTTAGAGCAATATCTTGGGATGATCCTAAGGCTGTAGTGTTTTGTGCGAAGGGTAGTCTAACTATAAAACGACCCTTATCGTCTCTTCTTGTGTTTTGAGTAAAATGTTCTTTGCACCGAACACAATTGTGTTCGTCTCAACCTTTCCTGCTAGGATCCATCCAAATACAGTGTTTTGGAGTGTTGGCAAGCCCTCACCTAATTTTATTTGTCCAATTGATAACAATTGATGAAAAAATTCTGCGCCGAGAAGAACGTAAATTTTGCCTGGTCTGTTGAAATTTGGGTCAGCCAGTGTAATGTTGTTCGGGATTGCCCATGAGGAAATATCCAAATGCTGCGTTGGTTGTGGTGATATTATGTTTTTGAGGACAAAAGCTTTTAACTGTGTGGAAAACCCATCTAGTCTTGAACATAATTGAAGACTCACACGATGATGGACTTCCCTTTTACCATCGCCGATACCCTGAATACTCATTGACGTATTTTTTGGCGATATGCCCATTTTCTTGATGAGGCTCTCAGTAATTAAGTTGACTTGGGATCCAGAATCCAAAATGGCTCTACATTCAATGCTTTTACCGTTCCTATCGGTTAATCTTATTTGTGTTGTGCTGAGAAGCACGTAACTCTTGTCATTTAATGCAGCCAATGTAGTCAATTCCTTTTTGTCTTTAGCTGATTCCAATATTGCTGACGTTGAGCTCTCCGTTTCTGCGATTTTGGCCCGGTCGTTGCTGTGTAATAGTGTGTTATGCCTCTTATTGCATTTGGTACAGGTCCGCGATGCACATGCCTTGGCCTTATGTCCGATTCGTAAGCAGTTAATGCATAGCCTTTGCTTTTGAACAAATTGTAGGCGATTGCTGGTGGGCCAGTCTAAAAACTGTTTACAACCGTACAGCGGATGAGCTTCAGTATTGCATGCTCGGCATAAGTTTCCAGTTTTCTTTTCAATTTGTGTTGTCGATACAACTGACGAACATGATTTTGAGTTTTGTTTTGACTGTGGCCTTGATACCCTTTGTCCAATTGCTTCCAGTGATTGGAAACGCAATTCCCGAAAACTTAGAAACTCCTTTAATGGTTGATTTTCCCTTGGGTTTCTGAGTGCTTGTTCATATAGGACGTGTGTGGTCCTATCGAGCTTCTTGATTAGGAGATGTAGCAATAGAGGATCCCAACTAGAAGTATCCACTCCTAAATTCTTTAAGGCTTGAAGTCCTTCTTGTGTGGTGTCATGGAGCTCCCTTCTGGCAGAAGCTGACACATTGTCAGACGTAAGACTTGGTTGACTTATAATTTTGTGGATTAATGCTGTTGTTAGCACTCGCACGTTGTTATATCTCTCTTGAAGCGATTGCCAGGCTGTCAGGTAGTTTTCTTCCGTCAGCGCCAAATGTCCAATCAGTTTTTCTGCTTCTCCAGAGACATTTGTTTTTAAGTACCACATTTTTTGTACATTGGGAATTGGCTTGTTGTGTATCATTTGTTGAAAAATATCAAAAAATTGACGCCATTTTAAATAGTCTCCATCGAATTTCGGAATTGTTATTTTTGGTAGGTTCAATGAATTGTCAATCGGTATGTTGTTGCTATTCATTAATGTGGAATGACTGTTCGAAGTCTGGCAACCCATTTTCATTGCTAAGTTGAGTATGTTGCTTTCTACCAGTGCTTCGACTTGAATATATGTACTTAGGTCATACCCATGTTTCGTTGGATCATCACTTAACTCCCAAATTAAATAATTAAGCGATTCGATTTGTTGCCATACCCTGTTTATCATTTCCCGCTTTGCCTCATAATATTCTCTGGGCCGTGGCTCATCGTCCTTAGAAACCGATCCTAATAAGCGATGCAGTGAATTGATTGCCTGAACCTGCTTTCTTATGATACCGCTGACATTACTAGCATCAGATGCATCACCTCCTTCACCATTCTTAGATACTGCAAGATCTTGGCTTGCAGCATGAGTGTATGACTTGCCTTTTAGTGAGCCAATATTCTTGTTGAATAATTCGGAGTATTGTATGACTAATTCCCGGATCTCGGTATAATAATCCTTTAAGAAGTATTCGTGGTTATGATCGATGCTGGATAGCCCTCGAATTCGGTTGTCCGTTTCTTCGAACTGCGACCATGCAGTCTCTAACAGTGACAACCGATCTTGAAAGTATTTGACAGTTGACTTTCTCTCTGCTCCATCCTTCTTAAAGTTTAGTATGATCCGCTGAATTTCCTCGCCTGCCTTCAGTTGATTTGTTGCTAGTTCCTCCATCTTGGGCTAAGGCTCTTTTGGTTGTGATTTATGATGGTGCAAATGTTAAAACCCAGTGTTTTAGCTTTAACCTGTTCAACAACCTCACGAAACCAAAATGCAAGCTAATGGAAGTCCAAAACAATTTCGTCTTAACACAACTATTTCATAAGAACCAATGGATATTCGCTACTAGATTACCAATTCAAATGTCCGTGGTTGCACCATCAAACACAACTCCGTTACTATTCAGGCTTACTACGAATATACATCTGCATTAAGACCATCATATACAAGTTTTGGCACCAGGACTGAATTTCCAAGTCCACCAAAGAAGGAATCATCTTTGAATAATTCCAACCCAACTCAATATAGATTCGAAGGTGAAGAGCTTACGGCCTTAAAAACTTTACTTAGGAGTCAAGATTTTGTAAAGCTACCAAACAGAATCAAGGCCAGTGAATATCATCATACAACAATCGGTTACTCCGCACTTTTGTTATCCATCAGTGTAGCCTTTGGTTTTATATGGACATGGAAAAAGGGCTACTTTAACAGAAAAATCAGCAAGGAAACCAACAGTATCACAACGCCACATCAAGATTCTCCTAGCGATCCTCCGACGCCACAGCCAAGAAGCACCCTTAATGCAAACAAGTTTGCTGTACATATTTAAATGTTGAACGATTATTCAACGCGCGGGAGAATGTTTAGTTTTTAAGTATATTTACACACAAATGTATTTCATACAACAATACCATATAAATACACACCTATGTTTTCCATCAACAGCTTCCCTGTATACTTTATACACAAACTATAATTCATTGCACTCACAAATTATGCAACTCACATTTTGCTACATAGACAATATTTGTTTCACTGTCATTTTTTGCTTTGTATGAACAATAATTATGTATATAGGTCATGTTATTTATTTTGTTCTTCCTCATTGTTATAATTTAAGCTTAGTTAGCAATAATTTTGTATAAATATAGTTAAGAGTTCAATAAAGAATCACTCGCTATTGATCAACACTTTGAGCTTGTCCTTTTCGCTACATTAAGACTTCCCCCCACCAGTGGTAAGGGGTCTTAATCATAATCTCCACTGTAGTCCAAGTTTATGCGCTTGGATCTACAAAACAAACGGTCAAGGTTTATGTGCCCTGTCCAAATAATTAATTAAAACAGTCAATGCAAACGAGCATTGTCTTCAACAGTATGTTTACTGTTAACAGAATCATGTCGTGATGCGAAAATGCTGGAACAGGAAGTTGATCGTACCGAAGCACGAAATTTTCTCCAGACACTAATGCAATATCAATTAAAGAGGGTGTTTTGTTGGGTGCAAAATGAGTAGGATGGATACTATTTACGAAACTCAGACGAAGGGACTCAATCAGTCCTTAAGTCTTAAGTCACCACATATAACGATTTTGGAATATAAAGGAGATAATTCCTCGAGCACATCTCTTATAAGCGTATGGTGTGCAACATCCGGAGCCATATATATGCACCCCAGAAGGAAAATTTCGTTACTAGTCCTGACCTCAATGAATACGTACTCCAATAAGTCGGTTGGTGATGATTTTTTAATAATGTGACTCTTATGACACTTTTTTAAATAGATACCAACACCACCTCCTCCTTTGTGGCATCTGTGAGCTGGAAAAAACTGCATATTATTTAAGTTTATTGGATTTGATTTTAACTCCGAGTCAAACCATGTCTCAGTTACACAAACAGCATCGACTATACTATCACTAAACAAATAACGGAACTCATCAATTTTGTTTTTTAGACTCTGCGCATTTAAACCGTTTTTCGATTTGCAAAAAATATTAAATAAAGTTTTCGATTTGTCAATGGAAGTACCCCATGCCTGTGAATTCATTTTAGCTAGTGCAACAGAAACAACAATTATAACAACGAGAGACACAAGCGCCTTGAGAGTGTATGCCATGGAAAATAGTAAGAAATACAATATAATTAATAGATTTGCAGTGAGAGAGTTAAAAAAGGGATATAGAAAGAAAAGAAAAGAAAAGAAAAGAAGAGGAGAAAAAAAATGAAAAATTACATTGTTTTTTTTATGCGTCCAAGAAAAATTCATTGTTGACGTTGTAAGGTGACTTCTTGAAGTCGTGCGGCAATGGTTGCGAGAGCATCTGCATCGCTGACTAAGATGCTTCGTTGGTTCCTCTACTTTCTCACCATAATGCTTCCATGCCTAGTAGAAACAGAGAAAAGTAGCTTTTGATGTTTCAGCCGTGTTGCTTGTTGTAGTACTCGTAAGATGCGATTTTTTTTGGTGAGACTTTCGTTGACATAAAACACTGATGAGGATTCCTTAATCTTCGAGATATTTCATTTTCACGATTTATTAGCGTTTTCATTAATTTAGAAAGAAGGGACGTAAGGCAATGGGTCTGTAGGAGAGAAGAAAATTCGCATTTGTAGGGACGGGCTAAACAAATGCTGTTTTTCATCTGCTCGGAAAGAGCGCTAAAGAGTAGGATTAATGAAGAGCACTTCTGGGCCAGCGGATTTGTGTACATTAAAATCTTTCAGTACTCTTGTTACTACATGAGTGCGAAAGTGGATTCATATCATTAAAGATTCGATGCACTCAAGAATAGGCGGGGACAAAGCACACTCTGGAAGTGTTGAGCTGGCAGCAAAATGTGCAGCAAGCAGATTGGCCTTGTTCAAAGAGCTGACAGCTGGAGTGTCATTGTAAATGAGCGTTGAGATAGAGGATGGGGCAGAATTTCTAATGTTTTTGACGAACGATCAAAAATTGTTACTAACCTTGGGAGGTTGTAGTATTTTTTGCCTCAGTTTTTGGTCGTATTAGAATTTCACACGTCATTTCTGGCTCGTTTGAACTTTTTTCGGTTTTCCTCTGATTACTAACAGAACTAGTGGACGTCTGTAGTCGTGAGTTTAAATGAACCAAAACCATTAAGAGATTTTGCAGGAAGACTATGCCTTTGCATTTCTCCTAGAATATTTCCAAAACAAGGACACAATGACGAAAAACTTTCCCTCAACTAAGTACAGTCAACAGGGTCGTGTTCTTCTAGAAACTGAATTTAAGGCTTTGAACTTCTACTGAGCACATTACACATACGTTGAAAAAAACAAGGACTGCAATCGCATTAATGTACCCGTTCGTAACAGAATGCCTATCCGTTCGTATCTAATGCGAATAAAATTATAATCCACAAGGTGATTTTGCTTGCGATTTTGACATACGGGTGTCCGGTTTGGGGAAGCGCAGCAAAATGCCACATAAAACGTTCACAAGTGTACTAAATAAAATGCTGAAAATGATGCCAAATCTACCTTGGCGTTTTCCACTTCAGAGTTGCACACGAAGGCTGCTGTTGAACATTGTATATTCATTCTATTCAATTATACTCGTATACATATGTGCAATGAACAATAAAATTCTGACTAAACGAAATGGAATATACTTACGACTACTCGTATGTCTATCTAAACAAATCTTTGAAGACGTTTCTACCCCATTTTGGCTTCTTTTATATTGCTTTGCTAACTTAGCCGGTAATCCAAAGACGATGGAATTTTTTTTTATTTTTTATTTATAGGTCTTCTGAGCTCCAAGACTTACTTCCATCTAGATATTTACATACCAAGGAAAGTTGAAAGTATTCCGTGCACTGAATGAGTTTATTGTTAGGAACATACTCGTACAGCAAACTATTTCATTCATCGTATCACGACAATCTACTCGTAACAACGAGCCTTTGAACGTACAGGGAGGAGAAAAAAAGAACAAAGGAAACAAATGTAGGCCTTCGTAAGGCTCCATCCGGGGATCGGAAGCACAAATGGAACGACAACACCAGCTACAGGAAATTTATATTTCCATATGTCCTCGGGAATTTGTTTACTTGATGTGTACGAGAGTATGCAAAATGATTTAGAGAATATGACACGCGGCCATTTCGCCATGAAACTGGTGCACAACATGAACCCTGGCGTATATGTACGAGACGTTTCGCAGCATTTTCCTTTTTTTGTTGTGTATCCTGTCACCAATTTAGGTGAAACCTCAAAGCTACTCAATTCGTACAGCGTATCTACTCATATGTACTCGTATATATGTACGTACCTTACCCGTGGGTGGTATGCATAAAATGCAAATGCATTCATTCCATGTGCAAATTGGCAAAAAACTATCTGCGCGTATTCGAGTAACATGAGGCGCTCCATCCGTAGCTTAGTTAGGTGATATTTTTATCGAAGGACTTTTTTTCGATGCTCTTTTCTGGAATTAATTTCGAATATACTCGTACTCTAGCTGAGCGCAACTATTCGGAACTTCACTCGCGCGGTGATTTATGCAAAACGCTATTTTAGAAACGAAGACGTAGTGAGATGACATCGCTTGTGTGGTGAGATATGTTATTACCTAGCTGGCAGGCGATAGCAGCTGGTTTTCTGCCACAGACCCTTGGAGTTGTGACGTTTTTAGGGAGGGAGTCGAAATGACTGTGGAGATTTAGGTGTATTCAGTCGAGAGGTCCCTTTGGAGTGAAAAAGTTGTTGCAATGTTGCATGAATTTTTTCATGACATGTAAATCCGAGCTGGAAGGAATATAAATTAACATAATTACCTTAGGTGGTGTGATTGATGACGAAGTTACAGATAAGGAGATGTACGAGTATTCGTACGCTGTGCCATGGTGGATTTGTGTTACGGAAGGGCAATCCATTTATGGACATCAAACACCAATGGAATGGAAAAAACACTATTTTCAGTCCGTGTGCTGTTGTTTTGGGTATTCTTGTCTGAATTCTTGTGAAATTTTTAACATAATTTTGAAAAGTCTCTTGAAGTGATAATTTGATAAAATTCTTTAGATCTACACGAGAACAACAACAAGAAGTGTATGGAAGCTGTAACAGAATCTGAGCTGGTAATAGACTGGTCTTATATCTTGGATGGTAAAAAGACTATGAGATTGTAATCAGATAAGCCAAGATGTGTCCTTTTGCAGGTTTGAGCATCTTGCTTTGCCATCTTGATTTGCATATATTAAGTAAGACCTGGATGGTGGTCAAAATGATGGTGAATGCGAACACAAGTTTAGTCTCAGTTCTCAGTATAGCCTCACACCATCAACTCTTACTACTCACCTCCACGTGGTGTCTGCTGGGTGCCCATTACCTCGGCTGGAGATGGTGTAACCAACCTCTTTGGAAAGCCGTTGGTGGCAGCTTAAAGGCACTTTCTCCTGTTTCCTGCGAACGAATTCTAAGGATGGAATCAACGGTGGCACAGTTCCAGTTAGGAACTGTTATATGAGCTGCTTCAACGTACATGAATACCAGGTCTATACGGATCTCCAACACTAAGTCAGGGTGTTGGAAAATAGTTGGTGGCTTATGGGTCCTAAATAAAGACCAACGGCAGCACTCACATCCCCGAACCGGGTTGTTGGCTCCGGAATTTGATCCGACGCCTTTTGTCATAGGGATTCCAAAAAGGGCCTAGCCCTCCAGGTTGGGAAATGTGCGTGGGGCTAACAGCCCAACCACGTAAAAAAAAAGTAATTGTTACGAAGCGAGCAAAGCCTCGGATAAGAACGGATGCACTAGGGAACATAAGTAGCGTCTATTCGAATTCGACACGTGAGTAAATTCGCTAACATTAGTCTTATAGGCGCTCACGCCCCAACAGAGGAACAGGACTATACTACCAAAGAAAGTTTCTACGAACGCCCCGGCAAAACCTAAGAACAATGTCCGATGTATGACGTTAAAATCGTCCTAGGTGACTTTAATGCCAAAATTGGAAAGGAGGACAACTTTGGTAGCACAATCGGAAGACGAAGCCTACATGACACCACGTCTAGAAACGGACTTAGGCTAATCGATTTCACATGGTTTCCTCACCTCAATATTCACAAGGGAACATGACAGGCACCAGATCAGCACATTGTCAACAAGATTGATCATGTTGCGATTGACGTAAGGCACTCCTCAAGTATTTTAGATGTCCGAACATTCCAAGCGGCCAACATAGACTTGGACCACAACCTATTTGCAGCCGGATATCTCAGACCCCACAACAACGAGGAAACTTTATGAGGAGATTTAACGTTGCAATCGCAACAAGTCCCCAGAACCTTTGGCTATCGCTTATCCCTCTCGAGAAGTCCTTTGCAATCAGCATCAAGTGCTGAGGACCAGTGGCTTAGGTATCGAGAAGCCATCAGACATGCCGCAACTGACGTGCTGAGTTTCATCCGCCCACCAAAACGAAATTCCTGGTTTGACGAAAAGTGCCGACAAGCACATGAGATCTACAAACAAAAGAGGAGGGAAGTATATCAGGTTCTCCGGAGAAAAGAGAAAGAGCATGAGAAGCGCGCAATCGAGAGAAATAGAGAAGTGCTACTCCAGGAATAATGGTCGCAAGTTTTACCAAAAGGTAAAAAGAATGTGTCAGGGTAATAAGATCCGAACGGAAACCTTGCAGTAGAGTCAGTCGATGCTGAGGACATGGAAAAACCATTTCTGCAGACTGCCAAATGGCCATGACGACACGAATTCTGCTGTCAGTTAGAGCCAATCACTCAATATTGACGATGCAAGTCAAGAATTCCGTTCACCCGACCAAAATGAAGTCGAACAAGGCTGCCGGGGTGGACGACTTACCCCTCGAATGCCAACTTATTTCCAAGATTTGGTCGAATGAATGTATGCCTGATGAATGGAACGTCAGCATTGTTCCGGTTCACAAGACATCAGACCCTCTAAACTGCTCGAACTATAAAGGTATCATTCTCCAAAGCATCGAATATACGATCTTGTCTGTCGTATTGTGCGAGTGCCTGAAACCGTTTGTCGACAACCTGATTGGACCATATTATTGCGGTTTTAGCCCCGGTAAATCCACAATTGACTAAGTATGCAGATGCAGATCCTGGAGAAAACCCAAGAAGTTCAGATCGATACTCACCATCTTTTAATCGATTTTAAAGTAGCATATGACAGCATCTACAGAGATAAGCTATATAGAACCATGTCGAGTTTTGGCATCCCTGCAAAACTCGTCTGATGGTGCAGGATGACGATGGAGAGCCCTTTGATGTCAAAAATGGATTTTGGCAAAGCGACGCACTGTCATGTGACTTCTTTAACATCACACTTGAAAGAATTGTGCAAAACTCACAAGCCAGCACACGAGGTACGATCTTTCAAAAGTCTGTTCAATTGCTGCATACGCCGACGATATTGATATTATTGGTAGAACACAGCGAGCTGTCACTGGTGCATTTGTGGCAAAAATGGGTCTAGTCGCAAATGAGGGCAAAACAAAGTATATGCTGTCACCAAGAAGGGACGCCCAACATCGGCGAATCGGCCAGAATATCACAATAGACAGCTAGAACTTTGAGGTAGTAAGGAACTTTGTCTACGTCGGCTCTGCTATCACATCAGAAATCAAACGAAGAATAGCTGTTTCTTTGGCCTGAAAAGGCAAACTCTATATAATCCCAGTCCTGCTCTATAGTTCCGAAGCATGGACCCTTTCTAAAACGAAATCAGCTATCCTTGGTCGTTTTGAAAGAGAGATTCTACGTAAGATACTTGGTCCCGTATGCGTTGACGAGTTCTGGAGGATTCAACGATGAATTCTACGAACTATACAGCGGCATCGACTTGGTCAAAAAACTGCATATTGGGCGTTTGAGATGGCTGGGACATGTAGAGCGAAGGAACATCAACGCTCCAGCCTGCATAATTTTCGACTCTAATCCGGAGGAGAGTAGAGAAAGGCTTCGCTGTTGCTGGGGAGGAAGGGGACCTCAACTAACTTGGAGTGCGCAACTGGAGGCGCGCTAATTGAAGAGATTATTGGTTGAGGCCCAGATCCACCCCGGGCTATAGCGCCGCCTAAGTAAGTAAGTAAGTAAAGGCTGGATGATTATACATCCATTGAACAATTATCAGGCGTGAGTGCATAAGGCTACTAGATGATGTGAAAGCACCGGAAAACATAAGAAACAAATACGTCCGGTCGTCGCGGTCTTTTATAGTTTAGTTCTTCACCAAAAATAAATAAATAAATTGGTAGCGCGACAATCCGGGATGTACCAAGGCCTAAACCCTCTAAGTCACGGTGTTATTCGTCTTCTCGTTTTGTACACAGTGAGAGTGAATCTTCGATATTCTGCCGACTCCAAATGGCATAGCGGGATAGTGTGAGATTTTTTCGTAAACAGAAGATTTCACTTTCTTTTCGTTTTTTTATAATTAGGCCGCGCTCAAAGGGTTATTATGGCAGTACCCCTAAAATGTTTGCATACATGACTGGCAAAGGAAAATTAGGGAGGAGAAAAAGTGAGGTGCCGACGTACATTGATCTTAAATGTTTGCAAGTTACGATGGCTAGTAAATAAAGAGCTCGGCAGGGCAAGGATCACGATATTTCAGAGTACATCCAAAAGTGGGCTTGATAGTATACTGATGAGTATTCACAGCGAGACTGGTGTTACGGTTAAAGGATCGAAGGAGCGGAACAATTTCGGTGGAACACTAGTAGTGAAAATAGTGATAGAACTAGGTGAGGCAAGAGACGTAACGTCGGTGTTCAAGCGTGTCAATTGAATGTGCAACATTTGAGTCAGCTGTCAAGTTTTATCGCCTGGTTTTAAATTTTATCTAACAAATGCAACGAGGTCTTAGGGGCACCCGACCAGATGTGGGCATTGAAATATGCTCCAATTTTGGGCGGAAGAATGCCTTATACATATATTGAGGCCAGGATAAGGATAGAAGAAATTGGCGAACCTACCCACTGCGTCACTATTTCGTAATTCCTGATTGTTTTGAGATCTGAAAGTCGTACTTCCTCGGGTCTATTATACAAATAGCTAACCGAGAACTTTCTACCGGATATTGCTGTTGTCTGACACTCACTTAGTACTCACACTAGACTTAGTAGAAGTATCAAATTTTGGGTATCTATACTTGCCCATCTATGATAATAGGGGATTGTTCTACTACAAATTCCAAGACCGTAGCATCAGCAACAGAAGACGGTAGCTTGACGAAAAGTGCTACTCCACTCCCTAATTCTTTACCGGGCTAGCAAGTTCAATGGGAAGTTCATTTCCCTGTACAACACAGTGCGAATTAAGACCTGATGCAATTCTGTATGTGTCAATGAAGATATCAATATCCTTCTTCGATACAGATCTTACCATCAGCAGGCGTTCTGTGTTTTCTAACACTGAATCCGAGAGTCTAAAAGTCATGTGACTACGTTTTGTCGCACTTCATATATTTCTGCACCGAACTGAGGTTGAATTTTAAATCTGATTACTGTGCCTTAAAATGTGAGTGGTGGAAATCAACTCATGTCGCTACTCGGACTCGAATTCCCTTTCAATTCGATAGATCGTCCATAGTTATGTATATTTGCTACTTACTTCCGCTCCTAAACTACGGTACTCCCTGAATTTTGGTCTTACGGACATGCCATCTGAAGCAATGACACCGGAACTCATGCTGCGGAAAAAATACGAAATCGACTTTCCTTGTGATCAAGACACCTTTCGTCTAAAATCTAAGACAGCAAAGGGATGTAGTCATAACATAACTGGTTGTTATGTTTCCTCGATAACGACGTGGATGCCGCTGCTGATATGATTACAGACACCATTCTCTTTGGAATGAGATCCTTTATTCTTCCTCGGATAAAAAGTGTCAAACCAAAAGAAAAGGCATGGTACGACTCGAGCTGTAAAGAGGCCGTCAGGGTTAGAGAAATATTTTTTCAGGCCTTCAAGACCAACCCGACAGAGGAAAACCGAAAAAAGTTTAAACGAGCCAGAAATGACTGCAACGTCTTTCTTAAGCGTGTGAAATTCCTATACGACCAAAAACTGAGGCAAAATGCAATGTCCCAAAGGCAGTAAAAATTTTTGGTCGTTCGTCAAAAACATTAGAAATTCCGCCTCATCCTCCATCCCAACGCTCATTTACAATGACATTCCAGCTGTCAGCTCTTTGGATAAGGCCAATCTGCTTGCTGCACACTTTGCGTCCAGCTCAACACTTACAGATTGTGCTTTGTCTCCGCCTACACTTGAGTGCGTCGAATCTTCAATGGGACGAATCTACTTTCGCACTCGTGTAGTAGCAAGAGTACTTAAGAATCTCAACATACATAAATCCGCTGGTCCAGATGGTATATCTCCCCTTCTTCTGAAGAGGTGTTCTTCCTCGCTGGCAAAACCACTGCGTAAGCTTTTTCATCAATCCTACACTTTAGGACTCTTCCCGAGCAGATGGAAAACAGCATTTGTCCAGCCCGTCCCTAAAAAAGGCGAATCATCTTCTCTCTCCTCCTACAGACCCATTGCACTTACGTCCCTTCTTTCCAAGGTCATGGAAACACTGATAAATCGTCAGCTCATGAAATATCTCGAAACACGAAAACTTTTCAATGACCGGCAATATGGTTTTCGTAGCAACAGGTCCCCTGGTGATTTGATGGCATGTCTCATCGAAAAGTGGAACCAAAGCGTACATCAATCTGGCGAAAGATAGTTGCACTTGATATTTCTAAGGCATTTGACAGAATTTGGCATCAAGCTCTTTTGTTGAAAATGTGTGCTTTTGGGATCGACGTCTCTCTTCTTCAATGGATGAGAAACTACCTTTCGGAACGTTCAATTCAAGTTGGACGGTTTAAAGTCTGATATTCACAAATTAAATGCTGGTGTGCCCCAGGGCTCTGTTATGTCTTCGACACTCTTTTTAATTTTCATTAACGATCTCTTGTCTTCTACTTCTAATCCAATATGTTCCTTTGCTGATGACAGTACTCTCTGCTTTTCATATTCGTTTCCGGACTCACGGCCCTGCTCTTCGGCTGTAGAACGAGAACGGCAGCGTATGCTAAGCTCATTAAATGCTGATATCAACAGCATAACCAATTGGGGAACTATCAACAGAGTGGAATTTAATGCTTCCAAAACACAATGCTGTCTGCTGTCTATAAAGCCAAATTTCAACACACAGCCATTATCTATGAATGGCACTTGCATCGTCGAAACCGAAAAACCTTCCATTCTCCGTATGTTTGCCAATGACAACTTACCTTGGAATAACCACGTATTCGGTGTCGCCTTCTGAGCTGGCGTCGACATATAAGGCATTCATCTACCCAAAATTGGTATACAATGCACTGATCTGGTCACCTGCTAGATAGTATCCAAAATCGTGCGATAGAACTCATAGGTGATGCTAATATCACGCAGTTAACGGACACCCTCGAACATCGACGTAATGTCTATTGTCGCACTTTGTTTTATCGCTATTTAGAGCACCACTGCTTCATTCAAATTGCCAGTAGCATTCCGCCCATTCAAACTTTCAACCGTAACACCCGTCTCGCTATGAATGCTCAACAGTATACCCTCAAGCCCATTTTCGGACATACTCTAAAATATCGTGAATGGTTCCTAAGCCGTATAACTCGCTTATGGAATGCCCTGCCGATCTCTGTATTTCCTGGTCGTTATAACTTGCAAACATTTAAAAGCAATGTACATCGTTACCTCTCTTTCCTTCCTCCCTAAATTTCCTTTGCCCGCGCTGTGTACAATCACCTTAAGGGTACTCAAACCACTTGAGCGCGCGCTGATTATAAAAAAAAATGGATGTAGTCGGGACTTCATGGGTGGCACTCAAGCCCAATTATTAAGCAGCGACAACGTTAAATTCTTCTCCTCATCAGGAGGACTTGTGTCTGTCTTCCAAGCGGAGAAATACGTACTCCTAATGGCAATGGACTATATTGTGAAGAATCAGGCGAAGCATTTACATCTGTATCGACAGCCAAGCTGCACTTATACCCTTCCTGAACCCTCTTATAACTTCCAAGCTACTTCGTTAACGCAATACTTTACTGAACCCAGTCGGCCATCTAAATACACTGAATCTTGTCTTGGTCCCAGATCACAACGTGATCACGGGAAATGAAATCGCTTACGAACTGATGTTGCGGTGAGTTTTTCAGGACCCGAACCTACGTTAGGTCTGCCTGCATCCTCGGTTAGGACTGCCATTAACAGCTGGGTTTCATGTAAACATAACTGCAGATGGCATAGCACTTCAGGTTCCCGGCAGACCAAACCATATCTCTAAGATGTCAGCTGCTCACCTGTTGTTTTTCACTAGGAAAGACTTCAGGCTGGTTATTGTCGTCAACTTTTTCGCTTGCTGAGAAAGTAATGACGACTCCGCGGAGCACTACGTCTGTGGACGTCCAACCTATTCTCGCATCAGGTTGCAGGTACTCGGCGCTGACGTGGTGGGCGCTGGTATTACATTGATAAAGTGCCCTACTCATCTTTCTTCGAAAGACTGGGAAATTTCATTAAAATGAGTACAATGGACTAGTTTTTTGTATAAGTGCTCGGTTCCGGCAGTAAAAATATAAATCAGGTTGGGGACATCCATGATCACAAGACTATAAATCAGACTAACTAAAATTGCAAATCTCTGAGAAATGGTTTTCGTTTAGAACTTCCTAAATACATGGAACAGGTATTCTAGATCACTTCTGCATTCAATCTTATTCCGTGTCATTACATAGATGCATATATCTTCAATGCTTCCCAATGGGCTCTATAGTTCGATATAGGAGATCACAAGGCTGAACAAATCGTCGACGAAAATCACTCTTAGAGGTCAAAATTCAAACCACTCACCCGGACTTTTTGTGAGGAAAGATAGGAAATATAGTCATCCCTTGTTAATCTTTCAAGTCATAATCTACCTACGATTATTCAACGGGACATAAATCTAAATATCAGCTCCTCTAAGACAACCCAACGTGTTAATATTGAGTTCTGACTAACATAATGAATAAACCATCTAGTGACGATAGCGACGATACAGTTCATTTATTTTGCATTCCTTGATAATTTTGAACTTGGTCTTAAAGTTTAAACCTCTTCCACTACCGTTTGATCAATATCCTTCCTGCTCTACCTCTTAAAGTCGGCCGATTTCTTCTTTTTCAACATGAAAACAATTTAGTACTCGTTAAACTAAAATAGCTCAAGGCAACCAGCCACCTCAATAACGCAAATGCACAGAAGTTTCCACGGAAGCACCTTCTATTTGTCTTTAAGGCTTAAGCCAGTCAAAAGACAAAAGGTAAATCTACGAGAACCTCATAGCTACGGAAGACATGTTTTATTGCCAACAATAGACACACGAAAGAAGTATCTGTACATTCAGCACTTGAAAATTTCCCACAATGCGTTTGATAGTATCTAGAATGCTGGTGCTATTTGTAGTGGTAGGGAAACTTTATAATTCCCACACAGCATAGCAGAGACTATAGTTGAGGATGGGAATAAGTGAGGGATGCTGAAAACATGCACTTTTAAACAGGTGCTACCCTTAAGGAAGGGAACTACAATAGACGGTAACTTAAGTGTATCTGCAGGGTGTGATAAAAACTTTTCATCACTCCTTTTGTCAAAGAGACTGTATTTACCTGCAAACTTAACATTTAAACTGAGATTTTGTAGGTTATATCTAAAAAGCTGGTTTTTAGGGCTGCAGTCTAAAAAGATTAGTAAATGGTCTATTAAACTTTGCATTTTCTTATGCAGACTGAAGTTTTTTTCTTTACTTTATGTAATTGCAGGCTAAGTAGGGATAAAGCTAAAGACTGAGGCGTATTGAGAGAGAGTTTTTTCCTAAGGCGACCGCCTGGAGGAAAAAGATACTCACACTCATGCTGCTAGTATGAATAGGTGATTTCTCGATAGATGTGCAAAGCATGTAGATGTCGGCATTATTTTCCTAAGAAAAGGAGGTGTAAACAAACTGGAGACTTGACCATCTATGAACTTGAAGGTGCTCTAAAATCTTTTATCCGTTTGATTTAACAAACCGAAGTTTTAGATGAAATCAGGTACCTGCAGGATGGCCACAGTCTTCACAAGAAAAGCAAGCTCCTTGCCCTAACCCCACGTTTAGATAACGAGAATATTGTTGTGGTCGGGCGTAGATTTGACAACGCAAATCTGTCAGAGAATAAGAAGGCAACAACATATTCACCAAGTTTTTCATGGGAAAACACCATATTCAGTTAACATCGGCTACACTCCCTCAGTCAGTCATTCTGGATCATTTAAGCTAAATCTGTAGTCAAGTAATTTTAATTTAATTTAGTGGGGGCTAAAGCCGCCATTTATTTCACTTAATGCAAGCTTAAAGTAATTTAAAAACTAGGACTTAAAAACTAACAAGAGTTAAGGGTTAGGAAGTAAGGGAATGGTGGAGGAGATCAAATTTAAGACGAGCCGTGCTCAGGTTAAAATCAAAAAGGGGGAGGTTTGAGTTGACCTTACGGACCATGTGGGAGATTGGGTCGTTAGAGCCACGAGAGGTGCGGTGGGTTGGGATATAGAAGAGACGAGGACAGCGTAAATTACGAGGGTTAGTGTTGAAGGAAATAGAAATGTAAAGGGAAGCGCAGTCCACAGAACCGGAGAGTAGTCGATGAATGAAGAGAATGTCAGCTACGTCTCTCCGTTTTTCGAGGGTATTTGAGACGGTCGCGATAGGGAGGTAAGATAAATGGGTCACTCCAGCGTAATCCACTAAGAGCAAATCAAAGAAAACGACGTTGAATGTTCTCGATTCGCGATATATGAATTCGCTGAAAGGGGGACCATACTTGGTTGGCATATTCAAGGAGGGGCCGGACAAGGGTATTGTAAAGTGACCTTGTCACACAAGGGTTGCAAAATTCTTTAGATCAACGTTTGATAAAACCGAGCGATGAGTTGGCTTTAATGATTATCTCATCAATATGCGAACGAAAGTTTAACTCTCTATCGTATAAAATTCCAAGGTCGCTAAGGGATTGAACCTGGGGCACAGGTTGGTCATGCGGAAAATAAGGTCGAGAGGGGGATTGATTGGACTTACGAGACAAAGTCATAGATTGGCACTTGGAGACATTAAGCTCAAAGCAATTTTTTAGACACCAAGTAGTCTTGGTGTGAAGAAATAGTTTTGGAGAACTTAGTGTCATCGGCGTAAATGGATGCGGATCAGTACTTGATAATCCTCTCAAGATCGTTTATAATTAAAATGAAAAAGAGGGGACCTAGATGGCTGCCTTGTGGGACACCAGAAGTGGCTAAAAACGGCGTTGAGAGGGCTATAATAACGGTTCTCCAGATAAGAAGATATCCATTTTAACAATATGGGGTCAAAACCGAAGGAAGACAATTTGAAAAGGATCAATTGACGTGATATTTTATCGAAGGCCTTAGCGAAATCTGTAGCAATAACGTTAATTTCGTTGCAATTTTCTAGGGCTGAAAGCGCAAAGGATACGAATTCAACTAAGTTTGTAGTAGTTGATCTACCGTTTAGAAATCCGTGCTGACTGGGTGATATAAATGACTTGCACAGAAAGATTAGAGCTGTTAATAAAAAAAACTTTCGAACAGTTTAGGTATGTGAGAAAGCTTAGCAATAGGACGGTATTTGGTTACTTCATTTTTTGATCCCTTTTCTTTTTGTGAACCGGGGTTATGAAGGAGGTCTTCCAAACTTGGGTGAATTGCCCTTGTATGAGGGATAGACGAAATAGGAGGGAAAGTGAGTGTTAAAGATTGAAGGCACACTTTTTGAGAAATATTGCTGGGAGCACGTCTGTGCAGGGTAAAAATTCATCAAGGATGGGATCAAAAGATTGAGAGAGAAATTGGGAAGGTACTTGAAGTATATGGGGTCGGGTACAAAGAGGTTGTCTGCAAATGACTGTTTAGAAAAGTTTGCAAAATAGTTGGCAATAATATGTGGGTCGAAGATATATTATCGAACAAGAGAGAGGGGGGATAACCGTCTGATTTTCTTTTGTAGTTGGCGAATTAATAAAATGTCTTAGGATCGTTGATAAGGTTGGTCTGCCCTGTGTCAAAAAAGCGCTGATAGAGACAGTTATAGAGCTGGGTGAATTGGAGGTAAGATCCAAAATAAATAGAGCAGTCATAATAAGAATTGATGCGAAGAAGAAAAGCTGCCCATAATTTGTATCTTTTGTTTCGCAAAGAGTGAAGTCTTCTGTTGTATCATGGAGGGGAAATAGAGATTCATCTATTCATCTATGCCGTGAAAAGGGGACGTAGAGAGAAATGGAATTAAATATTTCACTGCAGAAAATGGAGACCGCATCAGATAAGGATAGATTGGTAAAACTCAAAAGAACATTTGCTAGGATAGATATTGATTTTGAGAAAATTAGCTTTATGGAAGTTGTAAGAAGAGATGGTAGTTGAAGAAGTGGGCAGGGATGGAGATTTATGGGAAAATGAAAGAAGAAGAGGGGGTGAAAGTTGTCGACATATGATAGGATAAAGGGGCGCAAAGTTACTGTGGAGTTAATAGGATCACTAGTGAAAATAAGGTCTAGTTGCCTATCGATCGAGTTAGGGGTGCCACTTACTTGGCACAGGCTGGAGTCAGTTATGCTATCAATGAAAAGACATTCCTTGGATGAACTGGCGTTTGACGCGGTAAAAAATAGTGATCTTCCGATGGAATCCACTTTCGCAGGGGCAGATTAAAGTCACCAAAGATACGGATATCGTCGATGGAATCACTTAGGTCAATTAGTTGGTCAATTGCTTTAATAGCAAGGATGTAGGATTCGATAGGTTGAGCTGGGAGAATGTTGCAATACATAACGCACAGGGACCTATTGGGAAGTGCTATTTTCAGTGAAACAAAGTCAAGTTTAACAGAAGAGTTGAGGTTATTGTGAATAGCAAGTAGGACAGATTGCTTTCTGTAAGAGCATACATATCGAAAGAAGGGCCACGATATTTAGACAAAACAGCACGAGTTTTGGAGCGCAAGCCTTTTACGTTTTGGTAGTAAAATGTAAGAGGTAGTTTGTTGCGTGAAGGAGTAAGGGAGTATAGATGACATGCAGGCAAAGGAGGCAAGTTAGGAACGAACAAATTTATCATGGTAAGCTCGACTACGCTAAAGGTGAGAAACTCTTTTAGAGTTTAAAGTGCGCAATATTTTGAGGAGGTGCGTCGAAGATTTCATGATACCTGTTGTAAAGCTTTCTGAGACTAGTTATATCTTTGGGAAGGCCTTCCTGTTGGATGGAGACCATGACAATTGTTTTGGTTTTTCCCTCAAAGCAAACAGAGTCGGATTTGTCGTAAAGATATTTATTTTCTACATTTTATTATTATTATTATTTATTTAATTCTTTTCTTATGATACAATACAATTCAATATATAATACATACTTATAATTCATGTCACGGGGGAGAAAAAAAATAAGAAAATAACAAAAGCTGGTGACATTCCATATTTTAATTTAAAAAAATAAAATAGAGTCGAATGCCACTTCAATGGACATATGTATAATAAAAGATAAGTTTTGGGTGGGGTGACCCTCAAAAAGCAACTTCATAAAAAATTAAGTAAGAAGTTAGTTCATAGAAAATGTAAATCAAAACGCAAACAAAAGTAATTGCTTAGAGCAGCAGTATCAAAATAATAAAAGCAAAATATATAATTATACCAGAACATCAGAAATTAGAGATTCTAAAACACCAAAATTAAAACCAAAAAGCCACATTTTAGCGCATTTCATAAACGTTCCGGGTATTGATATTGCCCTGATCGACTGTGGGAGTTTATTAAACAACCGATAAGATAAAAAAGAAAAGAAATTACGTTACGCAGTGGTGCGGAAAAAAGGTACAGATAACATGTTAGAGAGGTTTCCCCGTAAATTATAATTTGAAATAAGACGAAAGTTACGGTTACCAGACTTCATGAAAAACGTTTTTAACACTTTAAAACAATACAAGTGGCGAACTGGAAGAATTTTTTGGTCGCAGAACAAAGGAAAGCTTGGATATCTGCAAGGTTTATGGAAAATTTTTCTTAAAATGAATTTCTGTAAAATCAGCAACGGCTGTATTTTATTTAGGTATATACCTCCCCAACAAGTAATTCCGTATTGCAGCTTAGAATGGAAAATTCCATAGTAAATTATCTTTAACAGCTTATTTGAGCATAAATTACGCAAATAGTAAAAATGTCTAAGTGTGCATCGAAAGTATTTTCTCAATGAGTCTGTGTGATTCAAAAAACTCATCTGGAATCAAGGGTGAGCCCCAGGTACTTAAAGTCGACAACTATCTCAATTAAAAAACATTTATCACTACAGTTTAGACTACTATAAAAAGTGGGAGATGGAGACGAACAATTACAGTTAGAAAGTTTGTATTTTTCACACTCAGGTGCGTGAAAATACACATTTGCCTCCAATTTTTGAGCAGAAGATAAGTTAAAAAACATCATTTTAGTTTTTGGGCTTATAACTAAATTATGTTTTGCAAACCAGTGTCTCAATAGATTTAGATCCCAATTGAAATCAGAAATCAGGTCCAAAGGACAGTTCAGACCATAAGAGAAGCCTATGTCATCCGCAAATGCAGTAGGTGAACCTTTAAAATTCAGATCAAATAGCGAATTGATATAAATTATAAATAGGATTGGACCCAAAACAGAGCCTTGAGGTACACCCAGTTTCAAGAACTTAATTTCGCTCCTAATTTCAACTATCTTAACTCTCTGCGACCTATTTTCCAGATATGACCTGAACCAATTAAGGATGAATCCACGGAAACCAGCGTTTTCTAGTTTTCTCAACAACAAATTGTGGTTAACCATATCGAAAGCTTTGGTTATATCAATAAACAAACCAGCCGTACATTTTTTTCCATCGAGGTGTGACATTATTTGAGAACAATACTGTAAAAGCGCGTCCTCCGTGGACTTTCCTTTTTGAAATCTAAATTGGACGGGATTAAAGATTAAAGTTAAAAAACTCGCTATCCTATTTTTCATTAGTTTTTCAAAAACTTTTCTGAAAGTGGGAAGGAGTGAAATGGGTCTATAGTTGCCGATCTCAGTAGCAGAACCCTTTTTAAACAATGGAATGACGTCTGCGCATTTCAGGCCATCAGGAAAGACTCCCGCAAACACGCAACTATTCAAAATATAAGCCAAGACATCCACTATGAAACATCCAATTTGTTTAAGTGCAATGTTACTAATACCATCAGTACCACACGAATTCGATTTTTTTAAGGTACCAATAACTTTTAATATTTCAAGAGGAGTTATGGGCTGAAAAACAAAACTAGTACATTGCAATGGTTCAGCACAAACTGATGGACAAAGAGAACAATCTAATTGTACTGAGCAAGGTTGTAAGTTGCAGCCTATATTGGAAAAATAGCAATTAAATGCGTCAGCAACAGCACGCTTATCAGACAAATCATAGTCATCGACACGTAAAACAATAGGTTTTTTTGAAAATGTTGATTTATTTAGTATGCTGTTTACTATCTTCCATTCATCTTTCAGGTTCCCCTTTGCTGAGCTGAATTGAGTACGGTAATAGGTATCTCGACAAATCGGAATCTCCTTTTTAAGTTCAACGCACAATTTCTTATACCTCCTACTTAAACCCAGGTTATCAGGATACTTCTTGCATTTTAATCTGAGTTTATTTTTTTGTATAACTTTCTTTAACAAGAGCCTCGATATCCAAGGTTTAAGTCTTTTTACCAACTTTTTGGAGGGCAGAAATGAGGAACAACTTAAAAAGTGATTTCTTAGACAATCAATAAAAGCTTTATAAGCAGAAGAAGCATCACTACAAGTGTAAACATTCTCCCAATACTCATAAGCCAGCAGGTTTTTAAGCTTCCTGAAGTTCATTTTCCTTTTTCTTTGAGGGGATTCGGATTTTATAATTTTTTCTATTTGATATATTTACTAAGAGTCCAGTCAAAGAGTGGTCAGTTATCCCCAAATCATAAATGCATTTTTCACACCCAATGACCGCAATATTTCTAAAACGTCCATAAATATGGTCTAGACAAGTACCCGAAACAGTCCGAGTGGGCTCAATGATAAAGCATGCCAGTCCATGCGAAGCTAGTAATGCCAAGTAACTAGTTACCATTTCATTATTATCCATAATGTTAATATTGAAATCTCCTACAATAATTAGGTTTTTAGAATTTTCCTTTTCTAACAAATCTGAAAACTCTTTTACAAACATTGAAACATTGAACATATGCAATCTATAGACACATAAAAAAACATATATTTCACAATTAATTTCAAGGGAAACCTGTAGAACATCTGCACTCATGAAATCAACACACAAGACATCAATAATCTTGTAGTTTTCTTTAATAAAACACCCAACACCACCAGCAGCGTAGATTTCATTAGTATTAGCAAAGAAATTAAAACCGGGAATAGAATAATCGTTTTTTTCAAAGTTGTATATCCAAATTTCGGACACAAAAACAATATCCGGAGTGCACGCAAAAGAATCAAGATGTGTGACAAGAATTGAAAAGTTTTCTCTCAAGCTTCTGATATTCTGGTGAACAATGACAAGTTTATTATTACAATAGGAGCTATTCATAAAAATATTATCACAATTTGTACTACAAGGAATAGGGTTGGAAAAGTCATCGATAGAATCAATATCAAAATTCATTTATTGCTTGATGTAAATTAATGCACTAAATTAAGTGCAAGATCATCAAAAGATTTTATAGAAGTGACTTTTCCCCCCTCAACCTGTCTCACAAGAATTTGATTAATTTGATTCCAAACATACTTTGCGCCTTTCTGCTTCATTGCCTCTTTTGTCTTCAAGAAAAGAGCAAGCGTATACTTCGTGAGAGAATCAGTAATGAAAATCCCAGTGCCGCTCACTTTTCCGTTTCCACTGTTCCTGCTGGTATTGCTGCTACTACCGCTACTGCCGCTGTTGCCAACAACATCAATGCCAGCCACGTGTGTGTTGAGATTGTTTTTGCATGCCCACTTTGCACACATTATTCGCTGCTTCGTAGTTAGATCGGAGAATCTCACGCAGATGATAGCTTTAAATGTTGGATATGCGAGAAAGAGACATATATTTTCGTATATCTTTTTATCCCTTAGCCTAGAGAGAGCGTGACGGCATTCTGTGGTTCTGTATTCTGTTGGGTCAATTTAACGTTAGGCTAACGAAATTTAATGAAGCTACAAAGAGTCAAATGTGGGAATGCTGCCAACTACGAGGGTAATGCCATCGAGAGCACTTACACACACGGGATTCGTTGATAAATCATAGTGCAAGATGTTTGTTCATTGTGTGACCCCCCACCAGAAGTAAGGCTCACATCTCATAAAATTCACTTTCGTTTAGCATTACAGGAGGTGACAAGAGAACGAGTGTGAATGGTATCGTTATCTGTGGATCCAATGAGAGATATTAGTATCTCACCTAGGCCAGTTCGGTGTGCATCAAGGAACAGTATTAACCATATGACAACACCTTCCGTAGAGGCTGGAAATATGGAACATATCACCCTTGCAAAACACACTTGAATTGCTGTTGCAATTTCACTCCAAAACGATTCTACAAAACGGATTCTACTCCGTCTACAGTCAGTAGTAGTTCTATTAGACCACTTATGAAATTTTTATACGTAATCCCAACTCCAAACAAACTGCTATTGATAACGTTGTCATCGAGTTCAATTGAAATGAAACCTTCATACGTACGAGTACATAGATACGTTTATTTCCAAGTATTTGTTGCATTTCCTTACGTCCTACATACTCGTACGAGTATGTCGTGCATGCATGGCATGTCATTCGTGTTTACGGTTATCATTATTGACAGTGTTGTCTACACCCCAGCCATTATGCCCTTACAGAATGATTTGATTGCTAGTTCAAATGTCAGCGGTGATGTTTGCACATATTGAATGTCATGAGGCGGTCTGTCATAAAATGTCTGAATCTGAGTGAATATTAGATACGAGTACTACCTCTGCAGTTGATATGCCATGAGGATGACAAGTGATATTGATCTCCCTGGTCAAACATGGTCGTTATTATTGTAGGTTCAGGGTTGTAGAAAGTGCATTATACAATACATCCATCGGGATAAGGCAATACTAATTGCTCATCGTCACTCATGTTTACACGAATTCTAATCGTTTGTCAAAGTCAAGTCAAGTATTACACAATATTTGTTTGTATGATATTAAGGAGGAACAGAGGAAATTGAATAACTTGGAGAAGATGGAACAAAGGTTACAGAAAATTGGACGCATGTATTAGCAGTATAAGTGGAAGTTCTAATCGAAAAAGTTCACTTGATTTACAGATTACCTACTTTCTTTTAAGTGAAACTGTTAAAGACGAGACCTTTCTGTTGGTTAAGTTTCTGGTCAATCTTCGGAAAATCACACGATCAGTAATTCCGTGTTAACTTGGAGTTTCGAGATGTACTCGTACTTTATCCATACCACCATACACCTGTACAAGAACTGCTTCCCAATAAATTGGAAAAGAGACTTGAGTTTTCTAACTGGTTGTTGGAGTGGAGCTTGGATGATAACATACAACTCTTTCTTTTAAATAAATAAAGTAAAATTTGTCGCCGTTAAATCTTTACCACTTGCTTCGAATTTTTCACGGGCTATCAAACCAGCAAACATGTCTGCGCCGAACCCTCGAACAAGAGCTGCATCAACAAAAGTGCTGCCTTCTACACCCAAACAATTGAAGCTATTAAATTCAAAAGTGCCGTATTGGTAGACATTGAATAAGCAACACATAGCTATTCTCTTGAAATCCTCTATCTTTTATCTATTTTCTGCACTATTCTTTAAATCTTTTCACTATCCTTCTCTCCACAACTCTTTCTTTTCCAATATTTTTATTTTTAAGTAATTATTCACTAATGTTTATATTAAATATAGTTTAATTAATAATTAATATTGTAATCTATCCGCTACTTTATGTACTATAAAAGACTAGGTCTTATTTGTACAATGTTTTTATAATAAATTGAAATTGAATTGAGTTCAGTTTTCAGTTTTAAATGCATTCTATTTTCTTAACACTAACTCTTACATTCTAACAAAAAATGCTTAAATGCTAGCTTAAAATTACTTAACAATCTTATGCTAACTTACTGGCCCCACACAGGCACTCTAAGCTACTCTAAATTCTTATAACTATGTCTTTCGACTTTATTTACATTTGTTTTACTAATATTTGTTTTCTATACTTAAGGCTAAGACAAAATATTCGTTAAGAAAAAACTTAGCATATGGACTTTTTTTTGTTTTTTAAAAAAAAAAAACTTAATACCTAACTTAAAATAAACCTTAGCCTACTTAACCTACATACACAATACTCCCATACACACACATAGACATTATACGCAATTATATACATATATTAGTATATACCTTTATATATACTAATTTATGTATATATTTCTTAAATGCTAACCTAAACCTATGTAAGCTGGCCATCGCTATCCGCAGAGAAAACAGATTGGTCAGCTCTGCCTCATTATTGAGGCTGGTCCGTAATTGACGGAAATGACGACGGAACATCTTCTCCATCATTCAACCACCAGAAATGCTGGTGCTGCCGAACGACATCCCTCTTATCGCGATTCGCCCTACTGAACCTGAGGCGATCCACACTGCCGTGTGCGACGTCTCTGTTGTAGTTGAGTCGCCTGTCCCCAGCTGTCCGAGCGACATGGAAGATTAACGGCACCGCTGATCTATCCTGGATTAACCCTTTCTGATCTAGGTAGAGGAATGCTTCCGGTGGAACGAAGCCGTCAAAGCGCACACTCTCGTGGTAAAGGTAATTGGGGTAGTAAGCCCCAGATATCAGGTTATTCGTCGACGTCATTGCTCTTGCAATGTGCCTTCGAGTCAGCTTAATTACGAAGTTGTCCACTCGTATTAGGTTCGCCCTGTTGTAAAGGACCTCATTAGGATAAAAAATTTTGTACTCCGACTCTGGTGTTCTGTACAAGCGAAGACAGGCCCTAAGGCAAGCCCTCTCAAACACCCGAATCTTTTCCATTAAGCTTGCTCGTACATTGAACCACACGGGACAACCAAATACCAGCATGGGCCTGATAAGGGCCATGTAGCAGATTACTTTTACCCTCGCATCGAGTTGGCTGCTATAAAACAGTCTCTTTGTAAGGGCAAAAGCACCTTTAGCTCTGGCCAGAACAGCATCTACATTTTTGCCCAAATACAGAAACTGATCTAGCCAGATCCCAAGGTATCTGACTACATTTCGACAGGCAAGAGGTTGTCCGCGTTGTCCAATGATAGAGAACTTTCTCCAATTTTTTCTGGTATCCCTAGAGGCTCCAGACAACGGCGTCCGAAAGAGAATGGTTTCCGACTTCTGAAAGTTGATTTTCAACTTCCAGTCATCGCAAAATCGTCTTATCTTATCGAAGTCACGCTGCAAGAGAGTATTAATGACCTCGATTTTTGGACCTGTTCTGTACGCTACCAAATCGTCTGCGTACGCAATAGTATGGGGAAGTGAACCTATCAAGTCGCTTGTATAAATGTTGAACAGGATCGGCGAATTGACCGCGCCTTGCTGAAGACCATTTTTAATTTGAAATATTCCAACAGAAGTCACATCACTATTTTTCACGATGAACTGTCTGTTGTGAAGCATGTTATAAATAATGTACAAGAGTGGTTTACTGATCCCCAGCCTAGTCAGCTTATAGAAAAGACCCTCTAACCATACGGTGTCGAAGGCCTTCTCCAAGTCAACAAGGCAGGCACCAGTGCACTGTTTCTTGCGTTTGCTCCATTGGATATCGAACACCAGTTTAGACGCGGCATGTGAGATATCATGTCCCGCCTTAAAACCGAATTGATTATCCGGAACTATATGTTTGTCCTCAACCCACCCAGACAGAGCTCTATTGATTACTTTTTCAAAAACCTTACTGATATTCGGAAGGAGACTTATCGACCGGAGATTCGCCGGATTGGATATATCCTTTCCCTTTTTGGGGATAGGTTGAACCACCGCCGTTTTCCAATGCGCTGGATAATGTGCATTATTCATTGCATTATTAAACAGGGTGGTGTAAATGTCCACCGCTTCTAGAGGAAGATGTCGAAGCACGATGTTCGGAATACCATCGGTCCCCACTGACCTCTTAGCCCTGATTGTGTCGACGATCTCACGGAGTTTTTCCTTCGAAATGAACGGGGGTAGGTCACCTTCTCTGGCAACGACGTTATTTGCCATATTTTCGTCGCTAAACCGGGTGAAACCAGAGCCCTCGGATCGCCAGTTCCCTATTTCATTTCGAATGCAGAAGTCATGCACCAAGACGCGATTGTCCAGGTCGTAATTAGGGCCAATGGTATCAATGGCCTTGTATACTTCCTGGAAAGTCGCCCCTATGGTCTCAACCGTCTCCTGCGGATCCTCGATCACAAAGAAGTCGTCATCGTCAGCGGCCTCATTTGGATCAACACCTGCTTTTGTCAGTAACCGTTCGTTGTCTGTTGTCCGGGCTATTTTAAGACACTGAAGGTCGTTTTGATTTTTTCTCCGAAATAGTTTATTGATTTGCGGAAACATGTTCGGGTTGCTGGTGTTTACAGCCCGAACCTTGTTGTTCCAATATGAGCTTACAGCAATTCTGTAATTTTCTTTTATTAACTTTTGCACATTTTTAATCGACGACTTCAGCGTCCTAATCTCCGGATCTTGTCTGTCAGTTAACTGTCTGTACAAGTTTTTGAGTCTTGACAGCAGTCTACTTTTCTGTCGGTGCAGTGCGTCCATAGTAGGATTGCGGAACAGGTCTTCGTTAGTCGTGGGTCGATACCGCGGTATTGTAGTGTCCATAGTTTGTTTAATTGTCTCGTCCATCTGTTTTAGGTAATTGTCGATCTCCTCGTTTGACAAATTCCTATTGGACGGTGGGTGGCGCGTATTCGAGGAGAGCGCTCTGTTCAAGGTTGCGGAGAAGCGCGTCCATCGAGTCTTACTGTAGTTGTAAGAATATCTTTGGACAAACTCCTCCAATTCCACAATTTCGTTGGGAACTGTAATTTCGGTGCTAAAACCGCAATGGTCGCTGTCATACACTAATGTGCACAGACAGTTTAATGTTTGTAAATTCGTACCTGTCAGTCGTATACGTTCGTCGTACAGCAGTAGATCCAAATAAGACCCGCCTCTGGGAAACGACGGGTTATCCGTCGCTTTAAGACCGAGTCTGTACATTACATGGTGCTGACCCCACCAATCGAGTAGTAGGTTCCCTCTAGTATTTGGCAAATTATTTCCCCAATCTCTGTGTCTAGCGTTGAAATCCCCGCCGATTATAAAATAATTCTCCCCCGATTCCAGCCTCAGAAGTCGAAAAAGCGTGTCGAGCTCTGTAATGAATAGGGTGGATTGTGAAGTATCAGGTGCATAAACAGAGGCCAAGTACAGCCGCTTTCCACTGCGAAGTGGAATGTAAATGACAACTGCCTCCAACACCCAGAACCTGCGCAACACTCCCTTGTACACTCTGTGAAATTTTATACCTTCTTTAATGAAGACCGCGACACCACCTCCACGTTTGGATCTGGGCCGGTTTCTTCTTCTAACAATATAATTATTGTACTCCAGTTTGTGCTTATCGGTTAGCTTGGTTTCGCTAGCGAAAAGCACATCAGGAGTTTGGTCTTGTAGCAATTTAAACATCGCGGCTCTTCGTTCGATCCTAATCAATGAATTCACATTCACCGCAAGGACCTTCAAAGTTTGCTCCACCATGTGCGTACCCATTACGGCATGTGTTGCGTTAGGCCCGGCAGCAACGCGTAGATCTGGTCCACCCGCTTGGCCTGTTCTTGAACCTGCTTTTGCAGCTGAGCCATCTGCCCTTGGATTGCGAGCAAGATGGCTAGCATGTTAGGTGCAGCTTCCGTTGTTCTCGGCATTGGCGCCGGAGAAGCAACAGTCGCTTGCTGTACCGTAGCCCCCCTACCTGACGCCATTTGGGCGTAGGCACTATGGAAGCCGAGTACATGGCAGGTTCACATTCAGTTAAGGAGATTATGTGGCTGTTGGGGTTGATGAACGAGCTGCTTGAAGAGGTATGTGGAAAATCAAAGTACTATCAAGTTGATATGCAACCCAGAGTAACACAAACGCAGTAAGCATATAGAAGTCAGATTCCATTTCATTGGAGAGAAGTTCGCTGAGGGAATTTTCGATCTCAATTACATTCCGACTGAAAATCAGCTGGCAGATATTTTTACCAAACCTTTGCCAAGGAATTCATTTGAACTATTACGACATAAAATTGGTATAATTAAATAATTTTTTTGTTTGCGTTTGCCGGGGTCGTCAACAGTGAGTACGCTTTTATCCGAGGCCATTAGTTGGTTCGTCACATCATTTTAATCTCCTCCGTATGGGGTTGTAAGCCCTAGGCCAATGCTATGCTACTGGTCGGGCATGCTCTTTCCATTTCAGCCTACATGAGTAGGGACCTACTCAAGGAGGATTTACTCATTCCGTTACCGGGAACCAGCACTGGGAGGAAGGGCAAGCATTGATGCGCGGCAGGTCAAATCCAAGTTATACGACAGTCAGCAGTCTCCGAACAATCGCTGCGCAGATCGCCTGCTAGAATATCACATCCAACTAATATTCGATGACCTCAATTAGAAGAATCCCACGAAAACTACCTTTCATGAGGTAACACGTGTAGTTACAACTTGTAGATTGTAAAATTTCTTTTAGAAATTAGTACAGAAATATTGCCCAGTTATTGAGTCCTGTGTATGTCAAAAACCGGAATCATTAGAAAAAATCTTAGACCTTAAATTAGATCGTCGTCATTTCATCACTTTATGGAATTTCATCTTTGAAATTGACTGTGGGGAAAACCCAAATTTGTCAAAATCATACGAAAATATGACAAAGTTAAGCAACATTTTGATGGCGAAACAAATCACTGTCTTTGGCGTCATCTGAGAGAAGAAAGTTAAGTAAGAAAGTACGGATATATCCACCCTATAACATAACTTTACGACTTCATGATCCCAACCCATAATATGGCCATTTATTTTTATGTAGGTATGTATGTGCATATACTCCTTCCAATATATTCACGTAACGACTCAACTTCAACTTACCTTACAGCTCTGCAGAGCTGATAAAGGGAAGGGATGAGTGTTTCCACACTCATTCCCTCACTCTCGGCTGATGTGCAAAAGATTGAATTCGACTCACCTTACCTCCTCGTCGACGTACGAGTATGATAATAACCACAATTTCCGTACGACGTGGAGTACCTATATAATCCTGATCAAAAAAAAAAAAACGAACTCTTTACTCCTGGCTTAATGGAAAAATAAAGAGCAACGGAAGGATTACTCATATGCACGCTTAGCCATCTCACTGTGTACTCCTTGTTGTGACCGTACTCGTACCCGACATTCATATGTCTGTGGATGTCGAATATACCCTTCAATGTGGCAAGTATTGTGGAAAATATTCTTTCGGATATATCTGCCTGTAGTCGGACACAAAAGAGCAGTCTCTGTGCACAATCTTGGGTTTCTGCCAAAATACTTGTTGGCCATTGCAGATTATACTCCCTGAGCCTCCTCCAGCCGAGCTGCAAAGGCCGACCCCACCTTTTTCAAAAGTCAAATCATATTCTGCCAAAAAGACAATGGAAAACATTTACTCATTCGCACGGGCGGCTTCATTTCATGCACTCCAGAGTCTGGCACTGCTACTCGTACTCGTTTCGTATCTGAAATCCGCATCCAACAGAGATCCGGAGGGTGTTTTCCTTTAAGGGTTGGCTTTTGGTGGGCCAGTGCCACAATACTCGGAGCATGAGGCATTGTTGACTCACGGAACGTTTATTTTAAAATTATGAAATTCCTCGCGCCCAGCGTAGCGCATCGTCAACGGTGATATAGCCAAGTTGGCGGTGCTGGTGGATGACGACAACGGCAACAGCAACAGCAACAAGAGCAGTCTCTATAAAATAATGAGCAACTGAGCAATGTTGGGTAAATGCGTAGAGAACAGTTCGGTTTCCCTCTTGATAACAATGAAATACTTTTCTGTCATTTTGCATTTTTTCCAGTTTTTTGCTTTGTGCTTTCTGTTTTGGCCTTAAGGGAATGCAATAAATTGAGCTGGGGAAAAGGCGGAATTATGACTGCTCTTCCTTGTTTGATGCATGTTTTCATTTTAAAGCAATCGCTTATTCAACTTTGTAAAGGTTTGCCTGATATGCTGGAAAATCCCAAGCCAACAGGAATGGGAGGAATGTTAAGGATGCTTTTGAAATTTGACGGCTTCTCGGGTAAAGCCAGATCATGAATGTTCTATGTGCCGGTAGGAGGTATCATTCCACAGACAAGGACTGCTTTAGGTTGATAACTGAAAGTGGCATAACCAATGTGATTATGATGGTTGGCTCGGAGACTTTTCAGTTCAAATCCTTCTAGGGATTTTGCTTTCATAATCGTGTTGCCACTTCATCCCGACACAAACTGCTGACGGTATTAATTATACCCATTATTCAGAATTTAAATAACAATGAATGCAGCACACATTTTGCATTTTTTGAAAACACTTCGGCGGTAATGGCTTTACTTAAACTCTCCTTATGGATACTGAGAAAAGATTCAGAAAATCTCAACCGGAAGCTATCATAAATGCTCTTGCGAATTTGCGCAGAGAATTCTTGTTTTTTAAAAAAGCTGATCACGGTGAAAACACTAGTTGCCACTTTTTATGTGACTCTAACCGCCTTTTGTTACGTAGACCATACTGAGGTCCCTTTAAAATTGACTGCGGCATTTAACTACGATAGCCATCGGGATTGGGTTGGAAAACTCTCCGGCCTGAGTTTATTCTGAGAAATGAGAAACCCAAAACTGTTCTATAAAAAATTAATAACATAAATGTAAGCAATGATGAATTATTAGTCAACTTAGCGGAGGTTTAAGTCGCAAAGACTCAACTGACTATAGTCGGCTGAGGAGTGGCGAACTAAGAACTGTCAAACCTGATTCCAGCAGTGGTGTGAGCAAATAGCAAAGCGTGCCGAAGGATGAAAGGTTGGGGGTCAAACGAACTGCGCACGAGCTCTCTCAGGCGTCTTGGCGCGGGCCTGTTATATTGTACTTAGCCTTACCCAGGTATGGCAGCGCTGATCTTTTATTTCTGACCATACTCGTGGGAACCAAATTAAATTTTTAAAAATGGAAAAACAAACAAAACGCAACACTGTCCAGGAAGAGTTGCAAGTGAGTGAAAACGAAATTTCGACTTCATCCACCTCCCTCCTGGTAGAGGAATTGGAAAAAGTGAAGCTACTGGCTAGCGATAGTAAAGTGTTCGAAAGAACACTCATTAACGAGCTCTTGTTCTTCAACTTCACCAGTGACCAGGCTGATATTCACACCGGTGATACACAGGGAAGGACGTCGGTCGAAAGGGTAGCCAAGGCAACATCCGCAAGACTACGGTGGCGGAGAAAGTGGAAACAGCTGGATCAACCCCTGTGCCTGCCGCCTCCATCACCGCTGCTAAGAGTGCGAAGAACGTACACCAAAGGCCACGTAACGCTATGCGTATGGTAGCAAAATATGAGGGCTGTGATACACAGCAGCTTAAGCGAATGGGAAAAAGCCACCTTTGAGAGAGCGAAGGCCATCCTGGTCAACAAATCACTTACTCAACAGGCGGCAAGCAAGGGCGAGATCAGGCACCCTCAACCTCCTACGCGGCAAAATTAAAAGAAGCGGCTCAGATCCGACGACGTCATGAAGCCGAACGAGGCAAAACAGGGTGAAGGCTGGTACTTCATTCGCATTGTGTGTTAGCAAAGCGACCCGAAAGACGAGCTTCTCGTTTCTATGATCAAAGAACTGGAGACTTGCAGTCGTCCAGTGGAAAAACGTCAAGGAGGGGTTACAAGACGTCCTGGGAACTATCTACCACAGGAAACGGGGAATTTCAATTCGTCGGCGCTTGTTTGGAGGGCGGACGCAAGGTTGTAGCTAGTGGACATAAGTATTCTTGTTATATTACGCCCAGTATACCATGCTTTCCGCGTATCAATCCAGAGAAGAGTATACGAGGGGAGAGGAGAAAAGACTGAGACAGATGATAGTACTAACAAAGAACACATATTAAAAAATAAAATAGAAAAAAAAGCGTCAGCAGTCGAACAACAAGGCTGAAACCCCGATCTCAACAAGTAATAGAAATTCCATTTGATGATATAAACCAAAGAGACTTATTAATTCATAAAAAGCTAATTCTTCCAGGCATTTCTCTCGGCGAGAGCCTGACCCGAGCCCACAATGCGAACATCAAAGTTCTAATGATGAATACCCTAGACAAGGAACAAGTCCTAAAGACAGCGGACATCAATATCGAGTGGGACACTCTGGAAAATTTTAGTTTGGTAACTGGTAAACCCAAAAACAAGATCAAAGGCAGACTAGACAAAATCAAATCAGTCATAGACCTGGATTATTGCAACCGGGAAGAAAGAGAAACGGTGTTTAAAATTTGCAGACAGTTCAATGACTTATTCTTTCTTGAAGGCGACAAACTTTCGTGTACAGAAGCTTTAAGTCATAGAATCATAACTGACCAATATAAGCCTCCATTATACGTGAAACCTTACCGACTCCCTGATGCAAACAGGAACGAGATCCACAGACAGGTGAACGAAATGCTACATGAAGGAATACTCCAGCCTAGTGCAAGCCCGTGGAACTCCACTTTGCTTCTGGTTCCCAAGAAACCGGACAAAGAAGGCAACAAGCGTTGGAGAGGAGTGGTAGATTTTCGTCGGCTAAACGAATTGACGATTGCCGATGCATACGAATGGGAAAAAGCCGCCTTTAATAGAGCGGAGGCCATCCTGGTCAGCAAATCGCTTACTCAACAGGCGGCAAGCAAGGGCGACGTAGCTGCAAAGGGAAGATGGGAAGCCGATCAGGCACCGTCTAGCTCCTACGCGGCAAAATTAAAAGAGGGGGCTCTATGGAAAGAAAGCAAATTTCAGCAACAAGAGAAGCAGATCCGACGACGTCGTGGAGCCGAACGATGCAAAAAAAGTTGAAGGCTGGTACTTCACCCGGATTGTATCGTTAGCAAAGCGACCCGAAAGACGAGCTTCTCGTTGCTATGATTAACGAGCTGGAGCATTGCAGTCGTCTACCAAGCGACCATGGTGTCTGATTTTTAACGTAAACCACCTGTCATGTAGACTTATGTTTACGGGATGCTCATACATCCATGGGAGCAATGATACGCCTTGCCATCGCTCTCCTCATCTCTCTCAATCCAGTGATACCAATTCGGAATTATGTTGCCGGCAAAGTTCCACCCTTGGTATGAGTCGAGGCCGACCTAAAACCTCTTACTGCTCTTAGGGTCGCAGCTCCCAGTACTAATTGCAACTCTACATTGGGTCAAACCAGCAGGAAGACCCTTCCCGTGACTTTGGATTTAAACCACAGCCACCATGATGCTCCCACAAGGGGCCTACCTCTTCAAGTCAGGCGCGGACCGAAATCCGGGGGTACCGAATTCCATGGTACCGTGATTTAAATCCTGGTAGGGACTACCGGTGGTCCAGCCGCCAACAAGACCTATGACCGGTAACCTGTGACTGATCAAATCGTAGCAATCTTCTGTAGCGTCATCTGAAGATGTTTACGATAAGAGCAGTACTTTGCTCTGCCCCCGTTTATTATTAGACAACGTCATTGATGGGCGAAGCCAAGCGACCAGCGGAAAAATATCGAGAATTAGTTCCAAGACGTCCTGTGGAAGGAACTATCCACCACAGGAAACGGGGAATTTCAATTTGATGTCGCTGTTTTAGAGGGCGGACGCAAGGTTGTAGCTAGTGAGAATAAGTGTTCTGTGGACTTCCTCTGTGTTCTGTGGAAAGCATCAAGCTAAAATGCACAACGGTGGCAGAGTTGGCAATTACACTCTGCCGACAGCATGGGTATGGGTTCCGTGCCCCTACGCGTACCCTGAGAAGCTCCTGGGACCTCTCCATGAGCAGAGTCGGGAACTAAAAGCCGATACATGGAGAGTCCTTAAGACGGGGCCTAGACGGCAGTACGGGCAACATTTTCTGCTGTCTCTTAACAGGGACTGCTTACCATGCCTCTCAAATCGAAAGGTATGGTAAGGTACAGAATGGTTAAGCCATCGACCAAGGGAAAGGACGAGGAAGAACCCCCCAAGATGAATGATGTGCTGCAGATAAACCACAGTACAGCAGCAACTGCCTGTATGGTGGAGTATATCACAAGACAGGACGTCACATCTGACTCATACAACAGCCTTGGATCAATAGGACAACAAGATTCAGGGTCTTATGTTGAAAAATTACAAGTGGTTCTACGAGGCAAGAGTTAAAATCAGGACCTGCATCCTGGCGAAACCTGCGAAGGGGATTGTGGCAAACCACTCTGTCTGACGGAGGCATACCTCCCCTATGACTCCGAGATAGTGATCTCATTTACGACAACAATCGTCGCTAAAAATCGCAGAACGTTTTCTCGATTTCTCAGGGGTACACCATTGGTATGATATGGTCTCTAAATTTGTATTATATTAGATATATAGCAACGTATTCATATTCGGATCTCACAATGTAAAGCCGATTGCAGTGAACTCCTCTTCATCTGATTTTCACTGATCGCTACAGTTGCTCCCTAAAAACGGGGAATCTTCTTCACTCTCCTCCTACAGATCTATTGGACTTATATCACTTCTATCCAAAGTCGTGAAAACGCTAGAGAAACGAAAACATCTTAACGGCGGGCAGTACGATTGATGGTGCGTCTCACCGAAAAGTGGAACTATAATCTACACCAATCTAATGTCTTTTACAATAGGAAAATTAAGGAATGGCTTTTTCAGTGCAGCTATAAAGATACAGCAGTTAGAAGATGTTCGGGGCGCTGTGTTGAGTAATAGGATGCCGAGCCTATTGTGACGTGTCGGCTTGATACCTGAGACCCTTCTATACAATGTGCACTTAAAAAGGGTTTTCCAATAGGAAGTTGACAACTTTGAATTTAATTTGTGAACGCACTTTTTCACTAATCATCAAACTGTCACAGTCAATTTATTTAGTAAACTCAACATTTTCATCATGGTAAAGTACACGAACGAGCAGCGTCTGCAAATTATAAAAATTTTCTACCGAAATTCGGAGTCGGTGACTGCAACTTTAAGAGCGTTAACTCCAATTTTCGGTCGTAATTCTCGCCCTAGTAGACAAGTAAGAACAAGTTTAGTGCAAAAATTTGAGTCTACATATTCGTTGTGTGATGTTGCCGTGTCAGTGAGACAACGGGTTGGTCGAAGTGTCGAAAATATCGCTGCCGTTCAGGCGTCCTTAGCAAACGATCCAAATCAGTCAATTCCGAATTCGAAGATATGGACTTGGACGACATCTGGTTTCAACAGGATGATGCCACAAGCCACACAGCATATCGTAGCGTAATCGATTTATTGAGGAGTAAGTATGGTGAGCGTGTTATCTCAAGAAATGGGCCAGTCAATTGGCCGCCTCGTTCGTGCGATTTAACGCCGCTTGACTATTTTCTGTGGGGCTACGTATTACACAATTTTCCCCGCTCTAAAGGTTAAAGTTATTCGATTGCCGGGCTGCCGGCAAAACCGAAAAACCAGAAAAAAACGCAAACCAATTTAATAAAAAAACAAAAAAAAAACCGATCCACACTGTCGGTGGTTGGGATCCGTGTGACGATCTGTCACCTCGAATTCCTTGGGAACAGAAAATTCCCTGAGGGGAAATTGGTAATGGCAGCAATATCGTTTGCTGAACCAAGTGGCTGCTCAGCTGGGCTGGGTTCAGGGAAAGAGATATTTTTAAATGTTAAATAGATAAACTACCAATGCCTCAATAGAAAAAAAAGGGTGTTAAGCGCCATGCACTTTTTGCTCCGAGTGGAAGTGCAAAACCATCTACTACTAAGACGTCGGAAGAAATAAACCAATATCCCGGGAGAAAAAAAAAATAAACTATAAATTTTTTCTTGTCACTTTATAATGAAACGCTTTATTTGCGGAATGGAGGTAAAACAAAGTATGGCGGCAGCCGTTAAGCGGCAACGACAAAACAGTGAATCTAATGGCGGTACTGAAGGTACCACTCAATAGACTGAACCGCTAGTTGGGAACCCGATTTCGATTGCAAAAAAAAGGATTCGCCCGGGGTAAATAATACTACTTATCTGGTTAATCGATACTGTTATGCTCCTGTCCTGCCCGTCCTGATTTCGTCCGTATTTCCTCCTCGTTTTGGTATATCTTCAAGTCCTTGTTCTTTTTCCTTTCCTTTATCTTTATCCTTTTTTTTTTTGTTTTAATTAATTTTCTTAACCTTTTTTTTTTTTTGTCTTAAACTTTTGATGGTCAACCAAGAAGTGATTAACCCTATCCCGATGATATTAGCTCGAACCGTAGGTCTCGCACATACACTCTTTCATACATCCGTTCATACGGACGCAACGGTCCAATTTTGGCCTTTGTGTGCAACGCTCCGCAAATTTGCTGAAGTGTGCCTCCGTGCATTAGATTTCCGTTGCCTTCACTCTCTCATACACACACATTCGTGCTTCTTTCTTATTTCCCCAAATCTGGGGAAATTTCCTCCGAGATTGGGATTTCGCTTTACGATCATTCCTTGGGGTGCATTCAGTCTGAATGCAACACCAGTCCTTCCCAAAAGATAAAAAAAGGAAAAAAGTAATTTGCCAACAATATATGGCCTACTCGTATTTCTACATCCTAATCATTACCCGTTTCTGATAATGATCGGGTGGCGTACCTTGAGGGCGAAACACGGAACTAACCACGAGACGGGTGCTGTCCAATGAAAACTAAATATAAATAAAGACATCCCGGCGAATCCTCTTGTCAGGAATTAATTTAATGTGGGCCGCGCAACTAGGGGTCCATTCTTTACAACACTTTTTGTTACAATTTTATTTTGTTCTGTTTTGTATTTAAGGTGGTGACCGTCCGTCACCAAATAGATTATCTGTGGCAGTCCGCCTGGTCCTATGGCTTTGTGTATTTACTGTACGCAGAGGGTTCCAGACCGTCCATCTGGCTCTAGACGTACAGCGTTGGGCTTAAGGTGACCGTCCGTCACTCCACCGAGACTCCCGTCTCTTCGTCTCGTGGATCTATTGGTTGTCCCCGACAAGTATAAAAGCAGAAGGACAGAGCTCAAGAGCCCACCAATTCTTCCCGCTAATATACTTCTCCAAAGAGACAACGGACATAAAATGAACGGGTGGGGCAAAAAGCGGATCGGGCAGGAGAGACCGTGATGGAGCGGAGATGCCTTCTAAGGCTAAGGGATCTACCCGATAGGAGAGACAACACAACACAAGGGCAAGAGCCGACGACTTTGTGGATGGCTCTTGTTCACTACAACGTTGGACGCTGGTCTCGCGCCTTCCTCCAAATGGTTGCTTCAATGGACCGTCCGTCCTACCTGCTGTGGTTGATCCTTCAAGATACTAGGAGGGTGCACCAATGGCTGATGGACTCATGGCTGCCCACCACCCTTCTAGGATTTTGAAGAACCAACGGAAAAGAATGTGAATGAATGAGAGCGAAGGGAAAGGGAGAGAGTAGAACTTGTTGTGGTAAATTTTACCGCAACATACGTTAAGTCATTGGTTTACGCCAACACGCCGACGACGTTGGAAGAGCTCAGAGCCAACATTGAACGCGAAATAGCGGCCGTTTCGGCCGAAATGTGTAGCCGAGTCGTTGAAAATTGGGTCCAAGGAATCGACCGTTGCAAACATGCCCGTGGTGGCCATATGAACGAGGTCGAGTTCCATTCATAAATGTTTTGATGGTACTTCAAGCCGATAATAAAGTTTTTGAAATATCTCAAATGGTTTGCGTTTTATTTAAAATAAAAATTGTCAAGCCCTTATTGGAAAACCCTATACAAGTATAGAAGGAAATTTTTATGATCACTTGTTTTTTCAAACTTCGCATCGCAGATTGTTGGTAAATTAAGCTTTTCATAGTTTTAACTGTACTTGTAACTTTAAACGCGTTTCCCTCAAAACTGTGTTTTTCAAACTTTCCTCAATCATATCTCGAGAACAGTTTGACCGACTCACTTGAAATTTATAGAGTAGAGGAGTACAGGAGTCTGCCAAAAACCCAATTTTTAATATTTTCAAATGGTTCTAGGTCACTCGATGCATTAGAGGCTTACAGATTAAAACGCTGCTTTTTTTCTGCTGATAAGCCAATCAGCCGAAGTCGTGGAGGAAGTGAGTGTCATTTTTTCAATAGGGTGTCTTCGGAGTGGTACCGCTTACGTTCTTATAAAGATTTTTACTTGAAATTTGTTTTACATACTCTTGAAATAGCAGTAAATAAATGATAAAAGACTCAAAGTTCTACCTTTTCACTAGACGTCAAAAAAAAATTCACAAAAAATGCTTAAAAAACAGGCCGTCACACTCTGGAACCTCCTTAATCGCTCGTTATTTCTAATATATAAAAGGTGTTTTTTCAGAGGTTTGGTTTTTAAACGGGCAACACTGTTTCTGTAGAATGTCAATTTGACTGTTGAAAGTTGATTTATTGTTAGTACGTTTTGCCATTTGGCGATGAATGTATTAATGGCAGAATAACGCGTGCAAAGTGTGCAAACTTATTTTGAAAACCATGGTTCGGTTCGCCAAACTTATCGTGCGCTACGTCCATTTTACGGTCGACATAATCGTCCATCTGAGCAAGTTATTCGGAACACGATGAATAGTTTTCGCACCACTTACACTCTAGTGGACAATACGCATCCCCAAAGACGACAAACAGTGCGAACAGAAGAAGTTATTGCCGTTGGGGAGCGCAGTGTTGAGAAGAATCCGAATGAGTCGATTCGCCATCGTGCACAGAAATTGAAGCTATGCCCATCCACTTTGTGGAAGATTTTATGGAAAGATCTTGGCTTAAAAGCTTATAAGATCCAGCTTGTGCAAGACCGTTATACGCGTCGTAGGTTCTGTGAATGGGCAGAAAACATGATTCAGCTTCATCCTCACTTTCAACGCAAAATTTTGTTCTCCGATGAGTCCCATTTTTGGTTAAATGGATATTGAAACAAGCAAAATTTGCCGAATTTGGAGTGGAGCAAACCCAGAAGCCTTTGTCGACACACGCTTACAACCATTAAAACTCACTGTTTGGTGTGCTTTATGGGCTGGTGGAATCATAGGCCCATATTTCTTTAAGGACGATGTCTGTCTGTCAATGGACAGCGTTATAGAATCATGATTTCTGACTTCTCAGTTCTTCAGTTGAATGGCATTGACGTGACATAGCTTTGGTTTCAACAAGCCATCATATGTCGATGGCGCAGTCTATGCCGATAAACCAGATACGTTGGACGATTGGGAAGTCAACATTCGCCGTGTTATTGCTGATATACCATCCCACTTGCTCGATAAAGTTGTCGAAAATTGGACTTCTCGATTGAGCTTCATTTGAGCTAGCTGTGGCGTGCATATGCCCGATATCATATTTAAGCACTAATGGCATAAAATTGTCTATTAAATAAAGCTAATATCATAGACATGAATATTAGCTTTAAGTATTCTATTTCGCATTGAGTTTGTATACCTCTAAAAAAAAACACCTTTATATAGCTGCTCTTTTTTCACAATTTGAATTCAATAATTTGTATAATTGTATCTATCGTGTATGTAAGGAGTATTTTTGTTAATTGAAAACTGAATTTTAAATAAATTGCACTTAAAAGACATCTGACAGAATTTGACAGCAAAATATTTTGTGCACTTCGTATCGATGAATCTCTTGTTGAATGACTTAAAAATTGCCTTTACGAGCGTCCAATTCAAGTCGTTTTAAAGGGTTTCAAGTGCGATGTCCACACAATAGATACTGGTCTTCCCCAGGGTTCCAATCTTCCTCCAACACTCTTTTTGATTTTCATTTATTTGAGATCTATTAGTGACGCAATATGCCTTGCCTTCTCTTGTTCATTTTTGCCAATAGCATACTACTCGTACATCTTCAAACCTTTATCAGTTTACCCTTAAGCCACACAACTTGCTTGTACAATACCCCGCGGAGTTGTTCCCTGTCAAAAGTTTGAAATTACTTTCACACTTGTGTAAAGGATACTCAAAAACCTAAATCAAGTATTAATCCGCTGGTCTAGGTCAAATCCCCTTTAAAAAGTTTTAAACAAGTGACAGTAGGGTTTTTGTAGGAGTAAATCCATTGGCGAATCAGGGCATGCTGCATGAAAAAAGTTACACTTTATATTTTCACACAGTCTGCCAGTATTTATTAGCTTTTCTCTCTATGAATTATAAATTATATTTTGCAGCGTTCCAATTCAACGATTTTTGTTATAAAATTTGCGCTGGTGTCCCTCAGGGCTTCATCCTGCCTTCGATAGTGTTTTTTTTTTTAATTTTTTGCTGAGAAGAAAAAATGCTCATCTTCTCATATTCGTTCTCCTCCTCTTAGATTGTGGATGAGGAGAAAATATACCTATACGAATATTCGCTCAAAATTGGAGAACAATGCCCGCATTTGGTTGATTGATCCCAGTTAAAACTGTTAACTTGATATTGTGACATATCCCGGGCAATTTCACCATCAAAGAGTCAGTTCAGCACCGAACTCTGCATCTGAAATTATCAACCTCAGCACGTCAACGAATACGAGTACGTTTGACATCTTTTCGACGCTTCATACACATTTCGGTCAACTTGCTGTGACAGACCAGATACCACATGTTACATTAAATTGACTGACAATTACCTTTTGGTATTTCAATATTTTTCCTTCGTGCCATTTTTAATTATGGGCAATGTAACACACAGTGTTAATGGTTGGATTCGCTCTTGTTATACTGCAGACAAATAGTCTCCAACGGACACGAAATCGGATTATCGGACATGGGTATGATAGCAGTGAATTAATTACTTTGTGAACGAGGGTTGGACAGTCATAAAGAAGATGCATCACAGTGTCATCAACACTTTTACAAAGGTTCTGCAACACATAATGAGACTCATGAGTGCTTAATATAAGACTGGTCGGGAAGCATTCATAAGGTTTGTGCTCATATGTACGTTCTGCGAGGAAACGGGTTGTCTCTTTGTTATTTCAGGTCTTTTTCCTCACCTTAATTAAGGACCTGTCCGGCCCCAAATAAGATTTAAAAATCTCAAATATTTCGTATACAACTGAGTGAGAACCTAGGTTAGGTTAGGTTAGGTAAGAGTGGCTGTTGGAAATACCAACACACTTAGGCCTATTGGCCCATTGTGATGCCACGTGGATCTATAATCCTCTTACTAATGGAACCAGTTTGAGCTTATAATAAAGCGAAGGAGACTGTTAACGTCTATGTTTTCTAGGTCGTTCAGGTCATTGTAGAAGAAAGCTCCTAGATGAAGTTTTCTTCTCTGGGAGAGAGCTGGACATGTACAGAGTAGGTGGAGGGTTGTCTCCTCCTCTTCCTCGTCCATGCAGCTTCTACAGAAATCATTTGTAAAAGCGCCAAGCCTTCTTACGAACTTGCCTATGAGGCAGTGTCCAGTGATAATACCTATTATGGCGTTGAGATGTTTCCTATTTAAAAGGATCAGACACTTAGAGGGATTCAGATCCAGCTTTGGCCAGATCTGTTTGGTCGCTGAACATGATTGCCCAACAGTCCACCTAAGGCCTGATCTTTTATTGGCAACCAGCTTTAATGTTAGTTTGCACGTAGCGATATGTATGCTTATGCTACCCTTTTACGGTAGAATAGGTAGAGTGGTTCTAATTTTGGCGAGTTCATCCGCTCTGCAGTTTCCTGGTATGTCTCTATGGCCCAGCACCCAACAAAGGTGAATGTTGAACTGCTCTGCCATCTCCATGAGAGATGATCGGCATTCAAGGGCGGTTTTAGAATATAATGAGACCGAGTCCAGAGACTTGATATGCGAATATCCTTTGCAGATATCACGTTTTTCTTCAGCCAGGACAGAGCTTCTTTAATCACCAAAATTTCCGCCTGGAACACGCTACAGTGATTTTGAAGACGGAAAGAGAGGCTTAGATTTAGCTTATCTGAGAAAACACCGCCACCAACTCCGCTATCGGTTTTAAATCCATCTGTGTATAGATGGATTGACTTATCCTCCATGAAAGCATCTTCCTCCCAGAATGATCTAGAGGGGAAGCTTACATGGACATTTTTGTCAAACCAAAGTTCAGGTATGGTGTAATCGATGTTCTCTGTGAGGATTCCTAATGTATTAAGAATGTTGGCGTGGCCAAATGAATTATTTGTCCACTGTCTTACATCGTTGGAGGAAACCTAGACATTTCGCAGCATTTTTGGCAACATCGAATATGTGGTCATTCAAACGTAAATTGTCATTGACGCACCTAAAGAGAATGGAAAGTTTTTCGATTTCGACGATGAAAGTGTCATTCATGGATAATGGCGGACAGCAGACAGCATTGTGTTTTAGAAGCATTCAATTCTACTCTGTTGATAGTTCCCTTTCCGAAATTTAATGAGCTTAACATACGCTGCCGTTTCCGTTTGACAGCCGAAGAGCAGGGACTTAAGTTCGGAAACGAATGTGAAAAGGTATTCTTTACTGTCGTCAGCAAATCCCAACATCTTCCCGTCAGACAGAATGCACCATTCAACTTAGACGATGATAACCAAAACCCCCATCCACTTGACCAGAAAAAAGTAAAGATAGCAATATCTAAGCTAAAATCCAAGAAACCGAACCGGCTAGACCTGATGGCTTATCAGCCGAGGTATTCAAAGCTTTTTTTTATTTTTTTTTTTTTTATAATTTACGCGTGCCTAAGGGGTTAGACACCCCTTTACTGTTGCCAGGGAGCGGGTGGAAAGGTAGAAGGAGGAGGAAGGAAAATTGTTTTGTAGTGGTTTGAAACTCAGGTGTGTTTGGTTTCGATATTCGTTCTCCAGGGATGGGAGTCCGAATAGGACGGAGAGTTTTTTCTCCACTCAGAGTGATTCGAGGTATAATTCATAGTATTTTTTTCTGTGCTTGAAACTCTACAACAGCCAAATCTACATGTCAGTGTTATGCCTTCACACGCAGAATTTTTCTGTCTGAGTTCCAATTACACAAGTGAAAAACTGACTTGCCATGGGCAGGATTCGAACCTGGACCCTCCGAGTGAGAAGCGATTGCTAGTACCACTACACCACCGACACCCCCAGCTGATGGAAATGACTATGTGGAGAACATACACCAAGTCATTGCTCAGATCTGGTCAGCAGAGTTTAGGCCTTTGCTCGTTCCACAAATAAAGGTACTCGTATAAGTCTCCTCAACATTGCGCACAAAATCTTTGTCAACGACCTGATTGGCCCTTATCAATGTGGCTCCAGGCCAGAAAAGTGCACACTCCGGTAGATTCTGGAAAAAACTCGAGAAGTCCAAATAGATACCCACCATCTTTTCATCGATTTTGAAGCCGCGTGTGACTGCATTTATGGAGACGAGCTGTACAGCGACATCGCCAACGAGCTAGTCAGAAAACTGTGCCTCAGTCGCCTGAGATGGCTAGGACAGGTAGAGCGAATGGACATCAATGTTCCGCACCGCAATGTCTTCGAATCTAACCCCGAGGGGAAATGCAGTAATTTTGGTGGAGGCTGACGCTCCCGAAAATGGAAAGGTTAGAGTTTGTCTTACGCAGCATACGAGAGATTGGTTCGTTAGAGCCATATGTGGTGATGTGGATTGGTAAATAAAAGAGACGCTGGCAACATAGATTTGGAGGGTTAGTGTAAAAGAAAATGGAGTTGTAAAGCGACGTGCAATTGACAATTCCTTCGTTCCTCAACTGTATTCAGGTTAAGAGCTTGAGACGGTCTCGATAGGGAGGTAAAATTAGAGGATCGTTCCAAGGTAGACCTCGAAGAACAAATCGAAGAAAACGACGCTGGATACTCTCAATTCCGGCACATGATCTCGTTAAAAGGGATACCACGCTTAGCTAGCGTACTCGAGAAGGGGGCGAACGTAAGTGATGTATAGGGATCTGGTCACGAGTGGGTTGCTGAATTCTTTCGACCATCTTTTAACGAAGCCAAGTTATGAGTTTGCTTTGGTAATTATCTCATCAATATGAGAACGGAAATTAAGCTGTAGCATAATATGCCAAAGTCGCGGATAGACTCAACAATGGATATAGGTTCTCCGTGGAGAAGGTTAATTCAGGGAGGAGACTTGTTGCACTTACGTGAGAAATCGATTGACATTTGGAGACATTGAGGTCTAAGCAGCTCTTGATGCACCAGGTGGAAAGACTATTTAGATCTATTTGAAGGAGGCTAAAGTCTTGTTGTGAGGAAATGGGTTTAAAAAATTTGGTATCGTCAGCATAGAGAGAAAGTGTTAAGTGTTGAATAACCCTTTCAAGATCGTTATTAGTTAGAACGAAGAGAAGTGGACCTAGGTGACTACCTTGAGGAACACCTGAAGTGGCTAAAAAAAGGGGCCGAAAGGGCAGTCCTGAATCGAACACTATAAAAACGATTATCCAGGTAAGAAGATATCTATTTTAGCAAAATAGGTTCAAAGCCCAAGACGAACAATTTGAACAGGATTAGTTTGTGAGATATCTTGTCAGAAGCCTTACTGAAATCAGTTGTTATAACGTTAACTTCTTTACCACTTTCTAAGGCTGAGAGAACAGAGGACACGAATTCGACTAGGTTAGTAGTAGTTGATCTACCTTTCAGAAAGCCGTGTTGATTAGGGGAAATAAGAGATTTGCACTGGAAGCTTAAGGCTTCGTACAAAATGCTTTCGAGGAGATTGGGTATATGTAAAAGTTTAGACATGGGGCGGTAATTAGTGACTTCGCTCTTTAATCCCTTTTTGTGGATCGGTGTTATGAAAGAAGACTTCCATATCTGTGGAAATTCACCTTGAGAGAGCGATAATCGGAAGAGATTATAGCTGAAGAGGTATCCCTGATAGAGAACGTAATTAAGCTGGGCGAATTGAAGGTATAACCCGAGGTAGTTAGAATAGTCCGTAAAGGAATTGGATCAAATGAAAACTGCCCATAATTTGTTTCGCTATAATTTTTTTTGCGCTAAAAGGGTCTCTCTATGTCCCCTGAATTGAATAATTCTCTGTAGAAGATAGAGAGGGCATCATTGAGGGTATCATTGAGGGACATATTGGCGGAATGAAAAGAACTTTTATTGAGATATGCCTTCATTTTGTGGAAATTCACTTTTTGAAAGTCGTAAGAAGAGGCAGCTGCAGATGGATGGGCCGGATAGGAGAGTGGGGGAAAAGAAAAAAAAGGAAGTGGCGGGAGGAAGTTATCAATGGTCGATAGTGAAAGGGGACTGAGCGAGACAGAGGCGTTTATGGGGTCAGTGGTGAAAATGAGGTCTAATATAGTTGGAGACCCCACTAACTTGGCATAAGCTAGGGTCTATAAGTTTATCCAAGAAGAGGCAATCTTTACTCGAGTTAGGGTTAGCGGTAAAAAAAGATTCATCATCTGATTGAGTCCAGTGCAGTTGAGGTAGATTGAAACTGCCGATTACGATGATATCATCGAGAGAATCAGACAAATCGATTATTTGATCAATTGCATCGATAGCTATTTGGTAGCTTTCGATAGGTTGCGCCGGTAGGATGTACAAACGCATAACTTACATTGACCTGCAGGAGATTGTTATATTTATTGAAACGTAGTCAAGCTTAAAAGAATTATTAACAGCGGTTGGAGAAGAGTTTAGGTCATTATGGACGACCAGTAGGACACCTCGACAAGGAGAATCATTTTTTGGATTGGTAACATCGTCGTCTCGAAAAACTTTGAAACTAGAGAGGAAGAATTCCTGATTATATCGGGAATTAGATTAGTTTCGGTCAGAGCGTAGACCTCAAATGGGAGTGCGTGAGATCGGCTCAAGACATCACGGATTTTAGATAGCAGTCCTCTTACGTTTTGATAGTAGAAGATAAGAGGAATTTTATTAGGTAGCACATTAGGGACGAAAATATTTGTCGTTGTCGGCTCTGCTCCGTTGAAGGTGTGAGATCCTTTTTGAATGCACATAGTCACTGAAAAGAGCAAGGTTGTCTGAGACTTTTTGGGGAGACATATTGAAAATCTCGTGGAGCTTGATATATAAGTTCCTCAGATTTGTAAGGTCAGTAGGTAGAGTAGAGTGAGACCTCACTTTAGGTGCACGCACAAGTAGAAAGTGACTTCATCGGACTTGGAGTGCGCAACTGGGTGCAGTTAGCTAAAGATCAGGTTAACTGGAGAGTCTTGTTAGATGAGGCCCAGGTTCACCCCGAACTGTAGCGCCATCTAAGTAAGTAAGGTTTAGGCACTAAGAAGTTCCCGTCCTCTATATCTCTATTTGCAGTCCTTTTGCAATGGCGGTGATATCTGCATCACCCATGTGTAGTTCCTACCTTAATTGTATGGCTGCAGGTGGCTTATTCAAGGTTCAATGTGCAGAACCTTCTTGGTTTCTTGAATTCGTCATCAATAAATCCGTTCGAATCCGAGGCTCGTTCTTTTCTAGGCTTCTTACAAGAAACGTCTCTACTTCAGCACCGACAAGTCCTGAAAATCCTTATTGAACTCAGTTCAACGAATGTATTGTATTGTAGTGTGCCTGCTCAATACCCTTTGGAAAGTCACGACGGACAACAATCAGGCATAATTGATGTGTAGTCATAGTTGAACTACTAAGTTATATTGAAGCCACTAAGGATCTACCCTGATTCAAATTTCACCCACACATTTTAAAAGTTGGGCATGGTACATCTTAGGGAGCATGTTAGCTAATGGGACTCTACCGTTTTCTCCATCCTGTTCCAATAGAAAGGAAGCAGACTTATGGGTTTGCAGCTTTAGTGAATGGCAAGTGCCTTTACCGATTTTCGAATTTCGGTAGGAAAGGCATCCTAAGCAATAAGGAAAATCATCTGTGAAGTAGGCAGCAGAGTTTCACAATACTATTCGGCATGAGTATGTATATATATCACCGATAACAGGCGACTTGAAGCTACATAACCGGACGCCAACCTATTTGATGGTAACCTGAGTCGATAACCTATTAAAACTATGGTCGACTAGTTCGCCTTGTCGGACTATGACCAACAAATATATTTCCGAAACTGTAAACGACTTCACTCATCCGAACGGGGTACTGTTTCACCAATAAGTCATTTCATCCGATAGTCAATCAGAAGCATCGTATTCGAATATCCACTGTACCTATCAATCTCGAGTAAAGCTACAAAATATCAATTTTCAGAAAAGGACGTCATCCTTTATTGAATTCTGTTCTTTGACAAGTCGCCTGCAATCGTTTCTTTATCAAAAGTGATTCAAAACAGGCCGTAAAACAAACAGCTTCCTCCTCCAACGTGCCACACGAGAACAATGAAAGCGTATTTCAAAAATAACCAAGGACTACCAACACTTAACAACATGCATAGTAGAGCTCAATCTACCCCACCCCTTTCGTCAGTCAATTTTATGTCCAATTGACACTAGGAGCTGTAAAAAATATTGTATGACCTACATTTTGCCCTTATTTTTAGTGACAGCGTCACAATGTTGACAGTCAATTTAGTTGGCTTTCATGAATCGAGTTTGTGCGTTGCTTAACTGACGGTTGCCACTTGCCATCGAGCAGCACGTTTTACAAGGAAATCCCTGCATCGGACAGTGACAGAGATAGTCACCACCTCCCACAGGACTCGTATGTACATATTTTTTTAATGAACTCCTTGGAATAACTTCTTCCTTCTTGTTAATAAAAACAATGACTAACTAATTAATTTTCTTCTTTTTTTTTCTCCATAAAAATACGAGCAAAAGAAAGAGGAAAAAAATTGATTGCTCTGTCTTTACATTGCTGTGTCCTTTGTGTCCTTGTGTCCTGTGCTGGCCCGCAAATAATAAGTAAAGGAACTACTAGGACCCTCCTCTACAGTACGTGTCCCAAAGTAGTGATTGTAATCAATGGTGGTGCTTCTTGGGTAGTTTTCCATTCCATTGCTCCTCCAAGTGCTAATATAGCTCCCGAGACGATGATTAAAACGATTAGTACAACACTTTAGTTTACAACAACTGTTATCACGTCTACATAAATTAACCAAACGACATGGATACTGGTTGCGTAGTTAAGATTACGATTATACGAGTATGCCAAGGACTCGAGGGATTTATTAATTTTTGTTATGCTCCCACACTTGTACAATCTCCGTGGCGGAATGGTAAACGGGAAACGAGGAGATACGCAAAAGACGTACGAAATTCAGCAGAGGAGATAGCAGCGACGTAAGATGAGGGTACCTACCCGGTATTGGGCAAAGCATGGAATTAATGGAGGGCCAAAAAGCCTCGTTTGATGATTCCAACGATAAAGTTATATTTTTAGGATGATTTTTTTTTTTCGTATTCTCTTCCTTAAGGTATCTGTTTCAACAGTGTGCCTATGAAAAAAATATGAAAATTCTCCGTAATATGATAAAGGAAAAAGGTTGGAAGCAGTTTCACGGCCAAGTAAAAGTTATTTAGGCATACAAAAGCAACTCTTGTTGTTTCAGGTTAATTGTCCAGAAACCCAACGTGTTCGGTATTTTATAATAAAATTGCTCGCTGATTCTAACTTTGGTGTTTGGTGAAGTCTGGAAGGCTGTTCTTTTCAAACCCAAATTTGTAAGCACCCTTTCTTATTGACTATGAACAATGGAAGGATTTTGGAGCAATAAGACTTTGCGCAGCTCCACAGCTTCAATATAGGTTCTCGCAATATGAGCACATATTGTTGATACTTTCTTATCAACTGATCAATGTTCCACACTAGCCAGGGTGTGAACATCGCCAACTCTTGATGTTCATACATAGTACTGCTCGGGTTTATTACGGAGAAATAGTTAAAACCTTTGATGGTTGAGTGATGTATAAGTAGGGTAGGTTCTGAGAGGTGTAAACCTGGCGATACCCAGTGTTGTAACTGTCTCTACACATCAATCGTGCTTATTTTACCACCAAGTGGTAGCCATCGGGCACTGGTCGATGTCCATCCGGACTTGACTGCCAAATTTATAAGAGCGAGTGCTGACCAATAGATAAAAATAGCAGCACCATAAACGGGACACTATTGTCTGATTTTTAACGTAAACCACCTGTCATGGAGACTTATGTTTACGGGATTCCCATACATCCATGGGCGCAAGGATACGCCCTGCCATCGGAACTGTGTTGCCGACACAAGTTCTGCCCTCGGTATGAGTCGAGGCCGACCTAAAACCTCTTAATGCTCTTAGGGTCACAGCACCCAGTACTTATTGCAACTCTACATTGGGTCAACCAAAAGGAAGACCCTTCCCGCGACTTTGGATTTAAACCACATGACGCTCCCACAAGGGGGCCTACCTCTTCAAGTCAGGCCTGGATCGAGATCCGGGGGGCTCCTGACTCCCATGGTACCATGATTTAAGTCCTGGTAGGGACTACCGGTGGTCCAACCGCCAACAAGACCTATGACCGGCAACTTCTAACTGATCAAATACCTCCGATTTTTTTTAGGCAACGCCATTTACAAATTTACAAATTTATTTATTTATAATTCATTTTTCACATAAGATTTAATAACATCTTTTGAAAAAATGGAACAAGCTTTAACAATATTTTAAATTAAAATTAAAAAAGAAAAAAGAAATGAAACAATAAGAAACTATTAACAAATATAAATTAAGAAATGGATAGAGAAGGAAAGATAAAAAAGAAATATAGAGAATATAATAAGATAGAAAGATTAAAAAGAAGATTTTATGATGAGGGGGATAAAAATTTGGGAGTTTAGGAAATTAGGATACACAGGAGGATTTTACTAGAAGTTTTCATCACAATATTTAAAAACTTCTTTACTGAAAGAACTTGTGTTACTCATGCGCTTGATGGCTAAGGGCAAACAATTCCAAAGTTGAATTGAATGTACAAAAAATTGCCGAGATGTATTTAAATATTTGCACCTAGGTGCTACCAGCTTTAAAGTTCTTTTATTTCTCGGAAAGTTTACAATCTCGAATAGATATTCTGGGGTTTTCTTTGCTAGAATTTTATGCAAAAATAATATTGAACGATATTTTAAAAGGCCAATCAAGGAACAGCCGACGAAATGTGACCATATCTTTTTACATTAAAAATGTATCTCGCGCAGGCATTGTATGCGACAGTTAATTTTTTGGCAGAATCGTGGTCTATATTTGCGAATATATCACAGCCATAGAGAATAATCGGGAGAATAAATGCCCTTACAAGTTTTAGTTTAGTATTGGTTGGAAGGTAGTTAGCAGTGGGATTAAGACCTCGGAGTGCTCCATAAATTTTTGAAATAATTTTATTTATATGGACGTTCCAATTCATATTGCTACTCAAATAGACTCCGAGATTCTTAATGTGGTCAACGTATTCTATTGGGGAATGGTTCAGAAATAATGGAGGTATAAACTCTGTACGTCGTCCGGCATTTATTACCATAGCCTTTGTTTTTATTGGATTTAGCATAAGGTCGTTGTTTAGTGACCATTTATAGACATTATTTAATTCTTGGTTGAACATTTTCAGCGTTTGATGCTTGTTTGCACTTGAAAAGAGTGTATATATCTGTACATCGTCAGCATATATATGGTAGCTGCAATCAGAAAAGCATTTGGAGATATCGTTTACGAAACAAGTGAATAAAAGCAGCCCTAAAACAGAGCCTTGAGGTACCCCTGAACGGACAGGAAGACATGATGATTACTTGTTATCATGAAAAACGTACTGAGATCTGTTGGATAGGTACGAAGATATCAGTTTAACCAACGAGTTATCAAACAGAAATTGATATTTAAGTTTTTTTAGTAAGAATTCATGATTCACGCAGTCAAATGCTTTTGAAAAGTCTAAAAATGCTATTAAACCTAATTTGTCATTGTCACAACCAGCACGCAAGTCTTTAGGAGAGCTGAAGTACAACTAAAATTTGCACGAAATCCTGATTGGTATTTCAATATCATGTTCTTAGCGTTTAGGTGTGCTTTTATTTGTCGACTTATTATAATTTCAAAAACTTTGCTTAAGAACGGTAAAATTGCTATGGGTCGGTATTCTACCGGGTTCTTGTTTGGCGATTTAGGAAGGGGTAGAACTTTTGCTGTTTTCCAGTTTTCCGGAAAAACAGAAGTCATTATAATGGTATTACAGATGTGAGTGATAGGATGCAAGACAGAAGGAAGTATAATTTTTATAAATTTAGGAGCAACGTTATCTGAACCAACTGCATTTGACTTTACACCTAATATAATATTTCCGACAGTTACTACATCTACACAAGCAAGAGAAAAAGCTGAATCAGAATAAGCAAAATTGCTCGTAAGGTCTTGAGAGCTACGAATATCTAATGACATTGACTCTCTGCAAGTCGAAACGAAAGTCTTATTTAGTTCTTCCAGATTCATGCTATTGGAAGGTGATATATTTTTCGAGGTAAGACCCATCTGGCGAATGTTTTTCCAAAAGTCAGAACTTGAAGAACATGATTCAAGTCTGTTTTTATAAAATGAAGATTTGTTCTTTCTTAAGAGACGTGTTACAGCATTTCGAATGATTTTAAACTCTCTGTAAATTTCCAAACATTTGTAACGTCTCCATCTGGCATATAGCAAATTTCGTGCTTTTATCAATTCAACGACTTCCTGAGTGAGCCAAGGTAATTTAATTTTGGTCTTTTTGAAACTTCGCAAAGGCACATGTTTAGTAAAAAGATATTTAATTTGGTTATTAAAAAAAGAAACTTGGAAGCTTGTGTCATTTGTATTATAAATTGGAGACCAATCCAAGGTCTGACAGTCATTACAAAGGGTCTCTAAATTGATTCGAGAATATTGGTATGTTTTGAAATTTGTCTCAGTTTCAACTGCTGGAAATATATCCACTGTCAGGAATATAATATCATGGTGAGAGAAGCCAGGTGCCAATATCTGGTCATAATGCAAAATTAAATCTGGGTCAGATACTAAAGCAACATCCAGAAGCGATGGTTTGCGATCTGGTACAAAATGCGTCGGTTGTCTTAGGTTTGCAAAGTTGAGATGCAGTGAATTTACCATTTCCTTGAAAGCTCTATTTTTGTTTCCTAAAACATTAAGGTTAAGATCGCCACAAATCACTATTTTAGTGTACTGCTAGGCGAAAACTTCGAGCAAGCCACTTATAAGTTTATAATCTGCTATATCTGGAGCCATGTATATGCAGCCAAGCAGACATTTCTCTCTATTGTTTCTCACCTCTACAAAAAAATATTCCATTAGATCAGTTGGAGTCGACTTCTTCAGAATTTTAAATTTATAGCACGTAGTTTTTACATAAATTGCAACACCCCCCGCTTACTTACGTTGTCTATCACTACGAAAGATTCTCCTATATGCTAAATTAAACAAATTGTCACACATTTCGGAGGTTTCTGAAACACATAAGACATCGCCCATCCCATCATTAAACACATATCTAAGATCATCCATTTTATTCCTAATACTTTGGACGTTCAAATGACATATATGAAAACCTCTTTTTTGTTTACACAGAATATCAATTAGTATTTTAGAATCAACAGTGGAATCAGTGTATTAACCATTTGTGATACATATACAATACAACAAAACTAATACAAATAAAGTGCACGAGTAACAACTAAAATAAATTGAGTAATTAGAGTAACTCGTATATTGCATTATAGTACAATTGTACCATAAAATAAATGAGGTGAAAACTCATATTTGAAAAAAAGAAAACAGAGAAACAAAAAATAGAAAAAGTCCAAAGGAAAAAGGTATTCAGGTTACTTGGTACAGGGAAGAAAGAAAGTAAGGAATTAGTGAGAGAGATTGTGAATAGAAGAGAATGAAGCATTAAAGGAAGAAAGAGTAAAGAATAGAAATTACATTTTAAATAAAAAACTGGCTTAGCAATCTTCATAGTTGTTGAATGTTGGGTACCTCCTGACTTCGTGCGGCTATAGCATTTAGCATTTCTTCGTCTTCTATTATTATGGATCTCCCGTTTTTAAATTCTCTTACGATGACTGTTCCATGTTTAGTGGAGACGAAAAACAGCTGTTTTCTGTGTTTGAGACGAGTTGCCTTGTGTAGAAGAGAACGATTTCTTGCGGTTAGGCTCTCATTCATATAAATGTTCACATTTGCAACAGGTTCCAAGCCAACGTCATTTAGACAGAGTTCGCCATTGATGGGCGAAGCCTTGATAATTGGGCGGGGGCCCTGTAAACGGGACAGCGAATGAATTCGCCAGATGGAATCAAGCGTGAAGGAAAATCCCGATACTAAACAAATAAGTATCCAACATATTTGGAGCTCAGGCCAGTTAGGATTTCCGAGACTAAGTCAGGGTCTTGGAAAAAAATGGTGGCCGATGTATTTCTATTGGACCAACGGAGCGCTCACATCCCCGAAGAGGATTGCTGTGTCTATAATGGAACTGGCCCTCCAGGTTGGAGCTTGGGAAATTCCGCGGCCATGGAAGAAATCTGTAGTTACGAAGCAACAGCAAGCCCTGCAAATGACAACGAACTTCGGATATGTAAGTGGAATGCTAGGTATCTTAATAAGCCACGAGCATCCGAACAACTGTCTGAGGCTCTGGAATACTGCAAATATGCGATGCACTGCGATGAACTGCCACATCTGCTAGGGCAATAGCTACCGACGGTAAAAGCAACGCCTATTTGAATGCAGAATTGTTGTTAAAAGCAGACTCAGGTAAGAAGTTTTGAGTTTGCAGAATGTTAACAAATGCCTCGTAACAATACGTATTGATGGTAAATTTGCCAACACTAACCTTATATGAGCACATGCCTCCACAGAGGAGAAAGATGACTATACCCCAGACAACTTCTACGAACTCTTGGACAAGACTTACGAGCAGTGGCTTAGCTATGACATTCTAATTTTCCTCGGCCACTTTAATTCAATTCTAGGCACATGGAGCATATATAGAAGTATTGTCGGAAAGCATAGCCTGCACGACACCACCTCCGATAATGGAACATTGTCATAATTAGCACGCGGTTCCCAGATCCCAATATTCATAAACGGGCTTGGAAAACTCCTGGTCAATCAACCGTCATCTAGATTGATCGTATTGCGATCTACGCAAAGTACTCCTCCAGTATTATGAATGTACGAACATCCCAAGGGGCCAACATTGACTTGGACCATTACCTTGTAGTATCCTAGGTACTGTTGCGGAAGGAAAAAATATTTCATCCGAACCGAAGCATGTAGAGACGAACAAGACAACATAGTAGTACAGTCGCAGTCGATGCTGAGGATTTGGAAAGAGTATTTCTGCAAACTATGTTATATGATGGCAATGATGAACCAAATACAGCTGTCAGGCGGAGTGAACTTTTCAATTTTTCTGATGTAGTAGACCAACAATTCCGTCCACCCAAACTGAAGATAACCATATCGAAGCTTAAGTCCAACAAAGCTGCTGAAGCGGACGGCTTGACTGCCAAGCTCTACAAAGCTGCAGGCGATAACTTTGTAAGAAGCATATACCAATTCAACTGAATTAAAATATGGTCGGACGAAAGTATTCCCGATGAATAGGACCTCAACATTGTTTGTCCTATTCTCAAGAAAAGAGATCCTCTGAACTGCACCAACTACATAGGCGTGAATCTTCTTAACATCGTCCACAAGATCCTATCTGTAAGGATCTTGTCGTATTGTGTGAACGACTGAAGCCATTCGTCAACAACCTAATTGGTCCATATCAGTGTGGCTGCAGGCCAGCAATGTCCACCATCGGCTAAATATTCACACTAAAGCAATGTGAGCTCCAAATCAATACACATCTCTTATTCATCGATTTCAAGGGCGCGTATGACAGCATCTAAAGGTCTATAGAGACGAGCTATACAGAGCAATGTCTAGTTTTGGAAGGACGATGATGGAAAATGCACGTTGCTCCATCGTGGTCGGTAAAGAACTCACCGTCTACCCAGGCTCCGCTATCATTTCAGATAACGACACCAGCGCTGAGATCAAACGAAGAATAACTCTTGCCAATCACTGCTTCTTTGGGCTAAGAAGGCAATTGACTAGCAAAGTTCTGCTGGATGAGGGTGTTGGCTGCTTTCAGAGGAAAATTATTCGGCATAGACAGTGAGTGGAGGAGGAGATGCAACGACGAACTGTACAATTACATGGACTTAGCCAGAAGAATGAAGGTCGTGCGAAACTGGAGGCAGCTGGCTGGAGGCGCTTACTGGTTGAGCCCCAGGTTCACCCCGGATTGTAGCATTAGTTAAAGCCATTGATGGACAAAAGAAAATTCAAATATGAAGTCTCTGTGTCGTCACGGACATCAGACGTATCAGAAGTGTAAGCTGAGATGAATTGTGATCCTTTCTCCGTACAATGTCATAGTTAGCCTGACGAATATAATCAAGAAGGAAGCGTTCAACTTGTCAAACAGGAAGAATCATAAGTGGTTTGATATATTTTGAATGCCTTAAAGGAAGAAATGTGTCTTTTTCAGATTTCCTGTAAGTCATTATGGATTCCAAAGATCAAAAAACTCCAGGAGACGACGAAACCCCTTCGAACGTTACGGAAATTGCACAAACGAGTTCATTTCTCCACTCACCGTGGAATTCAATGGAATTTCCGAAAGAGCAGATGTTCCAAGTAGCCTCAAAAAGCAATTGTTTTCCCCAAAAACTGAAGTGGTGACCATAGCAATCTAAGGCACTACTGAGGCGTAAATTTTAAATTTCAGTGGACGTGTAATGCGAAAATTCTGGTGAATTTCAAGCTGGTTTTAGGAAAAAATACTCCACCATAGATCAAACAGTTTCGCTTATTGATATCGCTGAAATTTACAAAAACAAACAAAAGAAGTTGTATGGCTTCTTTGCCGATTGCCGTCCAGCATTCGATTCAATAGCACAAGAGGCACTGTTAAAGAATAGTGCTGCAGTGCTTCCCTGCTTGTCGTAAAAGGCGACTGAAATGAGGAATCAGTCATATACAGGCAACTATAACACCAAAAATGAGCCTGTGACACTTTAACACCTTTAAAACTTTCCCACAAGTTCGTATGCAATCAGTGGGTTCCCACGTCTGGCGACTACCGGTGGGATAAAAGCAAAGTCAACTAACTTCAATTGAGCATACGTGTGTCAAATCAATCTCGTACGAAAGTACAAAAAAAAATTCATGGAAATGATCGCAAATTGTAGCACTACCTCGCTGGGCACCACGCTTGTCACGCATTCGGGTGATCCCAGGGCAAGCAGAAATGCTTGTGTCAGAACTCGACGGATTCCGGGGGCGGGCAAAGTGAAGTTTCTAAATTTTACTAAACTTCGGTTTGCAAGTTGGAACGTCGGATCGATGACCTCAAAAAGCTTGGAGATGGAAGCAATAATGCGTCGCAGAACTCTACATGTCATGTGCGTTCAGGAAACGAAGTGGTGTAATACCGGAAATAAAGCGCGTTTTCTTGATTTAAAAACAAAGTCATTTAAGATGTTTTACCATGGAACGGTCAATGGACGAAACGGTGTCGGTGTTATTGTCGCTGCAAATCTTCTTAATAATATCGTTGGTATTTCAAAAATAAGCGACCGCTTGATGAGTGTAAAACTCATTATAAACAATCAAATGTGGAACATTGTTAGCGCGTAGGCCCCACAAAACGGTTGCGATCAATCGGAAAAGGATAAATTTTGGTCAGATTTCGGTAATTTACTTACTTTACTTAAACTTAAACGGCCACGTTGGAGAATCAAATGTAGATTATGAGGATTGCCACAGCGGTAAAGGCTTTGGAACCAGAAATTCTGCTGGTGAAGACATCGTTGCAGCATGTAAAGCCTACGGTCTCACTGTTTTAAATACGACGTTTATAAAACATCAACGACATCTTATCATCTATAGCAGCGGAGGCCACGAAACACAAATAGACTATCACCTTTGCAAAAGATCGATGAGAAACAGTGTCAAGGACTGCAAGGTAATCCTTGGAGAATCGCTAGTTACCCAACACCGGCTGCTCATTACAGAATTCTTCACAGCGGAACCACCAAAAACACGACAGCCTGTTAGAAAGCCTAAAATCCGGTGGTATAACTTATCGAAAGAACGAGGCACAAGATTTATTGCACGCGCTAAAGAAGTACTTCTTAATATAAACGTTATCGCAGACTCGCTTAGCCCGCAAGAAATGTAGAACAGCATGCACGAGGCATGCATGACACACGCAAAGTCTCTTCTAGGAACGATATCAGGACATCATCACATCGAGAAAGAAACATGGTGGTGGAATGACGAAACCGAAGGAGCAACGATATCGAAAAGTCTCGACTTGCACTTGAATATGAGCGACTTAAAAACGTTACAAAGAGAGTCCTGGCCCAAACCCGAGCGGCAGCGGCGGAAAACCTTTACCAGAACTTGGAACAAATATCCTCACGATCGGCAGATAGAAGACACGCTATTCAAGAAGTTCAAACGTCGTACAATAGTAAAGTGGCAAATATTTTTAAACTCGCTGCGCAAAGGCGAAAAAATGCAATGGAAATAACGTCGCCAAAATACATCAAAGACTCCTACGGGCACTTACTAACAAACGAAAAGGACATCTGTGATAAGTGGCTTGAACGCTGTAAGGACCTGCTTAACAAATAGTTTCCACGTGATCGTGTCCCTGCAGCTGAACCATTCGAAGAAGAAGTTGCTGACTTTTCAACAGAAGAAATAAGTATAGCTATCGGAAAAATGTAATGCGGGAAAGCCGCGGGACCAGACAACATCCCATCAGAGTTTTGGTCGAAGATGGAATGTATCGGCAGTGAATGGCTGTCGAAACACTTGAATAAGAGAAGTAGCTTTTTGGTTCCGTTATACAAAGGCAAAGGCGACACAGGAAGATCGACGGTGGACGCAATCCAAAGCTTGCGAATATTAATGGAAAAACATCGGGATTCGTCAAAAGATCTGCACATGATATTTATTGATCTAGAAAAGTCATTCGATCGTGTGCCTAGAGATCTCATATGGACCGCGTTAAGGTTTCAAAAGGTACCGGAAACGTATAAACGAATGATACAAGACACGTATGGAAACGTCAAAACTGCTGTTAAATGTACTGCCGGACTTACCAGAGAATTTCCGGTAAATGTCCGGATTGCATCAAGGAAGCGTTCTTAGCCCTTTCCTCTTTAACGTGGTACTAGACTATCTTATGAAAGATTGCATGCACGAAGCAAATGTAACATCGATTCTCTTCGCCGACGACGCAGTTATTCTAAGCGATAATGTCGTAGATTTACAAAACGTCCTAAGTAAATGGAAAGACGCGCTAGAGAAAAACGGGTTTAAAATAAGTCGCTCAAAGACGGAACATTTGACCTGCCCATTTTCGGATCCACTGCGACCTATTCCAGATATAATGTTGGACGGAATAGTTCTTCCGAAAACCACAAGATTCACGTATTTAGGATCAATCGTTAACGTAGAAGCGAAATGTGACGACGACACAGAGTAAGTGGAACAGAGTAAGTGTGGGGTTTATGAAATGGCGAGAAAATTCGGTAATCTTTTGTGACCAAAAATTTCCACTTAAATTGAAGGGAAAACTTTACACCACGATGGTTCGACCAGCTCTTACATATGGTTCGCAGTGCTGGACAATATACGAAGCGTTTAAAAATAAAATGACGGCAGCAGGGATGAAAATGTTAAGGATGTCGACTGGAGTTACGAAACGCGACTGCACATTAGAGGAAGTTACACATAAAGAATTCGGTAATCGAACAACTTGAGTCGGATAGAATTAGCTGGTATTGCCACGTTCAAAGAAGATCTCCGGAAAATCCCGTTAAGAAGGCAATATCAACTACGGTCGCTCCTACTAAAAGAAAACTAGGTAGGAAAACGAATTCCTGGATTGCTCAGATGGCAAATGCACAACAACGACTGGGGCTAACCGCCGAAGCGATACAGGACCGAGCAATATGCAGACCCGTTCTGCGATCTGCGACATTAACCAGCCCCATAAGCAGAGCAGTAGCGATGCAGTAAAAATGGGAAACTCGTTATGCATAAGTTCGTGTAGTGCGGAAAGGGCTAGTAAAAGGAAAAGAAGAAGAAGAAGAGGCACTGTTTTGCAAACGTAAAGTCATCAGCATTTGAAGGGTTGTGTATGACAACAATCCAGCCTGTGTACGTCTGGAATGGGAAACATCAATGGTGGAATTCCGCTCTTATTTATCCTGTACATATGTCATGAAACCGGATTTCGTGAGGAGGGAATCGAACCAAATGAAAATACCCTTCAGATTCAATCGATGGGATGCAGTTAATACTGCAATCTGTGTGTTAATCTTGACAAGTCGAAGTTGATGATGTGAAGAAGTCGAAGCGGTAGATATTCGCTATACGAAAAATCGAGATTTGAAGGTGAACGCATTGAAATAGTCAGCCAATGCAAGCATTTAGCAGTTGTGATAACCGCAAGTCTTAATACGAGTATGAAAAAACCATCAAAACAAAAACCTTCCCGCACACCGTGAAGGTACCAGTGTGGGACTCCTACTCACTAAACCTTAACTCACTCCAAAGGAACAGCAGTGAAGCGTAACTTCATCGAGCAGGGAAGCAGACTTTGTGTAGAAATCATGGGCTTGTCAGTCGATGGATAGTCAAGTTCTCGTATTTCGTCATGTTGTTGGCTTATTAGGCCGACTAAGATCTCATTTGTGTATGTTCTACATGCGAATGTGTGGAATCAATTTGTATGCAGTGTGAGTAAGTATGCATGTGTGAAGAAAAGTTGGAACGTCGTCGGGAAAAACAGAAAGGTGAGTTGTGAGGCTGTGTATGTGGCGCGTATCTGCGGTTTTATTCGAGTATTCTATATTTGCGTCTGTTCACGTCTCTGCGGAATTCTTGATTTTGGCCACTCTCTGCGCGAACTTCATTATTTCGTCAGGCTGGTTAGCAATTTCTTCTTTGCCTACGTCTGCTGTCTCAGACAATATTAATTTCTTCCTCATTTTGCCTTATTTGGCGCCGAATCTTCTCAGTTCTATTAGGATGGCGGTCATTAGCAGGCCAACTTTACTCTATTTTTTCTCTGAAAGGGTCATTTCGCTAACAATCACGCTTGCATGTGAAAAGTTGCAACCTAGTCTTCTGAAAATTTCATGATCAGCATCCTCCTGGTTCGGACAGGATGGACAGATTGGGAAAGAGTTATGTCCGAGTTTGTGCAAATATTTTCTGAACACACCATGACCAGTTAAAAGCTGTGTGATGTAGAAGTTTAGTTCTAGAGCTCTTCTGTTTGTTCAAGGTTCTGTGTTGGAGATAACTTGGTGTGTCGATCTTCCTTTGATGGTATTGTCCCATCGGTTCCACCGCTTTTAAACTTAAACCCTTTCCTCCTAATAGATCTCGCCAATTGATCCGATGGATCGATAAGGACGTATTCTCGTGTGTAAGCATCTCATTTCTTCGGTTATTATAAGTATCAATGGGCATCATACCAGCTAAAACGCCCGCCGCTTCCTTCGAGACGAGACGGAAGGCGCAGATGGTTCTCAAAGCGATTAGCCTCTAAATTCGGGATATCTTTCTCCTAGATTCTTTTATTGCTAGTGCCCCCTCCCTTACTCGAGACGCGTACAGTATTAAACTCAGCTAACTATCATACATTTGACAGCAATAATAATCTGCGACTGCATCTGGGTCTCGAACGTAGTCTAGGTGAGCATTAAAGCTAAGTCTATTATCAATTATAACACCTAGGTGATTTAATGTCGATTTTGATTTTATTACTTGGTTTCCTAGGAATACATGGATGCATTCAACTGCCTTGCAGCTGGTGATAAGAACTGCCTCTGTTTTATGTTCTGTTAAATTCAGGTTTTCTGTATCAAGCCAAGTTTTGACCCGTGAGACCGATTCGTTCGTTACCGTTTCTGCTTCGTGGATGTGCTTGGACACGGTTACGATGTCAATATCGTCCGTAAAACCTATAATCTTCACCTTTGGTGGCTTTGGGAGTCTGAGGAGAAAGTCATACACAATATTCCACAGCAAAGGTCCTAGGACAGACACATGTGGCACACCTGCCGTAACGTTGTAGTGTTTGGTACCCTCGTCAGTATCATAGCTTAACTTTCTGCTCTTGATGTATCTAGATATAATTCTGAGGATGTAGTTTGGTACATCCATTCTATCAAGATTCCAGTTTGCTGCGTTTACCATACCAGTCAATGCTTGAGTTCGTCTAGCCGGATTTTCTGAACCCAAACTGGTATTCTGACAGTGCACTGCTTTCTTCTGCTATTGTCATAAATCTGTTGTAAAATACCTTTTCCACAATTCTTCCTATGGTATCCAGAAGGCAAATGGAGCAATACGACGAGGGAACGCACTAAACGCTGTAGTTTACACCTTTTTAAGACAGGTGTAAATTACTTCTATAAAGACGTCCAGTCTCGATGTAATTGCTGCCTTTTGGTATTCCATCCGTGCCTGGCGGTTTCCTGTCGCCAAACTGTTTGCATGACAGCAGCAATTCATCTTCTCTAACAGGTGGGATCTCTTTTTCTGTAATTTCTAAAACTTCGGGGAAACGGTTTTGTAATTGTTTTGGAAACAGTGTCTTAATAATATTTTCCAGGATTGTCGGGTATGTTAGCTAAGATACTCCATGTCTCTTGACCTTTGTCATGACGATGATGTATTGAGTTCCCCAAGAGTTTATATCGGGTTCGTTCAGCAGCTTCTTTAAGCTCCTCATTTTGCTCTCCTTAATGGCCCCTTTTAAGGGTCTCCTAGTTTGTTTAAAGGTAACCAGATCCTGATTAAATGTAGTGTTCCCCTTGAGAGTTGGGCCTTTCGTCCCGCTCTCAGAGAGACAGTTCTTGGGAAATCTATTCCGCCATTCTACTAGTAGCAGGATGAGCCGAATATGATAGACTTTCTTCTTGGCGTAGAAGCATCACATGCTTAAATTAATAGGTCTGGAGGGCTAGATTCTCCGCAGTCCTTGATCTCAGTTGGTAAGTACTAATGACCCCCTCAAAGGTTTCTTTATTCAAAATTGTGTCTCTCCACTTTGTACCAGTTATTTTGGGTGGTTTCGGCGTTTAATTTTTAAGGGCTCGAAAATCACTGATTATCACTTTATGCGTAGTTTCCGGTGACGTGCTGATAAGCTGCTGACAAAGGTTATGCTTATGATAGACCCCGTGCCTTCTACCGCGAGCATCGAACTTGTCGAGTTGTAGAGGCTGAGTAGGGTCAATGAATCTCGAGAAGAAATTCTCCAGACGAGTCCTGAAACCAAAGGATGCTCCCCCCCCCCTCCCCAACTCCCAAATTACTCCATCATTCCCCTGGGCTGGATCAAGGTGTCATACGACCCGTGCCGAAGATCAACCTGGCTGAGGGCCCAGTATCTCCAAAAATAGCTCAGTCGCAAACGGAGTATCCGGATACCTGGCGACCTCCGGATTAGCTAGCCTTATCTGTATATGGCGGATCTCTGTACAGATGGACAACCCTTTCTCCGCTACTCGTGGGACTATCAATGGAAGATAACCATAAAACAAAAACCGAGGCCGGTACTCCTTTATTACCGGGCGGTGGAACGGTGACTACACCGACTACCGGCAAGGCTCCTGCATTGCCGAGAGGAGGCAAAACTGTGGCAGGCCATGGTGCGCCATCCTCTAAAGGCAAAAGGAATAAGCCTAATAATAAGAATTCAGGAAGTGTTAAGACTGTGGCAGGCCATGGTCCTATCACCTCCTCCACCCCTAGCAGCAGCAAGTTTGTGGCAGGCCACGGACTTGTCGCAGCTACCAAAACTCCTTCAGGGAGTGTTAAGACTGTGGCAAGCCATGGTCCTATCACTTCCTCCGTCCCTAGCAGCAGCAAGTTTGTGGCAGGCCACGGACTTGTCGCTGCTACCAAAACTCCTTCGGGGAGTGTAAAGACTGTGGCAAGCCATGGTCCTATCACTTCCCCCGCCCCCAGCAGCAGCAAGTCTGTGGCAGGCCACGGACTTGTTGCTGCTACCAAAACTCCTCCCCCCAAAGAGGAATCTGGAGCTCAGCCGCATCGGCAAGCTCCATCTAAGGCGCTCTACATAAGACGCCGAAATGCTTCACGCATCATCAAAACCTTCGGATCCATTCCGGAGGTGGAGAGAAGTGCGGAAATAAAGAGCAAGGTTGAGTGGGCTAAAAACGTCCTAAAAGACGGATTTCCCACTGCTTCCACTGCTCACAAAACGTCAAAAGACTCCTCTAAGCGTCAGAGATCGTTGGAGGAAACCGTACCGGTTTCCAAGAGGCCCAAAACACACAGTTCTACAACCCCTGGGCCATCCAACAGCAGATCTCTGAGGTCTTATAATGAAGTCCTAAAGGACGCATTGGTGATCGCGGTGATCGACAGAAGCGATACCGACGGTTCCATTACACCGGAACGGTGGCAATTGGTCAAGTTGAAGCTCTCGAGCAACTTCTTGGCCATCATGCGGGAGAACCCAGGACCACCTCCTATCACAAGCGACGCTGGCTGGCACCAAGGCCATGTCAAGCTCATCGCTTGCTCCAACCAGAGATCTCTCGATCTCTTCACCAAGGCCATCGATGGTTTAGGAGAGGTTTGGCCAGGTGCAAAACTCGAGGTCGTATCTAAGGAAGACATTCCTAGTAGACCTCGAACTCGTACCTGGATTCCAGCCGAACCCTCCTCTCCAGGAAGTATCCTGGAAATCATCCGGCTCAGCAACCCGACTCTTCCGACTCATGACTGGAAAGTCGCGAAACTGGAGGAACTAAGGGGTTCTTATAGATGCGCGTTAATTGTGATCAATAAGGAATCCCTTAATCCTCTGGCGCAGACGAAAGGCATGATTCGGTTCGGATTCGAGTCAATTCACTTAAGGGTGTACAAAAAGGATGAGCTGGATGCTGATAAGCAACCTCCTCCTCCTTTAACACCCGATATCACAACCTTGGATCTTGGAGCGTCGATATCCTTTCCAGAATTGGATAGCGACGACTCCAATCTGTCCGAGGTGACTACCAAGCCGTCGGTCTCCTCTTCTGACACATTGTCGGAAATGGAAACCGATGGCGAAACAATTAGAGGTTCTACACGATCAGAGATAGAAGATGAGCTCTTGGGCACATCTTCAGAATCGGAGGACCTCAACAACACCGTGGTGGAGGCGACTCTGGAAGACTGTAGCAATGATACGGTTTCTCCAGATTAATCTCCACCACTCAAAAAAGGCTTCGGCCGCACTCATTCTGCGTCTTTCCAAAAGCGCAGAAGACATAATTCTAATCCAGGAACCATGGATTGCAGAAGGCGTGGTTCGTGGACTTAGGACACCCTTATACGTTCCGCTCTATACAAGAGACAAAGGTAAGATTAGAACTTGTATATTAGTGAAACGTAGCCTTAATGTATTTCTACTTCCCAACCTCAGTGACCCCGACCTAACCGTTGCCAGATTAGAGACTGCCAAAGGCTCTTACTGGCTGGCATCGGCTTACCTTGGCCACGACCAAGTGGGCCCTCTCCCTGGTGATAACCTAGAAAGGGTGGTACTGGAAGCGGGAAGGCAAAAAACTGGCCTCATAATCGGATGTGACGCTAACGCACATCATACGGTATGGGGCAGTACCGACATCAATGATAGAGGTGAGTCACTTTTAGACTATATTTTAAGTACTAACCTCTTAATTTGCAATATTGGCAATGAGCCCACTTTCATAACAAAAAACCGACAAGAAGTATTAGATATAACTCTTGTCTCCGACAGCATCACCCAAAGGCTAACAAACTGGATGGTATCGTCTGAACACTCCTTTTCAGACCATAGATACATCCAATTCAGTCTGAGTGATGCTCCCCCCAGCCAACCAGCTTTCCGGAACTACCGGAAAACTGATTGGACAAAATATAGAGGAATACTGTCGGAAACGATATCTTCTAAACTATCAAGTCCCCCGCGTGACACCAATGAGCTCGACATGAAAGTCAGGGAATTTACTCTGGCTCTCAATAAGGCTATGGCCGCTTCCTGCCCTCTTATTCAACCAAGAGGCAAGAAAAAGCCACATTGGTGGTCATCGGCACTAGGACTGCTCAGAAACACCTGCAGAAAACTTTTCAACGCAGCAAAAAGCACAAGAAAAGTGACCGACTGGGACTCATATAAAGAATCCCTCAAATTATACAAAAAAGAACTGAGGAAGGCAAAGCGACAATCCTGGAGGTCATTCTGCGACAAAATCACAGAAACCTCTGAGGCTTCGCGGCTAAGAAAAATCCTCTCCACAAATCCTATGATGCCCAGCTGTTTGAAAAAAACCGATGGCTCTTGGACAACCTCAAGTGATGAATCACTCAACCTGCTTCTGGACACCCACTTTCCAGGTAGCTCCCATCTCGCGGCCAGTAGCAGCCCAAACAAGCCTACTGCAACCGTGACCAAAATTCATAGTCTGATTACGAGAGACAAACTGCTCTGGGCGCTGCATAGCTTCAAACCATACAAGTCTGCTGGTCCGGACGGTATTATACCTGCCGAGCTACAGAGATCCTCAGATATTATTCTACCAGTGTTGGAAAATATTATGAGGAGCTGTGTAGAACTTATCCACATTCCACTGTTATGGAGAGAAGTCAATGTAGTATTCATTCCCAAAGCTGGAAAATGTTCTCATGTGGTCCCAAAGGACCTCAGACCTATAAGTCTATCATCATTCCTTCTGAAAACTTTAGAACGACTGATTGATATCCATATTCGAGCTAAAGTTGATCCAAGACTTCTGTCTGCGGCTCAACATGCCTACTGTAAAGGGAAGTCGGTGGAAACGGCTTTGCACTCTCTGACTAGCCACATCGAACGATCCCTACGATATAAGGAGTACACAATGGTTGCTTTCCTAGACATAGAGGGCGCCTTTAACAACGTCAACACATCCGCAATCACGACTGCGCTGTCAACTCTGCAGGTAGACGGCTCACTTGGGGAGCTGATTAATCTAATGCTAACAAGCAGGATAATCAACTCCAAACTGGGTGAGACTTCTGCTAAAAGATATGTCAGTAGGGGTACGCCGCAAGGCGGTGTCCTCTCCCCCCTTCTCTGGAACTTAGTGGTTAACGAACTACTGATATACCTGGAAGCGGGTGGTAGCAGAGTGATTGCCTATGCGGATGACGTTGCCATAGCCGTCTCAGGAAAACATTTAAATACCATTAAAGAACTCCTCCAAGTAAATCTTAACAGATTAACCTGCTGGGCAGATCGCTGTGGATTGGGAATAAACCCCCATAAAACTGATCTTGTCCTCTTTTCTAGGAAATATAAAATTCCAATCATAGACCCTCCTTCAATAAACGGTACCAGTTTAGCTTTCTCCGATACAGCAAAATATCTGGGTCTCATTTTTGACAGGAAACTAAACTGGAAACCTAACATTCAAGAAAGAGTCAATAAAGCTACAATAGCTTTATTCTCTTGCAAGAAAGCCATTGGGAACAAATGGGGCCTTCAACCTCGCATAACCCACTGGCTATACATCTCGGTCATAAGACCGATACTTACTTACGGGGTGGTTGTCTGGTGGACGGCCTTGGAAAATGCAGTCAACCGCATTAAATTAAGCAGAGTCCAAAGAACAGCATGTCTATGCACAAGCGGAGCTTTGCGGTCTACCCCCTCTGCGGCATTAGATATTCTGCTTCACTTGACACCCCTCGACATTTTTAGCAAGCAAGTAGCTGCGACTGCAGCTATTCGCCTTAAAGCGACTAAACAGTGGACAAATAATTCATTTGGCCACGCCAACATTCTTAATACATTAGGAATCCTCACAGAGAACACCGATTACACCATACCTGAACTTTGGTTTGACAAAAACTTCCATGTAAGCTTCCCCTCTAGATCATTCTGGGAGGAGGATGCTTTCATGGAGGACAAGTCAATCCATCTCTACACAGATGGATCTAAAACCGACAGCGGAGTTGGTGGCGGTGTTTTCTCAGATAAGCTTAATCTAAGCCTCTCTTTCCGCCTTCCAAATCACTGTAGCGTGTTCCAGGCGGAAATTTTGGCGATTAAAGAAGCTCTGTCCTGGCTGAAGAAAAACGTGATATCTGCAAAGGATATCCGCATATTTTCGGATAGTCAGGCCGCCATCAAGTCCCTGGACTCGGTCTCATTGTGTTCTAAAACTGCCCTTGAATGCCGATCATCTCTCATGGAGATGGCAGAGCAGTTCAACATTCACCTCTGTTGGGTGCCGGGCCACAGAGACATTCCAGGGAACTGCAGAGCCGATGAACTCGCCAAAATTGGAACCACTCTACCTATCCTACCGGACAAAGGTAGTATAGGTATACCAATCGCTACGTGCAAATTAACATTAAAGCTAGATGCCAATAAAAGAACGGACCTTAGATGGACTGCTGGACAAACATGTCTAGCAACCAAACAGATCTGGCCAAGGCTGGATCTGAGTCGATCTAAGTGTCTGATCCTTTTAGATAGGAAACATCTCAGCGCCATAATAGGTGTCATTACCGGACACTGCCTCATAGGCAAGCACGCAAGAAGGCTTGGCGCTTTTACTAACGATTTCTGTAGAAGCTGCATGGACGAGGAAGAGGAGGAGACAATCCCCCACTTACTCTGCACATGCCCAGCTCTCTCTCAGAGAAGGAAGCTTCACCTAGGAGCTTTCTTCTACAACGACCTAAACGATCTAGAAAAAATAGACGTTAACAGTCTCCTACGCTTTATTAAAAGCTCAAACTGGTTCCAGTAGTAAGAAGATCACAGATCCACGTGGCATCACAATGGGCCAATAGGCCTAAGTGGGTTGGTATTTCCAACAGCCACTCTTACCTAACCTAACCTAACCTAGACCCCGTGCCCGACTTTTGGAAAGTATTTTCCCTCGTTAACTAGAATTATGTCCAATGTTGCGAATGTCCGGAGTAAAACTCGTCATCTTGCATACGTCATTCTGCTGCCCCCTTTTTGGCCCAGGCCTTGAAATCTCTCCCAATTACTACCGGGTGTTTTAGTTTTTCATCTGTTAGAAGATTATGCAGTAACTTTTGATGTTGTTCCCAGGACAGGCTTGGCTCTGGCGAAGCCTTCCGCCGATTCGCTGGTTTTCTGAAAGACTTTGTTTCTACATGTCCATATTGCTGTCCATTTGTTGTCTTATCGCTTACCCAGATCGCTTAAGGATACAAATCCTGATACGAAGCTCACAGATTTGTGTATGGAAATATAACAGTAAATTCACAATTTTCTGCTGTCAAAATGAAAAATTCAACGTGAGCAGTTATCGACAACATTTTCATCCACCGAAAAAAGGAGAGCGATATCCAAACTAAGGACCAATAAAGCTGCAAGGGAATGATTTGCTAAGAAGTAATTTCATTTAATTTTGGTGGGGGCGAATGCCGCCATTTATTCGCCTTAATACAAGCTATAACTTAAAAATTAAACTTAAACTAAAACTTAAAACTAAGGTTGGTTGGAGTGGTGAAGGAGAACGGATTTGAGGTAGGAAGTGGTGCGGTGGAAGTCAAAGACTTCCGCTTATGTGAGAAGGTGATGGATTGGCATTTGGCGATGTTAAGTTCCAAAGAATTTTTGAGGCACCAGATCGAAAAACTATCAAGACCTTGTTGAAGGAGGAAAGAGTCATGGGGAGAGGAAATGGTTTTGAAAAATTTGGTTTGGTTTTGATGATCATATCGAGATCATTTATGGTTAATATAAAAAGAAGGGGACAGAGATGGCTGCCTTGTGGAACTCCAGAGGTGGCCAAAAATGGAGCGGAGTGGGCTGACCTAAAACGAACACTGTAAAAATGGTTTTCGAGGTAAGAGGATATCCATTTTAACAGTATGGGTTCAAAGCCGAGGGCAGACAATATAAAGATGATTAACCGATGAGAGATTTTATCGAAGGCTTTGCTAAAATCGGTTGCAACTACATCGACTTCATTGCCATTCTCTAGGGCAGAGAGGGCAAAGGATACGAATTCAACGAGATTTGTGGTGGTTGACCTACCCTTTAGGAAGCCATGTTGTCTAGGAGAAATAAGTGATTTACATTGGAAGCTTAGAGCTTCATACAAATTACTTTCGAAGAGATTGGGTATATGAGAGAGTTTAGCGATGGGACGATAGTTGGTTATTTCATTCTTTTATCCTTTCTTGTGGATCGGGGTTATGAAGGAGGATTTCCAAGCCTGAGGAAATTCTCCTTGTGAAAGGGATAGACGAAAGAGATTAGAAAGGGCAAGAGAAAGAGAGGAAGAATATTTTTTTAAGAAATATGGCAGGGAGGCCGTCTGGGCCGGATGTGAATTCGTCATTGAGTTGGTGTAATTTATATTCGATATAAGACGGGTCCAAAATGTGAGAGAGAAGTGGGCCATTGGAGAAGTTCAGTAGGTAACTAAAGTAAGACGGATCTGGTACAAAGGAGTCGTTGGTGAAGGATTGTTTAAAAAATGTGGCAAATAGGTTGGCAATGGTGAGTGGATCGGTTGATGACCTGTTGTTGAAAGAGAGGAAAGGAGGGTAACCATCGGACTTTCTTTTGTAGTTAACAAATTGGAAAAAAGGACTTAGGGTGGTTTATAAGGTTGACTTGCGCATTGTTAAGGTAGCGCTGGTAAAGGGAATCGTAAAGTTTGGTGAAATGAAGACAAGCACCAAGTTGGAATAGTCGGTAAAGGATCTGGTACGCAGGAAAACAGCCCATAACTTATTTCTCTGATTTCGTAAGGAACGAAGGTTGCAATTATACCAAGGATGACTAGTAGATTAAGTTTTAAGGCGGGAAAACGGAACGTAACGGGAAAAAGAATTAAATATTTCTTTATAAAAAATGGATAAGGCATCATTTATACTTAGGGTGTGAAAGTTAAAGAGGGATCTGCTGAGATATTCACTGATTTTGTGAAAGTTTGCTTTATGAAAGTCGTGGGGGGAGTGGATTGGAATGATGGTGGGGATGGTAGTTATCGATTGTTGAGAGAGATAGGGGACAAAGTGAGACTGAGAAGTTAATTGGATCTGTTGTGAAAATAAGGTCCAATTGCCTGCCCATATAATTGGATATACCACTGACTTGGCATAGACTTGAGTCTGTTAAGCGATCTAAGAAGAGACATTCCTTAGCTGAGTTGGCATTTGAAGCGATGAAAAACGATTGATCATCTGATGGAGTCCACTGTAGCTGAGGAAGATTAAAGAACAATTCCTGGTTCTTTATGTCGGGAATCAAATTGGTTTCGGTCAAGGCGTAAATATCAAAGGGGAGAGCATGCGATTGACGTAGGACAGCATTGGTTTTAGAGCGAAGACCTCTTACATTCTGGTAGTAAACTGTAAGAGGGATGTTGTGGGGTGGAGGTGTGAGGCAGGATGGTTTAAGCGCTAGCAAGGGAGGCACGTTATGGACGAAAAAAATTGTCGTGATCGGCTCGTCTTCGCTGTAGGTGTGAGACTTGTTTACAGTGAACATAGTTGCCGAATGCAGCAAGGTCATCTACTACTTTCTGAGGGGACATGTTAAAAATCTCGTGGTACATAAAGATTCCTGAGACTGATAGGGTCGGTAGGGAGGCCTTCCTTCTGGATGGAAACCATGACGTTGGTTTTGGTTTTCCCTTCGTAGCAGACCGAGTCCGATTTGTCATGTTAATAGGCAAGAAAGAGACGAATGTTTTCATATATCTTTCTTTCTCTGAGCCTAGAGAGAGCATATCGACTTTCTGTAGTGCCATTGGTTTGCTGTGTTAGTTTAACAGTGGGGGAGAAAGGGAATCAAGAATAGGAGCATTGGAGGAGGGAGATAGTGATAAATGATTGGATATGGAGTTGGGATGAGATGTGGGGTTTAGTGTATGGGAGTTAATGAAATTAGGGTTCTTAGCTCCAGTTTTGCGAATTGAGTTGCTAGCTGGGTTTGGTGGCGTAGAAGGTTGAGAAGGAATAATATGGGTGGTTGGGGTTAAGTTTAAAGAGACGCGTATACACTAACTTAGCTGTGTTATAGTCCGGTGTGAGTGTAAAAGATCGTTATCAGTGTGGTTTAAGACTTGGTAAGTCCACGTTACGGCATATGCACTATCTGTTTATTGATATGACAGCTTTTATAGCGACGAGCTATATGGAGCCATGTCATTGAATGATAACGGAGAAAGGTTTCAGCCTCGTAAAACTCAGTAATGGCACCACCGAGACCAAAATAGGATTTCGACAAAGTGGAGCGCTGTCATTTTACTTTTTCAACACCATATTTGAAAAAGCTAGTACCAGAGACGTAACATTTAAAAAGGCAGTGGAACTGCTAGATTACTCTGACGACTGAAGAAGAAGCGACAAAAAAGGACACCCGATCCCAATGACTGTCCACCTGTGCTCATGTGCTAAAAAATCGAAGAATCAAGAAGTCCCTGAGGGCCATAAAACTACCAAAATGTAGATGTAATGACTAAAATAGCTCTTCTGATCTCAGTTGTTAATTACGAGACCAGAATACTTGGGTCAATGAAGTGTTCGGTACTCGTGAGTTGATCAGATAGCGAATATTTACACAAAAAACTAAAAAAGAAACTGCTAATAGCCCGGTAAAAGGTACAAAGTCAAAAGTCGTTTCTGTGGAACGCATGGATTAGGAGAAGTGTCCAGTTCGAATATATGTGTATCGTTGGACAGACGACAATTGTCAGGCTTCAAATTACTAAACAAAGCTCCACACAAATAGAAAAATGGAAGAGAAGATAATATATAGCAGTTATTTATGATTTTTATAGGATTTCACAGCCGCAGATGTAACTCACAGCAATCGATATTAAACCGTCAGCTTTATAGTACAACAACTTTTTGCCTTAGTTACCTCAGCACAGCGTGGTGAGCTCAGCACTCAACAGCTTCGGTAGAACACATATTCATAAGAAAATTCTTCGAGTGACCCAAACTTCCACGTACTCGTACATCGACGGACAGTGGAAAGGAGGATATACCGAGAAATGTCATGGGTGCTGTATAAACATTGTTCAATGAGGTAAATTTCGGCAACCAAAAATAATATTGTATGTATGTTATTCGTAGTTGGGAAAATAACCACAATTGGCAAGGAGTCCAGCAAGTTGCCTCATACGAGTATTTACCTCTTCGATCTACAAGAGATACAAGTATTAGCCAGTTGAACATCCATTATGACAAATCAACAAAACAATGTTTTGAGGAATAAAAGCAAACCAAATTGGGAGATCTGAAATCATCATTGGAGTGTTCAGAGTGCCTACGAAGGTCGCCACTGAATAATTTGCCAACATAACACATGTACTCGTATATATGTATGTGACTTCACCGCAATACCAAACAAAGGTTTATTTGTTCGAAAATCCACTCAATAAATTAAGGATGCAATGAAAATAAAAGTCAGCCTCTAATGCATGTGTAAAGCATGTCAATACGATTGTGTATACGAACGAGCACACACGTACGAATATAAACGGATCAATTGCTAAAGATAAACACAATGGAGACGATAAACAAAAGTTTTTAACGAACCTTCCACGAAGTGAGTAAGGCAAGGCAAATCCAACTCACTACCTGCAAACTAACAAAATTTCATTAAAACTTTGTCCGGCCTCTAATGGAAGCACTTCACTAGAATTCCCAATGGGAATTCTGAAGTCATCCACCACTACATTGGATTCCAGTTAAATAATTTACCTTTCAGCTTGGAGGTTACATACACTCGTATGTATAGGAATACGTTCAGCCTGGTCATGTTGATTTCAAAGTCTCATATTCTAACTACTACACAGTGATCAAAGTGTAACTAACTAAACTAAACAAAATCCTTCAAGTTTTTCTAATTTTTTTTTCATTTTTAAAGTATCTTTAACGATTAACATGTGTAAGGATAGGTTCAGGAAATGGAAACACTTTCCTCTGTGTTCATAGGACCATTAGATGGTTTTTGTGGCTGTCAGACCAATTTAGCTTTCAAAGTAACTTTTTGGGCTTCTAACCCTAAACAGGTTATGTGTTTAGTTAAACCAAGCAAGTTTCAGTTTTTTTTTAATTTTCTTTACAAGCAATAGGCATTGTGAACTGTAGCAACTTTTATACCGGAAACTAGGAATTCTTCAAGTTTCCTTATGAATTTGGAAAGGCCACTTGAGGATGGTATGCCTGCCAAAGTGGCAGAGTCGCAAAGTCACACAGTATGTATTCTGTGATTTCTCTATACTGAGTCAACACTAAGTTTCGGGGAAGGTTCATTTTGTTTAGGTAATATAGGGTTTTCCAATAGGGACTTGACAACTTTGAATTTAATTTGTGAACGCACTCTTTCACTAATCATCAAACTGTCACTGTCAGTTTATTCAGTAAACTCAACATTTTCATCTTGGTAAAGTACACGAACGAGCAACGTCTGCAAATTATAAAAATTTTCTTCCGAAATTCGTTGTCGGTGACTGCAACTTTAAGAGCGTTAACTCCAATTTTCGGTCGTAATTCTCGCCATAGTAGACAAGCAAGAACAAGTTTAGTGCAAAAATTTGAGTCTACATATTCGTTGTGTGATGTTGCCGTGTCAGTGAGACAACGGGTTGGTCGAAAATATCGCTGCCGTTCAGGCATCCGTAGCAAATGATCCAAATCAGTCAATTGCACGGCGTTCTCAAGAATTGGGCATCGCTCAGACCACATTATGGCGTATTTTGCGTATTACAAGATCAAGCTGACTCAAGAATTGAAGCCGATGGACAATTTGAAGCGACGTACGTTCTCCGATTGGGTTCTGGAGAAGATGCGTCAAGATGATGAATTGCATCGCAAAATCATCTTCAGTGACGAAGCTCATTTTTGGCTCAATGGGTTCGTCAATAAGCAAAATATGCATTATTGGTCGGGTGAAAATTCACATGTACCACATGTCATGAACCACCACTTCATTCACAAAAAATATAAAATGTTTGGTGCGGTTTGCATGCCGGCGGCGTTATTGGGCCATATTTTTTCGTCGACGATAACGATCGTCACGTTACTGTGAATGGTTAGCGTTATCGCGCCATGATCTCCGATTATTTTTGACCCGAATTGGACTTGGACAACATGTGGTTTCAACAGGATGATGCTACAAGCCACACAGCACACGCTACAATCGATTTATTGAAGAGTAAGTATGATGAGCGTGTTATCTCAAGACATGGGCCAGTCGATTGGCCGCCTCGTTCGCCCGATTTAACGCCGCTTGACTAATTTCTGTGGGGCTACCTTAAGTCATTGATTTATTCCAATACGCCGACGACGTTGGAAGAGCTCAGAGCCAACATTGAACGCGAAATAGCGGCCGTTTCGGCCGAAATGTGTGGTCGAGTCGTTGAAAATTGGGTCCAACGAATCGACCGCTGCAAACGTGCCCGCGGTAGCCATATGAACGAAGTCGAGTAATTTAAGCCGATAATAAAGTTTTTGAAATATCTCAAATGGTTTGCGTTTTATTTTAAAAAAAAGTTGTCAAGTCCTTATTGGAAAATCCGATATCTACAGTGTCCAGATTGAAAGATGAAAATCCTTCATATTATTCCTGTTGTTGCTAGGTGTTCAGGTCAAAGTGTAATTGAACAGAGCTGTAAAAATTATTGTAGTACTCGTATATCTAGTTGCAAAATTTAGATGTCGCTGCAATTGCATATCTTCGACTTATTCGGAAACCACTCATCCATACTATTTTTTTAATATTTCCGGCCTTCTTGTTACCGACCTCAACGAGGTAAGATGTTTTTCAACCAATAAAGTACTTTGCAAGATATCAACCCGATTTTTCATTTTTTTTTTCTGGTTCAACACCACTACAACAACGAGCAACCAGCGGGGGATACTTCAAACCCCAACACTGAGGATGTTTTTGAAGATTTTTTTGTAAGAGATATACCCATTTAGCCTTTCCTATTTCTTCAACATTTCTTTTTCCATCTGCTTAGTATGTAGTTGGGAACTGGGTCTTCTTTTTACCGTACGTTATTCCTGATGTTCTTCCCATCTCTTCTGCAAGTAGAGCTCACGGGCGGCTCTCTTTAGTCGTTGTAGGTTTCTTGTTTAGCTACATGTGCTTGCAGGCATTCTTCATCAAACCTGGGATTTCTTGCGGACGATCGAGTGAAACCCAGCACATCAGTTGCTGGCTGCATGTTGATACTGGCATAGGAGTTGTTGAGAGATTTCGGGATACGAGCTCACGGAAGATTCTGTCGGTCTCTTGCAATTGCAGCTTTTATTATTCTACGTTATATCTTCTCACAGTAATTCTTCTTTGTTGTGGCGCATGAGAAACCCGCATTCGCACCTAGGCTGCAATAAGGTAGTGATCCGAGTTAATATTTACTGCTCGGAACGTTCGTACGTCCAGAATACTGGATATAGACTTATGTCTATCGCAATGTGATCAATTCGATTTAGCGTTTCATGATCCAGAGGTCGCCATATCCCGTTGTGTACATTGAGATGAGGAAACCGTGTGCTTGTTATGGTGATATTTCGTCCCACCGCAAGTCAATAAGTATAAGTCAGTTGCCAGATGTGGTGTCGTGTAGGCTATGCTTACCAACTATCCTACAAAATATGTCCTCCTTTCCTATCCTGGAGTTAAAATCGCTTAGTAAGATTTTAAGGTCATAATTCGGACATTGATCATTTGACTTGTCGAAGAGATCGGAGGAACTTTCATGGCATGGCCGCATATTAGGCCTATGTTAGCGAATTTAGTCTTGAATCGGATTACCATAAGAAATTCTCTCACGTGTCGGAAACTCAAGACTTCTTGCTTAAGTCTTCCGCATATTGCAAATCCGCATCCGAATAAACGCTGTTTCTTTTCCCTATAGCAATTACCATAGCTCACATATGAGTATATCACGGTTTTTCATCCTCTTTATGTCCGGCCCATCCCATCGCACTTCCTGAATGGTCGTGATATCTGCGTTAAATCAATCAAGGGCCTCTGGTGATTATTTGGCTGCACATGGCCTGTTAAGGATCCGAACATTCCACATAGTCGTTGCCCTTTAAACGTTCGCAAGGTCGTCAACAGTGAGTCCATTTTTATGCAACTATGCCATTAGTTGGTCTGCCACATCTTTTTAATCTCTTCCGTATAGGGTTGTGAGTCCTATGACAGCGTAAACCAGTATATGCATTTGCAATTCTAGCCTGTGAGTAAGAGTTTACTCATGCAGTTACCGGAAAGAACTTCGCTAGGAACTTGATTGTTGCGCTGCTGGCCCAATTCAAGTTATACTCAGCAGTTTTCCGATCCATCGTCGCAGGTCCGCCGAACAACCAGGTTACTTATATTTTTTTGTTAAGGAAAAGCTATCAGTACTATTTGGGTTTCAGGCAAGTTAGCAGAGCCCCTACCTCGACTAATCATTCCTGAATACAAAGAAAGCCGATTTCGTATTTTCGCAGCAACAAAAGATCTAGTCTCATTGATCAGAGTCATAAGACAGCACAAAGAAACTTCAGTACGTGTTTTTAAAAGGAAAAATGTTTTGAGAATACAGTCATTGATTCAGGGGAAGAACTTTCATCACTGCGTCTAGACCATACCAAACCGTAGTGGGTAGACTTTTTCAACCAGTCCACCGACGTTTAGGATATAATTGGTATTGTCATAGCCATGTAAATCCCAAGGACCATGTTCGTTGCAAGCACCATGACTTGGCGTGAACTCGTCTACACTGCCAGAAAGCCGACATCTCCTGGAGGTTTTCAACGCGAAATGTTTAGAATGAAATCTGTTAATCAGGATGACATCCAAGTATGTACTTAGCTTCGGATTTGTATGTCCTTAAGCAGTAGATAAGTCAGACCACAGAAGAACCTCAATTTTGAGAAGATTAACTAAAAGCCCATTGCTAATACACCAATCGTCGCCTAATGTTCCTGCGACTTAGAGCAGACAGTCGCTAGGCTTGACCCAGAATAGGTGGATCATCCAATGAGGGTAGGGAAACCATTGAGTTAAGCTGTGCGTTTTCCAATATGTGCCAGGGCAGTGAAGTCGGGCAATCTCTGTTTACCATCACATATCGGCTTGGAATCCTATTCAATTGCTTTTACCCACAAAATCAGTAATTCGTCTATGCCATGTTGTCTGGCCGACTTATAAATGCCGTCGAAAGTTGCGTTTTCGAAAGCAACCTCAATGCCGATGAAAATGTCCTGCACCTACTCCTTCTTGCCGTGCGAGCGTTCAGTTCGGCCCGTTAGTACCCTCGTTGCATACTGGTCACGTGAAGCGTTCGACATGAATGAATTCAAACCACCAGAATACAGATAGATGCAGGTCTAGGTGAAGAACATGATGGTTCTTCTGGTACAAATTGAGGAAAGGAAAGAGTATTGTACCCGTAAAAATGTTCAAATAAAAATAAAAGAAGAGATGCCCTACACTTCAAAGGGTGATTTGGGGTCCAAATAAAGACCCTTCTGGTTGTTTTAGTTCCATTAAAATGGAAGCAAAATCCTTCATAAAAATGCATTTGCAATTTTCTGCATTATCCTTTCAATAGCTTAATATTTCATTTAAAGAAATTCCAGTGCATTGGTAATTTCATTGCAACAACAAGGCAACGAAAACTTCATCGTTATTATCCAGCACTATAATCCTTGAGCAATTAAAATTCGCTTATCTTCAACGGAGTTTAATCCTGATTAATCCACAACTGACTGGCGCACAAAAAGAAAAGACACTGAGGCAAAGTCACGTTCAACTTTTAATTAATGTCTAGATGCCACGTTGTTCAATTTTTTTCTCTTATTAGGTCAACAGGGAAAGAAAAGTTGTCTCCGACTCCTTAACTAATTTTAAGTGAACCACGATTTCTTCAGACGATTTCCTTCAAGTAATTGCTTCATACTTCAGATTTTTTTAAAATTGAAAAGAGCAGTAGGAATGGACTTTAAAGTAAAATCCAATCTCATCCTTTCTTTCGATTTGAATTTGCGATCCTAATCGATGTTCAACAACCCTTTTCAGTTGGAATTTCCCATCCTTATACGTACGAGTATATCTGTCATCAAGGATGAACTATTTGCAATTCAACAATCTAACCTCGTCCAAAACTCAAAAGTAACTACTGACCCAACTTTGATCCTTCAGGACAATACTCCTGGATATGAACAATGAGCATTCTATTCAAATTTCCTATTTTCCATTTCCAGTAATTCTCTGGCTTCTTAGATAAGAGAGAATAGATAGCTGCGAAAAGCACATGCGCCTTACTGGAAATTTGAGAGAATTCCCTTGGTCCTGGAACGCTCAGGTCTTCGGTGGAAGGTAACATCTCTACTTTCGGAGTAAACCATTAGCATCATAAGTTTCACTGGTGGCTGGTGTGAGAGGTTTAATACAAAAGGTGTTTATTGGATTATTAGGCTCTGGTGGAATGAAAACGGAAGTGACCTTCATTTAAGTGCAAAACGCTTGTTGTAGAATCGAGATAATATGACGATATAATGGACAGTTAACTTAAAAGACGGCTTAGCTTTATTGTGGGCATTTCGAAGAGATTGCCTAAGGGAGAATACGATTTTAATAAGAATATTTTAAATTTGAAAGTATAAGATGTTGTTCTTATAGGGAAGCGTTTTCCACCTTCACCCTGTCTGTCTTTTAAGTACATCAGCCCCTAGGTATTTGTGCCTTCCTATAGCGGTCGTGTATGGATTGATTTGATTTCTTAAGAAGTTTTAACCCATCAACTACTCGTACCTCGGAAAGTTTTAATGTGTGGAGGCTATTATATACCAGTCTTCACTAGTTTTCACTATTCCGTCGATTTCAAACAAATGAAGCTTCACCTTGCAGTGCTCTGACAAGGATGAGATTTATGGTAATTGGATGAGTCATTATAGCCGGTCAATTTCAAAGCGGCGCGCAGATTGTGCCATTTAATCGATTACTTGAGTAGAGATTTAGTGAGAATGCGACTTTTATTCATACTTGACGGCTGGATATTTAAGGATTTAATCCTTAAGTCGAGAACCTCACCGTTACACCTCATTCACCGAAGGTCACTTCTAGACTAATGCCAGCGCTGGATAATCAGAAGATAATCGGCTGGCCTAAATTCGCTCTCGTTACAGGTACGACGAGAGGCTGCATTGCCTATATCCATCACCTCCAATCATGAAAGCAGCAAGTGATACACGGCACTACTCGAAGACACAGATGTTGTAATCAAAGGAAATCGACAGAGATGTAATTGGTGTCCCATTAAGACCGCCTATTTTGAAATTTGAAAAGTTCGGATGTTTTTATTTTAATAAAGAATGTAGGCATGGAGGCTATGTATGGAACACAATGGCCGCCTCGTGACTGATGGTAGACGTTGGCCCTTTTGACGAAATTCTCGATGACGTTCTTAATAGAACATCCTTTACCAAATCTTGGCCTACCGCCTCCATGAACAATACAAATTTGCGAAGCCGGACTTGTACTTTGCTAAAGTTTGTCATTATCCCGAAATCCGATCAAAAGGCCTTATCATTTTGTCATAGAAACCTCGGAAATGCTGGAGTTCAACCTGCATTAAGGAACCTGATGTATGTGTGCTCCGCAACAGGAACATTAATATAATACTAGGTACGAAAGTATTGAGGGCCACCACCTCAAGGGGTACCTCTCAAGGAGGAGTGATGTCACCTCTTCTGTTGAAGATACTTCTAAACCTAAAAATGGAAGAAATAAAAGCATGATGTAGGTCTTATGGCCACTGGCAGCTTCCTAACCACAATCAGTGGAATTCTAAACTATGCCCTTAGAATCCTTTGAGAATGGGCCCGCAATCCGCAACCTGCAAAAAACAGAGTGTGTCCTATTCACTCAGGATAATGCCACAATTTGACCTTCCTTCCATAGAACACCCTCCGAATATCTAACAGTCCTAAGTACCTAGGTATCCTGCTAGATAGTAAACTGAGTTGCACACTCAATGTCGACGAACGTGTAAAGAAAGCAACGGTCGCTCTCTTGGAGCTGTACTATATATTTGGAAGAAAATGGGGACACAACTCAAAGATTATCCTATAAATGTACGCAGCTATCGTCAGACCCATCTTAACCCACGGTAGCTTAGTATGGTCCACAAATGAAACTAGCGACCTCAGGTTAATGACAAAAGTACAGAGGATTACATATACAGGCACTACGGCGGGACTAGACAATATACTTGGCTTTTTCCGCCTAGATTTTTACATACAAGAATCTAAGTATCCACAGCGAAATGCGCTTTAATATTGAGTCAGCTTATGGGTGGAAACGAAACCCGAAAGGCCATGCCGCAATCCTTACAAGTGAAATGGATTTATGCTCCAGTCCATTCGCCTGCATTTTCGCAAGCAGAGAGGAATGGGACAGGAACCAAATGGTACCAGACTTGAGATCCATTTTCACGGATGGATCAAAGATAGAGACAGAAACCGGCCCTGGTATCTTCCCCGATAAATTACGATTCCCACTCCGCCTGCCGGATTACAGCGTTGAGATATTGGCTGTAACAGAAGCAGCCAAACTTGCGGCAATAGAGGCAATATCCCACGGGGATACTACTATATTTATTGTGACAGTCAGGCTGCCATCAAGGTCATAGCGGCGTTCCATTTTAAATCGAGGCTTGTGAAGCAGAACAAGTAAGATTCTTTTGAAAAGCAGAGCTGAACTATCTACGCTTTTTGGATTGCTCATAGGCCATAATCTTCTGCGGGTACTCGCTATACACCTGCGGCTTACTGACGAAGACCTCTGCAGAGGCTGTGGGGACATAGGCTTATAGGAGGATAACCTGCGCTTTTTGTGCCACCGTCCCAGCCTTAGTAATTTGAGTCAACGAACTTTAGAAAGTTATTACTTCCACGATTTCTCACATAACTATCTGCTGACTCACTTACATATATCTCTTTTCAGATTCGCGGATGCAACAAGATGGCTTAGATCCGCTTAGGGACCAAACAACACTTTCCGCTAGGCGGAAAGCGGAAACCAGAACTAGGAACTGCAATAAAAATGCCGTTCATTGCATCAGATCTCAAGTTTATAAGACCAGAAACTTTGTTATAAGTCCAATGCGTGTTTCACCAAAGACCACTCCACTTCTTAAAGAGAAGAGTGCAAGACATGATATAAATATCAAGGGAACGGAAATTCATCATCACGTCTAAGGCAATGCCAGGCGTCATACGGAAAGTGTGCATGCAGTCAAGACAAACTGTCCTTTGGACTCCGGTAAAAGCACCTTGGTTTACCAAGATCGATATCGAGGACAAGAGCCATGTCTTGCCAAAGCTCCTTTACACTGCTAGAAAATCGCCAGAAAGAAAGTTGTTATCCATGATGACACCCAATTACTTCGCCCTGATGCCTTTTAGCAGTAAATGAGCCAGATCAGTCAGTTCCTCTTTTTCGTGAAGGGAACCCTTTTTGAGATGATTGCCTGAAAGACCATTTGCAGTGGAACAATATTTAAAATAGATAAAGCGTTCTACGGTGTTTTCGTCACCCCCACAGCAATTATCGCAGCAGATGGTGTGGTGCGGCTTAATGTTTAGTACATCAAGGAGGTAAGCAAAAACCCAGAACCTCATTAAGACAGTATGCAATCTGTCGCTGGAAACCCTGATTGAGGATAAAGGCCGTTTTAATTGCATTCAGGTCATGAAAAGATCCTGCTCTAGACCTTAGCTATTTACTTACTTAGAAGGGTCTATAGTCAGGTTCGGACAAGGGTCTCAACCAACCTCTCTACTCAGCATAGTCTTTTGCCAACTACCTCTAGTTGCACAGTCCAAGACGATTGAGGTCTTCTTTACCTTTTGAGCGCCACCTAACCTGGGATCTTTCCCTAGTCGTTGTCCCTCTAAGTAGGATCGTTAATATTCATCGGCTCTACATTTCAGGCGACTAATGGGCCTGTCTCTGGCCAAATCGTTGTCGCTGCACAGTTCGTAGAACTCGCACATGGGACCGAAAATCTTATGAGAATCTTGTGTTTGAAACGACAAACAGCGATTGACAATTGTAAGTCTTCGCTTGAAGTGGTCATTCATCCAGCCGACGGAGACAAACCCTTACCTACCTCAAAGTTACAGCTGCTATTGTGACTTCTCCAATTTGTTGACAACAAATACTTGGTCTGTCATAGTTAAGCCCATTTTTTCCGATTCTGTTTTAATAATTACAAGCCATGCGTTCTGCAAGTGATATCGTCAACGTATCCAAAGAGTTGTACACACTTTTGTTAAGTTACGTCGATAGCGTTGGCTTGTGGGTTTTGCTCAATTTTCTCAAGTAAATCTGGTAAAGAAGTCACAAAGCTTCTTTTGACATTAAAGTTCTCGAGTAGATTGCATTCCTATTTCCTACTTTGCAAAGTAGGCCTAATGATATGGGCCAACCAGATCATTGACAAATTGTCTAATAACTCCGCAGACAAGCTCAAATGCGCGATATTGAGGATACTGATCTGACCTATAGTTGACGCAGTTTGAAGCATCTTTTCTGTAGGTCGGGCACACGATGCTTTGGATCCATTCATAAAGCATACTTTTTGTTCTCTACCAAGACATCTCACGCTGCCATAAATAGCTCGGGAGATAGGCTCTCCAGTTCGGCTGCCTTGTTGCACTTAAGTGTTGACGTTGCGACCTTAATTTCATTTCAGTCAGGTTGGCGGAAATCTTGGTATCCTTCGCCCTGGTCTTAACAGTTAGTTTTGTCTGACAACAATATGTAGGTGGTCGCCGCCCCTTAACCTATCTGCAGAATTGGTCTTTCCATATAATCAGCACCGACTTGGAGTGCACTATTACATTTCCTTACTCATCTCTACAGGTTTCTTTAGGAATCTTGTGACAGATCCTTTTTTCTGTCTACGTAAGAATTGTGAATCTTGTACCTGAAGTGGATTATCACAAGTCGCTCTCGTTCTTTTGTGCAGTGCAGCTTCATAGACGACTTGTTTCGCTTATCAGTAAGACCGAGCACACCAGTTGTGGCATTTCTGACAGCTTCTTAGTATCATTGCCAGTGATTTGCAGCACTTAATGCATGTTGAAAGGCGAGAGGATGAAAAATACACAATCGACAAAGGTTCTATCGATTCGTTGCGATTGCAGCCGTTCAACTTTACATCTACACTAAGCATACCTCTGCTGTTGTGTTGTCTAAGATATCCGTAGCCGTAGACTTGCTTTGACTACAACTGAATACTTATCGGATCTATATTTAATGCTCGGAATATACGGACATCTATAAGTCTAGAAGATTGCTCTGCGTTCTCAATTTAATTGACAATTTTAATAGCGCGTTATCGCCAAGTTCTTTCGTGAACGTTGAGGTCCAGAAACCGTGTACAAGCTAAGGTATATTCCGCCTCGCAGAAGTCATACTCACAAAGTATGTAAGTGATCTCTAAGCGATCCGACAAGAATCAGTGAATTCAGGACCTTGCTGTCGCTACAGACGCTGAAATTTTCACATCAGTTTCTCCCTATTAAATTTACCGTCATTAGGAAGAACGACGCATGCTTACTCATTGAAGAGCGAATTCAAAATTTATCGTCCTCGACGAACGCCTCAGCTAAACATCCTTAACTGGTTTGTGAATGTATGACTGCATGTCTTTCCTACATCTGACCTTGGCTAAGACCACTATTTCAACTGATGGATAGCGGGTTGTGAGTGTGAGCTCTGTTGGTGAACTGTTTCTTATTGTTGTAAGGGCATAATACTCGTATATACCTGGAACAATGACTCAGGAAAAAGTAATCACTTTTCTGCGCACGTCCACGTCTGCAAATACAGGCTAGCTATTGTGACACTTAGTGAAACACATGTAGATCCCCGCCCACACCCCTCATTATTCTTTTCTCACCGCGGTCAATCTCATATGGCTAGAATTTCATTTCCGTAAGCAAATTATCCGCTATTGCTTTATTTACAGAAGCCCCCAAATGGACACCAATTCGACTTTTAACGAGTTTGATGAGCGATTTCAATATACACAATTCTGAGTGGCTTCAATATTAGGGACAAAAAACACCCGAAGGACAGAATGTTCAGATCTTCGCTGCAGAAAACAACTTTGCAATTTTTGGTCGTTCGTCAAAAATATTAAAAATTCTACCTCATCCTCTATCCCAACTCTCATTTATAATGACATCCCAGCTGTCATGTCTTTGGAAAATGTCAATCTGCTGCTCCACTTTTTGCGGCCAGCTCAACACTTCCAAATTGTGCCTTGTCTCCGTATACACTTGAGTGCGTCGAATCTTCAATGGAACGAATCTACTATCGCACTCGAGTACTTAAAGATCTATAAAAAGAAAAACAAATCGACTGTCCCAGATGGTATATCTCCCTTTCTTTTGAAGAGGTGTTCTTCAATGCTGGCAAAAGCTTTTTTATCAACCCTACTCTTTAGAACCAAGCAGATGCAAAACAGAATTTGTCCAGTCCATCCCTAAAAACGGTCATGGAAATGGCGATAAACCGTAAGCTCATGAAATATCTCGAAACACGAAATCTTCTCAATGACCGGCAATAGGGTTTCCGTAGCAACAGGTTCCCCAACAGGTGATTTCATGGCAAAAAAAAGAAAATTTGAACCATTACCTATCGGAACGTTCAATTCAAGTTGTGTTGGATGGTTTCAAGTTCGATATTCACAAAATAAATGCAGGGCTCTGTTCTGTCTCCGACACACTTTTTGTTTTTATTAATGATCTCTTGTCTGCTACTTCTAATCCAACATATTCCTTTGGCAGTACTCTCTCCATTTCACATTCGTTTCCGATCTCACGTCCCTACACTTCGACTGTAGAACGGGAGCGGCAGCGTATGTTAAATGTTAAGCCCATAACCAAACCGAGAACTGTCAACAGAGTGGAATTTAATGTCTAAACCACAATAATGTCTGCTGCCGTTAAAAAAAAAATTAAACACCCAGCCATTATACATGAATGGCACTTGAATCGTCGAAACCGAAAAACTGTCCATTCTCGGTATGTGCGTCAATGACAACTCACTTCGTAATGACCACATATTCAACGTCGCTTTCTCAAACTCAAGAAATATTTCAGCCCTCTGATCTGGCTCCAATATGTAAGGCCATCATCCGCCCAAAATTGGAGTATAATGCCCACATCTGGTCAGGTGCCCCTAAGACCTCCTTGCACTTGTTGGATAGGATCCAAAACCGTGCAATAAAACTCAAAGGTTAGACCAATATCACACACTGAATTGACGCACTTGACTTGAGTACCGGCGTATTATCACCTGTCTCACATTGTTCTATCACTATTTCCACCACCAGTGCTCCACAGTTCAAACTCTTAACCGTAACACCTGTGCCGCTATAAATGCTCAGCAGTACACTCTCTAGTCTACTTTCGGACATACTCGTACTCAGAAATATCGTACAACTCACTTATGGAATGCTATGCCGAGCTCTCTATCTCCTAGTCATTGTAACATTCAGACGTTTAAAATCAATATACACCGGTTCATCTCTTTCTGTGTGCAAACATTTTATGGGTACTAATAACTCCTTGTAAGCGCGCTATTTACAAAAGCACAGTGAAAATAAGTAGACTACATATTTTCCTGCCAGCCGGGACTAGGACAGACGCATAATGTCATCGAATTCTATCAACGAATTTTCAATCAAAGAGTGGCCTTAAGACGACAGCACTGTTCAGATTTGATCGCCAAATCAAACAATACTGTGAAGTCTAGCCCGAGTGCTAAGGGTGAGTCCAGAAAAATAAAACAAATTCTTCTGCCTGCACCACAGTCGCAAATACCATGGATCGATTTCCGCTGTTACGTGCATATTCTCAATCAATTTATGAAATCGGAATCAGTTCGATCAATTTCGGCCATATCGTAAGCAACTAAGATCATCTCTACCAATTTCCGGAAAAGATGCAGCTTTGACTATCAATAATTATCATTTTGCTTCCAGTTTACTAGATCTGACGACCCAGAGTTCAGTCTCTTTTCCTCCTCAAATGAAGAAACTGGGCTTCTAAGACACTTTGATTTTAAACCCTTAGATGCATTAAGACAGCGTTAGTGTCTTTACTATCCACCAACGGAGTAACAAGCTCCCTTTTGAATAATTTCTTTCATTTTTCGAATTAAGTTTGAATACGAGAAGCCCGGAATATCGTGAAACAAGAAAGGGAACCTGGATACCAAGGTATAATTTCGACAGTGTGATTGCAGTGGGGTATACTCGTAAGTAGCTCAAAGGACAGCATCAACGTCAAAGTTATTATTTCTCCAAATGCGACTTATCTACAATAGTCTTCACGAGTCTTATAAGACGTAGATTGTCCAGGACATGTTCAATGTAGGACGCAAACAGTATTTGCGGAATGTGCACTTAACAATGTTTGTCCATATTACAACGATTCTAGCGATCTTGATGCCAAGCTAGTGTACCTTCCTGATCGCTTTTCCGTTGACTCTATCGTAAGCCATGTAACTTCAAACCTAAGCCTTCATTAAGAACTGTCCCATCTCTAATCATCGCAAGCTCTCCAAACCGCCTTGGTATACAAGCGAATTAAAAAGACACAAAAGAGTAAGAAAAGAAGAGTAAGAATGGAAAAGAAACAATCTAGGGTTCATCTTTGGGAAGCGACAAAAAGTACCATCGAATAGGCTGGGTTAAGGAAAGTCTTATTCAAAGATCCAATAACCTGGGGATATCTCCAATAGAGTTTGGACAGAGAACAGCAGGGAATCACTATTGCTTCTTATGGAAACTCACTTCCGTGGCTGTAAAGATGTTGGTGGACAGTTATTAATAACATGGAGAATAGAATAACATGGGAGATCAAATCCTTCAACTGCTGCAAATCAGCGGGAACAGACGAGATAGTCCCGACCATGTTGCAACACCCTTTTCCGTACATCATAGCTTGCCTTAAAATTATCTTTATTGGCTGTCTAAAATTATCCTACGTCCCAAACAACTGGAAAGAAGTATTGTAAAAGTGGTTTTCATTCCCAAAGCAAGAAGACCTAACCACTCCTCTGCTAAAGATTACAAACCCACAAGAATCTCCTCGTTTCTGTTAAAAACACTGGAGAGAATCCTAGATCAACATGTTGTATAAGAAGAAAACCCAACACGCTTACCTTTGTTTGTACGTGCAAATCACGCCCCAAAAATCCTCCATTCCCTTTGGTCCTGTTGTTGTCTGTTTCACCCTCCCTGGTTTTACTTCTCGTCATGCTCTGAATGCCACGGTACATGTGGGATTTACTGGATTCTTTGTACTCAGTTCCCTCCCTCGGGGTACCGCTCCAGAGATGATCATATAGGTACCCCGGATAGAGCCAGGCGAATGGCCTGGAGACTCTAGCGGACGAACGGTCTGCCACTCCGTTGATGCCCGAAGATGTCCACACCCCAGCAATGGCCGAGACTTCTCCTCAACGGAGATCTGCCAATACGCCGACTTGATGTCCAACGAGGACAAGGCGGCACTGGATAGTAACGCTGTTTTATCGGTTCAGACGTCATCCTAATCTTATGCTCCACTAAGTATGTGCATCCTAATTCTTCTGACATGTTTTTGAAAACCCTATAACCCTATAACGCTATAACCCTACTTAATTCCCTATCATCTAAATCTACTCTTTCCTCAATTGCCACCTCTGCCTGGTTCGAAAAATTCTACACGCCTGATCTCAGATCCGGGACAATTCCAGTCGGGCCCAAAAGTCGGCACCGAGTATCAAGACATGTGGAAGATTTGAAATTACAAGACATTCCAGTAGGATTGGCAAAGACAAACAACCTGCAACCTCTATACCTGCACCGTCTGCTAAAGAAACCTTACGAATGTTTGCCTTTCCTAACTCTAACCCTAAACTCTTTAATACATGCCATCCATCCCTACAGATGATCATACGAAAAGCCCCTGAATCCAGTAATCCTAATTCCATAAACTCTAACTCCTAAATAAGGGCGTACATCATCTTCCTGTGCCTCGAGTGTAAAATCTAAATAAACGATCTCTTCCGTCGTTCCTACCAGCCGGTTACCAGCGGGCAACCTTTCTAATTCTGTCGGCGCAGTCGCCCTGCCGATGCGAGAGTCCGATTACTTCCTTCCAAACTACACAACGCCTATTAGCGGGACAAGTATTCCGAGAGATGCCCCTTGCGGTTACAATTGTAGCATCTCATCCAGCTGCTTGGTTGAATGCTACCGCGGATAGTCGCGACTCGAGGCTCCACCACCCTTGGTTTCGCGACCGCCACATAGGCCAAGTCTGGTTCCAGGAGGATGGGAGTTCGTTGAGTTGGTGGTGGGACGAAAGAATCAACATTTGCTCGAACTGTTTCGAGCCTTCTACCCAACGCAATAACGTCCTTGATGGATTTCGGGTCCCTCAGGCCTAGTTGAGTTTGGTAGAATGGTGCCAGATTCCTCTGTACCACCCTCAACTTTCGACTCTCTGATAACAGCTCACGGTCTGCCAAACATGTTTTCCATGATGGCCAGTAAAATCAATAGAGGCGGCACTGCACGAGGGTGTAGCTGCCATAGAGAAGAATATGCAAAATGGATAACGCAAAACGGTCTACGGATAAATCCATCAAAAACTAGTGTTGCTCACATCACAAAGAAAGCAAGAAAAGTTTGATCATCGAAGAAACAACGGTGTTAGGTTAGAAGTTTCATCCTAGACATCAGTTGGAATCGTAACATCGAAGCATTAGAAGCATTCTACACATGCCAAAGAAACTTTGGTAAACGTTGGTGACTAAGACCACTGGCTATAGCTAGACCCATCCTTACCTATGGTGCGCTGGTTTGGTGGAGAGCCGCGGAAAAGACTAGGTCAACACCCTTCATTTAGACGAATTCCTTAGTTGTGCCGCTTCTAAAAGGTCTATCAAACTAACAGAATCCATCAAAACTGAAGAAGTGTAGTGACTACATCGTGCAAAACTTGGACTTTGATAGGAGTTTCTCCATATCATTTCCTAGCAGACATGACTGGTTATCTAACACTGCCAGCAACAATGGAAAATTTCACCTCTACACGGAAAGTTCCAAAATGGAGAAAGGTATTGGAACTGTAGTATTTTTCAGGCAGAAATATTTGCTATTCGTAAAGTTTCACATGCTGCACTACTTATGGAACTTGATCCCTCAGACATCCCCATATTTGTGGACAGTCAAGCAGCCGACAATAACTTTGACAAGTGAACCCACCAAATCAATAGAGGTACAAAAATGTCGTCAAACTCTAAGTAGAGTCTGCGAATCTCACCGAGTGGATATCTGCTGAGTACGTGGACACACAAAAGTGAATGGGAATGGGAGCATGAAACACATATTTAAACTTATAGCCATAAAACGATCCAATAATCCATGGATCTCCAGGAGTGACTGGGTCATCTCACGCTCTCTGTGGCCAAACTCAGACAGTGAGAGAACACGTTGCCTCCTCGGACTCAAAAAATAAAACATCAGTACCAGTAAAGGTGTCCTAACTGGCCACTGAATCATAGGCAGGATATCCAGCAGAATAGGAGCCTCTTCTCAGATTGCTGTAGAAGCTGTAGGAACGAAGAAGAAATACAGACTATCACACATTTGCTATGCCCTAACCTCCAAAAACGCCGTGCCAACACCTGGGGAACAGACTTTTTGGAGAACTTGAGGACGTTAGTAAACCGAAACTGAACTAGCACAACTCTTATTACGTAACCTAACCTTGGCATACTTTGCATCAATAGAAAACTGCATCCTTCAACTGGATGGCTCCCTTTCTCGAAAGTTCTGCGCTATTTCACAAGGAGAAAGCTTATGCCACTGATTCACCATCATCTACATTTTCGAGAGATGAGTCATTCCCGATCTAAGAAAAATATTCCAATTCTCGCGCTTACAATTTATTTCCTGAATCTCCAAACGAGCTCAATTACAATACATTACATTGCGAGTACAAAATGCAGACCAACTTAACGAGGACACTCCCCTACACCACCTTGTAGCGACCCTTGTTGAATACATGATGAGCGGAACTCAACTTCAGCAACTCCTCCTTGATTAACCTGGTAATCTCTCGTTTAGCTTTCTGCACAGACAACTCGCTACAGCTCTCGATTGCGAGGTAAAGCTTGCGTTCACCTTCAGGCGGATTCTTGCCAGTTGGTACATAGGTGCCTCTTACCGTCAGTCCAGCCTCTGAGTATTCTGAGATCTGGGCCAATGCTTCCTTGGAAGTTACCTTCCATCTGGCTTGTTGTGGGAAATCATTGATTTCCAACTCCTCTTCGTATTTTGTGAAAATAGATTGCTGCAACGGTGACAAACCCTCCTCGTCGTCCTTTGGTTGATAGTTCAACTTGTTGTTCAATTTAGCAGCCAATTGCTCGACGACAGTTCGTGCGGTGATCATTGGTTGAGACGGAGCGCCCTTCATTATCAGTTCAGTAGCTGCTTGTGGTGCTGGAGGTCTTATGTCACTCGTCAGGTTCTTGGCTGTGTTGATCTTAGAAGCTAGCTTCTTGGCGAGTTCGAATTTGTCTGAGTTGGCTGCAGCAATGCTTGCTGCTACAGTAGTGGTTCCAGTCGGCGCTGGTGGTGGGGGAGCGCCTGTTGGAACTACGGTTGGTACTGCTGGTGCTGGTGGGATAACTGGTGCAATTGATGTCTCCTTGATATTGCGCTTAGCCGCAAACAGTTGCTCTATTTGCTGGTCAATGTCTTGTTCAATGTCTTCTTCGTCGTCCGAGTCCGCTAATCCGAGAGCGGCTTTCTGCAATTTTTTACTCTCCTTGGCGGCGTTGGCTTCCTGCTCGTCAAACTTGAAACCTTTTCCACTGAAACCACCTCCGCTGTGGACCTTTTTACCTTCGGCTTCCTGCAATGTTTTGTATTCCTCCCACATTTTCTGAAGATCCTCGGGTACAGGCGTCTCGGAGAGCTCTAAGGCTCGGATAATGTCTCCGGCATATCGACATTGATCTGGTGTCAGAAACGTCCAAGCTTTACCTTTGTTTCCAGCTCTTCCTGTGCGACCGCACCTAAAAGGATCGAAAAATGTTTGAAAATATAGAAATTAAGAGGAACTTCGATTGACAAACCTGTGGACGTAGTCCTCGTAGTGATTGGGGCAGTCGTAGTTTACCACTAGAATCAAGTCCTTGACATCCAGGCCTCTGGCCGCAACCGAAGTGGCTATAAGGAGACGAACTTTTCCCGACTTAAAGTCGAGAATTGTAGAATCCCGGTCAAACTGGTCGATGCCACCGTGCAGGCTCATGCACGGATATGAAGCCTTCATGAGGTCCTTCAACAAGACGTCAGCATTCTCCTGCTTATCTACGAAGACAATGATGCTACCCTGTTCCTGGTAGACACCCAGAAGTTCCAGCAGCTTGAAGAACTTCGCATCGTCCTCCAGAATGGCAACATTCTGTTCGACATCCTTGCACACCACCGACCGTCCACCGACAATCACTTCAATCGGTTTTTTGAGGATTCTCCTGGCCAGGGCCTCCATTTGTCGGGGAAACGTTGCACTAAACATCACAGTCTGTCTGTCTGGACGTACATTGTCAATGATTCGCATCACCTGTGGCTCGAAACCCATGTCAAACATCCGATCGGCCTCGTCCAACACGATGTATGTGACCCGGCGAAGATTTGTTACTCTTCCCGAATTCGCAGCCAGCATGTCAATCATTCGTCCTGGGGTACACACAATGATCTCTGCTCCGCGCTTGAGTTCAGCGATTTGCTCTGATATACCCGTGCCTCCATAAACGCATACTGCTCGCAGATTCAGTGCCTTGGAGAATCTTCTGATGTCTTTGCCAATTTGCATGCACAGCTCCCGAGTGGGTGCCATGATTATCGAGATCGGACCGTCTCCGTCTTCCATTTGTGGCTGGTCAAGGATGTGCCGAAACATGGGCAAGATGAACGCCAGGGTCTTTCCACTGCCAGTCTTTGCAATACCGATGAGGTCACGCCCACTCATGATGGCCGGAATGGCCTGACACTGAATCGGGGTGGGCTTCTCGAAATTCAACTTCCTGAGCACGTCCATTTCCTTCTTACTCACTCCACATTGCGCCCACGTCTTGATCGGTTTCGGACAGCCCTTGCCCTTGACTTGTATACCCTCAAGCTCGACACGGTACTTCTCCACTTCGTGGGACTTCATTTTGGCTAGCTCCGGCACTTCCACGTAGAAATTCTTCCTAAATGCAGCGTAATTCACTTCTGCATGGTTGATCTTGGCCAACTCCTTCTTGTGCTTATTCGCAAGGTTTGCGGCTGTGTCCTTGATGTTCTCTAAGTCGTCATCGCTGGAATAATCCATGCTGTCCTGGTTTTGTTCGATAAGTTCACCTTTGTTCGGAATCGTAGAGGTCTTCTTGACGACGCCTGTCATAATCAGCACGCCCTTGCTGTCTGTCTTCGGGGGATTCACAATGTTGTTGATCTTTCGCACTTCGTTAGCAACCTCCTGCATGTAGGCATCCAGCGGATCAATGTCGTCTTCTTTCTCTACTTCTGGTTTGGGAGGTTCTTCTTCCTCCTTCGGCACTGGTTCTTCAGTAGTAGTAATTGGTGGTTTGACCTCTTTGTTTTCTTTTGAATCCTTGTCATCCTCGTCTTCGGATTCGTCCTCTAAACTCCACTTTTTGGCGTTTACTTGTGTCGGAATGATCAGCGTCTTCAACTCTTTCTTGTTTGCTTCGAGTTCCTTGAGCTTTCGCTCCGCACGCCAACATTCAATACGCTCACGACGCTTAATCATCTCCAATTCCAGCTGCCGTTGCTCTTCTTCCTTGTCAATTTCTTTCTCTGGACTCTCCTTCGGTTCTGGTTCAATTTTTACCTTCTCCAAGACTTTCTCCTTTATTGGCGACAAATTGGAACGTTCGGTTCGGTCCTTTTCCTTCTGACGTTCCCTGTCGCGTTGCCTGTCGCGCTCACGGTCACGGTCACGATCACGATCACGATCACGTTCACGATCTCGATCACGTTCTCTGTCGCGCTCCCTAAAGGACTCCTGGTAGTTGTTATTGCTGTTACGACTACAAACGTTTCAAATGACAAAGATTGACGAATCTTGTGGATTTCTGTGGAAAAAACTTACCCTCTGAAGCCATCGTCTCTGGGTCGGGAGGTAGAACGCCGGCGTCGCTTTTCATCACGCTTCCTAATGTCCCGGCCGCCGTAGACGCGCTTTCCGTCATCTCGCATCCGGTCATAGTCATCGTTGCGTTTGCGATCACGGTTTGGCGAACGTGACCGAGACCGACTGCGGGAATATCTCCTCCTTTCACGATCACGGTCACGGCTGGAAATATAGAAATGTAAAATTTATTTTCAATTTTTCGTTTTTTGCCTTTTTCGTGTTTACTAACGTTGAATACGACGACTTTGACATTTTTGCACGAAATGACAATTCACAAATGACAGGTGCATCAAGCTAACATGGGGTGTAGATGGAATGTGATAAATGGACGACTTCAGTGCAAACATGGTCCCTGCGTTGCCAGCTTGACGAAAATATTGTTCAGATGTTTTTATAAATCAGATTTGTGGAAATTTAGAAAAGAAGAGAACAAAAAAACCGCACCTAGTTTATCTTAAAAATTGTAAGACTACAAAACGTCAGACTCCTTTCTCGTTGAGAGCATAAGCCACACATTAAGAAACAAGCATACAGTGACGGATAAAATACTGAAACTGCGAGTAGTGTATTATAAAACAGGGAACTCATGTATATGGGTAGGTATGAGATGACAACGGCGGGAATGGTAGCAAAATTTCGTAAATTTTGTCGCAGTGCTGTGACAATTGCATTCTTTTTGCTTAGAACAACATTAAGTATTCGAGGTGCAGACGGCACGAAAAACAAAAAAGCAGACAATAACGTTAGCATTAGAATTAGTAAGCACAATAGAAAACTCTACTTGAGTCATATTTCAACGATTTATACGAGTATATGACTTGCCACTTTGTTCTGCACTTGATTGACTTATAGCACCTTAGCACACAGCAGGTGTTTGTTTCGCGAAACAGCTTTTGTCAGGTTATCAGAAATCATCGCTTCGGTTGCCGCTTATCAACATCTGATGCCCAATCAGCATCCAAAAAACGAGTATGCGTTTCATCATCTGGAAAGTGAACTTTTCAACTGATAGGGTACCCTCTAAATACCTGAAGATGCACTCCACAACAATCAAATGTTGTTTGCATGCCTCTCAAGTCAACTTTTGATCCAGTCCAGTTCTATTTAGCCCAAAATGTTTTATCAAACTTTGCATAAAACAGCATACACTGAACCCAACGGTTCGGTTCTTCACTTCGGCTACACTATTTTATTTACTTCTTACTTACTTAGATCTTCTACCGCGAGCATCGAACATGTCGAGTTGTAGAGGCTGAGCAGGGTCAATGAATCTCGAGAAGAAATTCTCCAGACGAGTCCTGAAACCAAAGGCTGCCCCCCCCCCTCCCCAACTCCCAAAGCACTCCATCATTCCCCTGGGCTGGATCAAGGTGTCATACGACCCGTGCTGAAGATCAACCTGGCTGAGGGCCCAGTATCTCCAAAAATAGCTCAGTCGCGATCGGAGTATCCGGATACCTGGCGACCTCCGGATTAGCTAGCCTTATCTGTATACAGCGGATCTCTGTACAGATGGACACCCCTCTCTCCGCTACTCGTGGGACCATTAATGGAAAATAACCCCAAAAAACAAAAACCGAGGCCGGTACTCCTTCAATGCCGGGCGGTGGAACGGTGACTACACCGACTACCGGCAAGGCTCCTACATTGCCGAGAGGAGGCAAAACTGTGGCAGGCCATGGTGCGCCATCCTCTAAAGGCAAACGGAACGAGCCAAAAAATAAGAATTCAGGAAGTGTTAGGACTGTGGCAAGCCATGGTCCTATCACTTCCTCCACCCCTAGCAGCAGCAAGTTTGTGGCAGGCCACGGACTTGTCGCTGCTACCAAAATTCCTTCAGGGAGTGTTAAGACTGTGGCAAGCCATGGTCCTATCACTTCCTCCGCCCCTAGCAGCAGCAAGTTTGTGGCAGGCCACGGACTTGTTGCTGCTACCAAAACTCCTCCCTCCAAAGAGGAATCTGGAGCTCAGCCGCATCGGCAAGCTCCATCTAAGGCGCTCATCAAAACCTTCGGATCCATTCCGGAGGTTGAGAGAAGTGCGGAAATAAAGAGCAAGGTTGAGTGGGCTAAAAACATCCTAAAAGACGGATTTCCCACTGCTTCCACTGCTCCCAAAACGTCAAAAGACTCCTCTAAGCGCCAGAGATCGTTGGAGGACACCGTACCGGTTTCCAAGAGGCCCAAAACACACAGTTCTACAACCCCTGGGCCATCCAACAGCAGATCTCTGAGGTCTTACAACGAAGTCCTAAAGGACGCATTGGTGATCACGGTGATCGACAGGAGCGATACCGACGGTTCCATTACACCGGAACTGTGGCAGCTGGTCAAGCTGAAGCTCTCGAGCAACTTCTTGGCCAACATGCGGAAAAACCCAGGACCACCTCCTATCACAAGCGACGCTGGCTGGCACCAAGGCCATGTCAAGTTCATCGCTTGCTCCAACCAGAGATCTCTCGATCTCTTCACCAAGGCCATCGATGGTTTAGGAGAGTTTTGGCCAGGTGCAAAACTCGAGGTCGTATCTAAGGAAGACATTCCTAGTAGACCTCGAACTCGTACCTGGATTCCAGCCGAACCCTCCTCTCCAGAAAGTATTCTGGAAATCATCCGGCTCAGCAACCCGACTCTTCCGACTCATGACTGGAAAGCCGCGAAACTGGAGGAACTAAGGGGTTCTTATAGATGCGCGTTAATTGTGATCAATAACGAATCCCTTAATCCTCTGGCGCAGACGAAAGGCATGATTCGGTTCGGATTCGAGTCCATTCATTTAAGGGTGTACAAAAAGGATGAGCTGGATGCTGATAAGCAACCTCCTCCTCCTTTAACACCTGACATCACAACCTCGGATCTTGGAGCGTCGATATCCTTTCCAGAATTGGATAGCGACGACTCCAATCTGTCCGAGGTGACTACCAAGCCGTCGGTCTCCTCTTCTGACACACTGTCGGAAATGGAAACCGATGACGAAGCAATTAGAGGTTCTACACGATCAGAGATAGAAGATGAGCTCTTGGGCACATCTTCAGAATCGGAGGACCTCAACAACACCGTGGTGGAGGCGACTCTGGAAGACTGTAGCAATGATACGGTTTCTCCAGATTAATCTCCACTACTCAAAAAAGGCTTCGGCCGCACTCATTCTGCGTCTTTCCAAAAACGCAGAAGACATAATCCTAATCCAGGAACCATGGATTGCAGAAGGCGTGGTTCGTGGACTTAGGACACCCACATACACTCCGCTCTATACAAGAGACAAAGGTAAGATTAGAACTTGTATATTAGTGAAACGTAGCCTTAATGTATTTCTACTTCCCAACCTCAGTGACCCCGACCTAACCGTTGCCAGATTAGAGAGTGCCAAAGGCTCTTACTGGCTGGCATCGGCTTACCTTGGCCACGACCAAGTGGGCCCTCTCGCTGGTGATAACCTAGAAAGGGTGGTACTGGAAGCGGGAAGGCAAAAAACTGGCCTCATAATCGGATGCGACGCTAACATGACATCATACGGTATGGGGCAGTACCGACATCAATGATAGAGGTGAGTCACTTTTAGACTATATTTTAAGTACTAACCTCTTAATTTGCAATATTGGCAATGAGCCCACTTTTATAACAAAAAACCGACAAGAAGTATTAGATATTACTCTTGTCTCCGACAACATCACCCAAAGGCTAACAAACTGGATGGTATCGTCTGAACACTCCTTTTCAGACCATAGATACATCCAATTCAGTCTGAATGATGCTCCCCCCCGCCAACCAACTTCCGGACCTACCGGAAAACTGATTGGATAAAATACAGAGGAATACTGTCGGAAACGATATCCTCTAAACTATCAAGTCCCGCGCGTGACACCAATGAGCTCGACATGAAAGTCAGGGAATCAATAAGGCTATGGCCGCTTCCTGCCCTCTTATTCAACCAAGAGGCAAGAAAAAGCCACATCGGTGGACATCGGCATTGGGACTGCTCAGAAACACCTGCAGAAAACTTTTCAACGCAGCAAAAATCACAAGAAAAGTGACCGATTGGGACTCATATAAAGAATCCCTCAAATTATACAAAAAAGAACTGAGGAAGGCAAAGCGACAATCCTGGAGGTCATTCTGCGACAAAATTACAGAAACCTCTGAGGCATCGCGGCTAAGAAAAATCCTCTCCACAAATCCTATGATGCCCAGCTGTTTGAAAAAAACCGATGGCTCTTGGACAACCTCAAGTGATGAATCACTCAACCTACTTCTGGACACCCACTTTCCAGGTAGCTCCCAACTCGCGGCCAGTAGCAGCCCAAACAAGCCTACTGCAACCGTGACCAAAATTCATGGTCTGATTACGAGAGACAAACTGCTCTGGGCGCTGCATAGCTTCAAACCATACAAGTCTGCTGGTCCGGACGGTATTATACCTGCCGAGCTACAGAGATCCTCAGTATTATTCTACCAGTGTTGGAAAATATTATGAGGAGCTGTGTAGAACTTATCCACATTCCACTGTTATGGAGAGAAGTCAATGTAGTATTCATTCCCAAAGCTGGAAAATGTTCTCATGTAGTCCCAAAGGACCTCAGACCTATAAGTCTATCATCATTCCTTCTGAAAACTTTAGAACGACTGATTGATATCCATATTCGAGCTAAAGTTGATCCCAGACTTCTGTCTACGGCTCAACATGCCTACTGTAAAGGAAAGTCGGTGGAAACGGCTTTGCACTCTCTGACTAGCCACATCGAACGATCCCTACAATATAAGGAGTACACAATGGTTGCTTTCCTAGACATAGAGGGCGCCTTTAACAACGTCAACACATCCGCAATCACGACTGCGCTGTCAACTCTGCAGGTAGACGGCTCACTTGGGGAGCTGATTAATCTAATGCTAACAAGCAGGATAATCAACTCCAAACTGGGTGAGACTTCTGCTAAAAGATATGTCGGTAGGGGTACGCCGCAAGGCGGTGTCCTCTCTCCCCTTCTCTGGAACTTAGTAGTTAACGAACTACTGATATACCTGGAAGCGGGTGGTAGCAGAGTGATTGCCTATGCGGATGACGTTGCCATAGCCGTCTCAGGAAAACATCTAAATACCATTAAAGAACTCCTCCAAGTAAATCTCAACAGATTAACCCGCTGGGCAGATCGCTGTGGATTGGGAATAAACCCCCATAAAACTGATCTTGTCCTCTTTTCTAGGAAATATAAAATTCCAATCATAGACCCTCCTTCAATAAACGGTACCAGTTTAGTTTTCTCCGATACAGCAAAATATCTGGGTCTCATTTTTGATAGGAAACTAAACTGGAAACCTAACATTCAATAAAGAGTCAATAAAGCTGCAATAGCTTTATTCTCTTGCAAAAAAGCCATTCGGAATATATGGGGCCTTCAACCTCGCATAACCCTCTGGCTATACATCTCGGTCATAAGACCGATACTTACTTACGGGGTGGTCATCTAGTGGACGGCCTTAGAATATGCAGTCAACCGCATTAAACTAAGTCTAAAGAACAGCATGTCTATGCATAAGCGGAGCCTTGCGGTCTACTTTTGGGTATATGCACCTTTTTACCACATTCATAGCTTATTTCCGCAGAAAGTTGTTTCGGAATTTGGTTTGCTATATTACTATGCCACTACCTTCGGTGCTCATGATAAAAGGTTCGAAATCTTTGCCTCGTCCAACTACCAGTATGGCTCCAAGCCATTCCGCAGAAATAGGAAATGTTATACTTGTCGAATAATTTGCTGTGCCAATGATTAGATTGGCATAACCAGCCTTGAGTCATACTTTTCCAAATGCACCGTATAAGCTTCCGCCCCAGAGCAATTTTGTGCGTCATCCACCGCCTTCTTACAACGTTTGCAATTTCTTTCAAATGGCAGACGCATCAACAACCACAATTAGCTATTGTTGTTCAATTATATTTATTAACGTTAAATCTGTGAAAAGAGGCTATTCAAACGCCAGCTTCCGAAGGCAGTCTGGTCTGGACATTTAGAGAATCAGCGGGAACAATCTGAAATCACACTCAACTCCTACTCATTGCAATCATTGTATTGTTCGTCTTTTCGCCGATTCTGAATGGCAGGATTTCGCTTTCGGGGTCGGCGATTGCCAGCTAAAAGATCTATCACTTAGTTGTTGGCAATCTACTCTGCCACATAAATTCTCCTGATTAAGCTCGTGGACCGATCAGTATCAGTAATTCATGCAATGTTTCGAGAAACGAACCACCTACCTCAATGGAGGTTTGTTGAACATGATACATCCTACTATACTACCCTGAATTTTGACTTTCGTGCCCTTCGTAGCGGCATCCGTAGCGGATGCTTTTATGAACCAATCTTTGACGATAGTGCGTTGGCCATTTTCCGGAGCATATCGCTAATCTGGAACTGTGGCGCGACTAGTTGTGTTCGAGATGATGTCGTATCTGAACTTCCGCATTTGCTTTTCAGCACACCTTCCTGCACATGGAACAAAACCCCACTGTCCTCGGTATGCCTGTAGAATTTGACTTCGTTTCGATATCATCTGCCTTTTCTCAAGCTTCTTCTACGGCATTATTGTTTCGATATCAGCCACTTCCAAAAATCTGCTGAAGTACGTGGTAAACTACCGAAAGGGTTGCCTTCTTGGTCCGTAATTGGGAAGAGTGATACTACGCATGATCTCTACCGGTTCGTGTTGGATGTCCTTTCTTGTCGACAGCATATACTTTGTTTTACTCTCGTTTATCACTTAGCCTATCATCGTTGCTTCTGTTTCAATGGCCGCAAACGTTACTGTGATAACTCGCTGCTTTCTTCTTATAATGTCAATGTCGTCAGCACAATTCTTTCAAGCATGATGTTGAAAAAGTCAGAGAATAGTTGACGTAGTTTAGATGGTCTACTTTCCTAAGGATTAGGTTCACAATGCTGAGATTCCATTCAACGGGCATACTTATCAACTCAATTCCCGCTGATGTAAAAAATAATTCGGAGGGGAGTTCGGTCATTCCTGCAGCCTTATTGATCTTTAGTTTAGACATCGCTATCCAAACCTCTTCTTGATTGGGTGGATGAAGTTGTTGTCGTTCACCGTGGTTGTCACCTTTAGAAGACCGTCTAAAGCGCTTCTTCGTTTTCTATCTAAGAAGCTGATGTTCCTCCGTCTACTTTGCTCATAGAGTTCGTGAGCAGCTCCCGTTCCTTATTTCATATCGCCGTCTTGTACGCCTCCTATTTCACTGCATGTGCTTTACAAACACATTTCGACAAATCATGGTTCTTGGTGAGGTGGTCTGGTGAAACCTAACACATCACACGGAGCGTCTCTACTGACGCCACTAATGTTCTGCGCTTGCTGCGCTGGCAGCACAAAACTTATCGAGGGGTTTTGGAAAACTCGAACAGAAAATTCTGTAGCAGTCTCTTGATTGTGATCATTCGACGACGAATTTTATCGCTGTACTTCTTCGGGGTTCTCGGGATACTCGTATTCGCACATTGGCTAGAAAAGATAGTGGTCTGAGTGGATTTTGACTCCCCGAAACGCTCGAATATTCAGAATACTAGAGCTACGTCGATCGGAATATGATCAATCTGGTTGACGGTTTTTTGAGCAGACGAGGCTAGGTCTCCTTCAGGATGTTCAAATGTCGGAAATTTGTACTTTCTACGACTGCATTACACCCTGCGGTAAAGTCGATTAGCATGAGTCCATCTCTAGATTTGGTGCTGAGTAGACTATGTTTCCTAACCATGCCGCCAAAAATCATATCGTTTCCCAATTTGGCGTTAAAATTAATAAGAACGGTCTTAACGTCGTGGTTAGGATATTGTTGCTAATACGTATGGTTGTGGAGCTCGTAGGAACAATCCTTGGTAAAGTCATTGTTTTGTCCGGTTTGTTATCAGGAATTTTCTCAGATGTGGGAAGCTTAGTAATTATTGTTCTTGCCTTAATCACGTCCCAATAGTGTCTTCTTCTGCTCTCTGCAGAAATCGTCATTGAAGTGGGCACAGTTTTCCACCCTTCTTCTGTTCGGACCATTCCATTGTACTTCTTGTATGGCAGTGATACTTATTGTGTAGTCCCATTGTTCGCTAATTGTTCGGCTGCATGTGGGCTGTAAAAAGTCAAATATTTCGCGTGTATAGCCGAAAGTCGTTGTTCTGTTTTGTTTGCTTGGCTCGTCAACTGTCGTTTCCATATCAGTGTAGACGGTAGACTCTGCACGTTAATCCGTCTCAGTCTCATCTTTGGTGTTAAAGGACAGACAATGATGAATGTACTTCGGCACTATTTTTCTAGTCGACGCACCGGAGAGTGCTTAATCCATTGGAAATTCTCATGACAGGCAATCTACGTCATAAGCCGAAACACATCACCCCATCATCGACGCCGTGTAAAGCGATTTGTTCAAAAGAAAAACCTCTATGAGCAGCGCAGAAACCAAATTCCTTGTATGTATCACTTGCTTGAAAAGCAAATCATTACCAATGACGTCACAGCAATAAATTACCGATCCATAGATACACAATTCTGATAATCGAATACAGTCTTTGCTGGAATCTAGCCCTGGTAAGTACACACCACAAACTGCGCACACCATATTATGTCGACTCTTTTTCTAGACAAATGTCATCCGCTAAAACCGTACCTTCACTCGCTTCACTGGAAGACCTGCCTGAGTTAGACAACTCAAAGGTTTGCTGCCATGAAGACCATGTCGAGAATATTCTCAAAAAGCAACAAACCTTTTACGAGGAACAAAAGTTCTGCGACATCGTTCTGACAGCTGGAAACGATGGCATCAAACTACCAGCGCATAGAATAGTTCTAGCCGCTGCAAGCAATTATTTCTCGACAATGTTTAGCGGAACGATGAAAGAGGCAAATTCCAGAGAAATCAAAATCGACAAAGTCGATGGCAAGACGTTGAAGACGTTGGTAGACTTTATGTACTCCGGAGCAATCGAACTTTGCCATGATAGAGTCGAAGCAATTTTTCGTTCAGCAAATTTCTTTCAAATCGATACACTCGTGGACATTTGTTGCGATTACATTATACAGCGATTGGATCCGTCAAATTGCTTGGGAACAAGTTTCTTTGCTGAGCAAATGGGCTCCGAAAGACTCTACGAAGCATCCTTCGACTTTGCCTGTAAACATTTTGAAAGAGTTTGTAAAGAAGACGAGTTCCTTGGGCTGAACGAAATCCAATTGGGCAAACTACTCTCCGAAGATCATCTTTCTGTGTCATCCGAGGAAATAGTTTTCCACGGTCTGGTCGCTTGGATTGAGCAAAGTAAAGATCGTGAGAAACTTTTGTTACAACTTTTGCCACACATTCGGTTCCCTTGGCTGGAATCCACCTTCATTGTGAAGCACAAAAACTCCGTATGCAAATCGCCCGCGTGTAGTCAGTTGGTGTCCGACTGGCTAGAGTGGCATCAGAACCCCGTGCCAGAACGTATCACTCCAAGGGCACCTCGAAGTCGATTTGCTATCATAACAGATGAATTACTAACACACAGCCTTAGATTACAAGTGTATGATCCACGAAGTGATAAATGGTGCACAAACGCGCTACCAGCATTAAATTGGCCGGAGGGTTTCTACTCATGGGTCTACGCAAATAGCAAAATAATAGTAGCAGGCAGGGGAGAAGGTGATGTGTCCACAAACAGAAAATCCATTGAATGCTTAGATCTTCAAACGATGAAGTGGACTAATATGCCTTCAATGTTGACGGCACGAGTTAATTTTAAAATGGCCGAGCTGAACGGCCAGCTGTACGTTGTGGGCGATAGTTTTCCTGGACGATGGGTTCCCACGAAATCTGTGCCATGTGTTGAGAAATTTGATTTTAACAAACAAAAATGGAAAAAAGTCACACCGATGCCGGGGAAGTTGGGTAAATTGGGAGTTCATGTTGCAGCTGTTAATGGACGTTTGTACGTTATGAGCGAAGAGAGATGTACGCTGTACTGTTTTGATCCGCTCGCCAACAAATGGAGCCGAAAAGCCTACAAGAACGAGGTGTCCACTTTATTTAGCATGACAGCAGTATGCGGGTATATATTCACCATTGGAGGTTGCTACAGGCGTCAGGCCAGCAACACAGTCGAGCGATATGATACTAAGACTGATACTTGGACTACAGTGTGTCCACTGAAGATACCACGGATGAACGTGAAAAGCTCTGCTCTGGGTAATCGATTATTGGCATTCGGCGGCTCTTACAGCGGACAAGGTCCAAGCCCACATTTAGTGGAGGAGTATGACCCACAAACTGACGAGTGGAGGTACCTGGGTTCTCTAGACTTTTACACAAACTGCTTGTGTACTCCGTTCGAAATGTATTAAGAGGAGAAAATGCCTTAAGATTGTTCTTCGGAGCTGCCTTCGTTGGATTACATCATCTGAATCTACGACTATGTATGTACAAATGGGGGAAACTACTTCTTCTGTATTTAACAAAATGCAAAACAATTTTTTTTTTACACAATATTATAATTTATTCGTTTTGATCGTGGAACTAATAAAAAAGAAAAAAGGAAACCAAGCAACTTACTTAACTCTCTGTTACATTCAAAACTAAAACACATTCATGTTCATCTTGTACTAACAACAGCCTCCTTGCGGGCGGCATCCTGTAGGAGTTGCGTGTCTACCTCATCGCCCGGCAACTGAACATATCGGACAACCGAGCCGCGAATGAAACAATTCTTTACAGACAGCATGTGCGGGTATTTGTCAGGATCTGTGACACTGATGTCTGTTAATTTGATGTTGAGATACTGGTCAACTGAGTGGAGAGTTCCGCAAATGCTGGAATTGTACGAGGTTTTAGTAAAATTAGAATTTAACCAAAGCTGGTGGGCATACTAACCTGAGATCGTTCTTGAGTTCGACAACAACATCCTTGCCGACTAGCGACTTGAAGAACGAATAGAAAAGCTGTAAATTGTTAATCATGTTAGAATTCTATATTCTGATTGAGAAATGCACGAGGATTTACCATAATTCGACCGGCAAAACAGTCAGAGGACTATTTACAAACTTTTCTATAAACGGCAGCAGCAGAATTGTTGACATGTGCCATTCTACGCAAATGTCAGTACAGTCGATGGCGCCAAAAGTTCTGTCCGATTTTGGGATTGTAAATGGGCAAATGGTTCTGTTCGGTTGAAGATTTCACAAAGTTCCATACAACAGTTCGAGTACTATGAAAATCTAGGAAATGCAGCATAAAACTATCAAAAATCCACGTAGTTGTTGTTGTTTTTCATGGACTTTTGTAGTACACGAGCAGAGCAATAGTTATAATCTAAGGGTTTCACTGTCATTCTTCGAGTTGTCTGCGTGCACGAATTGTCAGATGATAGTTTGCGACTTATCGCTTCGAAATAAAAATCGTTATTTAATCGCACAACCCATAAAAATTGTTGAATTGTTCTGCGAAAATAATAGTAGTCCACCGTAATTAACGATGAAGAGGAAGAGTAGAACCTATGAAACATCGTAACGTTAGTTCGGTAGAGAATATCTCCACTAGTAATGAAAGTGTGACTCTGAAGCCAGAAGTATCAATTCCACTACTTTTAATCATCCATTGATGTACACTTAAACATCGGTCTACCTGTTACGCAAACGAGATTATAAAAGTTAGGAAACTGACATTGTGTAAGTGTCAAAAGTGCGTGAGTATTCTAGCAATGAAACCAACGGAAATTTTTAACTTTATTGTTTGGTTGCAGCTGGACCTGACGGTTTACCGGCCGAGGTACCCAAGCTGCTGGGAATGATTTGTGGAGAGCATGTACCAACTCATTTCTAATTTCTGGTTAGAAGAGTGTATGCCTGATGGATGGAATCTTAGCTCCGTATGCCCGATTCACAAAAAAGGAGACACCCTCAATTTCGCCAACTCCAGAGGTAGAAGTATTTTCAACCATATTGCGTTTGACCGATATCAATCCGGTTTCGTACCAGGAAAGCCCACAATCGACCAAATCTTCACACTACGTTAGATCCTGAAAAAAACTCAAGAAGTCCAAATCGATACCCACCATCTTTTCATCGATTTTTAGGCTGCTTATGACAGCATTTACGGAGACGATCTATATATAGAGCCATTTCTTGTTTCGGCATCCCTGCCAAAGTCGCCCGTCTGTGTAGAATGACTATTGAGATCGCTCGCTGGTTTATCAAGGTCGGTAACGGGTTAACCGAGACCTTTGAAGTTGGAAAAGATTTCAGACAAGGTGACGCACTGTCATTTGACTTCTTTAACACCATAATTGAAAGAAAAGATGATTGGACGCGTAATCTTTCAAAAGCCTGTGCAACTACTAGCGTACCCCGATGCATTCGTTAGTATTAAATCGGAAACTGCCAAAATTTGTTTAGAACTAAATGGAGCAAAACCAAGGACCTGCTGTCAACAGGAAATGACACACAACATCGACGAACTCAACAGAACATCAGAATCGATAGCCATAATTTCGAGTTAGTAAAGGAATTTGTCTACCTAGGGTCTGCTATGACTTCTGCCACAACACCTCAGCACAAAAACAAATTGGCACTTTTGCCAATCGCTGTTTCTTTTTGCTAAGATGGCAATTGTGTAGTAAGGCCCTATTCCGAAAAACTAAGTAGACTCTATATCAGACCTTGATCATCCTAGTTCTACTTTATGGCGCAGAAGTATGAACCCTATCGAAAGTGGATGACGACTAAGGATCGTTTGAAGAGGAAAATTATTCGAAAAATATTCGATCCCGTTTGCGTTGATGGGCTATGAAGGAGGAGATTCAACAAAAAACACAAACTATACGAGCTGTACAGCGACATCGACCTAGTCAGAAAACTGCGCATCAGTCGTCTATATGGCTAGGACATGTAGAGCGAATAGACACCAATGCTCTAGGGTTTTCGAATCTAAACCAGAGGGACAACGCAGTAGTGGAAGACCTGTAATGCGCTTATGTGGAAGGTGTGCCTTCAATCGACTTGCAGTACGCAACTGGAGGCAGTTTGCTAAAAACCGAACTGACTGTAGCGCTACCTAAGTAAATAATTTTGGTTCTAGAGAGAGAGCCAGTAGAAAGAAAAATAATTGGATGACGCCATGGCAAAAACGGCAGCAAACTCTTGGCCGTGACCCAAAATAGTGCTCCCCGTTTGATGGCATTAAGGCCCAGTGGGTGTCCCATAATAAATTGTTATAGACTACTGGCTATGACTGCCAACATTAAGCGATAATCAGTCAAACAAAAATGATAATCAATCATAATGGGCTTGAAACATAGAACGCACCCTATATGAGTATCTTAGACAACACAATTTGTTTTTTTATGAAAGACACAAACCTTATTAGCAATGAGTATAGCAACGACATGAACCAGTTTGTAGTAGATGACCCATTGAGAAGCTCTGTGTTTCATATTGTTTCGAAATTGCAATAAGAAAACAAGTGATTGTAAAATCACTGATGGTTTTCATCGAATACGCTGATGATTCCCAGGAATTAGCGCTCCCACTTCTGGGAAAGGCTTACGACTTACCTTCGCTGTTTGCAGATGCAAGGACCATGCATCACACCTGGAGTTTTTATGTGATGGTAGGGCGAAGTGCAACACACCACCGGTAGACTTCTCCAGACGTTTTGAGAGAGTCAGTTGGAAAGAAAGATTGCAGAAGTTCAACATTAATCAATGATGTATTGGCCGTTTGGTTTGAATACCTTCTGCCATCTCTCGGCCAGCTTCATAATACTCCGTTTATAAAACTTCATATCTTTCTCTGCAAGAAACTTGTCAATGTGCTGTTTGATGAGGTCGCAGGAAACAAACGTTCTACCGTTCAAGGAGTTCTGCAAGGAGCGAAATAAGTGGGAGTTTGATGACGCAAGATCTGGGGTACATTATGGATGTGGCAACGCATCCCAACCAAGGTGCAACATTTTTTGACGAGCTCAGGATGTTTCCGTGCGATGACATCACTTAATTTCTGCAGTTGCTCACAGTAGAAATCGGAATTAATCGCTTTGTTCTTTGGAAGCAGCTCATAGAAGACGGATCGGTTCTAATTCCACCAAACATCACCTTCTTTTGGTGGATGTCCGCCTTTGCTTGCCTTTCCGATGCTTCATCTCACCTACTCCAACTTTGGATCGCTTCAAAAGCTGTTGGATCGTTTTCTTCGCTTTTGGTGAGTTGATCGCGGATGCTTCGTCAGATGAATTTCTTTCACCTCATGCGGTACCCAAACATCGAACTTCTTTATAAAGCCAAACCATTTCAAATGGACACTATCAGAGTGTAGCAAGCTTCTGCCGTCAATCTCGGAAGACCACGCAATCAGGCTACCCAGTTCTAGCATTGGCGTTTTTCGATAACATTTCTGGCGTAAACTTTACGCAATTTTACCTTGCCTGAGTTCCTTTCTTTCCTTTCCTTTCTATAGACACAATAATGAGGCAAAATACGACGAATATGTTGTTAAAATTTCTGCGTGCTCGAACCACAATTGCATGCACAAAGCTCCACCGATTCGTGCCAACTTGTTTGTTTTGTTTTTAAGTTAAGTGTCAGCAACAAAACGCTAGCAAACATTTGGCATATACGAGTATGTCACGCTAAGATACAAATAAATGCAAGCAAGGCCATCTATTGCAAGAAAAAAACGCAATGACTTTGTGAACAACCCAACCCAGACTTGGAGCCGCACGAACAAATAGTAGGCAAGAGCTCTCTAAGAACTCGTTGATCACATGTGCATCTTACATTAGCAACATTCGATCCCAAACGATCAAGAGCCCTGATCAACCCTGGGAGAAGGAATATGTCATTCACAAATACACCATAATCACGGTACGTTGCAATATTGGAAAACACTCGCAACGACTGAGTATTTCTCACAATGACCTCTTTGAGTCGATAGATATGAACAAGAAAAGGAACCTCTTGCGAACTTCCTGCGCAACTGTCCTGCAAGCACGCATCATAATGCAATCTGTAGAAGTAATCACTTCCAGGTTATATACATATGACCTCCTTCCTATAAAGATCGTCGACCTTGATCGATTTTTCAAGGAATCTCTATAGTTGCAGGTTTAGCCAGACCATCGCCCATCCACGATCTCAATTGGTGTAAATACACCTCAATGAGGTTAGAATTAACCTAACGCATTACCACCGCTGCTGCAAGATTGTGCTGTGATGTACAACTTTCACAGCAACTGTAGCATCAAGATCTTCTAGAAATGACTTTCTGTAATCACTTCCAGGTTATATACGAGTACATATGACCTCCTTCCTATAAAGATCGTCGACCTTGATAGATTTTTCAAGGAATCTCTATAGTTGTAGGTTTAGCCAGACCATCGCCCATCCACGATCTCAATTGGTGTAAATACACCTCAATGAGGTTAGAATTAACCTAATGCATTACCACCGCTGCTGCAAGATTGTGCTGTGATGTACAACTTTCACAGCAACTGTAGCATCAAGATCGTCTAGAAACGACTTTCTGTCTGCCGAGACGCAGTCAATTGATCCCCACTTCCGAAAGGAGCAATTCAACCACCTGCATTCTAGAAAAAACATTCTGACTAACGAGATGAACCAGATCCTAGCCCTTAGCTCGGAGGGACTTGACTTTGTTCAACAGGTTGAAGATTGATGAAGTTTGCAGTAATTGTATTGCAGGTGTCGTATACTTTAAGTTCGTTATTGCCTTGGTGCTATCCAGTGATTTTGGAAATGAGTGTGTAGGGGTTAGCCTTCGAACTTCGTTTTGTTTTTGTCAAAAATTCTTAAGAAATGCTTCAGTCCTTTTTTATACCCGGTCGTTGGTTCTATGGATGATGAGCTGTCGTAAAGGACCCAAGTCCACAAATATCTCAAGACAACGGATGCTGCCCAAATGTTGGAGTTTCTCTTTCATGGACCGCACTTTCTTTCCGGGGTTGTGTGTAGACCAACCAATGCTGTGAGCAAACCAACTATTGAGCGAGCAGTCCTGCTTTCCAGAATGAAACTGTCGACACTTTTTGCCCTTAATAAGTCCAATAGTAAGCTTACCTTACCTCTTAACTTCAACTTCTTTCTACCCTATCAGCTGTCAGAACGATCAATCGGTAGCAATTTCCTATCGCCCTCTTCATTCAATTTGTCAGTAGGAAACCTGGGATATCCCCAGGGATCCCGTTTCAATACAAAATTCCCAAGAGCGATATGACTGATGATGACTTCGAATCTCTTCCATATTACCAGATACGAATTTCCTTATCGGTATGACTTCGATTCAATCCAATTATCACACTCATCCCCCAATCGGATACACCTCTGGTATCCGCCCCCTTTTCTATAAAACTCGTCTCAAATCTCCGAATTCGTTTAGTTCAATTGGCAATCTTGAATCGTGTACATGGATACGTATCTCCGTCGAATTTGAAGTGAATCTTATCAGCAAAAAAAGGTGGGCGTAACCACTATATGTAGTTTTGTTTCAAGGACTCCCTAACATGTTAAAATCGCAATCGAATACGTGCTTAGTGACTGTGATCCTTTTAGTGTTCTTCCAAAATGTTTTATGTGACTCAAATACTCAGTAAGTGGAGAAAACGTTGCTTTCTTGACTATAATCAGCCATAGGGACTAATCGGATTAACAAATTTTCTTCCAAAGGGCCAGGATTACATCCCACGAAGGAGATTTGATCTTTCAATCTGCCCAGGATAAAAACATTACAATACGCCTTTCTGGGAGCTCTAGTTTCCTCGTCAACGACATCAACGTTGTAAATGCTTTACAGAGATTTTCTATGCCAAAATCACCGATCAATGCAGCAGATCTTGCTTCATTGCCGGATCAGGTGCAAGGTCTCAAGTCGGACGTTCGCAGATTGACTTATCGTCTGCGTCGAATAGAAAATGGGTGAGACCTTGAGCTGAGATTCTTTCGAGTTGGTTTCACTTTTCTTTGTTTTTTTACTTTTTCCACTGTGCACTCTAGAACCAGCTCAACATCAAATGGGCGTATCCGACGTATACAATCACGTGTCCGAGCACTAGTGAGACGTGTCAATGAAATGGAAACAAAGCTCAGAGAAGATGACTGCAATCCGAATCCTTGCAAAAACGGAGGCACTTGCTATGATCTGTATGAGAATTTTCATTGTGAATGTCCTGACACTTGGACGGTATGTACAATAGATTCTTCGACTTCGGCTCACTTTGATGGAGTATTTGTGAAATTTTAGGGAAAAACTTGTGAAACGGATGTGGATGAATGCTATAGCCTAACCGGAACCGATTTGGGTTGTCAAAATAATGCAGCTTGTGTCAATATACCCGGTGGTTATCGGTTCGTTTATGTGCACATTGGCTTGATACATATATATATTAACGCTTGACTGTCATTTTGGTAGATGTGTTTGTACGAATGGATTTACAGGTATTCATTGTCGAGAACGTGGCACAGATTGCTCCAAGTCTAGACCTGGGGAACTCTGTGGCCATGGAGCCTGTATTCCGTCCAACAACGTTCTGGGCTATCAGTGTATCTGTGATGCTGGCTGGAAGACCAATAACGTGTCAGAATCTTGTACAATCGATGTTAATGAGTGTGTAGAGTCATTTGTAGCTTGCCACACCAGTTGCATCAATTTACCAGGAAGCTTTATGTGTGGTCCCTGTCCGAATGGGTATACTGGAAATGGTGTTACATGCCGGGACATTGATGAGTGTGCCACCCACAATGGCGGATGTAGCATGGAACCGCAGGTTCAATGTATCAATACAGAAGTAAGTAACACTCAAATGAAAATCCTTTACAACGACTAAGTATACAAACTTCAATTTAGGGATCCCATCGGTGTGGTAATTGCCCACCTGGATGGACAGGTGATGGGAGGTACTGTAACCAGGCAGAAACGAATCTATGCGCGGATAATAACATCTGTCATCCGCTGGCTAGATGTGAGTATATTTCCAACAATATGGTCTGCACTTGTCCCACAGGAATGACTGGCTCGGGTTATGGACCAGGTGGATGCAGAGCAGGCTCTTCAAATCCTTGCAATGAACATCAGTGTCAGGTATGCAGGATCGGATGTGTGTTTAATTATTACTTTTTTCCTTTTTTATAGAATGGTGGCACATGTGTAACTCATGGCAGCACCACTTCCTATTCATGCATTTGTCCTACCGGCTTCGACCCACCTTTCTGTGAAAATCAAAACCCGTGTTCTAGTCAGCCGTGTTTGAACGGCGGCACATGTGTGAAAGAAGCCAACTCCAATGATTTCCGTTGCACTTGTCCACGTGACTCTTCTGGTCGTTTCTGTCAGATCAAGCGCAACACCTGTGGCAGTGTTATCCGCGATCGTACCGGAGAGCTCAAACACCCTCCTGAGGGTGGCCCATACACAGCAAACGAAGCATGTGCTTGGGTAATTCGCACCGACGACAATCTCATCCTAAACGTCACTTTCACTCAATTTGATCTACAAGCCGATCCGGAATGTTCCAAAGATTGGCTGCAAATCAACGATGGCCGCTCACTGGCCACCCCACTAATTGGTCGCTACTGTGGCAATCAACTACCACGCAATGGAAACTTACTCTCATCACAGAACACCCTATTCCTTTGGTTTCGCACCGATAACACCAGCAATTTCGATGGCTTCGGTTTGAACTGGAACAGTGTGCCACCAATTTGTGGAGGCCACCAAGTGGTGTATGCCCAAGGACACGGCGTCATTAAATCACCAGGTTATCCAGGAAAAAGTCCACCCAATCGGGATTGTGAATGGATTATCGAGGCTCCCATAGGAAATCGAGTAGAACTTCGGTTTTTCGAAGTTATAATGGAACGGTCAGCAAACTGCACTAAAGATTCACTTATCGTCTATGACACAAATGAGGTCTTAGATCATATCTGTGAGACAGGCGTACCAGCGCCAATATACACGTCATCGAATATTGCAAAGGTACACTTCCATACCGATCCATATCGGGAGGATAGTCGATTCCAGGCGCATTTTGAAGTGATTGAGGGCAAACCCGGTTGTGGTGGGCTATTCACAGAGCCACAGGGTAAATTCACCTTCACTTTGGATTTGAAGCGCTGTACGTATCTCATACAACAGCCAATTGGAATCAGGATATCTATTGGCTTCTCCAAGGGAGACATTTCATTTGGGCTTTCCTCCATAAAGGTAACGGCAGGTGAAGGTACAAAGAGTTCGGAAAGTTTTAAGATTTTTTTTTTTTACAGATTTTCGATGGAAAAACAGAAGACGATCCTATTCTTTTCCAGTCATATGATGAGTCCTTACCGGAGAATGTCACATCTACGGGCAATTTCATGCTAATAAATATAGGGATTCGGAATTCCTTTGCTCTTAGATCACAGGTTACTCTTTACGAAGTCTCCTACAAGCAAGGTACGAATATCATCTTGAAATCCGTTCCAAAGTTTTTTTGGTTTATTTTCTGTCAGTTTGCGGCCAGGAACTTCGGGATCCACAAGGAGGAACCTTTATGACGCCCAATTATCCGAAACCCTACCATGGGAGCTTCGACTGTGAGTATGTAATTGTTGGACCCACAAATTCAGTGGTGCATCTAAATATAACCGACTACGATGTCTCTGAGTACACTGAACTATGCGATGATGATTCCGACTTTGTTGAGGTGAGATGACCTTGGAAACACATATGCATTTGTACATATGCCTGGAATTATTATTTCTAGTTCTATTACAAGCCCGGTGCGGCGGCAGAACGACACTGCAAAGGTGTTCCCATGCACATAGTGTCTCCCAGCAATTACATGCGGATACGATTCAGTTCCAATACAAATCCACAGCAACGCAGAGGTATTTCAGCAACTTATCGTTTCGAGGAAATGGGTTGTGGTGGCGTTTTGAAAGAACTTCAAGGTTCATTGGAATTGGAGAATCCGGTAAGCCCAACACACGCATATTGCGAATGGATATTGGAAGCACCGGAAAACCATGTCATTTCCTTAGATCTCACATACACACGGACAGGTAGAAAGTGCGCTCCAGGTGAAGCCGATCTCACAATTTACCTAAATGAAACTTTGCATGAGAACCGTTTGGTTGAAAGGTAAGTCCTGCAGCTTCCACATCTGAAATAAAGTTTTACACTCTTCCTACTTTTATAGTCACTGTGGCGGAGAAAAACACTTATTGACAGTTTTGCCGACGAATTTGGCAACGGTCTTTCTAAAGCTTGTTACACCAGCCCTTGGAAGGGGTGTTGCTTATGGAATTGTGGGAAACTACTCGTTCATCAAACGATCCGGAAGTAGGTCAAGCTTGAAGTTTGCAAAAAGAGTGTGACACTTGATTATTTCTGTTTGTAGGTTGTGGTGGAAATTATACCCTTCTTGCGGGTTCTATACAGTCACCAGGATGGCCAAATGAATACCCTGACTCATTGGATTGTGTTTGGATTATTCACGCTCCTTTGGGGCACAAAATTGAGCTTGTGCCGCGTATCTTTTCACTGGAACCAAACGCAAGGTCATGTGATGACTATTTGGAGATAAGGTTAGCTACTCTTGCCTCCAGAGACTCGTTGTACTAATTTGTAATTATTATTTTTTATAGAAACGGAATGTCCAGTGATTCTCCACTTATAGGGAAATTTTGTGGCGAAACCATTCCGCCACATATTCCATCATTTACAAATCACTTGTACCTGCACTTCCATTCCGATGGATCATTGGCCTATTCTGGCTTTGACATACCATACCGTCAAACATCAACCGGATGTGGGGGTTCTCTAAGCTCACACAGTGGGTCAATAGCTTCACCCCACTATCCCGAATTGAGTCGTGGTCCTGTACAATGTGACTGGAAGATTACCGTCAGCCAGGGATCGCTGATAGACGTGAGCATAAGCACACTTGGTCCACGCACAGACTTTTGCTCCAGTAATGTCTTGTCCATCTACGATGGTGATGATAGTTCAGCTCAATCTCTTTTAAAGAATTGTTCCAGCAGGGAATCGCTTTTAAGGATTTCGTCTAGTAAAAATACGATTTTCGTGCGATATGCCTTGCCAGACCTAGGGGCTGTTGATGATCAGCAGTTCTATTTAAGTTATAAGACGAATTGCCGACAGACTATAGATGCGGTGGCGGGAGTAATTGAATCACCTAACTTCCCAGAAGATTACCCGAACATGCTCCGATGTGAATGGGATATTGTTGGTCGGAAAGCAGAGACGATTTCGTTGACATTTTCACACTTCGAGATCGAAACATTTGACGGTTCCTGTGCTTATGATTATTTGGAACTAATCGATATGAAGGGCGAAGACATTCTACAGACGCACAAGTACTGTTCAAATCCGGAGAAAATATTCACTTCAGATGGCAATAGATTGGTGGTGAAGTTCGCAACTGATTTCAGTTATGTGGCGAAAGGTTTTCGACTCGAGTTTAAACGGAATGGATGTGGCGGACATCAGACACGTTCGTCGGGATTAATTATATCACCGAATTCTCCATATAGTGTTGATGTAGACTGTGAGTGGTTGATTGAAACCAGCCCCGGAAAGCAAGTCGTGTTGGACATGTTCGATGTGCATATCGAAAGTGCAAAGGACGACTGCAGTACAGATGGATTGATCGTAAGTAAATATAAAATCTCCTCTTCTTTTATTAACTTTTGACATATGCAGTGTCTGTAACTACATCCAATGCTTCATACAATATTTCCCCCACATCGTCGATTAAGGGGTAGGCTCAGTTTGCCGGCCTTAGTTCTAATCAAGTTCTTGCATTTGAGCCTTTATTTTTTCAGTTTGTTTCGGCCTAGACCAGATTCCGCGTTGAATATGGTAAGACCAGTTGCCTATCTAGGCCTGATGTTATTCCACCCGCAGATACTCGTACTTCTTATCATTTTCTTTTAACCTTTTATCGGGTTTTACACATTTGAAATTTTGACTCCAATTGTTCGATTGTTTGTCCAGCTATGCGCCAAATGGCGCCGTACTGTTGAAGCCACATCTCACCAATATGGCGGCCAAAAATAACTTTACAACATGTCCCGATAGCGATTTCCATTAACTGTAACTGCCACCATCACCAACGAAAAAATACGGCCCATTGCCACCACTAACATGAAAACCACACCAAACAGTTAATTTTTGTGGATATACTGGCGTCTTTTGAAGCCATCCAATAGCGCATATTTTGATTGTTGACAAAGACGTTTAGCCAGAAATGAGCTTCATCGTTGAAGATGATTTTGCGAAGAAATTTCAGAGACCAATTTGAGAAAGTTCGACGCTTCAACTGGTCATCTGGCTTTATGTTAGTTCTAGAGTCATTTTGATCTTATACGGATATAGGCCGAAATCCTTTCGCAAAATTCACCACAATGTTGTTTGAGCGATGCCCAATTCCTACTAAGAGCGTGGAATGAATTTATTTTTATCACTCCTTGCATTTCTTTCCCTCACTGGCACCTAAAAATTAAACAGCGAAGATGTAGGCTCACATTTTTGCACCAAATTACGAATTGTGAGACGGGTAGGGCGATTATAACGACCGAAAATTGGCTTAAAGTTGAGGCCACTGACTCTGAATTTTGGTAATCGATTTTAATAATTTGTAAACGTCACTCGTTCGAGTACTGAACCACTACTAAATAATAGACATTGACAAGCAAAATAGTAATGACAGATGAGAGTTCACAAATCACATTGAGGGTGCGTTCACATTAAAAAAAAACAACAAAATTATAGTTTTAGTGGAAAACCCTGTAGTTCTCGTACAATTGTTTTATAAATTTTTAGATTTAGATTTATGCGCCCTTTTTCTGTCACAAAATACTGCGGAGTTTTCGTGATATTTAAGCCACCTCATGCTCAAACTATGTATGACATATTCATCGGAACTTTCTTGGCAGTAAACGACAGAGCCTAAGTATTTATAAGTTTAGCACTTCACCACGATGACTATCTATAAAGAAATGACAGGGGAAAAACGTCAAAGCCTGTTATCTGCTAGCGCTTTTACCCAATTATTGAGAATTGGCCGTTGAACTGTCAAAATCTAAGTTATGATAGCGCTATACTAATCGGCGAAATAAAGGGAAGCTATTTCTGACTTGACAATGTGGTACTTCAATAGAACACCTTGTACAATTTTACAAAGCAACAGAGTGCGGATACTGCCTTAGTGTACTCGTATTACCCCCTTGAATTTCGGCTTCTCCCACTATGCATTCAACTTTCGTTTTAATATCGTCGTACGAGTACATATCACGTAGAATTTTTATGCTCGTATACGTCTCGACTATGTTTTGAAATCCCAGGGCCGACGATAAGTTCTCAGGGAACTTTATCGAATGCTGTTTCTAAATCGATAACAGGGATACGAAGACCTAAGAAAGCATCGCGATGTGTCTTTATCGTTATTCGTAGACTGTGAATCGTGAGTTTAAGTGAGCTTAGTGCGGCTGAACGTGTTTTTAAATCGCTCTGTGAATTAGTGGTCTTATTACCCATTTTAAAAGTTTAAATATCTCTAAACTGATAAGCAATCAACCAAAGACAGTGACTTTTTTATTAACTCAAGTTTCTTTTAAGATTTTATATTTTTTATTATTTTTTTTTCTCATTTATATTTGATTTTGCATAATAATATTCCCTGTAAAGATGTATATGTGCGGGCATTGCGGTGAACACCTCCCCGTCGAAGGCGATTTTGCAGTGTGTTCGTCGTGCAAGCGAAAGCTTCACTTCGAATGCACTACGGTTACGGAAAAGTCGTGGAGAACCATGGGCACGAGAAGAGAGGCATGGAAGTGCCAAACATGCAGGAACGGTGGAGATGTCCAAATTACAGCTGCAGCCAGCAATGCTGTAGTACCTATTCCACAGACTATGCAAGAACAACCGTCAAAGAGAATGCGTGAACTCAGTAGCCCCCGTAAACAGACTAACAGCAGCTCAACTGACAACAACTCAGCTGTTATAGCAGAAATCCGTCTTCTAAGAGGGGAAGTTAAAGAAATTGTGGCAAGTTGCGATTTTCTAGCCGCTAAGTATGATGATCTCAACACTAACATGAGAAAACAAAATGACCTTATGGACAACATAATAAAAGAACTAAATGAAATAAAAGAAACCAACAAATTAAAAGACGTCATAATAGAAAATTATGACACAGATCACAGATCAACACACTTGAACAACAAATGATCAAAAACAATATCGACATAAAAAACATTCCCCCTACCCCTCAAGAAAACCTATTAGAGGTAGTAAAGGGAATAGGGAAAACGGTCGACTGTGAGATCAACGACACCGACATCACAGACATATATCGCACAAAAACAAAAATCCCCGAACGATCGACTATAGTTGCTACATTTGCATCCAGTATGAAAAAAAATCAATTCATAAAACAAACACGCTCCACTCGCTCTATTAAACTAAAAGCGGTGGTACAAAACACCAACAACATCACAAGCGTGAACGCAGCTTTGCCCGATGCCACTGTTTACGTTAACAATCAGCTGACAAAACACAACAAACACGTAATGTGGATGGCAAAGGAAAAAGCGAGACAGGAGAACTGGAGATTTGTGTGGGAAAGTGCGGGAAGAATCCTGGCTGGACGAAACGAGAATACGCAGCCGATTCTGATAAGTACTGTTGCCGATGTCGGCAAAATTACTCGCACTTAATAACTGCATCGTGCGTAAACGAAACACAATAAATTTAATACCAAATGGACACAAATGAAGTAATGATAGATTTGAATTGTAGGGTGGATTTAGCGGCATCAATATAAATGAATTCAAAATAAATAATTGTTGCTATTTAAGTTTTAATGTAAGATCTTTGAGAAAGAATTGGAATGATTTCTGCCTTAACATAAGCCACTTCATCAATATGTTAAAAATAATAGTTTTAGTTGAAACTAATATAGATGAAGAAGAAAAAGGACTTTACAGTTTAGATGGTTTCGAACCGGAGTTTCTGAATCGAGATAAACTTAGAGGAGGTGGAATTCTTATGTTAATAAATAATGAAGTAGAATATGAACGATTAACATCTGAAAGTGTGTCATGCGAAAGTATCCAAATCAAAATTAGAGAGAATAATAAGCATACGCATGTAATAGGAATATATAGACCACCAGGTAACAGCCGAAAAGCATTTATCGAAGAATACAGACATAACGTTGGACAACTGAGAAAAAAGGACGAGATAATGGTAATGGGTGACATGAACATCAATGTGAATGATTTGGATGCGTATGGTGTGAAAGAATATCTTGATATGCTGGCGTCACTGGGATTGATTAATGTGATTACGGAGTATACCAGAGTAGACCCAAATACTGGGGCAAAATCAACGATTGACCACATTCTAACTAACGCTACACATAACCAAATCGATTCAGCTGTAATTGAAAGTTGTATCACTGATCATTACCCAATCATGTACTTCCCACAAACAAAACAATCTGCTGTTAAAGAAAACTCTGTCAGCCTGTCCTATATATCTAACGATAAGGTTAATGAGCTAATTGCTAATACAAACTGGGATGAAATCTTGAATGAAAGTGATGTCATCGTACTTTATCAGAAGATTCATGATAAAATGAAGTATATCTATGATGCAGCGACAACTATGAAAAAAATAAAAAAGAGAAGAAAGTTTAGCCCATGGATATCTTCTGAATTAAGAGGAAAATGTAAAAAAAGGGACGAACTTTACAGAAAGTGGAAAAACAATAGACTAAACAAATCGTATGAACAAGAATATAAGACTTTCAGAAACAGACTGAACAAGGAAATAACGGCTCAAAAATCTATTTTTTATAAATCTAAGTTTAACCAAATAAGATCTGACCCCAGAAAAACATGGAGCTTAGTAAATGAGATTTTGGGAAGGAAAAAGCCTAGTTTGGATGAAACAATAATAAAGAATTTCACGGGTAAAATGTGTTTGAACAATTTAACTAATGCGTGTGCAAACAACTTTAGCACACAAATAAAAGATATTGTGCATCATTGTGACTCGGTTACATCGACACACTCAAAATCAAGATTAGCCAGCACAATCTATATTCAAGAAACAGATTTCTTGGAAACTCGAAGAATAATTAATTTATTGAGTGAAAACAAGTCGCCAGGTATTGATGGAATACGAGCTATTGATATAAAAAGGCACATGGACATATTTACCCCATTATTGTGTAAATTAATTAATTTAAGTATTGCACAAGCAAAAATCCCTACAGGCTTAAAAACCGCTGTAATCAGACCGATATACAAAGGAGGTACAAAAAGCGACCTTAAAAATTATCGGCCAATATCAATATTGCCAGTAATAGAAAAGTGCATGGAAGAGATAATAACAAACAGGCTGCAAGACTTTATAGCAAAGAATTCGCTGATACACGCAAGTCAGTATGGCTTCCAGAAAAATAAAAGCACTGGTAAGCTGTTAGGAGAATTTACAAATTGCGTTAACGAAAGTCTAAATAAAAAGCCATCATGTTTTAGTGCTATTCGTGGACTTCAGTAAAGCTTTCGATACACTGAACCATGATAAACTAGTAGAAGTACTGGAAAATAATGGTATACGAGGACTGATGGCAGATTGGCTACGTGAATATTTGACGAACAGACAATTTTGCGTCAAAATAAACAATGCTTACAGCCAAAATGAAAACGTTCAATATGGAGTTCCTCAAGGATCAAAATTGGGTCCAAAATTGTACACCAATGAGATGTTATGAGTTTTCAAGAAGGCCATACCATTTGCATATGCAGACGATACGGCGATAGTGGTGCGTCACAGATCCTTACATACGGCAACACAAATTATGCAGGAGGAGTTCGACAACGCTGTAAAGTGGTGTCACGATCACGGCTTAACGATCAATGCTTCTAAAACAAAAATGATGCATATACGAAACCCGCAATTCAGGGCTACACAATTGCAAATCCACTTCAAAAATGAATCATGCAATAGTTCAGTTAACTGCCATATCGACACAGTGGAGAGACACAAATATCTGGGAGTTACGATCGACAGCAACTTCTTGTGGGATAAGCACATAGATGAGTTGCGAGTGAGCCTCAGAAGAGCTTTATATGCATTAACACATCTAAAATATCATGCCACAACGGCCGTATTAAGACAAGCTTACTTTGCCCTTGTGGAATCTAAACTCAGGTATGGCATACTTGCATGGGGCAATGCATCAGCAACACATATACAGAAAATTCAAAAACTCCAAAACTCGGCACTGAAGAAAATAGGCATATATAACCAGCTCCATATTCCGGAACAAAGGAGTTTTAAAGTTCTTCGAGTAGAAGATATTTTCAAGATGACAATTTTACTGGAGTACTACGATGACAACAGATTCATAACACCAATTCAACATGGAATCAACACAAGAATAGGAGCTCAAGGTATGCTTCACGAACCCCGATTCTACAATAACTACGGGAGAAGACAGCTGAAATGCAGTGTACCGAAAGTTCAAACACAATTCCGCATGAACTAAAAAATATACAAAATATTAAAACTAGAAAGAAAATTATAAAACAATTTTTTCTTGAATTTCGAAGTTAAATAGCTAAATTTCAAACCTAATTTATCTTATCAATTATTATTAGTTTTTTCTTTAATGATCTAATTATCATTAAAAAGATTGTATTATGTATTATCTAAGCTTGCTTACGAAAAACTAATCATAAAACTATGAAAAACTATCTTCTGCAGAAAAGCCTTCAAGGCTTCGCAGAAATATCTACCCATTGTTAAGTTTTTAATGAATTAATGAACAATAAAAAAAAAAAAAAAAAAAAAAAAAAAAAAAAAAATCGAATGCCGACCTGCCGCCCATAAACCCACAATGATGGCATGAAGTTTCATATAATAGTGCTGTTGACCATCTAGAACTCCCGCCTATATATTCATTGTGCACCATACTAAGCTTCGGTACTAAAGAGATTTTGCGTACCCTTAAAATGTTTGAACACAGCGGACGAAGGAAAGTTAGGGGGAAAGAAGGAGAGACACCGGTGTACATGAGTTTTGAATGTTTGCAGGCTACAATGACTTGAAAATAAAGAGTTCGGAGGGAATTTCATAAGCGAAATGTACAGCTTAGGAAAGAATTACGGCATTACGATGGACATATGGTCCATCTTCAAGAAAGGGGATCCTATGTCTTGTATGAACCACCTATAATTCTGATTAATATCGCATACAAGATCCTTTCCAAAGTATTGAGGAAACGTATTAAGCCCTTCTGCGTATTAGTGGCTTTCGCACTAAGGTAAGGAAAAACCATCCAAAGAAATTCAAAGTCGGCACTCACCATCTGTTCATCGATTTTAAAGCCGCATATGATGGCCTTTATCTAAAAGCTCTTCAAAGCGGTGGTCGAATTTGGAATCGCAGCAAAGCTGATCCAGCTGTACCGCGTGATACTGGAAAACAGAGGAATTCGGCAGGGAGATGCAATGTCAAGTGCTATCTTCAATCTAGGTTTCTCTGGGAGAGAGCTGGACATGTACAGAGTAGGTGGCGGATTGTCACCTCTTTCTCATCGTATATGCAAATTATGCAGAAGTCGTTTGTAAAAGCGCCAAGCCTTCTTGCTTGCCTGCCTATGAGGCAATGTCCAGAGATGACACCTATTATGGCGCTGAGATGTTTCCTATTTAAAAGGATCAGACACTTAGAGCGATTCAGATCCAGCTTTGGCCAGATCTGTTTGGTCACTGGACATGATTGCCCAACAGTCCACCTAAGGTCTGTTCTTTTCTTGGCATCCAGCTTTAATGTTAGTTTGCACGTAGTGATTGGTATACCTATGCTACACTTTTCAGGTAGAGTGGTTCCAATTTTGGCAAGTCCATCGGCTCTTTAGATCCCTGGAATGTCTCTGTGACCCGGCACCCAAAAAAGGTGAATGTTGAACTACTTTTACATCTCCATGAGAGATGATCGGCATTCAAGGGCGGTTTTAGAATATAATGAGACCGAGTCCAGGGACTTGATGGCGGCCTGACTATCCGAAAATATGCGGATATCATTTGCAGATATCACGTTTTTCTTCAGTCAGGACAGAGCTTCTTTAATCCCCAAAATTTCTGCCTGGAACACACTACAGTGATTTGGAAGACGGAAAGAGAGGCTCAGATTTAGCTTATCTGAGAAAACACCGCCACCAACTTCGCTATCGGTTTTGGATCCATCTGTGTAGAGATGGATTGACTTATCCTCCATGAAAGTATCTTCCTCCCAGAATGATCTAGAGGTGAAGCTTACATGGAAGTTTTTGTCAAACCAAAACTGTTCTTTGGATTCTGCTTAGTTTATTGCAGTTTACTGCATATTCTAAGGCCGTCCACCAGACGACCACCCCATAAGTAAACATCGGTCTTATGACCGGTTGAAGGCCATATTTATTCCCAATGGCTTTTTTGCAAGCTAAAAGGCTACTGCAGCTTTCTTGACTATTGACTTGAATGTTACGTTTCCAGTATCTCTGCTGACACATCTTTTAGCAGAAGTCTCACCCAGTTTGGAGTTGATTATCCTGCTTATTAGCATGAGACTGATCAACTCCCCAAGTGAGTCGTCTACCTGCAGAGTTGACAGCGCAGTCGTGATTGCGGATGTATCGACGTTGTTAAAGGAGCCCTCTATGTCCAGGAAAGCAACCTGAAAGTAAAGAGTGCAGAGCCGTTTCCACCGATTTTGCTTTACAGTAGTCATGTTGAGCCGTTGACAGAAGTCTTGGATCAATTTTAGCTCGTACATGGATATCTAGAGTTTTCAGAAGGAAAGTTGATAGACTTATAGGTCTGAGGTCCTTTAGAACAACATGAGAACATTTTTCGGTTTTGGGGATGAATGCTACATTGACTTCTCTTGATGACAGTGGAATGTGGATAAGTTCTACACAGCTCCTCATAATATTTCCTAGCACAGGCAGAATAATATCTGAAGACCTCTGTAGCTCAGCAGGTACTATACTGTCCGGACCAGCAGACTTGTATGGTTTGAAGCTATACAGCGTCCAGAGCAGTTTGTCTCCTCTAATCACACCATGAATTTTGGTCCCAGTTGCAGTAGGCCGCCTGTACGGGCAGCTACTGGCCGTGAGTTAGGAGCTACCTGGAAAGTGGGTGTCCAGTAACAGGTTGAGTGATTCATCACTTGAGTTTGTCCAGGAGCCATCGGTTTTTTTTTCAAACAGCTAGGGATCATAGGATTTGTAGAGAGGATTTTTCTTAGCCGCGATACCTCAGAGGTTTCTGTGATTTTGTCACAGAATGACCTCCAGGATTGTCGCTTTGCCTTCCTCAGTTCTTTTTTGTATAATTTTAGGGATTCTTTGTATGAGTCCCAGTCAGTACCTTTTCTTGTGCTTTTGACTACGTTGAAAAGTTTTCTACAAAAGTTTCTAAGCGGGCCCAGTGCTGATGTCCACAAATGTGTCTTTTTCTTTCCACTAGGTTAAATAGGAGGGCAGGAGTGGCCAGAGCCTGATTGAGAGCCATAGTGAATTCCTTGACTTTCATGTCAAGCTCATTGGTGTCACGCGGGGGATTTGCTAGTTTAGAGGATAGCGTTTCTGACAGTATTCCTCTGTATTTTGGGCAATCAGTTTTCCGGTAGTTCCGGAATGCTGGTTGGCTGGGGGGATCATCACTCAGGCTGAATTGGATGTATCTGTGGTCTGAAAAAGAGTATTCAGACGATACCATCCACTTCGTTAGCCTTTCAGTGTGATATCTAGCACTTCCTGTCGGTTTCTAGTTATAAAAATGGGCTCATTGCCAATGTTGCAAATTAAGAGGTTAGTACTTAAAATATAGTCAAAAAGTGACTCACCTCTATCATTGATGTTGGCACTGCCCCATACCGTGTGATGTGCGTTAGCGTCGCATCCGATGATGAGGCCAGCTTTTTGCCTTCCACCTTCCAGTGCCACCCTTTCTAGGTTATCAGCAGGGAGAGGGTCCACATGATCGTGGCCAAGGTAAGCCGATACCAGCCAGTAGGATTCTTTGGCAGTCTTTAGTCTGGCAACCGTCAAGCCGGGGTCGCTGAGGTTAGGAAGTAAAAATACATTAAAGCTACGTTTCACTAATATACAAGTTCTGATCTTACCTTTGTCTCTTGAATACAGCGGATCATATACGGGTGTCCTAAGTCCACGAACCACGCCTTCAACAATCCATGGTTCCTGGATTAGGATAATGTCTTGTGGGTTTTTTGAAAGACGCAGAATGGGTGCGGCCGAAGCCTTTTTTGAGTGATGGAGATTAATATGGAGAAACCGTATCATTGCTACAGTCCTCCAGAGTAGCCTCCACTACGGTGCTGTTGGGGTCCTCCGATTCTGAAGATGTGCCCAAGAGCTCATCTTCTTCCTTTGATCGTATAGGACCTCTTTTTCCTTCGTCATCGGTTTCCATTGTATTTTCTGGTGTCTCCGTTAAAGGTGGAGGAGGTTGCTTATCAGCATCCAGCTCATCCTTTTTGTAGACGCTTAGGTATATAGACTCAAAACCGAACCGAATCATGCCTTTCGTCTGCGCCAGACGATTAAGGGATTCCTTATTGATCACGATCAACGGGCATCTATAAGGGCCCCTTAGTTCCTACAGTTTAGCGATTTTACAGTCATGAGTCGGAAGAGTTTCCAGAATACTTTCTGGAGAGGAGGGTTCGGCTTTGATCCAGGTACGAGTTCGAGGTCTGCTAGGAATGTCCTCCTTAAACATGACCTAGAGTTTTGCACCTGGCCAAATCTCTCCTAAACCACCTATGGTCTTAGAAAATAGACCAAGAGATCTCTGTTTGGCACACGCGTTAAGCTTGACATGGCCTTGGTGCCAGCCAGCGTCGCTTCTGATGGAAGGTGGTCCGGGGTTTTCCCGCATGATTGCCAAGAAGCTTCAGCTTGACCAGCTGCCACCGATCAGGTGTTATGGAACCGTCAGTATCGTTTCTATCGATCACCGCGATCACTATTGCGTCCTTTAGGACTTCACTGAAAGACCTCAGAGATGTGCTGTTGGATGGCCCAGTGGTTTTGGTGCTATGTGTTTTGGGCCTCTTGGAAACTGGCACGGTTTCCTCCAACGATCTCTGGCGCTTGGAAGAGCCTTTTGGAATTTTGGGAGCAGTGGAAGCGGTGGGTAATCCGTCTTTTAGGATGTTTTTAGCTCACTCAATCTTGCTCTTTACGTCCGCACTTCTATCAACCTCCAGAATGGATCCGGAGGTTTTGATTATGCATGAAGCATTTCGGCGTCTGACGTAGAGCGCCTTAGATGGAGCTTGCCGATGCGGCTGAGATCCAGATTTCTCCTTGGGGGGAGGAGTTTTGGTATCAGCGACAAGTCCGTGGCCTGCCACAGATTTGCTGCTGCTAGGGGTGGAGGAAGTGATAGGATCATGGCTTGCCACAGTCTTAACACTCGCTGAAGCTTTATTTTCAGGCTCATTGCGCTTGCCTTTAGAAGATGGTACACCATGCCGTGCCACAGTTTTACCTCCTCTCGACAATGCAGGAACCTTGCCGGTAGTTAGTGCAGTCACCGTTCTACCGTCCGGTATTAAAGGAGTACCGGCCTCGGGGATTTTTGTTTTTGAGGAGTTGTCCATAATACGGGCCCAAGAGTAGCGGAGAAAGGGTGGTCCATCTGTACATAGATCTGCCATATATAGATAAGGCTAGCTAATCCGGAGGTCGCCAGGTATCCGGGTACTCCGGACGCGATTGAACTATTTTTGGAGATGCTGGGCCCTCAGCCAGGTTGATCTTCGGCACGGGTCGTATGACACCTTGATCCAGCCCAGGGGAAACGGTCGAGGTTTGGGTGGTGGGAGCGGGAGCATCCTTTTGTTTCAGGACTCGTCTGGAGAATTTCCTCTACAACTCGTCAAGTTCGATGCTCACTGGTAGAGGTCACTATCTTAAACAAATCTGCCTGGGTTACGTCGACGACATCAACATTATTGGTCGCGATCCCATAGAGGGTTTTACCACAATTTAGGAACAGTCGAAACGAGTTGAGTTGCGAGTTGCTCTTTTTACAAAAAAAAAATGGTCTCCCCCATGGTGGAGTTTTGGATAAGTCTTCAATACCGAGTGCCAGAGATTTCCATATTATTTATGATCAACAGTGATTATAATATATAGTCACTAAATTTTTTATTAAAAAGTTTATTCGCTCTGCTGTCAAAATGTATTTTTTTTTTTTTTTAAAGATCAGGAATGATAAAGATGACACAAGAGACCTGCTCAAGGAATGCAAAGTTAATCAAATGCCCATGACAGTGACGTCTCATGGCAGTTCAATGTACGTCCGGTTCTATTCAGATTCGACAAGAGAACGAAAGTATTTCAAGGCATCTTATCGATCCAGAGATGCACGTAAGCATGCGAATGTACTTTCCCCCATAAAAGGACATTTCAAATAATGTTTTCTGCTGTGCTGTTTTTCCTTTTCAGAGTGTGGTGGAATTTTCCGTGGCAATAAAGGTGAATTAGCAACACCAAATTACCCACAAAACTATTCGGAAAATACCTACTGCGAATGGATGGTAAGCGTGGAGAGTAGTTCCACTATAGGGTTCTACTTTGAGAACTTCGACATTCCGTATGCCTTTAATTGCTCCAAGGGTTATGTAGAAGTATACGACGGCATCAGAACCGATAAAGATAGTAAAAAATTGGGCAGATTCTGCTCAACAACACGACAGCCATTCCAAACAGAAAAAAATCGAATTAATGTGATTTTCAGTTCAGAGAACGGACCACCTGCTAAGGGATTCCTGATGAAATATAAAAAGGTTGGCCAGGAAGAGGAAATATTATTTTGAGTTTTTTTAAAATAAAATTATTTATTTGTTTTTTTTTTCTCAGACTTGTGGTGGAGTTTTGAAAGAAGAGTCTGGACTTATGAAGTCTTACGAACAAGATAATTTCTGTGCTTGGAAAATACAAGCAAAGGACGAAGGTATGTCTGGCTTTATGAGTTTTTGAATTGACAAGTTTTATGTACAAATATTGTTTAAGTAGGCAAAGATATATTTCAGCTTTAGTCACAATTTCGACATTATAATTTTCAATGTCCCCTAATGCAATTAAGAACCAATAGAACCCCACAATTTTTCCATCACTTTGATTTCTTTCTTAAGCGCAGAGTTTTGGTTCCTAAATAAGGAAATGTACAAGTCAAACAGACTCTTGAGTGTAAAAAGATTATCCCTTGCGAGCTTAAGCGTTAATATACCAGCACAGAGTGTCTCGGGACATAAAATGACTTAAACAAGAGTATTGGTACATTTGGAAACCATCAACGTCTCCCGTATTTACCAAGATCTGTAATCCTACCTTCTCTTACTTCAATTTTCCTTTTGATGGTATCTTACAGACCGATGCCATAGGGCTCAACCAACACTTTTCTCCAACCAGATCGATACTTATGGAGCTGTGTCAAGTTACGCAAACCGAATTAGTGGAGGTCCCTTCCAAGTGCCAAGTCCGCTCTTACTATTTACCTGATCAAAAGATTAGGTGAGGTTTTTTCAAAGTTGAGATAGAGTAGCGCGAGTTGTCAATCGACATCCTGCATAACCGAAGAATTTTGGCAAAGGTGCCAAGACGAGACAAGAGAAAGTCCTCAGCGAAGATATCGGACATCACAACTATCATCAAAAAGCTTACGAAATATGCAGCCAAGAACACGCCATCAACCCGAATCGAAATCGAAAACCACGATGAAATGTTAACAGGCTCAATGAAGAGCTACTAAGATCTGTTCTGAAGGGGACCGTAGATACTGCTACAGAAATGGCGGGGAGTGCTGAAACAAATGCAGAAGCTACGATGCAGCCTATATGCCAAGCATGCGACGCCAATATGCCATGCGTCCATTTCGGGAACCAAAACAAAAGACCGGTGTAATTGTGGACCGACGAGTTCGCCGCTCTTCCAAGAAAATACCTACATCTGAGGCGCAGGGTCGCCAGGGGGAGAAGAAGATATGCGTAACTCACTACGAATACAGTAACGGAGTTCAGTAATGCAAGGACTGAGCTTAAGGGAGCAACAAGTGGGCGGCGTTTCGCCGAGATGTGAGCAACGATCAATGGGGACTATGGGGACCACCGACATCCTCACGACCACACGAGTGGAAGTTCCAATATTCATTGAAGAGGAGTTGATTCTGGATGCGATCCGGAAAGCCCCAGGCACAAGTACTAATCAGTAAGGAGAAAGGCAACCCAGACACCCCATCAGCGTATAGGCTTCTATGTATGCTGGATATCGCAGGGAAACTTCTGGAAAAATTGCTGAAGACGACGATAACACCAGCTATACAGACAGCAGGAGGTTTAGCCTAAAGACAGCATGGCTTCTGAAAGGGACACTCTACTATTGGAGCAGTTAGAGAAGTGATAAAGTCCTTCCAAATGGTCCAACTAGGAAATCAGCACTCAAGGAAGATTGTTATATTAGCAACTCTGTATGTCCGAAATGATTTTAACTCAGCCAGATGGATGGACACAATAAATGCGCTCGTACCTCTTAAGGATGGTGAAAAACTACCTAAAAGACAGAGAGCTAACTTACGACACCAAGGACGGCGCGCGAAGAAAGCAAATTACTGCTGGAGCAGCGCAGGGTTCAATTCTGGGACCTGACCTCTGGAACATCGCATATGATAGCGTCCTTCGCATTGAGATGCTAGAAGATACACTTCTATTGTAGTATGGTACGAAGACGACATTGCTGCAGTTATAATAGCAAGTGATACTCATAATGCACAAATGAAATTAAATCAGGTGATGCGAGGAGTCCTACCCTGGATGAAAGAACATGGCCTAAGGTTAACTACAGAAAAGACAGAAATAGTCCTGCTAACCAAAAAGAAAATTCCGACCAGACAGAGTTGATTTCCAAGTAGGGCAACAGACGATTACCGGCATGAAGCGGTCAAGTCCTGGGCGTAGTTCTTAATACGAAACTCACCTTCTGGCAACAAATAAAATGCGCATCGGAACGGGCTGCAAAAGTAACGACAGCACTAAACAGACTACTGGCTAACATATTAGGCCCGACGGCTAGCAAAAGAAAACTATTGTACTAATGACAGTAACAAATTCTATTCTCCTGCTGTATGGGTGTAAAATATGGGTCGAATCCCTACGACGGAAGAAATACAGGTGCCCTAAGCATCGCGACCTCATATAGAACTGTCCCAGAAGCGGCTATATTGGTAATCGCAGGAATAACCCCGATCGACCTCCTCGCAACAGAGAGAAAGCACATCTACGATAAGAAGTCCGCAATCGGTATGAAAGCAGCTGTTCTTGAGGCGAAAGAACATACAAAACAGGAATGTCATGAGAGATGGAACTCAGAACGGGGAGATCGGTGGACTGCTCCACAAAAAGCGTTGACAAATGGGCACAACGAAAATATGGCGAATATGATAAATTACTATGTCACACAGTTTCTAACCGGAGCGCTTTTTGTCAGTATGGAGATTCTCAAAACGATGAGCAGAACACACGTTTTTCGAGTGCAGTAGATGGGTAGCAAAAAGGTTTGAGCTGGAACAACTGCTCGACCTTATGACTCCAGACAACATCGTCGAAAAGACGTCTTCGAGTGCACAGAACTGGGATGGAGTGTGCGAATACACAGAAAAAATATTAAAAACCAAAAAAGAGAGACAGACCGAGACGCGTCTTGGCAAAATTTAAGATAGTCTAACCGGCAAGAGAGCTAAATGAAAAAGCCTGTATCCAGCAGAGGAAAGAAGACGACACCACTCTAAAGTAATACGAAAGTGGTTCCCGGAGTTGATGATGTCAAGATAAAAGGGGCTAAGGTTGTTTTTAGTGGATGTGAGTCGCACAGTACTTGAAGCCGAGCGGGACTGCTTCTCGTCGTTATTAGCTTTTCCACCATCTCCTAGGCCAACAAAAGAAAAAAAAATCACCGAAAAGCTACTACGAGTTGTATATGGCCATCACAGATGAACTGTTGTCCCCTGGAGCTCTGTTGGCCGAGTTTCAAAAGAATCGTAAAGATACAGATCTATACGAACTGGTGCTGTACTCAGTGAACATTGTGCCGATCACTGTTGGATTGATGTACATTAAGAGTAACTCATCGCTTAATTGAAGCATTCTAAAAGATCTACAATAGTTGAAATGTGTCTGGCTTATTTTTCCGGGTATACTCGAACAGGTTGTTAATTGTCGTGATGCGATTCCCAGATGACTTTCATTTACAGGCACTGGATCCGTTTCTGAAATTATATGCCCAGCTCGAGACGGGTGTTAATGTGAAGAATATAATTGTATAGCTTATCGAAAGCCTGGCTGCATATAATCAAAGGAATTATAAGCCAACTGAAGCTGGCTCAGCGATTCCTCCCGAAGTTGAATTATTTGAGGTTATCAGCGTCAGAGTGCCGAATATTGTTCAGACTCGAACTTATATGCCTCTCGTTTTATTAAGTCTCGCTCAAAAGGTCTATTAAGACCGTCGTTAATTATGTCGACAAAGTGCAGGAATCAACCATTCAAATCCTCGAAGGAATGAATATGAATAATATGTCTCACTTGTTGTCGGTGAATCAGGAGTTATTACCGGCATTTATTCTGTACGAGGATGAAATTTCTGACTCTAAGTCTCAACTGGCGGCCACGAAATTGATAATGTCCACTTTCGAGCAGATGAGGTGATTCGATGGGGAGAACGCTGAACCCCTGCGAACGAATTGTGCTCTAGCTGCATCGAAATTGCTCCAAAAGCCCGATCAGTGCAGAGGTGTTGTCTCCTGTGCGAGTCTGTTTTGGAGTGGAAAGAAAAGTGGTGAAGAAATGAGAGATGAAATACACACCTTGAAGTATTTCAATAAGGGCGATCGCATTGCAACTCAGTGCCTAAATACTGGTGTACAAGTTCAATTAAATTTAGGACTGCTCAATCACTACCTTTTCTATTTCGAGCGCTGTAATTCACTATAGCGACTGCGATAGTTAATGAAGAACTGAAGAACTTACAAATCTGGAGCCTCTGCACTACAAGAATACGCTCACATAAAGTGCCGTATGGAATCAAATGACGCCGGTCTGGAGGTTTGTTTTGCCCGCATCTCTATTAATTAGTATACTGTCGTGTGCTTCCTTTCGAATCCCTGTGAGCAAATATACCCCAATAAGGGTTCTCATTTCCTACAGACTGGATACACGAAGCTGAAATTTCATTCATCAGGCATAAGTTGCTTTGACTAAATTTTACATATGAGCTGGTGCATGTTTCTTCAGCTTTAAAAGATCGGCGGCTGGGCCATCGAATCTTGCGAATTTGTTACATTTGAATTTGAATATTGCTATCCTCGCTTCAATTCGGTCAGGCAGGCGAAAGTTTTGACAACTTCTGTATGGGATTTTCGGTGTGTCCGAATGGTATGGTCTTTCTCGTCTCCTAACAGCCTGCGGAAGTATTTTTGCAATTTTTCAGCTCTGTCTTCGGCTCTATTATGATGTTCTCGTGGTTCTCTTTATCTTTTTATATTCAGGTAAACTTGTTTAACCTTATTCGCAGCGTAACAGGTTTCGTGTTTTATGAGCCCGTTTAGTTCTTTCGAATAAAATTGTGTTCCGGTTTCCTTCTCTACAATTACGAGTCAATATCAGCTCTCAACTCAGTCCTCGTCCTCACGTGCAGTGTTGTATGACACTGCCCTACTTGACTAGAAGCATACTCCGGCATTCAATGTTGATCGATTCGGTTATCATTTTTGGTCGCACTGTGAAGCCTCAAAGCATCAAAGGCGCCAGTTCTGCTGGCAGTATTGACGTAAACATTTCTAACAGCATTTTCCGCTGTTCTGCTTATAACTGGATTCGCAGCCTGCCTGCTCCTAAGCAGCCGTACAAATTAATGTGGGAATACACGGCCTTAGACAATGAGCGGTATTTGTTCGTATCCGAGGCGTTTGTTACCGTTTCGGAGCAAGCAATTTTTTTATGATTGGTCCTCGTTGGGCCAAAGATCAACCGGCACTTGTTTTTGGGCGCAGGAGACTCGATATTTGTCTTCTTCAGTTCGCAATCTTCGAAGAGACTGCTCCATGGCCCCACAATGCGGTATAAAGTTCGGCTTTAAGGTGTTTGAGTGTCTTGTTTTCTAACGAGCCAACACCCGCCGTAGGATGCTATGTCTACGAGGCCAATACTAGCTATTTGCTATACAAATTCGTTAACGCTTTGCTGCTAAGATTTACTTTACTTTCGACCTCGGAACCATCTACAATACCATTGTACAACTCCACGTAATATATTCATGCATATTTACTTATTTAAAGTGGCGCCAATAAGCGTCTCCAGTCAGCTCGATCTGTAGCTAACTACAATACATACACGCCCGCTAAGTTGGCTCTTAAGTCCCCTTCCACTGGCGCACGCAACCTAACTCAGAGTTTTCCACTCTTGCGTCCCTCCAGGGAGGATTCAAAGACCCAGCCATCTCAGTTAATGGATCTTCACAGTTTGTCCTTGTATCTTCTCCTGTACTCACCATCTATGTAGACGGGACAGAAAATCACGTGAAGAATTAGTCAATTACCATCTTAACCCAAAGAAGCAGCGATTGGCAAGAGAAATTTTTCGTTTGATCGTAGCGCTGGTGTCGTTGTCTACATTGATAGCGGAGCCTAGGTACTCGTAGACAAAGTCCTTAACTACCTCAAAGTTATATCCGTTAAGGTTGACGTTCTGTCCGAGACGTCGGTGTTGGGTGTCCTTTCTTGTTGACAGCATATATTTGGTCTTGTCTTCATTGACCGTTAAATCCATCTTCGCCGCTTCCGTCTCATTAATAACGAAAGCCTGCCCACATCACGCTGCTTTCTTCTGATTATTCCGATGTCAATATCATCGGTGTATGCGAATAATTGGACCGAATTTTGGAAGATTATGGTTCTTGTGACGGTGCTTGAGTTTTACATTATTCTTTCAAGAATGATGTTAAAGGAATCGCATGACAGATTAGAGCCTTGTCTAAATCCATTTTTGACATCAAAGGTCTCATTAAGTTCTTTACCGACCTTGATGAAGCAGCGTACATTTACCATCGTCATCCTGCAAAAACGGCCGAGATTAGCAGGGATGCCAAAACTAGACAGTACTCTGTACAGCCCGCCGCCGGTGCACCAATCAGGTTGTCGAGGAACAGTTTCAGGCGTTCACACAATACGGCAGCTAGGATCTAGTAGGCAATGCTAAGAAGGCTGATGCGTCTCTAGTTGGCGCAGTTCAGAGGGTCTCTTTTCTCGAGGATCGGACATACAATGCTGAGGTTCCATTCATTGAGCATACTTTCGTCCGGCCATATTTCACAGTTGAGTTGATATATGCTCCTAGTCCTTCTATGCAGCTCCGTTTTGTATTATATCTTTAGTCACTAATCCTGACGACTGTGGAAGGAACTTGCTTGAATCTCATATATGTCGTGCACATCAACATCGAATAATTTTCCATTTTAACTGCGATACCCGATTAAGATTGCTATTCTGACGAGCCCTTTAGCTTTTTCGACAATATGAATTTTCTGACACTTTAGTAAGGTCCCGCTATTGGCTCCTTCCTGCCTAAATCCACTTGTGCCACTTTAGTAAAGTCTGATTTAAATCTGTCGGTCCGCCAGCTTTCACACTCTGCTCCTTCGTAAACGCAAGAATCTGTATGTAATTCTCACTCGTTATGCTCCTGATCCGAACAATATTACTGCCGATCTAGGTGGCAGCGGAATGCTCCTCTGGGTTCTGTGACATATTCACATCTTTTCCATGGCTTTTACTATTTTATTCTTCAAGTATTTTCAACATGGGATGCTCTGCTTTCATGGCAGCGTTATTTTTGAAATGGGAATCTTAGCTCATCAATCTCGTTATGTAGTACCGATACTGGTGATCGGAGTAAAGTTTTCTCGCCTGATCATGTCATCAGCTTCAAAGTAGAGTTTATTTGTCGTTCTTGAGTGGTCAACACGTGTAACCATATTTTTTATATTTTATTTCAGGTGCCAAAATCACAGTTAGCTTCTTGCGCATTGATTGCCATTGCGATGGTCTTGATGAGAATGATTGTCTGAAAACTCGTGGCGTCAAAGTAATGTTTAACTATCCACAGTTTGCCAAAGAAAAGCGGTATTTTTAAAATCTTATTCAAAATTTTAGATCACCTACGAAAATAACCCCCTCGAATTGAAGTCATTCTGTGAACATCATCCACCCGACTTTGTTTCCGACGGTCCGTCCCTTGTGGTCATTTCTGCTAACGTAACGTTTATCGCAAAGTACTCCACTGTCGAATCTGCCTGTGGTGGTACTCTATCGTCTTTACGTGGAACATTTACATCACCATATTATCCGACGACATATCCATCAAATATTGAATGCATTTGGACAATTCAAGCTCCATCTGGAAACTACCTGCAATTAAATTTTGTGGAAATGAATATTCCCAAATCTGACAATTGCAACGAGGATTATCTAGAAGTTCGTGAAAAGACAAGTAACGGCAGGTTGTTGGGAACATTTTGTTCGGATACCCTCCCAACGGATACTATTCAAGTATTTCAACAGTTTTGGATAAAATTCCGAAGTTCCGAAAATGGCGTTGGCAAGGGATTTAAAATTTCTTGGACAAATGGTAAGATTGGGATAAATGTGACAGATGCTTTGTTCAATGCATGTGACCTACTCAGTTCAGACTGGCAACTGTCAGATTATGGATTCTATTTGACAGTTCTGAGATAGGTTTTCTTCATTGACAAGCGCTGCAACAACGGTTTGAAAACACTTGACGGCTTTGACATTTGAGAGTTTTCTTCTTTTTTTTTTCTGACAGCACAATTAAATGAAATCACTGGCTTTAGTGGACAAATTCAGCCACCGCCAATTACTTCCTTGCGTTCAGAGTCGGATCCGTTTAAATGGAGAATAACAGTACCACGTGACAATGTCATACGATTGGCATTTAAAGAATACAATCGTGGCTTACAGGTAACAAAAATGACATATGACACTCAATTTGTATGCCAAGTAACCAATGTTTTTATCTTACTCACTAGCTCTACGATGGTTTTGATAATACAGCACTACCAATAGAAATGCAACTGTCACCTTGGGAAATTACGTCCAGTACAAATGTCATCTTCCTTATTACTGATAATCAATTGCTCGATCATTTCCGTATCGAATGGAAAGCCATGTCTAAAGCCAGTATCACTACAAATGAACTTGTTCAAGAGTGCAATGAAACTCTTGTCATCTCGCATGGACCAATTGTCAGTTTGTCATCACCAGGTTACCCTGGTGGCTATGAACAAGATCTCAATTGTCAGTGGCTTATAAAATCTGATCATCCGTCAAGGCATGCTGTTATTGAGTTATACGATGCACGTTTGGAGAAAATGGATGACTGCGTGGTTGATTATTTACAGATTTCCAGTTCAAAAAATTTGGTCAATTGGCATCAAGAACTTAAGGTATGTGACAGTCCACCGAAGACACGTGATCCGTTTGCCGTAATCCATGGAACTCCATATCTTAAGGTGAATTTAATCACAGATTCGTCAGTTAATAGAACAGGATTTTCAGCTATGGTGTATACAGCATGCGGTGGAAATTTAACTGGCACCGTTGGAAGAATTCTTGACGTTGATGTGCATAACGCAAGTCAGGGAATCGTTCGAAATTGCACTTGGCATATTGAAGTGCATCCAGGGAGGAAAATCAAATTAGATTTCCGTTTTCCACTGAACGATGCGAAAGAATCACCAGATCAATGTGAAAATTACGCTCTCATACGTGATGGCCTCGATGAGGATGCTCCAATTTTGGCACCAGGCCGAATTTGCTCCTACAAACAGTTCAATGGAACGATTTTTACTACATCCAATTATGCTACCGTTAAATATTATTTAAAACCACATAATCCCTTCCTGCCGTATGACATACCAATGTGGAATCTGACATATAGGGAATTTAGTGAATGTGGTGGTGAGGTTCGTCTCACGTCATACTCTCGATCGGTTAATATCACTTCACCGAATTATCCAAATGTTCCAAATGCTCATACGGAGTGTATTTGGATTATTGTCGCTCCACCGGGTGAGGCTATTCAAGCTGAATTTGTTGATCATTTCGACATGAATATTCGACAGTGCTTTTCGGAGTTTATTGAGTTTCGAGATGGCTCTACCGAACTTGCCAGACAACTGGGTAAATACTGTGTACGTCCCGGAACACAACGCACTTCAGGGAATGTTCTATACATGCGCTACCTCACCGACATTGGTGAACCGCGAAATGGTTTCAAGGTAAATGTATCACTGTCAACTTGTGGTGGGACATTCACTCAATTCACCAATATCATAACGTCATCGAACTATCCCGCACCAGGTGGTTATCCACCGAATTCGGTTTGTGATTATATTGTTAAAGTGTCATCGTATGCTCGTGCCAATTTGACATTCCTTGATGTACATCTGCCATTTGATGCGGCGAATTTAAATGAATCTGATCGCATTGAAATCTATCAGGTGCTGCAAGGCGATCAAACGCAAATTGGAGATCAGTTAGCACTGATCTATGGCAACACAACGGACATGCCCGCCGTGGAAGTGGACAGCAATGAAGTGTTGATTCGATTTACAAGTTTCAAAGCAAACAACAAGTATCGTGGCTTTAAACTGAAGTATGATCGAATATTTGGGGTGTGTTTCAAAGATGTTTCTGGAGAGAGTGGTTTACTGACACTCAGTATTGCACCGAAGCGCTTAGCAATGTTTCTTCTGTGTCGATGGAAGATTACCGTGCCGAAGGGAAGACGTGTCAAACTCGATGTATTGGATACAATTGATGTTCCGAATGTTATACCCGTGTCCAGAAAGTAAATAGATTTTTGTTTTGTGTGAAACGATTTATCATATAAATTTTCAATTCAATTTCAGCTTCAAGGTGACCTTTTTCAATGACTTCCAGATGCAGTCGATGATCACTTTGGTTGACTTTAACACCAATAACACAGGAAACGTATCGGTTCAGTCCACTGACAATAAAATGTTTATCCGAATCTTTGGCGCGTACACGACAAATGTGAGACGGATGCAGGTTGCTTATTCTTCTATTGGAATTTCGGATTGCCCTGAGGACATTACAACCGATTCTGGATCGCTATCACTATCACGTCTGGATCGTACAAATAATTTCTACTGTAGCTCAGATTTCATTCTAACTGGTACCCAAACTCTCGCATTCAACATATCTCATTTGATTTTAGAGTTAATTCCAAAATTTATGCCTATTCCGGGGATTGCAGTCCGATTTAAGAGCAATAATCTTGTAGAGAGTCTTCGCAATATAAAAGAGAATGTGACGAATGAAATTGTAGCGATCAGTGTGGTACATGGTTCCGTCATTATGCTACGAAACGACTTTACAAAACTGACGCAGTTCGATGCAACATATACTAAACATGCTTGTGGTGGTGAATTCTCCATTGGACATCAATTTGACGTATCTCTGCCATCGTTGAGTGCCAATTATGGAACTCTGGACTGCGCTTGGCATTTGAAAATAACAACAGTTGGAAGCGGATATGATTTGGCAGCTAATTTTAGTTTTACCCTACCCTGTGACAATGAGTATGTTACCGTCCATGGTGGGCCATCAACTAACAGTTTGACAGTTGCAAAACTGTGCCGTGGTGGCACATTGAACACGACCCGTTTACGGTCACAATATGTATACGTGAACTATCACACATCTGCATACAACACCAACTCGAAGCTTACACTGTCACTGGCACGCGCCATTAATTGCGGTGAAAAGATGAACATAGATCGCACCGAAGTGTTGCGATTCACTTCAAGAGACTATAAGACCAACATTGAATGTGTTTGGGATTTGAATACTCAGCTCGGATTTTATTTGCAACTAGAATTCATTGAACGTTTCTTTATCGAAGAAAGTCCAAATTGTACGAAGGACTATCTAGAGATAAGGAAGTTCGAAGACGGAGATTGGGTGGCATTGCCACGATATTGTGGCAGAAATTTACCCTCAGCTGTAAATACAACTTCGAGACGATTACAGTTAATCTTTCGTAGTGATGAGTCAAAAACGGCTGATGGTTTCGTAGTGACAGTGAAAAAGAGTTGCTATGCCGTTTTCAATGTGACAGATAAGCCACAGTTAATTATTTATCCCACTAGATGGAGTCTCGTTATGATCCGAATGCAATGCGACTATACCCTTCAAACGGATTCGAATAAATTCATTCAGGTGAAGTTCAATAAATTAGCTCTAGGTCCTCGGAGCCGATGTTATTTGGCTCAGATGAGCGCCCAAAGACGTGACGATAATGGTGATTTAGTAGAATTAGGTCCATATTGCAAAAATGATGCAGTCACAGAGATAAGAGCTCGCAAGTTCCTCACACTATCCTATCAGGCTTTAATGGAAACTGAAGGCTATGAAATAGAATTTGCCTTAGATAATTGTCATAAACAAATTACTCACCCGACATGGATACAGAATCTTAGAGATGAAGAGGGTAATGCTTATGTTAACAACATGGATTGCCTATGGAATATAACTGCACCTGAAGGTCATAATATCTTTATACGATTCAAGTCGTTCCACATGGAGGAGACTCAAGAGTGTGACTTAGATTACGTAGCCATCTATCGTGGGTCTCAAATTGAAGGTTCTCAGAAAGAGGCTCAGATTTGTGGTGACTTAAGTAAAAATGTACCAAGTTTTCATGTTGAAGGCAATTCAGCAATAGTAAGGGCCATTACAGATTCGAGTATTGTCAAAGACGGATTTATGGCGGAGATTTTATTCAGTAAAGCCTGTGACGAACGTATAACACTAACGCAAGCTAACACACCCGTCGATATTGAACGTAATCTTGAAATTGGAAACGATGAAGTTATGATTTGTAAGTATCAGTTTATGGGAGAGCCAGGCTTCCGAGTCGTAATTGAGTTGATTACGATCGATTTGAATTTATCGAATGCCACTTGTAATGCGAAATGTGATGATTGTGGCAGTCTTGAAGTTGTGGATAGCATAGAAGGTGGTGGTTTTGCCTTAGGAAAACACTGCTCTTCAAACGATACTGGCACAAAGTTGATTTCTTCTTACAAAGATGTAATGATTCGGGTAAATGCTGAACGACGCGGACACTACAAGTTTAAGGTCACTGTTAAGCTGGTGGAAGCCGATTGTGGAAATCAAGAGGAATACGTTCTCGACGGCTCTGGCGTATGTTGAAAGGAATCGATTCATTACCTGATATTGTATTTATCATAAATTCCCATTGCAGAGCATACAATTTGGCACCATCAAAAGACCAAACGGACTATATCCATCAAACATGCATTGCACTTGGAAGATAACCTCGCAAAAGGACTTCAACATTAAATTTGATCATTTTAGTCTTCAAAATAAGTCTGATGTTACAGGACAGTGCTTGGACTATGTTTACACCAAGTATAGTTCAGTAAGTCTGCATTGAATAATTGCAAAAACTATTTTATTTCATCGCCTCCACTTTAACAGCTCTTTCCGCCTTGGACATATGATCGGCATTGTGGTAGTGTATCGTCGTTTTTAATTTCAGTCACCAAAACTGAGTCAGAAGCTGTTGCAGAGATCACTTTTCACACTAATGAAGCCATCGAATCGACTGGATTCACTTTGACAGCTACCAATCGGGCTCGTAAGTGCCTTAGCCTTTTCAAACCCCTTGTGGAGTTTATTCTTAAGGACTGCCTGTCTTAATCTCTTTTCAGCTTGCAACAGAACTTATGATCAGATCAGTGGTCTGATAGGAGGCCAATATGAAGCGGGCGGCTGTATCAACGATATACTCCTGCCAGAGAACTATACTGTAAACATCATAATACCATCCTTTTACTTCCCATATGAGTACAACTGCTCAGGACACAATGTGAAAGTAGGTTTTCTTTTTAACCCTGTAATCAGAATCTTGAAATTTTCTCGTATAGATTTTTGACAAGAAGACCAATCGTGTGGTCTTTGAATATTGCGCCAAGCGGTATGAGGCAGTAAAGTTCTTTTCGACTACCAATCAAGTGCGCCTCGAGACAAAACCTGGTGGCGATCTTCTAGGATCTACGAATATCTTGTACTTTGGCAGCCGAAAGTCACTGCCAAAAGGATGTGGAGGCAATTTTGAGCTGCCAGATGGTGTTTTACATAGTCCCAATTACCAGGAATATGGAAATTCGAGTGTTTGCCAATGGAATTTTACAACTACAGCTCCAAATCGTATTCAACTGAATTTCGATGGTAATTCTTTATATCTTTGACATTGAACTGTCACAATTCAAATATGAATAGCAACGTCAAACTGACAGAATCCAGTTGTTCGAATTTGCTTCATTTTCAATTTTCACTAAACAGAGCTAATAATTTGACAGGTGTTTGACATGAGCTTGAATTTTCTTTTCAGAAATGAACATGGGATCAGTGTGTAAGCTGGATTACCTGGATATAATTGAAATTACGGACGATGGAGTTGAACGCGTTGCTAAACATTATTGCGAGGCGGTAGGGATTCTGGGGATTTTATGGGAAACTTATTTCTATTGTTTATTTTGCAGGAAACTCCGGAGCTTTATGTGTCAGTTAATAATCGCATTGCAATCAAAACGGTTACTTCAGCTGGCTTTGACGGCACTGGATGGGTTGTTAGGTTCAATCATGTGACCACTTATTCAAGGATATCTAACACAAACTCATTACATGTATAAGGCATATTTGTTTAAGTGATATGTTATAAAACTTTAATTTAACTCCAAAAGAAGTGATTTTTAATTGAAAATTCGGATTTCATGATAAATTTTCTTATAAGTGACGTTTCTGATTTGTATGGAGATAAATCAGCCGATTGCTTACATATGCAGCTGAAGCTCAAGTGTTTTTTCCGATGACAAAACTGCATGGTTCTTAACTCTCCGACAATCGCTATAGTAGGTGTCACCCTTTATCATCCTTGTTTAGTCAAGCCATGTAGTCGTCGAAAGGCACTCCACTAACATTATAGAACATTGCGAGCACCTGTGGAGATTCAGATCACTACTGAGTTACAGTGCTGGTGCTATTCCAACAGAGGAATACCGTGAATACCTTTTGACCGACCAATACCTACACCCAAGACCAGTTTCATCCAACCAATTTAAAATTTAGCCAGCTGGTCACTATAGTACATGTAAAACCACATATCGGCGCGGCATAAAAGGGCGAGAACGGCTTGTGCAGTCTACAAGCAAAATGTGAAGGAAAATGGAAAGGTGATACTCCAGAAACGACAGTCGGTAATACTGCAAGGTCAAAAGAGTGAGTCAAGGCGAAGAAATTTTAAAGTAAAATTTGTGCTGGCAATATGCAAACACCACTCTGCAGAATTCTAAATGGCGGGATCGAGCCAAACACCGATTAAAGCCAAGATTCTCGTTAAGTCAATGAACATGACGTTAGGAAAGCAATATCTAGATTTAAATATATGTAACATGGCTGTCGGTCCGGACCGCTTATCTGGAGAGTTGCTTAAGGCAGCAGAATGTTGACTTTTTAGAGAGGTCGGAGGAAAGCATGCCTTATGAATGGAAGGACAAACAGAGGATGAAAAACTAAGACATTTACTATGGCAACTATTATCGACGGCAATAGCAGCGCTTGTTTGGGTGCCGATTCGCTGTTATTGGCAGACTTAGATAAGATGTCTTTAGTTTCCGGCATGTTAAGGAGCGCCTTGTAACGATTCGTATTGAGGATAAATTTGCCATAGAGGAGAAAGATGACAACACCAAAGTTAGCTTCTGCGAGCTCTTGGACAAAACTTACCAGAAGTCCCCTAGCGATGACATTAAAATTGTCCTCGGTGGCTTTAATGCAAAGCCAGGAAGACAGGGCATCTTTGGTAGAAGGGCTACAGCTGCTCATGAGGTCTACGAGCAGAAGAAAAGTGACGAACACCAGCTTCTCAGGAGGAAAAAGAAGGAGCATGAGCAAATTGAGAGATTCGGAAGTTTTGTAAAAAGGACATGCAATGGACAGAAACCCCGAAACCGAATCCTGTAAAGACGAACAAGGGAACATGGTAGTAGAGTCGCAGTCAATGCTGCAGATTTGGAAAAAGCATTTGGCGACCCAAATACCAAATACCGCTGTCACGCAGAATGAATCTTTCAATCTGGACGATGTAGACCAAGAATTCTGTCTAACTGACCTTATCAGCCATATCAAAGCTTAAATCCCACAAAGCTGCTGTAGCGAACGGACTGACTATCGAGCTCTTGAAAGCGGCAGATGATGACTTGGTAAGGAGCATACACCAACTCATCGGTAAAATATGGTCGGCAGACAGTATGCTCGATGAATGGAACCTCAGAATTTTTTGTCCGACAATCTGAACTGCGTCCACCAATCTTCTAAACACTGCCTATATGATCCTATCTGCAATCTGAAGCCCTTAGTCAGCAACCTAATTGGTCCATATCAGTGGAAAGCCCACCATCGACTAAATATTCACACTATGACAGATCTTGGAAAAACCTCATGAGTTCCAAACCGATACACACTACTTATCCATCGGTTTTAAGGACACGTATGACGGTATCTATAGAGACAAGCCATACAGAGCAATGTCTAGTTTCGGCATCCCTGCCAAACTCGTCCATTTGTACAGCATGACGATGGAGAATGCTTGCTGCTCCATCGAAGTCAGTAAAGAACACCGAGACCTTTGATGTCAAAAAAAAAGAATTTAGACAAGGCGATGCGCTCTCATGCGATTTCTTTAGAATCATTCTTGAAAGAATAGTGGCAAATTTATGCCCCAAAACAAGAGGAACAATTTTTCAAAAATCTGTCCAATTACTCGCGTACGCCGATGATATTCACATAATCGGAAGAAAGCATCGTGATGTGAGTGGCGCTTTCGCGAGTATTGAGATGTAAGTGACGAAGATGTAAATGAGGACTAGACCAAGTATATGCTGTCAACAAGTCACCCAACACTGAGGTCTCGGACAGAACGTCACAGATATAAGTTTGAGGTAGTTAAGGACTTCGTCTACCTAGGATCCGCTATCAATTTAGACAATGATACCAGCAGCGGTGAGATCAAACGAAGAGTAACTCTTGCCAATCACTGCTTCTTTGGGCTAAGATGGTAATTGACTAGCAAAGCGCTCTCTCCCTTAATAATCCCAGTCCTGTCTTATGGCGCTCAGTCATGGTCTTAATCAAAACTGGATGAGGGCGTTCTTGACTGCATTGAGAGGAAATTGGTTATTGAAGGCGGAGATGAACGAGACGAACTTTGCGAGCTGTACAGCGACATTGACTTAGTCAGAAGAGTAAAGATTCAACGTCTGAGATGGCTGAGTCATGTAGAGCAGATGGGCACCAATGCTTCGGTCCGAAAAGTCTTCGAATCCGCCCCTAAGGGACAGCGCAGTAGAGGAAGATCGCGGATCAGGTGGCGCACGCAAGTGCAAGAGGACCTCAGTAAATTTAGCGTGTGAATCTGGAGGCAGCTAGCTAAAGATCGAGCTGGCTGGAGACGCTTATTGGCTGAGATCCAGGCCTATTCCGGACTGTAACGCCATCTCAAATAAGTGAGTAAGTAAGAAGGGAATCGCATAGGGCTGAACGCCACAATAGAATGAAATCTATATCTTTGATGGCACTTAAGAGCTTAAGACCTTATCAGAAATTAGAGGAACGGTTGAAATTGAAAATCGCCATTTCCTTGGCCTAAGAAGGGAATTGAGTAATAGGTCAGAAAATACTAATAACACTCTTCAAAAGACCCTTATCATCCCAGTGCTGGTCTTTGTATAAACCTTTGTAAAATTACCTCTAATGCTAGATATTTCTCCCATGTATCACTGTTTTAGCGACGTTTATGGGTTTGGCTAAATTCGTGGACTTAAGGACCAGTTTACAGGCCTATCTAACGAGTTAGTGCTGCAATTACTTTTGACCTCTTCTACGAAATTCGGCTGTAGCTTTATACTCTATTGCTTGGACCGTATTTTCCGACGACTTTGTAAAATCAGTTGATTTAGCCAGACCCAAGTTTTTTTTGCTGACTTGCGTTCTTCATTCGTAACATTTTCATCTCCGTCACTGTAATTTTGCTTTATACTTCTCCTACATCGTCAGACATTGCAATGCGTATGTTAAAGCTGGACGAACGACTGTCATATATATATAAGAAACCGTTAAGTCTAAGCAGCATTTTTCGGTTACAAAATAATGGAGAGTTTTCGCGCCGTCTAAGCCAACTCACGCTAACCCTATGTCAGTTCAGTGTAAACCGCCACTATATCCAGTCGCCCTCTTACTTTACTCCATAATTTGTGAATTTCCTATTTCCTTCGCTTTAAATCAATCTAATAACCTAATTTCTTACGCAATAATTGTTATCCCTGACGCGCCTTTTTGTTTTTTTATTGTTGACTTACTAGTCCTGGTCTTCGTCATGTCTTCTTGTGGATTAACCAACTACTTCATTAACGACAATAATGCTGACTTTGTTGCCTGTAAGGGGATCTGCGGCAAAACATTCCATGCTATTTGTGTTGGCCTAAATAAAAGAAACACGGTCTTCCTTAAAGAGTTCTCCGAAAATCTACTGTTCTTCTGTGATGAGTGTATCAGTATTTCTCTCTCACATGTGCTCCTTGCAATCAATTGCCTCAGTGACTCCAATGAATCCATACCATAACTCACTCCTCAGACTGATAACGGACAAACTATCAATCTTTGAACAAAGTGTAAGATGTGCGGAAGACTTTGGTTATAGCATTGAAAAACAAGTTGCGCGTTTAATTGAGCTAGAAAGTGCAAGATCCAAAAATGAAGAAACAAGAAGCGCCACCAGTCTTAAGTGAATTTACGAACCTGCACCAAACAATCACCAACTCTCAAATTATTACGGGTCCATGCTTGATATCATATTCGATAAAATTAGTGAGCTTAATGATGAACTCACCACGAATAGAACAGTGTTGAATGATTTAGAAAATCTCATTGGAACAGTATGCCACAAAATTGATGGTCTTCCAATCCATCCCCCACCGCACAACAGTTACAATACTTCAATTTTGTTGTTACAAACTGAAGCCGAATCATTGCCAGATCCAATGCCGACAACTCAACCTTCACCACAACCTCGCACCAGCCCTTTGATCCAAAAATCGTATGGTGATATAATTGCTCGAACGCCAACCCCTCCTGTCGCCGCCCCCCGGAAACATGTTACACAATTTAACACGACGTGGACACCTTCAGAGTGACAAGGCAGGCTAGACCGATTCTGCACAATGAATCAGATGTTCACCACCCTACTCATCAAAGGTGCTCCAAATTATGCAATGTTGCTTGGATTTCCGAATTTTTCAAAAAGAGGTATGGCATCACCATCAACCAATATTCCCAACATCTCACCATAAAAAAACGGAATTTCAAAATTTCCCGTTTCTAGCTCGCCTTCTCCTTCGGTTTCACGGGCCCCAGCCCCTATTTTTGGTCCCCTTTCGCCGCCTAACGTTAAATTGACCCAAAATAATATAGACGCCACAGAATGCCGTTATGCACTCTCTAGATTAAGGGATAAAAAGATATACGAAAATATACGTCTCTTTCTCGCATATCTTTGCGACAAATCTGTTTGCTTTGAGGAAAAAACCAAAACAAGTGTCATGGTCTCCATCCAACAGGAAGGTTTTCCTACCGATATAACTAGTCTCAGAAAGCTTTACAACAGGTATCACGAAATCTTCGACACACCTCTTCAAAAGGTTACGGATGACCTCGCTGCTTTCCGCAGCTATGTACACTCTAAAAGACTTTCCCACCTTCAGCGCAGCCGAGCTGACCACGACAACTTTTTTCGTTCCTAACTTGCGTTCTTTGCCTGCATCTCATCTACACTCCCCTACTCCTCCACGTAACAAGCTACCTCTTACATTTTACTACCAAAACGTAAGAGGTTTGCGCTCTAATACTCGTGCTGTCTTGTCTAAATCACACGGTCTCTCTTTCGACATCTACGCTCTTACAGAAACCAATCTGATCCCCGACATAAAGAGCCAGGAGCTATTACCATCGTCTTATAATATTTTCCGAGATGACGATCACCCTATGTTTAATGATCCTGCCATCCCTAAAAGTGATTCTCCATGCAGAGGTGTCCTACTTGACAATGGAATCTCTTCTTCTGTTAAATTTGACTTTGTTTCAATTAAAATAACACTTCCCAACAGGTCCCTGTACGTTATGTGTTGCTACATTCTCCCAGCTCAACCTATTGAATCCTACATCCTTGCTATTAAAGCAATTGACCAACTAATTGAACTAAGTGATTCCATTGACGATATCCTTATCTTTGGTGACATTCATCGGATGATCGGTTATTTTTTACCGCGTCAAACGCCAGTTCATCCAAGGAATGTCTTTTCATTGATAGTGTAGCTGACTCAAGTCTAGGCCAAGTAGGTGGCGTCCTTAACTCCATCGGTTGGTAACTAGACCTTATTTTCACTAGTGATCCTATTAACTCCACAGTAACGTTGTGTCCCTTTATCCTATCAACTGTCGACAACTTTCACCCCCTTCTTCTTCTCTCATTTTGCCATACCACTTCTTCAACTACCATCTCTTCTTAAAACTTCCATAAAGCTAATTTTCGCAAAATCAGTACCTATCTTAGCAAATGTTCTTTTGATTTTACCAACCTATCCTTATCTGATGCTATCTCCATTTTCTACAGTGATATATATAATTCCATTTCCCTTTACGTCTGCTTTTCACGGCATAGATGAATAGATGAATCTCTATTTCCCCTCCATGATACAACAGAAGACTTCACTCTTTACGAAACAAAAGATACAAATTATGGGCAGCTTTTCTTCTTCGCATCAATTCTTATTATGACTGCTCTATTTATTTTGGAACTTACCTCCAATTCATCCAGCTCTATAACTGTCTCTATCAGCGCTTTTTTGACACAGGGCAGACCAACCTTGTCAACGATCCTAAGATATTTTATGAATTCGCCAACTATAAAAGAAAATCAGACGGTTATCCCCCCTCTCCCTCGTTCGATAATATATCTTCGACCCACATATTATTGCCAACTATTTTGCAAACTTTTTTAAACAGTCATTTGCAGACAACCTCTTTGTACCCGACCCCATATATTTCAAGTACCTTCCCAATTTCTCCATTGGCCCCTCTCTCTCAATCTTTTGATCCCATCCTTGATGAATTTTTACCCTGCACAGACGTGCTCCCAGCAATATTTCTCAAAAAGTGTGCCTTTAACACCCACTTTCCCTCCTATTTCGTCTATCCCTCATACAAGGGCAATTCACCCAAGTTTGGAAGACCTCCTTCATAACCCCGGTTCACAAAAAGAAAAGGGATCAAAAAATGAAGTAACCAAATACCGTCCTATTGCTAAGCTTTCTCACATACCTAAAATGTTCGAAAGTTTTTTTATAAAAACCTTTCAGTGCAAGTCACCCAGTCAGCACGGATTTCTAAAAGGCAGATCAACTACTACAAACTTAGTTGAATTTGTATCCTTTGTGCTTTTAGCCATAGAAAATGGCAACGAAATTGACGTTATTGCTACAGATTTCGCTAAGGCCTTCCATAAAATATCACATCAACTGATCCTTTCCAAATTATCTTCCCTCGGTTTTGACCCCATATTGTTAAAATGGATATCTTCTTATCTGGAGAACCGTTACTATAGCGTTCGCTTTATGTTAGCCTTCGCAACCCCGTTTTTAGCCACTTCTGGTGTCCCACAAGGCAGCCATCTATGTCCCCTCTTTTTCATTTTAACTATAAACGATCTTGAGAAGATCATCAAACATTGCTCCGTATCCATTTACGCCAATGACACTAAGTTCTCCAAAACTATTTCTTCGCCCCAGGACTCTATTCTCCTTCAAGAAGACCTCGATAGGTTTTCTACTTGGTGTCTAAAAAATTGCTTTGAACTTAATGTCTCCAAATGCCAATCTATGACTTTGTCTCGTAAGTCCCATCAATCCCCCTCTCGACTTTATTTTTTGCATGACCAACCCCAGGTTAAATCCCTTCGCGACCTTGGAATTTTATACGATAGAGAGTTAAACTTCCGTTCGCATATTGATGAGATAATCCTTAAAGCCAACTCATCGCTCGGTTTTATCAAACTTTGGTCTAAAGAATTTTGCAACCCTTATGTGACAAGGTCGCTTTACATTACTCTTATCCGGCTCCTCCCTGAATATGCCAGCCAAGTATGGTATCCCTTTCAGCGAATTCATATATCCCGAATCGAGAACATTCAAAGTCGTTTTCTTCGATTTGCTCTTCGTGGATTACCCTGGAGTGACCCATTTATCTTACCTCCCTATCGGGATCGCCTCAAACTTCTTAACCTGAATACCCTCGAAAAACGCAGAGACGTAGCTGACATTCTCTTCATTCATCGACTGCTCTCCGGTTCTGTGGACTGCACTTCCCTTTACAATTCTATTTCCTTCAACACTAACCCTCGTTATTTACGCTGTCCTAGTCTCTTCTATGTCCCAACCCACCGCACCTCTTACGACTCTAACGAACCAATCTCCCGCATGCTCCGTAAGGTCAACTCAAACCTCCCCCTTTTTGATTTTAACCTGCGCACTTCTTGTCTTAAATTTGATCTCCTCCACCATTCCCTTACTGCCTAACCCTTAACTCTTGTTAGTTTTTAAGTTAGTTTAAGTTTGCATTAAGCGAAATAAATGGGGGCGTCAGCCACCACTAAATTAAAATTGAATTAATTATTTCTCTCCGTAGAGTCGTTCTAAATATATTTAAGGTTTGGGTTTGCGGTTCGGAAAATGTAGAAATGCAGACAATAGATATTCGTAGTATTAGTACGACTGATTCATAATCTTCATCGAATTATCCAGTCCCCTGAAAGGCTCACGTTCATGATGGCACTATCATCGGCGAAAAGACGAGAATGCCTTACTAAGAAGCACCACACTAAGAAGCAAATGACTTTATACACTGACTTGGTATACTCCAGCCCTACTTCTAATTGTCCATTTATTCCCGCTGTTCAGTTAACTTACTTTCTAATGCCATCGCATAATATATACCGCGTACCACTTTTATTTATTTACTCATGTACATTTTGAGATCTTAGCGCTGTTCACATAAGATCTATAGGTCGATGCAGACGATCTGCAGATCTAGCGATTTTTCCCCATCATTGTCCGTATATTTTGAATCTTATCGTATGTCGACCTGCCTTCCATAAAGCCGAATTGACTGTCTTGGAGTTAAATAATGTTGCACTATTGTCTGTCTAAATCTAAATCGCATACGATATTAGCTCTACTAATCGGAAGTTGTTGCAATTTCTCGTGTCGCTTTTGCCTTTATACAGTGCAACAAGAAAGCTTTCTCTCTGTTCTCTCTCATCATTTTACTAAACAAAATTGCAAACCATTTCAATCGAAGATTTTCGTTTGTTGGCAATACTTCGGAGAATTTGTGATCCAGTCCAACTGTATGCCCCCTATTTACCAGGATCATATTATTCGATCTTTGGAACTCAATATGTAGATGTATAAATTTCAGTGCTGCCAATTGAAGTTGCAGGGACTACACATAGATGCTGTCTGTAGACCTCTTTTTACAACAAAAACACACAGAGTTTTATATAATTTGCTTAAATTGTTCTTATTTACACTGTAACTACTTTACAGAATTTTGCTTTGTCTTATTTTCGCTTTAACATTAATTTTTGTTTCTTTGTTTTATTTATAAATATTCTTAAAACTAATAAATTTCATATATACAAATTTGACAGTAATTGCATTCAAGTTCAAGTTTTCAACTTGTCAATAAATACGATAAATTATATAATTTAAAATGTGTCTTTGTTTTTAAATAAATATAAAAATATGGTATGTACTCGTATATATATACAAATTAGAATATGGGAATGTTTAAATTAAAAACAAAACTAAAGAAAAAAGAAAACAAAACACAAAAAAGCTAATCAATTGTCACACCCTATTTGCTGGAAATTTGACAGCACAAACATTACAGGGTCACCATTCGCTATCGGTCATCAGTAATTTATCATTCACTTTATTCTAATAAATTCGTATATCTTGTCCCTCCAGTAATAATTGTTTAGCATTTGCTTTTATTTGTTTTTTAATTAACATAAGTTCTCGCTCTATTCCTTGTTTTTCGTTTGGCTTTGTTTGTTTTTGGCGTTTATGGCACTAGAATTCGGTTTACCCTTTTTCACTTTCTCACTCTTATTTTTGATTGGAAATTGACATTTCATTGTTCAGAATTAAAATAGGAATTCTGCATAAGGTATAACTTGTCAATGGGATTTATTATGTTACTACTTAGGCTCCCGAGCGCATCATGGGCCGAGGTTCCATTCGAACCATGACCATGGTTTCCGGAAGACTGTAGCTCAAGATTTTGTAATGACAGAGAATCAGCATCGTCGTCTAGATGATCGAAATTACTGCCATCTAGGGAGATGTCTGAACTGCAAAAACTGTCGTTTGAATTGGCTGGGTAATCTGCAGGAGAGAAAAAAAAATGTTAGTAACTAGGTTTGAACTGACACCATTGGGAACGTCAAGTGTGACATTTCAGTTCAATCCAACAAAAGTAAAAAAAAAGGTTCACTTACCATCTGGGGAATACGGCAGGTTGGGGTTTAATGGTTGCGTCGAAAACGAGCCAAGGTAACCATTTTCACTACCAGATGACTCTTGTTTAACACTCTTGTCATCCTTGTCTTTGTCTGAGGAGTTCTTGTCGCCGTCTTGTTTCGATTTCCGTTGAATTTTCTTCATTTTCGCTCGCTGATTTTGGAACCAAACTTGCACCACTCGCACCGACAACCCAGTGTCCTTGGCTAAGGCTTCACGAACTTTACGACATGGCTTCGGCGATTGATCGAAAGATGCCTTAAATTGCTTTCGTTGCTGTGACGTTAGTATTGTCCTAGGGCGTTTGGGACCTCGTCGACCGTCTCTCGGTCGAAGAATGTCATCCTCGTCGGCACAATGCTGCGCTAAATAAAGCTCCTTCTCCAAATCATGGCGGTAACAGAAAAGTTGTCCCTCTCGCAGCAGGAATTGTTCGCCCTTCTGTAGAGGTTGGCGGCATACATAACAGACGAAGCACGAAAGGTGGAAGATGTAGTTTTGCGGTCGCATAACCATGTCATGTGGTAGAATGGGGTGACAACAGCCGGTGCATTTGACACCGAAGATTCTACAGAATGGAAAAAGAAAAAAAAATATTATTTCATTGTGCAGACAGATGCAAGGAGGTGCTTTAGGGAAGAGGAAAATTCTTTAGTTTTCCTTTCCTTTTTGCACACCATATCGCCTTCTACTATTGTGTCAATTATAATTTTTGTTCTTTTTCTACAACCACCCCCACAACACACTCCGATACAAACTCAAAGGGAAGCAAAAAAAGGAAGAAAATGAAATTGACAAGGGCACAATGAATAATGTAGACGCATCCCTTTTGTGTCCTGCTTTGTAATTGCAGAAGATGAAGGAAAAAAAAACTCCACCCAAAAATTTGCCTTACCCCATTCACGCTCTTCCTTCGGAGGACTTCCTTCTTTTTTCTGCCGCCATTTTGCTATAGATCCAAGTTTTCTCCTTTCTATTTATTTTTGTTTTTTTTTCTTTGCAACAAGGATTTCTTTTCTTTTCCGTTCAATCGCTGTCGTCGCATTTTCTTTTCATATTTTGTCCACACATAGGTATGTATACATCAGCAGCAAGAAGGGATGCTACTACATGCTCGTACTCGTATATTGAAAGGCGTCGAAGGAATTGAAAAGAAGCGGAAAATAAGCGCTCGGTGATGAAGCATAGCTAAGCGCGCTTTTGAATAGAATGAAGCACTGCAAGGGTATTAATATGAATTGCTTTGTCAGCTTCTTCTTCGTCGTCTTTTTTTTTTCTTTCATTGTCGTCTTTGCGCCTCTTTAAGCACGATGATTACATTTTTATATTTGACTATAGTGAGAGCTTTAAGGAATTAGGACATCATTTTGTTGAATTTTCCACATCATACAAATTTAAAGTTCAACAAATATTCCAGGGAAAAATTGAATATTGAAGGAGGACTAATCTTGTCACGGTGTGAGTATTGAGTGAGGCAATGAACTTTCGAACACGACGCACGGCTTTCTCAGGGAAAAGTGTAATTAGTCAAGGACCTCCGCAAAATAGCCCACTTCGAAATGTTCATTTTTATATCATAATTGAAAATAAATATTTGAGTCCCTAATTCTGAGTATTAAGAGCTCTCAATGAAGTCCCACGGCGGGCTTGATTTTTTAAATTTCGATCGAAGGCGGCTGAGGAAGGTGTCACCTAATCTTTCCAAAATAGTACATAGTACCGTGACATTATGTCACAATTGGTAATGGGCAAAGGTAAGCGATGGAAACAGAATTGAATTTTCGCAGGCAAAATTTACGTGTGGCATGAATAAAGAGCGATTTTTACAATAAATTGATGATACTGATAGTGATGGATGATCGTTTTAAGTCTGAAGAATTGTCGGCATCGATATAGACGCTTCTTGTCATTTTAAGGCAAAAGCAAAGATTAAGGAATGCCATCTTTGGTGGCATAGTATGAATACATACAATATATAAAGAGGTGCAGGAACAAAATGTCAAATTAGGCAGGTCACAGTACTATATTGACAAAAGGACTTGACGGTGAATAAATGAAAAATAAAAACAAGAAACCGCCAGACAGATTGAACACACACGATCGACGCAACGACAGCTGCAATATTCTTGATGTGCGATGGGGCAATATTTACTTGACCATTTTCTTGTTGCTACCAACTCTCGAACGAACTTTTTAACTTGAATGAAGAAATCCAAAATTTCTGCCAAACCGGCCGAAATGAAGTAAGCATAAGAATATCTTTAACGCACAAAGGATACCATGAAGGACGTATGAGATGACCTATTTGACACCATGCATCCACTCGTTTGCTCTGTGGAATGTCTACCTGTTGAATGAAACCTCAGACCCACAAAAAAGCATACCCTCTAAACTGTCAGTCTCCTTTACATGGCGCAAAAGATCAACCTATATATTTGTTGCTGCTATATTCGCCCCTCTCAACCAATTCAAGGTTACCAGCTAGCTGTTGATGCAATCGACTGCATTTTTAATGCTGCTGATCCCAATGATGTTATTTTTTTAGGTGATTTTAATCTACCTAAACTTCTATGGACTCAGACTGATCAGTGCTACTATACTGCAACAAATCCTACCTCTGATAAAGAGAATCTTTTCATCGACTGCCTAACTGACTCTGGTCTATATCAATTAAGTGGTGTCACCAATAACATCGGCAGACAACTCGACTTAGTCTTCGCCACTAATACAGATAACTGCGTCGTTTTAGAAAGTAAACATCTGCTTTCTAAGTTGGATAGTTACCACCCTCCCCTTTCTCTTACGCTGACATATGACAATGGTCTTAATCCCGTTTCCTATGAATATTCTTACTGTTTTAATTTTCATAGGGCTAATTACGCCAAACTGAATAACCTCCTCAGTATGGTCAATTTTAACTTTCTCTACAATAACCCTAACCTTACGGTTAACGATGCTCTTGCATCCTTTTATACCGAAATTTTAAAATGTCTCTCCCAATCTGTGCCTTTTTTACCCAAAAGGAATCCCTCATCGTCACCACCCTGGTATAATAAAGAGCTGCGATCCCTTCGTAACAAGAGAAATAAGCTCTGGTATTCTTACTTAAAATCGCGTTCCGTCACCGATTTCTTCTACTACCAGTCTGCCCAAATAAATTTCTCTGTACTTTGCCAAACACTCTATAACAACTATTCAAACCGAATGGACCACACACTCATTTCCGACCCCAAAAGATTCTTTCAGTTCATCAAATCTAAAAGCAAATCCGATAACTATCCATCATCCCTAAATTTTCTTGATAGGTCCTCGGGCGATCCCCAAATTATTGCAAATCTTTTGGCCAAGCGTTCACCATCCATTTCCAAGAGCCAGACTATTCTTACTTTTCCTACTTAAACAGCTGCGATAAAATAATAAAACTCAAAGATGATTTTTCTGCTGGCCCTGATGATCTTCCCCCTATATTTTTAAAGAAATGTCAAATGCGTCTAGCCCAACCTCTTACAGCTCTCTTTCAGCTTTTTATCACCTAGGGATTATTTCCATCAACCTGGAAAAGGTCGTTTATTATTCCCCTACATAAAAAAGGTAGAAAAGACGATATTTCCAACTATCGACCAATTGCTAAGTTGTCCTGCATACCTAAGCTTTTTGAGAGCATTATCTATGACATAATGCTTTTCCATTATAAATCTATTGTTTCCCTAAACCAGCACGGATTTTTCAAAGGCAGATCTACGACCACCAACTTAACGGAATTCGTATCAAGCACTTTATGTGCACTGAAATCTGGAAATGAAGTTGATGTGATTGCCACCGATTTCAGCAAAGCCTTTGATAGAATTGCTCATGATATAATCCTTCTAAAATTAAAGGCTCTTGGTTTCCAGATAAACTTTATAACTTGGGTTCAATCCTATTTAAGTGAACGACTTTACTATGTTCTATTTAGGTCCATGGTTTCTGACCCAATTAAAGCCTCCTCTGGTGTCCCCCAAGGCAGCCGCCTTGGTCCCTTATTATTTATTCTGACCATTAATGATGTTGCTTGTATCATTAAAATTCATACATATCTGTTTACGCAGATGATATGAAAATATTTAGATATACGAGTATATCATCTTCCTCAGACAGCCTACTTCTGCAGCAAGATCTAGACAGGTTTTGTACATGGTGTTAGAAGAATTTTCTTGAGCTTAACGTCAATAAGTGTCAGGCTATAACTTATACCCGTAAACGCCTCCCTACTTCACCTCGTTGCTATCTAATCTTTAATCTGCCTGTTCCCTTAGTGAATGAGTTGCGTGATTTAGGTGTTATCTGCGACAAGGAACTCAATTTCCGTTTTCACATTGATAGTATAATAAAAAAAGCCAACTCTGCCCTTGATTTTATCAAGCGCTGGTCTAAGGAGTTTTCCAATCCTTATGTTACCAAATCACTTTACATAACCTTTGTTAGGCCTCTTCTTGAATATGCCAGCCAAGTTTGGTCACCCTACTACAGAACATCCTCTGGATAGAAGCTGTTCAACGCAGGTTTTTACGGTTTGCTTTACATGGTCTTCCCTGGGATGATAACCAAAACTTACCACCTTACACTGACCGGCTGAGACTTATAAATTTACAACCCCTTTCTATACCGAAAAGTTGCCGACATTCTCTTTATTCATCAAATTTTAGTAGGTAATATCGATTGTCCTTCCTTACTTCAAATTATTTCTTTTAACACCAATCCCCGCAATCTTAGGTCTGTGCCACTTTTCCGGCTCAATCTTCACAGAACGAATTACGGACACCTGGAGCCAATGTCTAGGATGCTTCGCGAAGTTAACGATGTACTGCCTCTCTTCGACTACCTTCTCAGCAAACTCTCCCTCAAGAACATACTTATTTCCACCTATGCCTCACGTCCTTATTTTCTTTAACCGCTCCCACCCTTTAGTTTTTAAGTGAAAATGTCCGGGATTGACCCGGGCCGAAAAATCAAAAAAAAAATCAAAGTCTGTGTGAACGCCTCATCACTACGGATGAATACCCCGTATGTCAACAATTAACCAACTAACTACACTACAGCAGATCCTTGAGCAAGTCCAAGTAACAAATCCATTTCGAGGCTGCATACGACATTGTCTTTAGTGATGAGCTATACAGAATCATGTTCAGTTTTGGTAATCGTCAAATTGTGCAGAATTTATTATTGGCATGAGCTCAAGGGTTTTTAATGTTTGCACACAGTGCAGGCGAAATAAAGATAGGGAGGATTGAAAGAGAGATACTGATGTACGTTGGTTTTGAATGTTTGAAAGTTATAAAGGAAATAAAGAGCTCGACAGGCCTGTAGGGCTTAGGAAAGAAACACGATATTTCAATGAGCATTTATAGCGAGGCGGGTATTACGGTAAGATTTGAAGAGGCGGAATGCTACTGGCAATTTCACTGGAACACTGGTGGTGAAAATAGCGAGTGACTGTTCGAGGTTATGAATTGGCTGGGTGATATTAGTATCATCTATGAGTTCTATCGCACGGTTTCGAATCCTACTAATCCTAGCAGGTGTATAAAAGTTTTATGATCAGATGTGGGCATTCTGTTTCAATTTTTGGGCGGGTAAACATCTTATACATTGAGGCCAGATCAGAGGCGTTGAAATATTTCATACATCGAATATGCGGTCATTCCAACGCATTGACACCATTGACGCGCATACGCATGGAAAGTTTTTCGGTGCCGACGATGCAAGTGCCATTCATGGATAATGGCTGGGTGTTTAGATTTCGCTTTAACGACAGTAGACAGCATTGTGTTTTGGAAGCATTAAATTCCAAAGACGTGAGTCCGAGAACGAATGTGAAAAAAAGAGAGTACAGCCATCAGCAGACAAGAGATCATTATTGAAAACTAAAATGTGTGTGTTTTTTTTTTATAATTTACGCGCGCCTAAGGGGTTAGATACCCTTTTACTGTTGCCAGGGAGCGGGCGGAAAGGTAGAAGGAGGAGAAAGGAAAATTGTTTTGTAGTGGTTTGAAACTCAGGTGTATTTGGTTTCTATATTAGCTCTCCAGGGGTGGGAGTCCGAATAGGACGGAGAGTTCTTTCTTCACTCGGAGTGATTCGAAGTTATAATTCGCGCTAGTTTTTTGTGGTTGAAACTCTACAATAGCCAAATCTACAAGTACGTGTCAGTGTTATGCCTTCACACGCAGAATTTTTCTGTCTGAGTTCCCATTACACAAATGAAAAACTGACTTGCCATGGGCAGGATTCGAACCTTGAACCCTCAGAGTGAGAAGCGATTGCTAGTACCACTACACCACGCCTACCCCGTGTTGGAGACAGAAAGGAGCCCTGAGGCACACCACCATTTAACAACTTTGTGGTTATCAGACTTGAAACCATCCAAACCAACTTGAATTGAACGTTCGGAAAGGTAATTTCCATTTCATTGAAAAAGAGATTCGTCGATCCCAAAAGCACCCATTTTCGACAAAAGAGCCTGATGCCAAACTCTGTTACATGCCTTAGAAATATCAAGTGCAACTACATTGTTTTCGCCAAATTAATGTAGGTACTTTTCAGTGAGACATGCCATCAAATCACTAGTGGACATATTGCTACGAAAACCGTATTGCCGGCCATTGAGAAGTTTTCATGATTCCAGATAATTCATGAGCTGAGGTTTATCAGCGTTTTCATGACCTTGGAAAGAAGAGACGTAAATGCAATGGGTATTTAGAAGGAGAGAGAAGAAGATTCGCCTTTTTTGTGACGGGCTGGACAAATGCTGATGTCCATCTACTCGGAAACAGTGCTGAAGAGTAGGATTAATGAAAAAGCTTACGCAGTGGTTTTGTCAGCCAGGAAGAACACCTTTTAAGAAGAAGGGGAGATATACCATCTGCATCATTGGATTTATGTAGTCTTAGATCTTTGAGTACTCTTGGATTCGTCCCACTGAAGATTCGACGCACTCAGATGTAGGCGGAGACAAAGCACAATATGGGAGTGTTGAGCTGGCCGCAAAATGTGCAGCAAGCAGTTTGGCCTTGTCTAAAGAGCTGACGGCTGGAATGTCACTGTAAATGCGCGCTGGGATTGAGGATGAAGCAGAATTTGTGATATTTTTGACGAATGACCAACAATTTTTACTACCTTTGGCACAATGTAGTATTATTTGCCTCAGTTTATTGTCGTATTGAAATATTACAATCTCAAGACAGACGTTGCACTTTTTTCGGCTCGTTTGAACTTTTTTCAGTTTTCCTCTAACGGGTTGAAATTTTAGGATCGAAAAAACATTGCTCTAACCCTGACAGATTCTTTATAGCTCGAGTCGTACTATGCCCTTTCTTTTAGTTTGATGTTTTTCATCCGATGGAGGATTAAGGATCTCTTCGGATCTTTGTCAAGAAATACTGAGGCGAGTTTATATGGCGCAGAAGTGTAGATCTTAGTGACGGCGGATGTGAATATCATTTTTCATTTTGAATGCAAGAATTTTCGAGTTTGAGCTGACGGGAGAAGGAAGATGCATTACAGCAACTTCTATGAAGTATATAGTCATATCGAAGTTGTCAGAAAAATACGCGTCAGTCGGCTGAAAGCGCTAGGACACGTGGAGCGAGTGCAGTATATAACGCTTCAACCCTAAGAGTTATCGTAAGTTTTAAACATATGGCTGCACGTATCAACAGTGTGTGCTGAAAATCTAAAAGAACTCACTCTGCAATTGTCTGGTGATGATGATTGATGACTAACATACCGCATTTTGGCGGAATTAAATATTGAAAGTGGACAGTAATTCCGTCCATCTGACGAAGAAGAAGTTTGGAGTGGGGGAAAAGTCCTCACAATAAAGGGGCAGAAGTTAGTTTGGTGAGGAGCATACAACCTTGATCAAAAAGTTCCCGTGTGGCGCTCCCATTGCTCCGATTTGAGTTCTGTTTTTTTTTTTTTGTTAAGTTGGCAAATCTGTTATTGACATTCCCTCTAAATCTTAGCGTCATAGCTTGACATTTACAAAAGTTACGTAGCCAAGAGTACAACTATTTCTGTGTGTGTTGGTGATTTTTTACAATTTTAGAAATGGATTTAAATTTCCAACAACGAACTTGTATTAAATTTTGTGGATTTAACGGTGCGCGAACGTTGGAAATGTTAAAAAAGTGTTTCGGTGGTGAAGTGGTGAAGATGATGAACGCAGTGGCAGACCATCGACATCGAAAATCGACGAAAACATTGATGGAGTAAAAGAAATGTTGGTCAATAACCGCAAATTAACCATCAGAGAGATAGCGGAGGAATTCAACATTGCCTATGGATCCGTCCAAGACAATTTGGTTAATGATTTTGGTTTCCGTCGTGTAGCAGCAAAGTTTTTGCCAAAAGACCTCAATTTTATGCAAAAAAAAGACCGCGTTGATGTCGCAAAAGAGATGATTTGCGAGGCTGAATCTGATCCCACATTCATCAAAAGGATCATTACTGGAGACGAGACGTGGGTTTATGAGTACGACACGCAATCCAGACATCAGGCAAGTGAATGGCGTTCACCAATTGAGTCGAGACCAAAAAAACCACGTCATTTTCAGTCAAAAAAGAAGGCAATGCTCACGGTTTTCGTGGATTACAAAGGTGTAGTTCATCATGAATTTTTGCCAGAAGGCCAGACAGTAAGCAAAGAGTATTATTTGGTCGTTATGAGACGTTTGAGTGAAGCAATTCGCCGAAAGGGACCAGAATTGTGGGCAGAAAACTCGTGGATTTTGCACCATGATAACGCACCGTCGCACAGTGCCATCATTATTCGTAATTTTTTGACGTAAAATGCAACAAATACCATCCACCAGCCACCGAATTCACCTGATTTGGCTCCCTGTGACTTCTTTCTGTTCAATCGAGTTCAAAAACCACTACGGGGAACGCGTTTCAGCAGCCGAGAGGAAGTAATGAAAAATCGCAGGGAGCACTGATGGACCGAAAACCGAATATAAAAAATGTTTCGAGGATTGGATCAAGCGCTGGCATAAGTGTGTTGCAGTTGATGGAGATTACTTTGAAGAGGAAACTTGTATTTTTAATTTTCTAAATAAATTCCGGATCAAGGTGGTATATCTGTATCATAAGTAAGTCATTTACCATTGGTGTGGTGTGGAAACGCTGTCTGGCAGGTTCTGAATTTGATGATTCACCAATAAGGTCATTGATTTGCCTAGCGCATTCACATATGTAAAGGGTGTCTCAAAATTCACGCGGTAAGGTATTGCCAACAAAAAGAAAAAAAGACAGCGTGACTGCTCAGGGTTATTAAAAATGTAACGCTACATGAAAGAACAACGCGTTTTCATTGCTGAGAAATATTTAAAAAATAACGAAGGTTTAGCAACAACCGTTCTCAATTTTCGTACAAAATATGGTTGGAACAGTGATTTAACTTCATCAACTGTGAAGAGATTAATTTAAAAATTCAGGGAAACTGGATCAATTAGTGATCTTAGACACTCTGGCCGTCCTTCAACAAATTGTTCAACACAAACCATTGGAGCACAGCTCGTGAGAGTGTTGCTGAGAGTCTAGCATCATCAATTCGGCCATGAATTCGGCCGTGGTCAAGAATTTGACATTTCGAGAAGCTCTCTACAGCGCATTCTCACGAAAGATTGAAGAAGTGTAATTGACTCAATAACTAAAGCCTACTCACCATGCACAGCAAAGAGAGTTAGTTGGATGGATTACAGAACAAGTGGATGCTCATTTTTTAAACATAATCTCAAGGCATATTTTCATCTTGTTAATCGTCAAGACTGTCGAATTTGGGGTTCAGAAAATGTGATTGTTCAGAAACAAATGCATCCACTACGTATCACAGTTTGGTGCAGATTTTGGGCTGTAGGTGGGCTAGTCAGGCAATAATAGTTAATGGTGCTCGCTATTTCGACATGATAATCCATATTGCAAGATATGGATGTGGACGAAACGAGGTCTAAACAAGATGATGCCAAACAGCTCAAGAAAATATTCAATTACTGCCTGAGTCATTTCCTGGTCGTGTAGTTTCCCGTGTTGGTGATCAGAATTGGCAGTCCAGATCATGCGATGTAATGCCGTTGTACTTTTTTCTATTTGGGGCTTTTGGAAGTCCAAGGTTTATGCCAACAGGCCCTCGACCACACTCACCTTGATGGAGCAAATCGAGTGCTGTATCAATGAAATTCATCAGAATCTAGGCAAAACTGTCACAAAATTTAAACAAAATGGTGCATATTTGCCAACAAAGCAGTGGAGGCTAGGTACCCTAAATGCTATTCCATGCATAACCATAACTGTACCCTGTGTTCTTAATTCTGCTATTGACCATTTTAAGTCCATAATGTTGACTTGACAAATAGTGATCAAGAGCATGGGTACATTCATTTATGTGTTTCCTGCTATTTGGTGAGATTGCACAAGGTTGGCTATATGAGATCGATGTTGAAGCCTCAGAACTAATGTGCTGGAGTTAATCACAGGGCCGCATTCGACGATGATGTTAAGACATTCTGGTTTCAATGATAATATAATCGTTGATACCGAGACAAATGGGAACGTATTCACAAAGAAACTAGTTCAGGCAAAGTTATTGTAGACAGGCGAAAATAATGAAAAAACCGCTGTTACACAGAATGCATCATTCAATAATCTGGGCCCCTGTAGATGGTTATTTGTGCGGCTCCAACGTACGATAGGGATATTCACACTGAAATCTAATAAAGGTTCACATGTCTATGAGTTATTGCATGCTTCTGTCAAGAAGTTCAGCTGTGGAACGCAGAGAAAAATTCGGTCAGAATGCAACTTTGGTGGAACGGTTCAGATGGACCGAGACTGTATGCATATGACGGCCTTCACTATATTTTTGAGAGGTTCTCTCATTAGTCCAATTGTTGCCCACTGTGCTCGCGAATAATAGTCCCAGTATTTGCTTGCAAATCCAAATCTGGCTCACCCGCATGAACCACGACGTGGCCCCAAAGAAAACAGTCGAGTGGTGTCAAACCACATGGTAGTAGAGGCTTGGGAATTTTGGATCTATTTCTCGAATTCAGCTTTTGGCTAAAAGCGCAGGCGAAGTCAAAAATTCTAAAAGGAGGACCTTTGCGACCTCTTGAACGAAGTCTGTGCCGAGCTTGACGTCGTACTGATTACCGTGAACTTCAACCGTAAAACCCGTAATTAGTTGAGAAGCCCCAACGAAACGACACTACATAAGGGCTTTTGGTTAGTAGAATGTGCATCGCAACATGTCGATGGTAGCTTAATGCACTTTGTAAACCCAAACCTGCCTAACCCCAGCTGAACGAGTAGCTGACCAAATCGACCACATACACATTGATGAAAGGTATCTCGTTTCTAGAATATACTGGATGGGGACGCTTTAAGGAATTAATGTAAATGTCAGTTCTGATGTTTGACCATTCTCGCCGGATTCAGGGACCAACTATCCCACTAAAGGACTCATAATACGCAAAGCTTAACCTAATGTTGTAAAGCTTAGCTCACTGCAATGACTAAAGCCTGCAATGGTGCTGCTAAGCATAAAAAAAACTCAAAGGATCTTGTTCAAAGCGCACTTTTAATAGTCCAATACCACGATTAGAAATCAGTGTAGGAAGTAGGTGACCAAAAAGACGCTGAAATGGAAGGTAAGAGCGGAAAGGCATAAGTCCAAGCAGGAAAAGTGGAAGAAAACAAAATGTTTGGCGCAGCATCTCAGCTGAAAGAAATAGAAGACTCCTGCGACGGGAAGAACATCCGGAGTTTGTATAAGAAAACCCATAATGCAGGCTCTTCATGGTCTTTATGGAAAATAATCATAAACGCATTTAAGCAGCAATTGGATCAGCTACTTAGTGGGTATTAGGTAAGAAAAGGAGAAGCTCTGTTCACTCTGTTCACTGTACTGACAAAAGGTTTATGCAGAAAAGAAAAACCAAAAAAGCCGTCGATACAAGCAGATTACTCCAGAAGCTGTTCAAAGCTGTGTCGGTAGTGAAGGATACACTGTACTTGAGGACGATGACATCCTCATCGAAACAACTTGGAGAAGAATAATTCATCGACCGGTGGGATAACCTCGATAATTGCCGAAGTGATATGCCGAGGTGTCTGTTTTATTGGATATCACCTGTAGAACAAGATTATGAGTTTCCTGACACTTTCTGTAGAATTTGTTTCTCTTCCCAAATTCATCGTTAAGATTTCAAAACCCTTTCCTCTTAATATTGTGGAAATATCGTAAGCCTGCGCTTATCTTCGAGCTCCAACAAAACTCACCATCACGAACCAACCACCAGAACCCCTACCAACCTCCATTCACTATTTATATTCAAGGGCAGCACTACCAATTGATGGGTTGCTTACAATAAAAATAAAAAAAAAGGAAAATTCCCCCTCAATCATATCACACAAACACATTCATAGAATAGTCCTGGCGGACTCTTGGGCAAGTACTCACCTATCATAGTCCATTTTACAATACAACTTGGAATTTCTTACATAGCACGTATGGCTCAATTGTGTCCCACAATAACAGCATGCCAGACAGTGCTCATGCCAATTCGAGTCGCCGACATTCATCAAATATCGATCCTGAATTTTTTGTCCACATCCTTCACAGATTTCGTAATTTTTTTCGCATTTAATTGTGCCAACCTCTGAAAAGAGAGTGAAAAAAGAAAATCAAATTAAAGAGGCGCTCTGACTGCAATTGAAATCTGTCTAACTGTCAGAATATATGGTATTCCTGCAACTGATCTACCCTCCCCCATCTACCCTCATATAATGTAAGCTAAACTCAAGTCAATCATAAAACACCTCGCATGGTTGAGTAATAAATGATTTATTACTCAAAGCGAGGCTGATGTAATCCAACAAGACCCCCACCCACCCAATCCGGAGAACTTATCAATCGATATTTATGATAATCAATGAGATAGCGATACTCGTATCTACGAGTATTGTAGAAGTAATCAAGGACTTTGGGGTAACTCAAGTGGGTAGTTGTCAAAGTCTAAGGTAGACGGGGGCGAGGGCAAGCAGTTGAAGGGTTGAATCCAAACCGAATGACGTAATTTATTTCTAATCGCTCGTAAAGTTTTTTTTTCCACTGTCCTCGTAGATGGCAGGTACGAGTATATCAGTAAACATTAGCCTCAGTTAGACTTTACTTTGTATCCGGTTATCGAAACGAAACCCTTTGCCCTCCTCCCCCCCTCTAGGATAATTTCCCTTTTTTTGTTTTCTTCTATCAACGTTTGGGTGGCGAGATATTATTTATTATGCGACAACAAGTGAAATGCCTGTGATAGGTGTAAGTGTCATTTGGTGATTAATTTATCAAACCTCGACAGAGGAGGGGGTGCAATTTGGTTACACTGGAATTGGGAATGGCAGGAAGTTTGCGTTTGTTTTTAATTGTTTCTCTTCGAAACAGAATTATCGATAGGGATTGTGGTTCAAGTGTTTATTGAGCATCAACGTAATTGGCATTGAATGCGCTATAATTGCAGGTTCTGGCAGTGCTATCGCTTCACCTAAGGGATCATTTTCCACCCCTAGTGACTTTCCACTGGTGGGCTTGGAATTCTCGCAGTGACAATGTTTTGGTTTAAAACACGAGCACAGATGTCCGAGTCCGAGAGACAGAGAACATCCCATGAAAGGGACTATATTGCGGATGAAAAACTTCAACTTGGACATGTGAAGCAACATTCAGGTTGCTACTTATGTTTTGAGAAAAACAAGAAATAACAAATATTTGTCATCGAAAATGGCTTCATTGTTTTTCAAAATGCTCTCCATGAAGATTAATACGCTTTTGCATACGTTTGAACCTATTTTCGAATCACTTTTTCCATTGTGAACTTTGTAGACGCATCAACCACTTCTTCTCAATTAGATGGCGCTACAGTTCGGGATGAACCTGGGCCTTAACTAACCAGCCTCAACAGTTACGAGTAGTACGGTCTTTAGTTGTGCACCCCAAGTCGGTTGAGGTTCCCTTCCACTTGTACTCGCCATCTGAAGTGAAGGCTTCCTCTACCGCGTTGTCTCTCCGGGTTAGATACGAAAACTCGGTGGGCCGGAGTATTGGTGTTCTTTCGCTCTACATGTCCTAGACATCTCAGGCAACTGAAGCACAGTTTTCTGACTACATGGACGTCGCTCGAATAGTTCGTCGTTGAATCTTCTCCTTCATAGCCCGTCAACGCAAATGTCACCGAATATGTTTCGAAGGATTTTCTTCTGGAAACGCTTCGATGGAATCCATGCTTCAGCGCTATAAAGTAGGAGTGTGGTGATCGAGGTCTTATATAGAGTTTCCTTGGTTGTTCGGGATAGGGCCTTACTACTCAATTACAGTCTTAGCCCAAAGAAACAGCGATTGGCAAGAGTGATTCTTCGTTTTATTTCTGCTGAGGTGTTGTTGGCAGAATTTATAGCAGAGCCAAGGTAGAAAAAGTCCCTTAGTATTTCGAAATTTTAGCTATCGATTGTGACGTTCTGTCCCATTCGTCGATGATCTGTGTCTCTTCTTGTTGACAGCATATACTTAGTGTTGGCCTTATTCACTGCTAAACCCATTTTGGTAGGTTCCGCTTCAATACTAGTGAGAGCACTGGTGACAGCCGACTATGTTCTCCCAATTATGCCGATATCATCGGCGCCCGCATCAGTCTACCCGGAGCTTTCATCCGTGCATGTCAATTAAATTTGATTCTCGCCCACAACTCTCGTAATTCTCAAAATTCCCAAACGCGATAGATCCCCGGAAAACGAGGACATACGTTTGTCCTCGGATAATATTAAAAAAAAAAATTCGTGTTAACATGGATAAAAAAGGTGTACGTAAGGGCTCCAGAACTAACTACTGGAGTCCCCTTCAATGCCATCCGGACAGTGACGCAGATGAAATGGATGAAGTGATCTCATCCAATTTCCTTGTAAAAAAAGTGTTTATACCGCCAATTAAACTTGTGCAAAAATCCAGCGATTATGTTCACGCCACAATGAAAACATTAAATATTTCCGACTACCGTGTCAAAAAAATATCGATTGGTATTAAAATTGTGTGTGAATCTATTGATTCTTTCAACACCGTAGTGTGCAGATTGAAGCAAGAAAACTCACAATTCTTTACACATGACCTAAAGGGTGCTAGTGCATTTAAAGTCATACTTTATGGCATGGATGATATCGACAGTGAAGTACTTAAAAATGAGCTTGTGAAACTTGGTTTGAAGTGCACTGATTTAAAAAAAAATTAAAAAAACCTATGAACACTACAGTGATACTATTTACATTGTGTCTTTAGAAAATGGTTCCATTAAATTGGCCGACTTAAAAAGGCGTTATCGTTCCATTTTCCACACGGAAATCAATTGGAGTTATCAAAGAAAATTGAAAGGTAAGCCCACCCAATGCCGCAACTGCCAAATGTTCGGTCATGGGGAGAGGAACTGTAGCATAAAAACATACTGTGCTGTATGCGCCGGTCCACATAAGACTGCGGAGTGTGACAATTCAGCTTCACTGAGATGCGCTAATTGTAGAGGTGCTCACAAATCCACCGATCAAACGTGTGTTAGCAGAACCAAATACTTAGAGTTGAAAGAGAAATCTACAAAGCTTAAAAGCTCTTCTCGACCCAAAGCTCCTCATATATCACGTGTTTCTGCAATCCCCGCTTGCACACAGGTTTCATTTACCTCTATGTCTGATTTTCCTCCACTGCCGCAACCACGTTAACAACTCTCCTCTGGTAGAGAAATCCGGTCGAACTTCCAACCTCAATCAACAAATGCATGGGAGACTCACACAAATGGATATATATACAGCAACATCTCTAGCAACATCTCTAGCAACATATCTAGCAACAACTCCAGCAACAGCCCTGACAACATGCCTGGTAACAGTTCCAACACATTGTTCACAGCAGAAGAGATTAATACCTTATGTATGGAAATGATTTCAAAGTTAGCTGGTTGCAAGACTAAAATAGACCAATTTAACGTTATCGCACATTTAGCTACTAAGTTTTTATACCCTAATGTTAAATAATATGGTAGATAGAAACCTAAGAATATTAACTTGGAATGCGAGAGGTATTCGCGGCAAGATTATTGAGTTTATCTATTTCTTAAACAGTAGTCACATTGATATTGCTTTGGTTACTGAAACTATGTTACACAATGATTCTAATATTAATTTATCCACACCTAACTATAAATGCTATCGGAATGATAGAATGGATAGAGAGGGTGGAGGGGTTGCAATATTAATTAAAAGATCAATTCAACATTCGCTTTTACCGGTGTTAAGAACGCGTTATGTAGAAAATATAGGCATTGAACTTAATTTAATCAATCAGGGAAATATAAAGTTGTTTTGTATATATTTTCCCGGAGGGAGCGCTTCTCAAGACAAAAGAATTGCCGTGAGAAACGACTTTCATAGGTTATTTGCTTTGAATGGTCAAGTTCTGGTTGGAGGTGACTTCAATTGCAGGCACAGGGATTGGGGTTGTGTAAAAGCTAACTCATGGGGTAAAATATTGTCAAGTCTATGTGTTACCTTGCCAGTGACTGTTGTGTTTCCCCCTAGTCCCACCTACTTCCCGTGTGGTTCACGTGGTCATCCGTCTGTGCTTGATTTGTTCGTTACTAATACTCCTAACCTAATATCCCAACCAATTGTGGCAAACGTGCTTAGTTCCGATCATATGCCTGTTTTTTGTAAACTTCTTAGTTCAGGGGTAAAACGAGAGCAATATATAGATGATTTAAAAAATGCAAACTGGTCACGTTTTCGTTCAGAAATTAATTATAGTCTCCGAAATGTACCGACAAACTTAGAAAGAGTTTGTACTAAAGAAACTGTTGACACCGTTTTAAATCAGCTGTCGTCGATCATATTGAATGCTGCTGAAAGCAGTGTTCCTAAGAAACCGATAAATGAAGTTTACATTAAGCTTCCTCCTTACATTTTGGAGCTCATAAAATTAAGGAACCGCTATCGGAAAAATTGGCAGAGATATCGGGACCCCTTTTACAAATATGAGGTATCGAATCTCAACAAACTTATATCCTCACATATACTGCACGTTCGCAATAAAGACTGGAATAATAAACTAAAGTCACTAGAAAAAAATGCCAGACCTTTTTGGAACATAGTTAAGGTAATAAAAAATAAAAGAAAACAATTGCCTTTCCTAAAAGACTCTAATAACACATATTTTTCGGATGTTGAAAAAGCAAATGCCCTTGCTTCGAGCTTTGTAAGAAACCATAATTTAGCAACAAATTTAGGTGATATAGAAACCGAGAATAATGTAAATACCACAATACAAAGATTTTTTTCCGATAGAGTCACCCAAAGTACTTCAGTAGGTTTTGTTTCACACGAAGATGTTCAATGTATAGTTAAAGATCTAAAAATAAGAAAAACAGGCGGCACTGACTGTATTAAAAACATATACATCAAAAATTTGCCCAAGTCCGGAATAAAATATCTAGTATTCCTTATTAATGCTTGTTTAAAAATGGAGTATTTTCCTGACGCTTGGAAGTTAGCCAAAATTGTTCCGGTGTTCAAAGCCGGCAAGCCACCTGAAAGTCCTGAAAGTTACAGGCCAATAAGTTTGCTTAGTAGCCTTAGCAAAATACTGGAAAAAGTTCTGAAATATCAAATTCTCAAGCATATCAGTGACAATAATGTATTTATTAATGAACAATTTGGTTTTAGGCAATATCATAACACCTCGCATCAAGTTCTTAGAATTTGTAAATATGTGAAAGCAAATCGCTCCTCAGGCAAATCAACTGGAATGGTGCTATTAGACATTGAAAAGGCATTCGATACTGTGTGGCACGACGGCCTGATATTTAAAATGATAAATTTTAACTTTCCGTCATATATTTGTGGAATGGTTAAAAGTTTTCTATCTGGTCGTTGTTTTAAAGTTCATGTTAACTGTGATGTCTCAAATTTAATATCGTTCGATTCTGGCGTTCCCCAAGGTTCAGTCCTCGGTCCTGTTCTATATAACATCTACACTTCTGATTTCCCTTACTTGCTCAATTGTGACGCAGCCATTTTTGCTGATGATACAGCAATATATTCTTCGCATGAGCTCGCTTCCAATATTGAAAGCAGCCTCAAAAATGCTATAGAAGTATTAAGGAAATATTATTCAAAGTGGAAAATTAAATTGAATGAAGATAAAATGCAAGCTATCTTTTTTACCAGAAAAAGAAAGTATTGCTTTTTACCTTCCACTCAATTACAAGTTAATGGAGTAAACATTCCTTGGGTGACCTGTGTTAGATATTTAGGGATTCATCTAGATACAAAACTAACATTTAATGAACACATAAACAGAACAGTAACGAAAATAGGTATTGCCATCAAAATGTTGTATCCATTCATAAATAGAAAATCATCCCTTTCAAAAGAAAATAAGGTTATAATCTATAAAGTAATTTTTCAAGCGATCCTACTATATGGAAGCCAAGTCTGGGGCGATTGTGCAAAATGCCACATAAAAAAACTACAATTATGCCAAAATAAAGTTTTAAAAATGATGCTTAAATTACCCTGGCATCATTCTACCCTAGATCTGCACATTAAAGCGAATGTTGAACTGATTTATGAAAGAATTAGAAAACTAAAATCTAAATTTGTAGAACGATGTAGTTTTGCTGATAACCCTCTCATAAATGAATTATGCGCTAATTAAATGCGATTAAGTTATATATTTATTGTGTGAATTTGTTATTCATTTAGTTTGCTTTCATGTGTCTATTTATGTTATTTGCTTCAATTTGTTGAATTTATATGTATATTTATTTATTTGCTTAGCTTAATTTATTAATTTCTTTATTTGTTTAATTTATTTATTTATTTATTTATTTTATTTAATTATTTATATATCATTTGGATTTTTTTTTGTTTTTCTTTATATGGAAGGTTTTAGTCGTGTTTCCTTCTAAAATTCTTATTTTTGTTAAAAATTTTTTTTTTGTTAAAAATTATAATAATTCAGTGGAAAGGTAATATATCGAATCCCTGTATTGTAAAATGTGCGGTAACAAGCCAAATGTAAACTATTATACGTAAAAATAAATCTATCTATCTATCTATCTATCATCGGCGCCCGCAAGCAGTTGCACACACTTTTGAAAGATTGTGCCTTTTTGTGTTCACTTGTGAGTTTCGCACAATTCTTTCAAGTAGGATGTTCAATAAGTCATACGACAGCGTATAAGGTGACGCTCAACATCTAAGGTTTCAGTTATGTCGTCATTCTGCACAGGCGGAGGTGTTTGACAGGTATGCCAAAACTAGGCATCGATTTGGCTTTCTTGATTTGGCCTTATTTCCAGGATCTGCCGGAATGTGAACATTTGGTCGTACACACGTTCACAGACGTACACACAATATGGCAGATAAGATCTTGTATCCGAAGTTCCGGAGACTTATATCTTTATAGTTGGCGCAGTTGAGGCTGTCTATTTGTTTGTAGTTCGGGAAAACGATGCAGATATTCCATTCATCAGGTATTTTACTCTTCTGACCAGATCTGGGCAATGAGTTGGTGCATGCTCTACGCAAAGTCATTTCCAGCAACTTGGAATAGCTCAACTGGTAAGCCGTCAGGTCCAGCTGATTTGTTGGATTTTAGTTTAGATATTGTTATCCTTACTTGGTTCTGGTCAGGTGGATGGAAGTTTTGACTATCTTTCCAAGGTTTTCTTCTTCATCTGTCCATGGTTCTCTTGACACGTTTTTTTACCTGTTGTTCTTCCCGTCTCCTTCCTTACAGCGCTACTTTGTAAGCTTCGTCTTGTTCAGCTGTATGTGCTTGCGGGCATTCTGCATCAAACCAGGGATTTCTTGGTTGCGGCATCTCTGATGGCACGTTGGCGTTGCCACTGGTCTTCAGTACTTGATGCTGGGGGCATAGGAGTTGTTGAGACATTTCCGCATACGCGTTGGGCTAAGATTCTGGTGGTCTCTTGCGATTTCAGCTTTTTCTTACAGTAGTTCTTCTTTGTTGTAGCGCTTGGGAAATCCATACTCGCACAATGGCTGCAACAATATGAACATCCGAGTTAGTATTGGCTGCCGGAATATACCGACGTCAATTATACTGGAGGCATGCCTTACGTCGATATTAATGTGATCAATTTATTTTAGTATTTAAGGATCCTTAGACCGCTATGCCCCCTTGTATATATTATGATGAGGAAACCGCGTGCTTGCTATAGTGATAATTCGTCCCGCCGCAAAGTCAATAAGCCTAAGTCCGTTTCTAGACGTGGAGTCATGCAGGCTATGCTTACCAACTGTCGCACAAAAGATGTCCTTCTTTCCTACCCTGGCGTTAAAATCGCCTCATATGTCTTGTCGAGGAGCTCGTAGAAACACTCTTTGGTGGCGTCGTCCTTGTCTTCCGTAGGGGCATGGGGGCATAATGGGCTTATGTTAGCCAACTTAGCTTTAATGCGGATTGTCAAAAGATGCTCGCCTACCTGTCGGAAGCTCGAGTTTTCTTGCATAAGTCTGCCGCGTATGACAAACCCGCATCCGTATAAGCGCTGCTCTTCCTTCCTATAGTATATCACAGTTTTTCATCCTCCTTATGTCATGCCTGATATTAGTTAAAGGCCTCTGCTAATTGTTCGGCTACAGGTCGCCTGCTAAGGGTCCGAACATTCCACGTGCAAATCAGACAGCCATTTTCCTTTAAAAGTTTGCTAGGATCATCAGCAGTGAGTCCATTATTATCCGAGGCCATTAGTTGGTTCGTCACATATTTTTTAATCTCTTGACCTCGCAATTCATTTTTGACCTGCGGGAATAAAAAGCAGTCACTGGATGCCAAACCAGGGCTGTACGGCGGATGACCCATTAATTCGATATTTTGGGTGCTCATTAAGTCACTTTTTTAAGCTGACCTATGGGAGCTCGCATATTCGTGGTGGAGTTCCGTGTTCGGCAGTTTCTTTTCTTTATTCCTCCAAAGACTTTTGGCAAACAAATGGCGATGTACCATTCCAAGTTGATGGTTCTACGTTGCCCTAATGGCACAGTAGCGACATTGTCTCTTTTTTTCCGAAGAAATAGGCGGCCATTTGCTACGAAGTGCATTCTTTTTGATTTTTTGATTTGATTTTGATTTTGCGGCCCGGGTCAATCCCGGACAGATTTATTAAGCTTATTGCAAGCAAACATATACTTAAAACTAACATTTTCAATTAAAAACTAAAGGGTGGGAGCGGTTAAAGAAAATAAGGACGTGAGGCATAGGTGGAAATAAGTATGTTCTTGAGGGAGAGTTTGCTGAGATGGTAGTCGAAGAGAGGCAGAACATCGTTAACTTCGCGAAGCATCCTAGACATTGGCTCCAGGTATCCGTAATTCGTTCTGTGAAGATTGAGCCGGAAAAGTGGCACAGACCTAAGATTGCGGGGATTGGTGTTAAAAGAAATAATTTGAAGTAAGGAAGGACAATCGATATTACCTACTAAAATTTGATGAATAAAGAGAATGTCGGCAACTTTTCGGCGTATAGAAAGGGGTTGTAGATTTATAAGTTTCAGCCGGTCAGTGTAAGGTGGTAAGTTTTGGCTATCATCCCAGGGAAGACCACGTAAAGCAAACCGTAAAAACCTGCGTTGAACAGCTTCTATCCGGAGGATGTGAGTTCTGTAGTAGGGTGACCAAACTTGGCTGGCATATTCAAGAAGTAGGCCTCAAAGGTTATGTAAAGTGATTTGGTAGCATAAGGATTGGAAATCTCATTAGACCAGCGCTTGATAAAGCCAAGGGCAGAGTTGGCTTTTTTTTATTATCCTATCAATGTGAGAACGGAAATTGAGTTCCTTTTCGCAGATAACACCTAAATCAAGCAAATCATTCACTAAGGGAACAGGCAGATTAAAGATTAGATAGCAACGAGGTGAAGTAGGGAGGCGTTTACGGGTATAAGTTATAGCCTGACACTTATTGACGTTAAGCTCAAGAAAATTCTTCTGACACCATGTACAAAACCTGTCTAGATCTTGCTGCAGAAGTAGGCTGTCTGAGGAAGATGATATATATCTAAATATCTTCATATCATCTGCGTAAACAGATATGTATGAATTTTTAATGATACAAGCAACATCATTAGTGGTCAGAATAAATAATAAGGGACCAAGGTGGCTGCCTTGGGGGACACCAGAGGAGGCTTTAATTGGGTCAGAAACCATGGACCTAAATAGAACATAGTAAAGTCGTTCACTTAAATAGGAATGAACCCAAGTTATAAAGTTTATCTGGAAACCAAGAGCCTTTAATTTTAGAAGGATTATATCATGAGCAATTCTATCAAAGGCTTTGCTGAAATCGGTGGCAATCACATCAACTTCATTTCCAGATTCCAGTGCACATAAAGTGCTTGATACGAATTCCGTTAAGTTGGTGGTCGTAGATCTGCCTCCGTGCTGGTTTAGGGAAACAATAGATTTACAATGGAAAAGCATTATGTCATAGATAATGCTCTCAAAAAGCTTAGGTATGCAGGACAACTTAGCAATTGGTCGATAGTTGGAAATATCGTCTTTTCTACCTTTTTTATGTAGGGGAATAATAAACGACCTTTTCCAGGTTGATGGAAATAATCCCTGGGTGATAGAAAGCTGAAGGAGAGCTGTAAGAGGTTGGGCTAGATGCATTTGATATTTCTTTAAAAATATAGGGGGAAGATCATCAGGGCCAGCAGAATAATCATCTTTGAGTTTTATTATTTTATCTCTAACTTGCTCTAAAGTTATAGACACCGATTCCAAAGTTGTTTGTGGGCAGCTGTTTAAGTAGGAAAAGTAAGAATGGTCTGGCTCTTGGGAATGGATGGCGAACGCTTGGCCAAAAAAGATTGCGAAGAGATTTGCAATAATTTGGGGATCGCCCGAGGACCTATCAAGAAAATTTAGGGATGATGGATAGTTATCGGATTTGCTTTTAGTTTTGATGAACTGAAAGAATCTTTTGGGGTCGGAAATGAGTGTGTGGTCCATTCGGTTTAAATAGTTGTTATAGAGAGTTTGGCAAAGTACAGAGAAATTAATTTGGACAGACTGGTAGTAGAAGAAATCGGTGTCGGAACGCGATTTTAAGTAAGAATACCAGAGCTTATTTCTCTTGTTACGAAGAGATCGCAGCTCTTTATTATACCAGGGTGGTGACGATGAGGGATTCCTTTTGGGTAAAAAAGGCACAGATTGGGAGAGACATTTTAAAATTTCGGTATAAAAGGATGCAAGAGCATCGTTAACCGTAAGGTTAGGGTTATTGTAGAGAAAGTTAAAATTGACCATACTGAGGAGGTTGTTCAGTTTGGCGTAGTTAGCCCTATGAAAATTAAAACTGCAAGAATATTCATAGGAAACGGGATTAAAACCATTGTCATATGTCAGCGTAAGAGAAAGGGGAGCAGCTGTACACGGAAGATGGAATCTCCTGGTGAATTACCTGGGTTTGAAGCTTCTAGATTATGTAGATTGATCTGCAGGTGGGAATATTTTCTTAAATTAGGTGTGAGGTAGATTTTTTGGGGACAGCAATTTGACCTTTAGAGAGTTTGATGCCCTGTCTGTCTGACATAATTCAAAGAATTGTATCCGTGTACGCTCATACTAAAATCGTTATTAAGAGCAATTGTAATATACACAGTTCTGGGCGGTTTCGACATTCTGGACAGGCAATACCCGAAGGACGGTATGTTGAGAGCTTCGCTACGGAAACTCAAGTCGACCCAGCTTGTAAGTGAGCCCACGCGAATAAAAGACGTTGATAGTCACACCGCCAACAAACCAGTCTTGTTTTTAACTTCTGACCCTGATAAGTACAAGGTCGATGTGCTATCTCCCCTAGGCTCATCGGATCATTGTGTCATATCAGCTAATTTGTCATATGCTGACCACATAGTTAGAGAAAGATTCCAAAAAGAACAGGTTGGCAATACGAGAAAACCAACTGGAGCGGTCTTAACAGCTTCTTTAGGAATTTGAACTGGTCGTTATGTTTCCTCGATAACGACGTGGATCCCGCTGATGATATGATCGCAAACACTATTATCTTCGGAATAAGTTCCTTCATCCCTCATCAAACCAAAAGAGAAATCATGGTACGACTCGAGCGGTAAAGAGCCTGCCAGGGTTACAAAAATGTTCGTTCCTTCAAAACCAACCCGACCGAAGAAAACCGAAAAAGTTTAAATGAGCCAGGAATGACTGCAACGTCTTTCTGATAAGTGTGAAATATCAATACGACCAAAAGTTCAGGCAAAAAATACTGCAATGTCTCAAAGGTAGTAAAATCTTTTGGTCGCTTGCCAAAAACATCAGGAATTCTGCCTCATCTTCCATCCCAACGCTCATTCACAATGACATTCCAGCTGTCAGCTCTTTACACAAGGCCAATCTACTTGCTGTACACCTTGCGGCCACCTCAATGCTTCCAGATCGTGCTTTGTCTCCGCCTAAACTTCTTCAATGGAACCACCTTCGCACTCGTGTAGTAGCAAGAGTACTTAAAGATCTCAATATACATAAATGCGCTGGTCCAGATGGTATATCTCCCCTTCATCTGAAAAGGTATTCTTCTACGCTGGCAAAACCACTGCGACAGCATTTGTCTAGCCCTTCCCTAAAAAAGGCGAATCATCTGCTCTTTCCTCCTACAGACCCATTGCGTCCCTTCTTTCTAAGGTAATGAAAACGCTGATAAACTCTCAGCATGAAATATCTGGAATCACGAGAACTTCTCAATGACCGGTTATATGGTCTTCGTAGAAACAGGTCCACTAATGATTTGATGATGTGTCTGACCGAAAAGTGGAACCAAAGCGTACATCAATCTGGCGAAACCAAGATAGATGCACTTGATGTTTCTAAGGAATTTGGCTCTTTTGTTGGAAATGCGTGTACGTGTGATCGACGACTCTCTTCTTCTATGGATTAGAAATTACCTATCGGAGCCTTCCATTCAAGTTGTCTTGGATGGTTTCAAGTCTGATGTTCACAAATTAAATGCTGGTGTGCCCCAAGGCTCCATTCTGTCTCCGACACTCTTTTTGATTTTCATTAACGATCTCTTGTCTGCTACTTCTAATCCAATATATTGCGTTGCTGACGGCAATACTCTCTGCTTTTCTTATTCATTTCCGGACACACATCCGGAACGGGAACGCTGCCATTAAGCTCATAACCACTGTCAATATAGTGGAAACACAATGCTGTCTGTGGTCCCTAAAGCGAAATCTAAACATGCAGCCATTAGCCATGAATGGGACTTGCATCGTCGAAACCGAAAAACTTTCTATTCTCGGTATTTGCATCTCGACCACATGTCGCCAGAAATGCTGCGAAATATCAGGTTTTATCAAGAGATGTGAGAAATATTTCACCCCCTCTAATCTGGCCGCATTTATACCCCCAAAATTAGAGTACAATGCCCAAATTTAGTCAGATGACTCCAAGACCTATTTGCACGTTCTAGATGAGATTAAAAAATCTTGCGACAAGACTCATAGGGGACGCCAATATTTTACACACCATTGACACGCTCCAACACCGAAGTAACGTTATTTCCACCATCAGTGCCCCATAGAAATCGCCAGAAGAATTCAGCACCTTCAACCGTAACACCTGTTTCGCTATGAATGCTCATCGGTATACCCTCAAGCCCACTTTCGGACGTACTCCGGAATATCGTGTTTTTTCCAAAGTCGCTAGTGAAATGCCCTGCGGAGCTCCTTATTTCCTGGCCATTATAACCTTCAAAGCCCTTATAACATCTTTTCTTCGTCTCTAAGTTTCAACTCCTCCAATGGCATGTAAATGCACATACAGGGTAAAGTTCTAAAAAAGCTTAACTAGGAGAGACGCCAGATACGATCCATGTTACTGTACAGTTCAAGCTGACTGACGTGGAGGCTGTATCCACGTGGCGGCCCTATGTGTATAATTTATGCAGCCGTGTTCTAGGCAAGAGTACTCGTTGTTCTACAGCAACCGGATTTGGCGGTTGTGCGTGGGGTTAATGGACCAACGACGTAAAAAAACCCATCATTACGAGAGAGCTAACTGCCTCGGAAGAAAACGGACCCGATTAAATACGACGACACAGCGCGAAAAATGATTTAAGAGTATGCTCCTGGAATTTTAGAACATTATACGCTCCAGGAGCTATCGAAAAACTGGAAAATATCCTCGCGCAGTATTAGGCGGACATTACTGCGATCCAGGCAGTGCACTGGATACGATCAGGAATGATGAAGAGAAAGGAGTGCGATGTATATTACAGCTGCCACAAAAGGTTGCACATATTAGGATGCGGATTCGTCTTGGGAAAGTCACTGAGATCGAAGGTCATTGATTTGAAACCAGTTAACGATCATGCTGTGATGCGCATCCAAGATAAATTCTACATCATCAGCCTCATATGTGCACACACACCTACCAATGAAGCTGAGGACCCTATCAAAGAATATTTTTACGACCTCTTGGACGGAGCCTGTCTAGAGTACGATGTTAAAATTGTAATCGTGGACTTCAATGCCTAAATTTGTAAGGAGGTTATCTTTGACGAAACACAGCCTCCACGAAAGGGGTGGCCGTGGTGTAGTAGTACAATCAATCGCTTCTTACTCGGAGGGTCAAGGTTCGAATACAGTAGACAAGTAAGTAAGACAAGATTCCCTCATAAGGGAATCCACACTAACTCCGGACGGTGCCGTGACATAACGCAAAGCGACATAAGGCCAAATTATTTTGCGACATAAGACCAAATACGTTTCAATGTACTATTAAGATATAAGCGCCCGCCAGACATATTTCGTTCAACGCTAAAAGTGAGATAAGAATAACACTGTTATGTGCGAAGCGACCGAAGTGAGCCACCCACCCCACAGACTCGTTTATAGGCACCTGTCTGACACTTGTTGACATAACCTTAGAGAGAAAAGGGTGAAATCCTGTTAGCGAGCGAAGCGCTTCACCCACCCCAAAAAGTAGAAAGTGACATAAAGCTAAATTGGCCTTATGTCGCTTTGTGAAAATGATATAAGGCCAAATGCTGGAATTAGGAAAATTTAAAAATTTGGCCTTATGTCGCTTGGCGTTATGTCACGGCACCACTCCGGACGGTAGAACCACCAACCAAATTGACCACGTGATGATTGATGCAAGACACAACATTTAGAGGGGCAAATGTCGACTCTGACCACTATTTACATAGTTGCTGCCCGATTCAGAGCTCGACTATCCAATGAAACAAAGCTACGCCAACAACACAAAGGAGCACACCGTAGACAGCCAGAGACTACAGAGAGCAACTGGACGAAAAACTCTGCAATATGCCAGCCACTCCCGACAAGAAATCCATGGTATGACGACGAGTGCATGCAGAAGAAGAAGACAACAGATGAAGCATATAAGAAGACGTCGCAAAGAACAACCCGGGTAACCTGGGATGAGTACAGAGTCAGAAGGTAGTAGGAAAAGAAAAGTTACTACGAAAAAAGAAAAGAGCTTTCGCAATCTCTCAGCTCAAGGATATCGAAGAGTGCAGGAGTAATAACAATATGCGAAACTTTTATAAAAAAGCTAAAAATCTTGATGCAGGCTACAGACCAGGAACTCAGGCCCTTAGAAACACTGAGGGTAATTTTGTCACCGACCCGCAGGGAATTGTGGATGTATTTCAGCTGCATTTTCAACAGCTGCTTGATGAGCATGACTAGGGGACAGTGATAGGGTTTGAAGAAAACTCAACTCCAGTCAATGAAGTACTTCTAGACGAAGTCATCACGGCCATTAAAAAGCTGAAGAACAATAAGGCCACGGGCTCGGATGGATTGCCGTCAGAGATCTTCAAAGCTGGTGGCGATGTTTTCGTAAGCAGCTAGCATCAGATCATCTGCAAAGAATGGAAGGACGAAAGTATCCCGGACGTCTAAATTATCAGCTCTATTTGCCCTTTTCTTCAAGAAAGGAGATCATATGTCTTGTAAGAACTACCGAGGCATATCTCTACTTAAGTCTACAGTCTACAAGATCCTATCCAGCGTACTGTGTGAATGACTAAAGCCGTTTTGCACCACACTCATTGGCTTCTGGCCCGGCAAATCGATGATAGGCCAAATCTTCACACTGCGGCAAAGCCTGGAAAAGACCAATGAGTTCCAAGTCGATACTCAATATATCTTCATCGACTTCAAATCCGCATACGACAGCATTCATCGCACTGATGGCCGAATTCGGGATCCCTAGAAAACTGTGTCGCGCCACGCTAGAGAACTCGCAATGCACCGTGCAGCTTGGAAACAAAACCTCCGAAATATTTCAAAAGTGCAGCGGATTCCGGCAAGAAGACGCGCTGTAGTGTGATTTCTTTAATATTGTGCTGGTGCAGACTGTGCGAAAGGCCGGCGTAAACACATAAGGCACAATATTTAACATATCCATCCACCTGCTGTGGATGCAGACGACGACTATGCAGACGATATCGACATCATCACCCGCTCCCAGCATGCCATTATTGAGACTTTTACTGCTGTAGAAGAACAAGCCAAACGAGTTGGTCTCATGATGAATGAGGATAAAACAAAGTAAATGCTGTCGACCAAAAACCTATCCATCGAACATCGAAGAAGTTTATCTACCGCGGGGCAAAAGTAAACTCCAAAAATGACACTCTAGTGGAGATTCGACGAACAATAACCTTGGGCAACCGCTGCTACTTCGGTTAGTTTAAACAACTAGGGTCCAAACTCCTAACTCGAAAGTCCAAAATTATGCTCTACAAGACCCTGATCTTGCCAGTCTGCAAGACAGCGGAGCAGAGCTTGGGATCCTTCGAAAGAAAAATTCTACGTCGAATATTTGGTCCTGTTTGCCAGGCGGACGAATGGAGGAGAACATATAACAGCGAACTCTACGAGCTGTATAAAGATGTGGATGTAGTCCGAAAGGCAAAAATCCATCGACTGCGCTGTCTCGGCTACATTGAGCGAATGGGCGAGAATGCTCCGACTAAGAGAATCATCGAATCCCAGCTGCTTGGTTCACGAAGAAAAGGGAGATGGAACCACAGGTTTACAGATCAAGTAATCGCGGATACCAGAAGCCTTGGTCTAGTAAACTGGAAACAACGTGCTCGGGACCGTGAAGAATGGAAAGCAGCATTAGCTCAGGTGCGGATGGATAGTTTTACGACGAATAAATGTATTTAAAAAAATATACATAAAGGGTGTATTTTTTAGAGGTTTGGTTTTTGAACTGGCAACACTGATTCTACAGATTGTCAATTTGACAGTTAAAAGTTGGTTTATAGTTAGTAGGTTTTGCCATTTTACGACGAAAAGTTTAACGCCAGAAGAATGCGTGCAAATTGTGCAAACTTAATTTGAAAACCATGGTTCGGTTCGCCAAACTTATCGTGTGGTACGTCCATTTTACGGTCGACATAATCGTCCATCTAAGCAAGTTATTCGGGACACGATGAATCGTTTTCACACCACGTACACTCTAGTGGATAATACGTATTCCCATAGACGATAAACAGTGCGAAAACAAGAAGTTATTGCCGTTGTGGAGCGCAGTGTTGAGGGGAATCCGAAGGAGTCGATTCGCCATCGTGCACAGCAATTAAAGCTATGCCCATCCACTTTGTGGAAGATTTTACGGAAAGATCTTGGCTTAAAAGCTTATAAGAGCCAACTTGTGCAAGACCATTATACGCGTCGTAGGTTCGGTGAATGGACAGAAAATATGATTCAGCTTGATCCTCACTTTCAACGCCATATTTTGTTCTCCGATGAGGCCTATTTTTGGTTAAATGGATATGTAAACAAGCAAAATTGTCGAATTTGAAGTGGAGAAAACCCAGAAGCCTTTGGCGAGATGCCCTTAGAATCTTTAAAACTCACAGTTTGGTGCGATTTATGGGCTGGTGGAATCGTCGGCCCATATTTCTTTAAGAACGATGACGGCCAGAATTTTACCGTCAATGGAGAGCGCTATACAAACATGATTTCTGACTTCTTCATTTCTCAGTTGAATGGCATTGGCGTGACGGAGCTTTGGTTTCAACAAGATGGCACAACATGCCACACGGCGGTCGACACCATCAATTTATTGCGGGAAACATTTGCTGAGCGCATAATTTTGCGTTATGGACCTGTGAACTTGCCTCCACTATTATTATTCGAGATAGCCGTGGCGCGCATATTTAAACACATATGGCATAAAATTATGTATTAAACAAAGCTAATATCGTAGACATTAACGTTAGCTTCAAGTGTTTTATTGCATATTGAATTTGTATACCTCTAAAAAAAACAGCCTTAACCTACCTCGAATTAATGTTGACCTCACGTGAGCAGAGGGAGTCACATGTATTTGTTCTTCTCTCTTAGAGACTATGCATGCAATAAATCTGTCGACGATGTTTTTCCTGTCGACTTTGGCATTGTAGTCCCCAATTTCTACTTTGACATCGCACCTAGAAGGTCACGAAACATTTCCTTTTTCTTTCGGCATCATCGGTTTCCTACTGTTACCTTTTAATTTGGTAAGAAATTGTACACGGGATTGGGAACCAGCATAAGCATTGACATGTTTGAAAAGCAAGAAACCTAGACTTGACAGTGATTATACCAGTACTTTGCAAATGTTCGGCTTACGCTAGAGTGTCCGATGAAAAATGGCAAGTCAAAGTGCAAAAGGTTTTTCGAAAAAAGTGTCCCAAGGCAGACCGGGTGTTATGAAACAATTAAGAGATGAAACAACAAGAATACTTTTTGGTTCTCCATGAATTTCAAAAGTCCCTGCTCCGTCTGAAGGTGAAATACAGGCACCTGCTTAAAAAACTGAAAATACTCACTATTTCCCCATTTGATGTTACCTAAGCCTTTTGGCAGTCAGCGAGAAGGAACTAGCAAATTGAAGAACTCCTTGAGCGTGTAGTCAGTTCACTTTATAGTGGTCGTCCAAATCACACGACTATAGTCTCCCTGAAGGAATGTGCAAAATATTGACGGTAAAAAGGACGAAAGAGCTTCCACAGACTGGCATTTCGAACATTCATCCACGTATTTTCTAGTTTTTCGTTTTTTTGTTTTTCTTTTCCTGTTGCCGTAAAATTCAACCCTCCATTGTGGTTTGACAGAGCTGGATGGTTGGTGTTGCTCTTGGTGGTGTTATTGTTGATGCTGCGAGATGGATCGATCGACCAAGAGACCGATAGATAACAAAAGCCGCCCCCTCAAAGAAGAGCAGTTTAAACAGTCTGTACAAAAAAATATATACTCGTATACCTCGTATACAGTCGTATATATGTATATGGAACCAACAATAAAAAAAAAAAAAACAGAGGAGCGGAGCAAACTAAATCGATAAAGTGCGCCTTTTGTCGTTTGCGCGTTTACCTTCAAACCCGCAGAGGGGCGGTTTAATTTACCTTTATCAATAAATTTATTCGGAAACTTTGTTCTAAAGCGTTGAGTTGGTTGAGTTCAGTCTTTTTTTTTAATTTCTCCTTGCCATTGTAACTTTTGTGCTGCCATGGTGTACAGGTGAGAGGAGGTCGGTTTGACTTGAATTAGAGTACGCGCCACAGCTTTGATGGTCTGCTTTACTTCTGATTGTTAGAAAGTTTTTCTTTTTCTTTTTTTTTTGCTTTATTTGCTTTCATTGTTTTAGATTGGAAAAGCGTGATGTTTTTGTTTTGAAAGAGGGTGGCGAAATTGGATGTTATTGATGAGTCGTAAACGGGGATGAAAGGTAGGGGTACATACATTTGAAAATTGTTTCCATTGATTTGTGGAGGAACATGAAAAATGTTTGAATTTTTGTAATAATTTGAAAGTCATTGAATGGGAATGAAGATGGACGGGGAGATGACTAATTATTGCATCTCATCATACTTACATGGGTCTTCTTGATCGATTGCTGAATATCTTCAATTTTGCTCCGAAAGTCGGTTTAGATGACTTTTCTACTATATGAGATCCGACGACGAATTTAAGGGATCCAGGCTGCTAGCCAGTTCTTGATCGAACTCTCGCATCCTTCTACCACAAATGCAAATGGGATCAACAATTTTCTTTGGTATTTTCCGCTTAAAACCATCAAATTTGAGACTGTTTGTTTTGTTTGGAATTATTTTGAACAAATGGCCTAATCAGTCCAAATAATATTTGCTCTGTAATCGATTCATTGGTAAAGTACTTATTTTTGAGCATAATACAGACACAGGTGACATGCGTCGCTTAACCCTAGCACATAAGGATCCCGTGCAAAACAGTACTGGAAAATATTCTCCTAAGAATGGGGTCGCGCTTTGATGAACCATGTCACCTGACTGAGGTGCAAACGAGGATGCAGGCAATGCCATGTTCTAGATCAAGTTTTAAGAAGTCATCCTCTAAGTCTTTCCTAGAGTTTATCGGCAACCTTGTTTCCCGATATACTACGATAGTAGTGCCGTGGTGCACTTGGTGAGTTCCTCGATTATTTGCAAGAGGGACTCTGGTCAAAGCCCGACAAGCACCAATGAGAAATAATAAAAACAAATTTTTCATTTTTCATTTCATTTATTATTAAATATTTGGGATGTACAATAAGATTGATTCTTTTTTAGTACTTAGATACAAATTGAGTAGACATTATAACTGATTTAACATTTATAACTTAAAACCTAAAACTACGATACGAGAAGAGATTACTGAAATTACTTAGGAGCTAAAGGTTATAGGGAACAAAGAAGGCATTAAGGATGGGTAGTTAAAGAAGAGAAATGCGAGAGGACTGCACTTTTAAAGATTACACGGTTAGAAATGAATTTGATTCGGGGTGGTAGTGAATTCCATAGTTTGACAGCATGAATGAAAAATAAACGACTTGAGTTCAAATATTGGTGGCGGAAAGGAACGATACTTAAATTTCTTACAGAACGATTAAAGACGAGTTTGTTAAATAAGTAGGATGGCCATTTATTGTTAATGATTTTATGTAAGAATATACAATTTCTTGTATTGATGTATTGCTGCAGTGTGCCGCCTAATAGCTTTTTTGAGTGTTCAGAAATATGGTCATATCTACGGAGGCCGTATACGTAGCGCACCGCATCGTTGAATGCTACTTGTAACTTATGCTGAGACAGTGAGTCAAGGGCGCTGTAGACAACATCTGCGTACATAATGATTGGGACTATTAATGTTAGTACCAACTTACGTCTAGTTTCCATCGGAGTAAAGTAAGCCGATAGCCATAAATTGCGTAAACATCCATAAATCCGACCAATGACTATTTGAGTAGGACTGTAGCCTGATAGAGTACGATCAATAACAATGCTCAGACTAGTGCAATGCTCAACATCAGTAATTTTATTATTGCTTAAACATATATCTGGTAGAATATTCAAGCTAAATTTTCTCTTAGATATTGGTATAACTTGCGATTTTAGTGGGTTCAGAAGCAGCCATTTACGACGGACCAAGCATATATTCGGGAAAGATCTTCATTAACAAGAAGAGCCAGCTCAGAGAGCTGGTTAAAGGGTTTCCCTAGATGAAGTTGAACGTCGTCAGCATAAAGATGCACAGATGATAAAGATGCAGAATAATAATGGCCCAAGAATTGACCCTTGAGGAACTCCTTAAACTAAAGCTTTTAGAGAAGAGGATTTACCGCCAGAGGTAGCTCTCAAAAATCTTTCTGATAAATAGCTACCAATAAGTTTGACAGCCCTATCACTGAAACCAAACAAGTTTTTTAGCTTCCACTTTAGGATGTTGTGATCTACGAGTACCATATCGAAAGCTTTCGAAAAGTCAAGCAGACAAAGAAGACTTACATAGCCCTTGTCATAATCCTGCCTTATTTCGTCAAATAGGTTTATCATAGCTGTAGAGCAACTGTGATTTACTCTAAACGCTTATTGTTTCGGGTAGAACAAGTTGTTAGTGGCTACATGGTTCAGGATTTGCTTCTCTAATACTTTTTCAAAAATTTTTGATAAACAAGGTAGTATGCTAATTGGTCGGTAGTCAGAAGGGGAATTTGCTTTTGTTTTTTCGGCAATTGGAAGTATCCTTGCAATTTTCCAAGACAAAGAAAAGTTGATGTGGTAATGCAGAAGTTAATAACATGAGTGAGATGGCCAACTCTCCGATAGAGTTAGACTTAACGGCCATGGTGCATTTAAAAACTTCATCTTGACTCACCACTTCAAAATCTTCTAGTCTTTGCACAGAACTTTCCGACTGCGCCGAAATGCGGTTAGAATCGAGATCATTATTATAGTGTTGATCGTCTACGAAAAAGTTATTAAGAAGATCTGAGTCGAGAGCACTCAACACTCGAAAGTGTTTTGCCGGGTAAAGAGGTATTAAGCTTTGATGCAAAGTAGTTATTTTTAGATGCACGTATAACCAGAGTTGCATGATTTCGGGCTTGTTTAAATGCTTCCCAATTGATATTCGTTGATCTGTGCTTCCATCTACTGTGCAATTTATTTCGAATCTTGATTATATTAATCACATCGGAGGTGGACCAAGGATAGTTTTGGTTTTGTATTCTTACTGTTTTTGTCGGTACATGTTGATTAAACAGTTGGGTTAGGATTGATTGAAAGGAATCAACTTTGTTATTGGGATCAGCCTTCAGTCTGCACTGCATCCAAGAGGCAAATGTTGTAGCTAGCTGAAGGGCATTAATATCAAGCGAATTGAAGTTTTTATACGTGAAAGAGTCAGTAGTAGAACATTTAGATAAATTCATATTGTATGTCAGGAAGATAAGGGCATGATCAGAGATATAAAAAGATATCTGGTCAGAAAGAAGGACGAACTTTGGATCAGAGACTATAAAAAGGTCAAGAAGACTGGGCGAACAATCTGGGACAATGCGTGTTGGGTAGGTGGTATTAACTACACTCAGACCAACAGAGGACACTGAGTCTTTCAACTGAAATGCGCGTGAGTCATTTCTTAACAAATCATTTCCCTAACGTCAGTTAAAAAGTCCTTCATATTCTTGTTGTTCAGGAATAACTTACGGAAGTCTTACCAATTGGTAAAAATAACGTGTCAAGGCAAGAAGATCCGTACAGAAATCAGTAGAGGTGAGGAAGAAAACCTTGTAGTAGAGTCACTGTCGGTTCTAAGAAGATTAGAAAACTTTTTCTGTAGACTTTCTAACGCCGACGAAGCCCAAAATCCCGTCGTTAGACAGTATATACCACAAAAAAAGAAGACCCCCTCAACTGCACCCAATATAAACGTATAAATCTCCTCAATATTGTGTACAAGATCTCATCTGCCATATTTGTAAACGTCTAGAATCGATAGCCAACAACCTGATTATTGATTCAATGATCAATTCAGACTCCGGTAAATCTTGGAGAAATCTCAAGAAGCCCAAATCGATACCCATTAGTTTTTCCTTGATTTTAAAGTCGCAATATAGAGCCATGTTTAAACTTGTCCTTTTCTGCAGAATGAGGGTGTGGAACGCTCGCTCCGTCAAAGTCGGTAACGACTTAACCGAGTCCTTTGATGTCAAAAACGGTTTTAAATTAGGTGACACGCTGTTCTGTGACTTCTTGAACATCCTACTGGAAATAATTGTAAACGAAATAATCATAAACGAAAACTGGAGGCACAACCTTTCAAAAGTCTGTACAACTACTAGCGTACGCCGATGATACAGCTGGTTATCACCGGCGGGTTTGTTAGTATTGAAACGGAAGCTACCAAAATGGGTTTAGTGGTGAATGATGACAAATACATGCTGTCAACAAGAAGGGACACACAACATCGACGAATTGGACAGAACGTCACAATCGGCAGCTATAATTTCGAGGTAGTAAGGGACTTTGTCTGCCTTGGCTCTGCTATGAATTCTGCCAGCAACACCGCAGCAGAAATAAAACGAAGAAGTAGAAGGGCACCTCAACTGACTTGTGCACAACTGGAGGCAGTTAGCAAAGGACCGGTACGAAATAATTTATCTGGAGAGTGAAGACTGGGGAAAAAATGCAATAATCAGATCAAATGAAATTGCAATTTTCGCAGATGGCTCAAAAACGTGGGAAGGAACAGGTTCTTCTCAGAAAACCCACAACCAAGAGTGACTATAAGACTACCGGACACAAGCAGTGCCTTCCAATCAGTGGTTCTGGCTATCGTCAGGGTGACTGAACTAATGCAGATGGGATCGGAATCCGAATGAGATATCGCTATCTACATCGATAGCCAGGCAGCACTCAAGGCAATTGAATCATCCAACGTCAACTCTGATACAGTCAGGGGCTGTCGCACAGTGCTTAAGGTATTACGCAGTCCGAACCGTGTAAGACGGTGCTGGGTGCCAGGACACTGCGGTATTAAAGGAAATGAACAAGCGCACGAGCTTGCAAGAAAAGGAGGTCAACTCGACAATATTGAGGTTGCCAATATCAAACCTCCCCTTTGTATAGTGAGAGGCACTATCGAGGAAAAAATCACAAAGATAACTAACCGAAGGTGGTCAAGTCTTGAAGGACACAGGGTATCCAAAAGATTTAGGAATTTTAATTTTAATTTAGTGGGGATAAGCTTAAAGTAACTTAAAAACTAGGACTTAAAAACTAACAAGAGTTAAGGGTTAGGAAGTAAGGGAATGGTGGAGGAGATCAAATTTAAGACGAGAAGTGCGCAGGTTAAAATCAAAAAGGGGGAGGTTTGAGTTGACCTTACGGAGCATGCGGGAGATTGGTTCGTTAGAATTGTAAGAGGTGCGGTGGGTTGGGACATAGAAGAGACTAGGACAGCGTAAATAACGAGGGTTAGTGTTGAAGGAAATAGAATTGTAAAGGGAAGCGCAGTCCACAGAACCGGAGAGCAGTCGATGAATGAAGAGAATGTCAGCTACGTCTCTGCGTTTTTCGAGGGTATTCAGGTTAAGAAGTTTGAGGCGGTCCCGATAGGGAGGTAAGATAAATGGGTCACTCCAGGGTAATCCACGAAGAGCAAATCGAAGAAAACGACTTTGAATGTTCTCGATTCGGGATATATGAATTCGCTGAAAGGGGGACCATACTTGGCTGGCATATTCAAGGAGGGGCCGGACAAGGATAATGTAAAGTGACCTTGTCACATAAGGGTTGCAAAATTCTTTAGACAATGTTGGATAAAGCCGAGCGATGAGTTGGCTTTAAGGATTATCTCATCAATATGCGAACGGAAGTTTAACTTTCTATCGTATAAAATTCCAAGGTCGCGAAGGGATTTAACCTGGGGTACAGGTTGGTCATGCAGAAAATAAGGTCGAGAGGGGGATTGATGGGACTTACGAGACAAAGTCATAGATTGGCATTTGGAGACATTAAATTCAAAGCAATTTTTTAGACACCAAGTAGAAAACCTATCGAGGTCTTCTTGAAGGAGAATAGAGTCCTGGGGTGAAGAAATAGTTTTGGAGAACTTAGTGTTATCGGCGTAAATGGATACGGAGCACTGTTTGATAATCTTCTCAAGATTGTTTATAGTTAAAATGAAAAAGAGGGGACCTAGATGGCTGCCTTGTGGTACACCAGAATTGGCTAAAAACGGGGTTGAGAAGGCTGACCTAAAGCGAACTCTATAGTAACGGTTCTCCAGATAAGACGATTTCCATTTTAACAATATGAAAAGGATCAGTTGATGTAATATTTTATCTTATTTACCGAAATCTGTAGCTATAACGTAAATTTCGTTGCCATTTTCTAGGGCTGAAAGCGCAAAGGATACGAATTCAACTAAGTTTGTAGTAGTTGATCTACCTTTTAGAAATCCGTGCTGACTGGGTGATATAAGTGACTTGCACTGAAAGCTTAGAACTTTTTATAAAAAAACTTTCGAACATTTTAGGTATGTGAGCAAGCTTAGCCATGTTGTTTACTTTTTTTTTGATCCCTTTTCTTTTTGTGAACCGGGGTTATGAAAGAGGTCTCCAAAACTTGGGGGAATTCCCCTTGTGTGTGGGACAGATGAAAGAGGGAGGAAAGTGGGTGCGAAAGATTGGAGGCACACTTTTTGAGAAATATTGCTGGGATCTCATTTGGACTAGATACAAATTCATCATTGAGATTTTGTAACTTTTCTTCGATAAGGGTGGGATCAAAAGGTTGAGAGAGAGAGGGGCCAATTGAGAAATTGGGAAGGTACTTCAAATAGATGGAGTCGGGTACGAAGAGGTTGTCTGCAAATGACTTTTTAAAAAAGTTTGCAAAATAGTTGGCACTAATATGTGGGTCGGTCGATGATATATTATTGACCGAGAGAGGGGGGGATAACCGTCTGATTTTCTTTTGTAGTTGATAAAATGTCTTAGGATCGTTGATAAGGTTAGTCTATGCTGTGTCGAAAAAGCGCTGATACAGGCATTTATAGAAGTTAGAGTAGTCATAATAAGAATTGGTGCGAAGAAAAACTGCCCATAATTTGTTTCTTTTGTTTCGTAAAGAGTGACGTCTTCTGCTGTACCATGGAGGGGATATAGATGATGTTTGATGCCGTGAAAGGGGACGTAGAGAGAAATGGAATTAAATTTTTCACTATAGAAAATGGAGATATAGCATCAGATAAGGATAGGTTGGTAAAATCAAAAGAACATTTGCTAAGATAGGTACTGATTTTGCGAAAATTAGCTTTGTGGAAGTTGTAAGAAGAGATGGTAGTTGAAGAAGTGGGCTGGGATGGAGAGTTATGGAAAAATGAGAGATGAAGAGGGGGGTGAAAGTTGTCGACAGTTGATAGGATAAAGGGACAAAACGTTACTTTGGAGTTAATGGGATCGCTAGTGAAAATAAGGTCTAGTTGCCTACCGATAGAATTAGGGACTCCACTTACTTAGCACAGGCTTGAGTCAGTTATGCGATCAATGAAAGAACATTCCTTGGATGAACTGGAGTTTGACGCGGTAAAAAAGAAGTGAAAAGTTGAGTTGGGAGAATGTAGCAACACATGACGTACAGGAACCTGTTGGGAAGTGTTATTTTAATTGAAACAAAGTCAAGTTTGACAGAAGAAGAGATAGCGATGACAGAAGAGTTGAGGTTATTGTGAATGGCAAGTAGGACATCTCTACATGGAGAATCAACTTTAAAGGAAGTTAATAAAATTAAACAGGGATAAACCTGACAGGAAACTGTCTCCTGCGGCACCACGCAAAGAGACTCAAATTGTCAGATACGAGTATTTGCAGATTCTGCAAGCTGTTGAGGACATTACACGCATACTGTGTGAATGCGAGGCAATATAGCGTAGTCGAAGACAGTTTTTAAGGAAATACTTTTTCGAAAACCTAGAGGAAATAGATGGCACGAACTTCAAATGCCTTCTTGGCTTTTGCAGCAAAATTGGGTGTTTCATCAGGGCAATCGTTTAGGCTTTTGCCATTTGAAAACAAATTCCACTGGTTCCGCTTGGATGGCGATGTCCCCGTTTTGGTGCCTAGTGTCTGTATAATGTCATATCATCATACCTCTGTTTAACCTAACCCTTTGTCCCTAGCAAAGGACCGGGATAAGTGTTGCGGCTTGGTAGTTGAGGCCCAGGTTCACCCCGAACTGTAGTGCAAGCAAAGTAAGTAAATGTAATTTGTGATTATTTCGAGACCACACAAATGAGGACCAATCAGACTATCGACGAACGTCTATGATGTTTATAAGGCTTGTCACCACTCATTTTGGTGCGACTTATAGTGTTTTGAAATTTTCTTTTAAAATTGGATTATCGGATGATTGAATTATCAGTAGCCTTTTGTTTTGTTTACATTTTTCTTTTTTCTTTTGTCTTGTCTTTGCTTGAATTCTCTTTTATTACCTATCATATTATGCAAATGTTATTGCTTTGAGGAAAGGGATGCGGCACTTGCTATAGATCAACATATATGTGTCGTTTGGTTCTCCTACGGAATCTCTTTCTTTCCGTCAAATTAGAATTAAATGATAGCGGGGTGAATTCCATTGGTGACGGTAGTGATATTATATTGCGATCTATGATTAGGGTGTTTTGTAGTCATAGGCAAGGACTCAAAGTCTGTCATCTAAATGCACACAATTTGCTAGCTAAACTGGATGAATTTAGAGAAATTTTTGTAGATTCCCAAGTTGATGCAATCTGTGTGTCGGAAACTTGGTCTTTCCCAGATGTCAATGATGCAGTTTATGCTTTGAGTGGTTACAAACTTTTCCGTGCTGATAGAAGTGGTCGAACTGGTGGTGGAGCAGCAATTTATTTGAGAGAGGGTTTGACCTATAAAGGTAAATGTCGCTCAGCAATTGAGTCTGTGGTTGATTACCATAATCTGTGGCGAAAGTATTGTTCGTCTAGGAACTGTCTACAGGCCAAACAAACATATTGATTTAGCACCTAAAGGGTTTTCCAATAGGGACTTGACAACTTTGAATTTAATTTGTGAACGCACTCTGTTCAGGTGAAATAATATTAACATGGAATAATAGATGGCACTCTGCTAACGTCTCATGTAAACTCCCCAAAATATCCCCAAAAAATCCCCTATTTCCGTTATTTAACTTAAGCTCAGTGTCTTAACTAAGCACTAGGTTTCCGTTCTTCTTTTTCTATTCCTGACTCATAGAGGTAAGACGTGCTCTCTAAATAAAAATATTGTTCACCGCTAAACACTTGTTTTTTTTCTTGTTCCTACTTCTTTCTTCCTTTGATTTCCGATAAACCTGATTCTCCAATTGCGCCCGGCAATTGGCGTCCCCCGAATTACGACGAAGAAACCAGCGAATTTCCTTCAAAACCAACATCTATCAAGCTACCCTGCAACCCCCCTAACCACACTCTTTCACTAATCATCAAACTGTCACGTCAATTTATTCAGTAAACTCAACATTTTCATCATGGTAAAGTACACGATCGAGCAATGTCTCCAAATTATAAAAATTTTCGAAATTCGCAGTCGGTGACTGCAACTTTAAGAGCGTTACTCCAATTTTCGGTCGTAATTCTCGCCTTAATAGACAGGCAATAACAAGTTTAGTGCAAAAATTTGAGTCTACATATTCGTTGTGTGATGTTGCCGTGTCATTGAGACAACGGGTTGGTCGAAGTGTCGAAAATATCGCTGCCGTTCAGGCGTCCGTAGCAAACGATCTAAATCAGTCAATTCCACGGCGTTCTCAAGAATTGGGCATCGCTCATACCACATTATGGCGTATTTTGCATATGGATCTTGGTTTACACCCATACAAGATCAAGCTGACTCAAGAATTGAAGCCGATGGACCATTTGAAGATGCTCTAAGATGATGAATTTCATCGCAAAATCATCTTCATCTTCTTGGCTCAATGGGTTCGTCAATAAACAAAATATGCGTTATTGGTCGGGAGATAATCCACATGTGCTTCATGAATCACCACTTCATCCACAAAAAATAACTTTTTGGTGCGGTTTGCATGCCGGCGGCGTTATTGGACCATATTTTTTCGTCGACCATAACGATCGTCACGTTACTGTGAATGGTCAGCGTTATCGCGCCATGATCAACGATTATTTTTGGACCGAATTGGAAGATATGGACTTGGACGACATGTGGTTTCAACAGGATGGTGCCAAAATCCACACAGCACACGCTACAATGGATTTATTGAAGAGTAAGTATGGTGAGTGTGATATCTCAAGAAATGGGCCAGTCGATTGGGCGCCTCGTTAGTGCGATTTAACTCCGCTTGACTATTATCTGTGGGGCTACGTTAAGTCATTGGTTTATGCCAACACGCCGACGACGTTGGAAGAGCTCAGAGCCAACATTGAACGCGAGATAGCGGCCGCTTCGGACGAAATGTGTGGCCGAGTCGTTGAAAATTGGGTCCATCGAATCGACCACTGAAAACGTGCCCGCGGTGTTCCATTCATATTGATTGATTGTACTTCAAGCCGATAACAAAGTTTTTGAAATATCTCAAATGGTTTGCGTTTTATTTAAAAAACAAGTTGCAAGTCCTTATTGGAAAACCCTATACATGTGCGTTTATTGAACAAAATTCAATTTGCTCACCCAATGTCATGGTCTGTGGCGATTTTAACAGCAATCTCCTTGTTGAAAGCCACCTTACGGACAACATGAGCTCTTTTAATCTACACCCAGTAAATACCCAAGTTCCTACCCATTTCGGGAGCTCTTCAAGTACCTTGTTGGACTTGTTTTTTGTAAACAATTCTGATAAAGTATTACCCTATGATCAAATATCTGCAGCTGCTTTTTCAAAACATGACCTCATCTTTTCTACATTTGACGTTGATATTATTGGTCGCACAAATTTGCCTAATTATAGTTTCAGGAACATTAAATATGTAGACAGGTCTGCTCTTGAACACCATATACGATATGCCCTCACCGGATGACCAAGTTGAGTTTATCCATAGAAACATAAACCATCTCTTTGATACACACGTCCCAATAACAACTGGAACGGTAAAGGAAAAAACAAGGGCATGGTTTACGAACGAAATCCGACTCCTAATGTTACTACGCGATCAGGTTTACCGTCGATGGAAACGCTTTCGGATAGACGAGCTCCATCAAGTCTACAAACACTTAAGATAGATAGTGCTTTTCGTGAAATAAGAGTTGCCAAGTCGCAGTTTTATTCAAATCGCCTGAATACCAAGTTAGATGGCCGCAAATTATGGAGTAACCTCCGTGAGCTAGGGAATGGTAAACAAAAATTAAGCTGCCCCAGTGATATTGATAACAATGTACTAAATCGTATGTTCTTATCGATTCCACATCCTATAACCTCAGCAGTAGATGAAAATAGGACTTATCGTGGCGCCGCTGTCTCAACAGATACACCGTTTCTCTTTAAAAGAATACAAAACACAGATGTAGTCGAAAGTTTTTTGTCTGTAAAATCAAATGCTGTAGGATGGAGTGCATCCTGTTTTCATTAAAGCGATATTGCCATTACTGCTGCCATATATTACGCACGTGATGAATACCATTTTTATGACCGGCATCTTTCCCCACCAGTGGAAAATTGCTAAAATAATACCAACCCCTAAGAACTCGACAGGTGATGAATTCAGACCCATATCAATCTTACCTTTTCTTTCTGTGTGAACGAATTATGCATTAGCAAATAAATGAGTATCTCACACGTAATAATCTTATAGTTCCACCCCAATCTTATGGATAAATTACGTCATTATTTTAATATGTTATGTCTCACTTTGCTATAAAGTTACTTTCGTCGTATCTCAGAGAAAGAATGTCTTCCTTTAGTGCGAGGTGTTCCCCAAGGATCGATTTTGGGACCTCTCTTATTCTCACTCTACATCAATGACATCGAAACTGTTATTTTGAATTCATCATTACGCCGCCGATATTCAAATTTATAAAAGTTGTACTCTTGGACTTATCGAAAACTGTGCCAGTGATTTGAGTGTAGATCTTCACAGGATCTCGAAGTGGTCTTTAGAAAATAGACTGGCTTGGATTAAGTCCAAACAAATGTAACTGCTTAGTTATTTCAAAAAAGAAGCCGGAGCTATCCTATTTTCCAGCCATCATGCTGAACATTCAGCAATAGAATTCGTCGAAAATTCAAAAAATATTATTATTATTATTATTGGCCCGGGTCTAACCCTGACAACTTTATTAAGCTTATTAACAAGCAAAACTTAAAGCTAGACTTAAAACCTAACAAAGATATACTCAACCTAATGAGGCGAGGAGAAATGGTGGACGGGGGAAATGTTAAGGGAGTGGCATATTGTTTGCTTCAAAGGTCAAAGGCTTCGGCAAAGTTGTTCGTTATACGCAACATTCTAGATGTGGGTTCAAAGTGACCGTAGTTGGTGCGGTGAGTTCGGATCAGGAAGAGTGGGACAGATCTTAGCTTACGGGGATTGGGAGTGAATGCAATATTTTGCGTTATCCTCGAGCAATCGATATTTCCAGTCAGTAACTGGTGGATAAAAAGTGCATCAACGACTTAACGACGTATTTTTAGGGTATGCATGCTAATTAGTTTTAGCCTATTTTCATAGGGGGGTTATCCGTATGGATCGGTGGGGTAGACCACGAAGTGGAAACGGATAAACCTGCGTATAGGGTGACCAAACATGGCTGCAATATTCGAGAAGAGGCCTTACAAAAGTAGTGTACAGGGACTTTGTCACGTGGGGGTTGGAAAATTCTTTTGACCAGCGTTTGATACAGCCAAGTACAGAGTTCGCTTTATTTATAATGTCGTCAATATGTGAGTGGAAATTCAATTCTCTATCACAAATTATACCTAGATCCCGTACTTGGGTAGTGGAAGGAATAGGCTCATCGCAGATTTTTTATTTTTTTTTGTTTTATAATCAGCGCGCGTTCAAGGGGTTTGAGTACCCTTAAGGTGATTGTACACAGCGCGGGCAACGGAAATTTAGGGAGGAAGAAAAGAGAGATACCGATGTACATTGATTTTAAATGTTTGCAAGTTATCACGAGCAGGAAATACAGAGATCGGCAGGACATTCCATAAGCGAGTTGTACGGCTTAGGAACGAAGAACGATATTTTAGAGTACTTCCGAAAATGGGCTTGAAGGTGTACTGATGAGCATTCAAGTTTGAATGGGCGGAATGCTACTGGCGATTTCAGTGGAGCACTGGTGGTGAAAATAGCGATAAAACAAAGTAAGACACGAGACATTTCGTCGGTGTTCGAGGGTGTCCATTGATTGACTGATATTAGTGTCATCAATAAGTTTTATCGCACGGTTTTGAATCCTATCTAGCAGGTGCAGAGATGTTTTAGGAGCACCTGATGTGGGAGTTGTACTCCAATTTTGGGCCTTATATATTGAGGCCAGATCAGAGGGGGTAAAATATTTCTTACATCGCTTGAGGAAACCTAGACATTTCGCAGCATTTTTGGCGACATCAAATATGTGGTCATTCCAACGTAAGTTGTCATTGACACACATACCGAGAATGGAAAGATTTTCGGTTTCGACGATGCAAGTGCCATTCATGGATAATGGCTGGGTGTTTAAATTTCGCTTGAACGACAGCAGACAGCATTGTGTTTTGGAAGCATTAAATTCCACTCTATTGATAATTGGTTATGCTGTTGATATCGGAATTTAATGAGCTTAGCATACGCTGTCGTTCTCGTTCTATAGCCGAAGAGCAGGGCCGTGAGTCCGGGAACGAATATGAAAAGCAGAGAGTAATGTCATCAGCAAAGGAAAATTGGATTAGAAGTAGCAGACAAGAGATCGTTAATGAAAATGAAAAAGAGTGTCGGTGACAGAACATAGCCCTGGGGCACACCAGCATTTATTTTGTGAATATCAGACTTGAAACCGTCCAAAACAACTTGAATTGAACGTTCCGAAAGGTAATTTCTAATCCAATGAAGAAGAGAGTCGTCGATCCCAAATGCACGCATTTTCGACAAAAGAGCCTGGTGCCAGACTCTGTCAAATGCCTTAGAAATATCAAGTGCAACTATCTTGCTTTCGCCAGATTGATGTACGCTTGGGTTCCACTTTTCGGTGAGACATGCCATCAAATCACCAGTGGACCTGTTGCTACGAAAACCGCACTGCCGGCCATTGAGAAGTTTTCGTCTGTCGAGATATTCGATGAGTTGACTATTTATCAGCGTTTCCATGACCTTGGAAAGAAGGCACGTAAGTGCAATGGGTCTGTAGGAGGAGAGAGAAGATGATTCGCCTTTTTTAGGGACGGGCTGGACAAATGCTGTTTTCCATCTGCTTGGGAAGAGTCCTAAAGAGTAGGATTGATGAAAAAGCTTACGCAGTGGTTTTGCCAGCGGGAAGAACACCTCTTCGGAAGAAGGGGAGATATACCATCTGGACCAGCGGATTTATGTATGTTGAGATCTTTAAGTACTCTTGCTACTACACGAGTGCGAAAGTAGATTCGTCCCATTGAAGATTCGACGCACTCAAATGTAGGTGGAGACAAAGCACAATCTGGGAGTGTTGAACTGGCCGCAAAGTGTGCAGCAAGCAGATTGGTCGTGTCCAAAGAGTTAACAGCTGGAATGTCATTGTAAATGAGCGTTGAGATGGAGGATGAGGCGGAATTTCTAATGTTTTTGACGAACGATGAAGCAGTTCCTTAGAGGGGGATGTAGACATTTGCTGGAATAAGTTATCGCTTGGCATTTGTTGACATTAAACTCCAAAAAGTTTTGCTTGCACCATACCGAAAACTTATTCAAGTCATCTTGCAGGCAATGGGTGTCAGAAGGCAATGAGATGACTCATGTCATCAGCGAAAATAGAAAGATTAGAATTTGTTAAAATGAGGTTTATATCGTTAATTGTGAGGATAAAGATGATTGGACTAAGGTGGCTACCCTGAGGGACACCAGATGTTGCTTTAATGGGTTCGGATATTGAAGATCTGAAGATGACCCTGTATTCTCGGTCTTCTAAATAGGATTTGGTCCATGCCACAAAATGAGGGGAAAAGCCAAGTTTTCTTAGTTTAAAGATGATAAGTTGGTGAGAAATTTTATCGAATGTCTTGCTGAAATCTGTGGAAATTGAATCGACTTCATCACCGTCTTCTAAAGCATGAAGCGTCCTAGAGACGAACTCTGTTAGGTTAGTGGTTGTTGATTTACCGTTCATGAAGCCGTGCTGATTTGTGCAGATAGTTGGCCTAGAGTACGGAAGCAGTTGTTGATAGACTATGCTTTCAAAAAGTTTGGGTATGCAAGAGAGTTTTGCTATGGGCCTATAATTATCGACCTTACTTCCTTTTTTATGAATAGGGATGATGTAAGATTCCTTCCATAGGAAAGGGAAGGTACCTGTTGAGACAGACAAGTTAAATAGGGCAAGACAAGAGGAGGACTCTTTTATTACAATAGCCGGAAGGCCATCAGGGCCGGACGAGAAATCATCTTTAAGTTTGGTAATGTTTTCAGATACCAAAGTTGTTGTTATATTTAGCGAAATGGATGACGTCTCTGGATAGTTTCTCATATAGCTAAAGTAACTAGGATCGGGTTTAGCTGTTTTCTTAGAAAAGGATTTGTTAAAATGAGAGGCAAAGAAATTTTCAATGATTCACTATGAAGTTTAAGAGTAGATGGGTAGCCGTCTGACTTTCTCTTTGGTATTAAAAAACTGGTAGAAGCTAAATTGCATGCGGTAGGGGTACTCAAGGTAAAGAGACTCACAAAGTTCAGAAAAACGATTGTATACCAATCGATAATTACTGTAGTCGGAATCAGATCGAGTTCTTAAGAATTTGTGCCACAACCTGTTTCTGTTATTACGGAGAGAGCGCAACTCCTTGTTGGGAAGGTATATGAAACGGATTTGGCAAAGCAGGAGAAAATTAACGAATAGAACGGTGAGAGGGCAAGATCAATATTAGTTGTCTCAGCAATAAAGTCAAAGTTAATGTTGCTGATGAGGTTTTGTTAAAGTTTGTTAAAGTCTGTGCTTCGGAAGTTAAATGGAAATGAATTTTCCGAATCGACACATGTGTTGGCATTTTCATATGAGTATATAATTGACAAGGGGGGATGAAGGCGATCTAGGGTAAAAAGAAGATGATCACTCCTATAAACGACACAGTTATCTGAATCGCATGTGAAGACAAGGTCGAGTTGTCTGTTCTTTGTATTAGGTATTCCACTAATCTGATGTAGACTTGAGTTGGTTAGGCAGTCCACCATGAATATTTCTATTTGAGAGGTCGAATTAAGAGAGACGAATCATCGGAAGGTCCCCGGGTGTGGGAGGTTGACATCCCTATTAGAATAATACAATCTTCAGGTTGTGCATCATCAGTCCACTGCGTGAACTACAGATCGATAAGACTCAATTGGTTGAGATGGGTGAATGTAGCAACAAAGTGTGTAAAGACAGCGTTTGGGGAGCGTAATGTTGATACATACGAGTACTAACTCAAAGTTGTCGGTGTTGGGAATATCAACAGGAGTTGTGTGAAAACAGTTCCGGATCGCTAGTAAAGAAACCTCGGCCATAGACATTATCAGCTCTTTCAAATCCATCTTTTCGAAAAACGTTGAAATTGAGAGGAAGTCACAGGGAAACTTTTTAAGAATTGAGATATACCGAAGAGATTTGAGAGCGCAAACCTGTTACATTTGGACTTCTTCCCTCATCGGAAGAAGAGGAATAAACCCAAAACAAAAGGCGTGGTACGACTCGAGCTGTAAAGAGGCTGTCAGGTTTAGAGAAATGTTTTTTCGGGCCTTCAAGACCAACCCGATAGAGGAAAACCGAAAAAAGTGTAAATGAGCCAGGAATGACTGCAACGTCTTTCTTAAGCGTGTGAAATTTCAGTACGACCAAAAATTGAGGCAAAAAATACTACAATGTCCCAAAGGTAGTAAAAGCTTTTGGTCGTTTGTCAAAACATCAGAAATTCTCATCATCATTTATCTCATTTATAATGACACCCCAGCAGTCAGCTCTTTGGAGAAGGCGAATCTGCTTCCTACACACTTTGTGGCCAGCATAACACTTCCACACTGTGTTTTGTCACCGCCGATACTTGAGTGCGTCGAATCTTCAATGGGACGAATCTACTTTCACACTCGTGTAATAGCAAGATTAAGAGAGTACACCGCTGGTCCAGATGGTATAAGTTAACACCCAAAAGATTGATTATCTCCCAGTCGTAAACCCATCACATGACCATCCAGTGCAGTTCATCAGTTTCCCATAGAAAACATTACCCGTCCACCTAAAGAAGCATTTCCAAGAATTCACCGACCCAGTTGCGGGTAATCGAACTAGCAAGCTATCGATTCCCAGAAAGAACCCCAAGTTGCCGAATCAGCATCTCACCTTTTCCACACCAACAGGTTGTTTACTCTTTATTATAAATAATAGAAAATGTAAAATTGTATTCAGAGTTGAATAAAGTTTAATCAAGAGCTGTTATCCGTGCATAAAAAATATTTTTTTATTTGAAGAGGTGGTCTTCCACGCTGGCAAAACCACTGTGTAAGCTTTTTCATCAATCCTACTCTTTAGGACTCTTCCCGAGCAGATGGAAAACAGCATTTGTCCAGGCCATCCAGAAAAAAAGGCGAATCATCTTCTCTCTCGTCCTAAAAACCCATTGCACTTACGTCCTTCTTTCCAAGGCCACAGAAATGCTGATAAATCGTCAGCTCATGAAATAAGACATTTGATAGAGTTTGGCATCAGGCTCTTTTGTCAAAAATGCGTGCTTTTGGGATCGATGACTCTCTTCTTCAGTGGATTAGTAATCACCTTCCGGATCGTTCAATTCAAGTTGCTTTAGATGGTTTCAAGTCTGATATTCACAAAATAAATGCTGGTGTGCACTAGGGCTCCAGGTCTAGGTTTCCTCAAACGATGTAAGAAATGTTTTTCCCCTTCTGTGCTGGCCTCAATATAGAAGGCATTCATCCGCCCAAAATTGGAATACAATGTCCACATCTGATGAGGTGCGCCTAAAAACACCTCAGTCGTTCGCAGATCTCCGAGGAGAATACATGTGTCTCGGCGTTTCTCAAAGTGAAAGAGTAAAAAAGGTTTTCTTCGTGAAAATAATTGGTCGCAATTTTCACAGTTGACTCGGTAGCCATACGGTTAGCGGCGTCGGTTAACAAGTCGTGGGATACCGGTTCGAATCCCGGTTTGAGACTTACAAAGTTAATTTTTTTTTTTTTTTTTTTTTTTTTTTTTTTTTTTTTCCCCTCAAATCAACAAGCAATAGGAAAAGAAAAAAAGAAAAAAAAAAAAAAACAAGTGATGGATGGTGGAGAGCGCCCCGCTCTTCCCATAACCGTGGCGAAAGCCAGCAAAAGGAGGAAGAGGTTGAATACCCCTCCTAATCTTTCAAAAAAAAAGATAAGTGCTGTTTCCACAGCTGAAGACGATAAAGAGGAGGGGGGCTCTAACAGCTTCGCCTCTCTGGCGTCATCTGAGTCGGAAGACGAAGATGACCAACTTAACAAGATAAAAAGCAGCATACAAAAGCTGAAGCAAAACATGCTTGATATTAAACAGAGGCAAATTGCACGAAGGCAGAGGGAGCAATCAGAAGTAGAGAGCTCCCTAAAACAACAACAACAAGAGCAGAAACAGCAACTGCAGCAACAACAAAACCATCAGCAGCCGAAGAAACAACTGCAACAAAAGCAACAGCGGCAAGAACACCAACAACAACAAAAACAAAAACAGCAGCAGCAGCAACAACAACAACAACAACAACAACAACAACAACAACAACAACAACAGCAGCAGCAGCAGAAGAAGAAGAAAGAGAAGGTGCCTCCGATCAACACTTACAAAATGGAGGTAAATGCAACCAAGGACCTGTGTAAGTTGGTCATTGGTAATAATTTTAATATAAAGAGATTGGGGAACGATCGCCATGCCATCCACTGTAATACAGTGGAGGGCTACGCGAAAGTGAAAGAGCTCCTAAAGGAAACGACGACGGAGCACTACTCATACACACCGAAGTGTGAAAAGCGGCAATCGATGCTGCTGAAGGGGTTGGAACCGTCTTCTGATCCTGATGAGATCCTGGCACTGCTCAAAGAGAAGGAGTGCGAAGGGCTCAAGTTTGTGGGGGTAAAGCCATTTACCACAGCTAGAGCCAGGCGGGAGAAACGGAGTCTGCCGTTCTTCCTGGTGCAGCTCAGTCCCGAAAGCCGTCTGGATAGTCTAAGGAGTATCAATGTCCTAGACTACCAGGTGGTTCACTGGGAAAAACTAAAAAGGAGCGAAGTCGTTATACAATGCGTTCGCTGCCAGAGGTTCGGGCACGCCGCGTCGAACTGCCAAATGCAGCCTCGATGCGTGAAGTGCGCTAAGAACCACAGTTCCGAGGAGTGTGCTCTGGGTGTTGACGGAGCATCCGATAGATCGAAGCTCTTGTGCGTGTTATGTGGAAACGTGGGACACACCGCAAACTATCGGGGTTGTCCTAAGTTCGCTGACATTAAGAAAGCAAAACTGGCTCGGCAGCAGAAGGTGGAGGTCAAACATTCACCTCTTAGATTTCAAACACCAGCCGTCACGTCCCAAATTTCCTACGCCCAAATGGCGTCAGGTAGGGGGGCTACGGTACAGCAAGCGACTGTTGCTTCTCCGGCGCCAATGCCGAGAACAACGGAAGCTGCACCTAACATGCTAGCCATCTTGCTCGCAATCCAAGGGCAGATGGCTCAGCTGCAAAAGCAGGTGCAAGAACAGGCCAAGCGGGTGGACCAGATTTACGCGCTGCTGCCGGGCCTAACGCAACACATGCCGTAATGGGTACGCACATGGTGGAGCAAACTTTGAAGGTCCTTGCGGTGAATGTTAATTCACTGATTAGGATCGAGCGAAGAGCCGCGATGTTTAAATTGCTACAAGACCAAACCCCTGATGTGCTTTTCGCTAGCGAAACCAAGCTAACCGATGAGCACAAACTGGAGTACAATAATTATATTGTTAGAAGAAGAAACCGGCCCAGATCCAAACGTGGAGGTGGTGTCGCAATCTTCATTAAAGAAGGTATAAAATTTCACAGAGTGTACAAGGGAGTGTTGCGCAGGTTCCGGGTGTTGGAGGCAGTTGTCATTTACATTCCGCTTCGCAGTGGAAAGCGGCTGTACTTGGCCTCTGTTTATGCACCTGAGGCTTCACAATCCACACTATTTATTACAGAGCTCGACACGCTTTTTCGACTTCTGAGGCTGGAATCGGGGGAGAATTATTTTATAATCGGCGGGGATTTCAACGCTAGACACAGAGATTGGGGAAATAATTTGCCAAATACTAGAGGGAACCTACTACTCGATTGGTGGGGTCAGCACGATGTCATGTACAGACTCGGTCTTAAAGCGACGGATAACCCGTCGTTTCCCAGAGGCGGGTCTTATTTGGATCTACTGCTGTACGACGAACGTATACGACTGACAGGTACGAATTTACAAACGCTAAACTGTCTGCGCACATTCGTGTATGACAGCGACCATTGCGGTTTTAGCACCGACTAACGAAGACCTGTTCCACAATCCTACTATTGACGCACTGCACCGACAGAAAAGTAGACTTCTGTCAAGACTCAAAAACTTGTACAGACAGTTAACTGACAGACAAGATCCGGAGATTAGGACGCTGAAGTCGTCGATTAAAAATGTGCAAAAGTTAATAAAAGAAAATTACAAAATTGCTGTAAGCTCATATTGGAACAACAAGGTTCGGGCTGTAAACACCAGCAACCCGAACATGTTTCCGCAAATCAATAAACTATTTCGGAGAAAAAAACAAAACGAAATTCAGTGTCTTAAAATAGCCCGGACAACAGAAAACGAACGGTTACTGACAATAGCAGGTATTGATCCAAGTGAGGCCGCTGATGATGACGACTTTTTTGTGATCGAGGATCCAAAGGAGAAGGTTGAGGCCATAGGGGCGACTTTCCAGGAAGTATACAAGGCCATTGATACCATTGGCCCTAATGGCGACTTGGACAGTCGCGTCTTGGTACACGACTTCTGCATTCGAAATGAAATAGGGAACTGGCGATCCGAGGGCTCTGGTTTCACCCGGTTTAGCGACGAAAATATGGCAAATAACGTCATTGCCAGAGAAGGTGACCTACCCCCGTTCATTTCGAAGCAAAAACTCCGTGAGATCTTCGTCACAATCAGGGCTAAGAAGTCAGTGGGGACCGATGGTATTCCAAACATCGTGCTTCGACATCTTCCTCTAGAAGCGGTGGACATTTACACCACCCTGTTTAATAATGCAATGAATAATGCACATTATCCAGCGCATTGGAAAACAGCGGTGGTTCAACCTATCCCCAAAAAGGGAAAGGATATATCCAATCCGGCGAATCTCCGGTCGATAAGTCTCCTTCCGAATATCAGTAAGGTTTTTGAAAAAGTAATCAATAGAGCTGTCTAGGTGGGTTGAGGACAAACACCAATTGTCCAATTCGGTTTTAAGGCGGGACATGATATCTCACATGCCGCGTCTAAACTGGTTTCTGATATCCAATGGAACAAAGGCAAGAAACAGTGCACTGGTGCCTGCCTTGTTGACTTGGAGAAGGCCTTCGACACCGTATGGTTAGAGGGTCTTTTCTATAAGCTGACTGGGCTGGGGATCAGTAAACCTCTCTTGTACATTCTTTATAATATGCTAACCAACAGACAGTTCATCGTGAAAAATGGCGATGTGACTTCTGTTGGAATATTTCAAATTAAAAATGGTCTTCAGCAGGGCGCGGTCAATTCGCCGATCCTATTTAACATTTATACAAGCGACTTGATAGGTTCACTTCCCCATACTATTGCGTACGCAGACGATTTGGTAGCGTACAGAACAGGTCCAAAAATCGAGGTCATTAATACTCTCTTGCAGCGTGACTTCGATAAGATAAGACGATTTTGCGATGACTGGAAGTTGAAAATCAACTTTCAGAAGTCGGAAACCATTCTCTTTAGGACGCCGTTGTCTGGAGCCTCTAGGGATACCAGAAAAAATTGGCGAAAGTTCTCAATCATTGGACAGCACGGACAGCACGGACAGCCTCTTGCCTGTCGAAATGTAGTCAGATACCTTGGTATCTGGCTAGATCAGTTTCTGTATTTTGGCAAAAATGTAGATGCTGCTCTGGCCAGAGCTAAAGGTGCTTTTGCCCTTACAAAGAGACTGTTTTATAGCAGCCAACTCGATGTGAGGGTAAAGGTAATCTGCTACATGGCCCTTATTAGGCCCATGCTGGTATTTGGTTGTCCCGTGTGGTTCAATGTACGAGCAAGCTTAATGGAAAAGATTCGGGTGTTTGAGAGGGCCTGCCTTAGGGCTTGTCTTCGCTTGTACAGAACACCAGAGTCGGAGTACAAGAAATTTTATCCTAATGAGGTCCTTTACAATAGGGCGAACATAATACGAGTGGACAACTTCGTAATTAAGCTGACTCGAAGGCACATTGCAAGAGCAATGACCTCGATGAATAACCTGATATCTGGGGCTTACTACCCCAATTACCTTTACCACGAGAGTGTGCGATCTGACGGCTTCGTTCCACCGGAAGCATTCCTCTACCTAGATCAGATAGGGTTGATCCAGGATAGATCAGCGGTGCCGTTAATCTTCCATGTCGCTCGGACAGCTGGGGACAGGCGACTCAACTACAACAGAGACGTCGCACACGGCAGTGTGGATCGCCTCAGGTTCAGTAGGGCGGTGGGGAATCGCGATAAGAGGGATGTCGTTCGGCAGCACCAGCATTTCTGGTGGTTGAATGATGGGGAAGATGTTTCGTCGTCGTTTCCGTCAATTACGGACCAGCCTCACTAATGAGGCAGAGCTGACCAATCCGTTTTCTCTATGAATAGCGATGGCCAGCTTGCATAGGTTTAGGTTAGCATTTAAGAAACATATACATATATCAGTGTATACAAAGGTGTATACTGATATATGTATATGATTGTGTATAACGTCTATGTGTTTATGTGTGTATTGTACATTTAGTTTAGGTAGGCTAAGGTTTATTTTAAGTTAGATACTAAGTTTTTATTAAAAAAAAAAAAAAAGTCCATATGCTAAGTTTTGTTAACAATTTTTTTTCTTAGCTTTAAGTATAGAAAATAAATATCCATAAAAAAATGTAAATGAGGTCGAAAGACATAGATATAAGAATTTAGATTAGCTTAGAGTGCCTGTGTGGGGCCAGTAAGTTAGTATAAGATTGTTAAGTAATTGTAAGCTAGCATTTAAGCATTTTTTGTTAGTATGTAAGAGTTATTGATTAGAAAATAAAATGCGTTTAAAACTAAACTAACTAGCGCCTAAAAACATCCATGCACTTGCTAGATTAGATTCAAAACCGTGCGATAAAACTCATAGGTGATGCTAACATCACCAAGTCAATGGACACCCTCGAACAACGACGAAATGTCTCGTGTATCACTTTTTTATCGCTATTTCCACCATCAGTGCTCCATAGAAATCGCCAGTAGCATTCCGCCAATTCACACCTTCAACCGTAACACCCGTCTCGCTATGAATGCTCATCAGTATGGTATATCCTCAAGCCCACTTTCTTACGTACTATGAAATATCGTGATTCGTTCCTAAGCCGTACAACTCGCTTGTGGGATGCCCAGCCGATCTCTCTATTTCCTAGTCATTATAGCATTCAGACATTTAAAACCAACATACATCGGTACCTATCTTTCTTCCCTCCCTAATTTTCCTTCGCCAGCGCTGTGTGCAAACATTTTAAGAGTACCTTAACCTCTTGAGCGCGCGCTACTTCAAAAAAAGAAAATGAAATAGTGAGTGTGAAGATCAGGTTGTCGTCCACACCGATATGTCACGAAAAGAAGTAACTGGATATGTGCACACATATATATGAAGGCGTCTATATCTGATTCTAAACATCTCTAACATTTGGCACATTTGTAGTAAATTCACTTTCGGATCAAAATCCTTTTCCAATCCCTTATCCACAAGTCGCAACTGTGAAATGCTACGTGCTCAATGTGAAACATGAACTTCTCTCACAGTTTCTGATGACTAAAACTATTTGTGTGTCAGAGGAATTTGCTATCCAATAATTTTGGCATCGATCGATACTTAAAGAATATGATTGTGTGTACACATGCTATAGTCCAAATGTACCTTCTCTCACCTGAAGAAGAAGGCACACAGTAAAATTCGCAAAAATGTTTAACAGAAACCTACTACATACTCTTATAGGGAAAATGCCCCCACTTAAGGCAAAAGGATATATTCATGAATAGTTCCAGAATGGAGTTTCAAATTTATTTGTGGAAAGAGCTTCAGCAAATGCAGGGACATTTCACAGGGACATGGTCGGTCAGGCATTGGAAAGAAGTATTTTTGACCAAATTTGCATGTCTTTTCCAGGTTCGTGTAGAAGAGAATCTTCACTCAAGTGAACATGAAGTGAGTATACCTAATGTATGTGGCGAGTGATATCCTGTCTCGGTTAAGTTTTGTGGTTACACTGATGACGTTTCCATGTGAATGGAAAAAAGGCATTTAATTTTCAAGTATGCACTGGTTAGATTTTCATCAAGTTTCCAAATAATTGTATTGGTCTCTGACCGATTGGAAAATAAGGAGCACGTGTCCACAATAAAAATTTAGTAAACCAAGTCGGAATACTTGTATCATGTTATAGTTGCTTTATTTTTTTATTGGAATAGACCACTCAGACAAAGAACTTATCCACTGAACTCCTTGTATGCTAATTTTATTGGAATATGTCGGTAGGAAAGATGACTCAGTGGTAAAGTGTCCACCACATTAGACCCTCACTTGTGTCCTGACGTAAGCAAAGGCCCGACACCCGCAGAACAAACGTCGCAGCATGTTGTGGCACTTAAGCTTATCAAAAGCATAGTTCACCGTCAACTCGATAGTAACAGTAGTCCTTGCTACTGAGTCAAAGAGAGAAAGTTACTAAAATTTTAGGGAATTCGGGAAGCATTAATTTGGTCTGCTGGCAACCTGAAGAGTCATGCCACCTGTCGTTATGCTCAAATGAGACAAAACTTTAAATGTAATCACTAACCGAGGACGCAGGCAGTCGTAACATAAGTTGGGATCCTGAAAAGCCCTTCTCAGAGCCTTCTCTAGTAAGTTCGTCGGCGATTTTATTTTCCGTGATCCCATTGTAGTCGAGCCGTATGCTCAGAACAGTATAGACGTCTTATTTTTCTGTCCGGTAGCAGCTAACCTCTAACCGTAACAAATAAAAAAGTTGAAAGTGCGCGCAAAGTACAGATGATTTAAAACTGACACTTATAAACTTAGCTTCGAAAGTAGTTTCATTGGTTGTCATTCATATCTATCGCCTGCTTTAAGGATTAAACTGTGATACATCAACTCAACCACCATGCCAGACCCACCAAGTACCCGCTCAATCTCGAAATCAGCGCAAAATAAACCGACAACGTCCTCCCAAGTAAGTTCCCCTTCCTTGAAACGAACTGACACCAACTCTTCAATCATCACAATCGATATATTGGAGAGCCGCCTTGATAAATTCTGTAATTTCATCAAAGCAACAATAAAAGACGAATGCAATAAAATAAGCAACGGTCTCCAACTCAAAATTGAAGAAATGGAAAAAAAGTGGGAAGAACGCTTTTCATCAGTGAATGCGGCGGTAGAAAAAATCACAAAGAGAATTGAGAACATTGAAGTTGTTTCTACGTCTACATCAGTGGAAACCACATCTGCGAACAAAGAAATGCTTGCCCTCCAACAACAAATCGACAACCTTGAACGTAAACATACTGCCTGTGATGCCGTGCTCTTTGGCATTCCAAGTTCACCTGAAGAAAATTTGTCTACCATCTTCAATCATTTATGCCACACTATTGAATGCAAACCGCCAACACTTAAAAATGCATTCCGTGTGAAAAAATTTAACGATTCGTGATCGCCATCACCGATCGTACTCAAGTTTGGTAGCCCGCAAGAGCGAAACTTTGTGCTGAAGTCAGCTACTATCTATCGAAAAAGCCAACACAGAGAGTTGAACCTTACTGACGTCGGTATGGAGTCGCCACACAAGTGCTTCATCAACGAAAGCCTTACTCAGAGAGTTCGCCTGCTTTTACGTACCGCTACTCAGATGAAGAGAAAACGACAACTGTTTGCTGTGTTCACGAAATGGCTCTTTGGCTCTTGGCTCTTTGTTCGTAAGAAAAACTACAAACGGGAAGATCTTTCCCATTGTAAGCTCCGACGATCTCCGCGCCGCTGCTGCCGACACACAACATGAAAAAGAAGTCTACATCGACATCGACTGAATTTAGTTTTCATTTATTTCTGCTTTTTGTTTAAATGCATAATTATTATTTTCATTTAAATTCTTGAATTTTAAGACTGAATTAATCTTTATTATTATTATTATTATTATATACTTTATTATTCAATATTTATAAATGTTCTCTTCTATTTCTCTACCCTTCCTTCTTCTAATGCTTACTTCTTTTTGTTTGCTGGATGATGATTTGGTAATGCGTTTAATTGATTGTGGTGCTGTTTGCGGTAGGTTAATTGAGAATGGTTAACAACAACAGTATTTTTAATCATAACCACGGTGTGAATGCTAGATCAACTTTGTGTCTGTTAAATGTTCTGTCGAGATACAAGAATGGTTTCAATGTATGTCATATAAACGCTCGAATTCTTAACCAGTGTAAGCGAGACTACTTTCGCTATTTGTTTACAAATTCAAGCATAGATGTGATCTGTGTTAACGAAACTTGGTTTAAACCCAAGTTTGAAAATCTTGTGTACGATATTGAGGGTTACGAATTATATCGCAACGACAGAATAACCTCTACAACGGGTGGAGGAGTGGCAATTTATTGCAATTCGTCTTTAAAATGCGATGTATTAGTAAAATCTGTCGACACTGATGTTGAATACATTATTGCTAAGGTTCATGACGGAAGTGTTAAATGTTTGGTTTCTTGTTGTTATAACCCTAACCGGAGATTTTCATGTGAACCATTTTTTTCCGCTCTGTCGGAGTTTTCACCCAGATATGTAAATATTATTGTATTAGGAGATTTTAATGCCAACTTATTAAACAATGATTCTCGGTCGCGCCAATTGGTGGATCATGCTTCTTCGTGTGGTCTTTATGTTGTAAATACGTCCTATCCAACTTGTTTTCATACAGATGCACCACCGAGTCTTCTTGATGTTGGTCTTGTTTCAGATCAATCAGCAGTTCTTCTATTTGACCAAATTTGTCTGGGTGGTGTTTCTGACCATGATATGTTACTTTGCACGTACGATATTAATTTTTCTCATATCAATAAGTCTACGACCTTTGAATTTAAAGATTTTAAATCTATTAACATCAATGCTCTGCAAGTTGCAGCACAAACAACGACTCCCTGGTTTCTTTGTAGACAGAGTCCAGATCCAAATGAACAAATTAATCGTTTTCAGTTATGTGTTGCCCAACTCTATGAAGATTTCGTGCCTGTTAAGACTGTTTTTGTTCGCAATAAGACTTTCCCTTGGTTTACTGCGGAAATTTTAAATGCGCTGAAAATCAGGAATAAGCTTTACAGCAAATGGAAGAGACATCGTTCTTCTTTTAATTGGGTCGCTTATAAAAACGCTCGTAATAGAGCCACTAGCATTGTGCGTGATTCGAAACGAAATTACTATTCCTCTAAACTTAATATGTCTTTGCCCCCAAAGGAACTGTGGAGGAACCTTCGGCAAATTGGTGTTAGTAATGGAGGGAATGATAACTGTTCGTTAAATCCAAATGAGCTAAATGCACATTTTGGTGACAATGCAATGGCTGGTGGTATGTTTGATTTTCATCCGAATACCTTCATATCAGTGCAAAAGCAAGCCGATTTTGTGGTAACAACTGAGACTGATGTAATTTCAATCATAGACTCCATTAAGTCAAATGCAATCAGTGAAGATGGTATACCAGTCAAATTTCTAAAAATAATTTTACCCAGTATTGTAAGCCACATAACCCATATAATTAATTCGTGTATTATGACATCTACCTTTCCGGTTATTCCGATTGCAAAAAAATTGAACGCAAGTTCTGTTAACGATTTTAGGCCAATAAGCATTCTCCCATGCCTATCAAAAGTATTTGAGAGAGTCTTATCCCGCCAGATCAAATGCCACTTATCGTTCAACTCTCTATTGACTTCTTATCAGTCAGGCTTTCGAGAAGGGCATAGTTGTCAATCGGCAATGGTGAAGATTTTGGATAATGTAAGGCAAGACTATGATAAAGGGCTCGTGACATTACTTTGCTTTCTCGATTTCTCGAAAGCTTTTGACAAAGTGAATCATAAAATTCTTTTATGGAAGCTTAAGCACTTGTTCGGGTTTGGCGAAAGAGCTGTTAACTTTTGCAAAGCTATTTGTCGAACCGATTTCAAAGGGTCGTTGCTGGTGGAAGGATTTCCTCTGTTTTGCCCTTATTACAAGGTGTTCCTCAAGGTTCCATCCTTGGACCGATTTTATTTTCCATGTTTGTCAACGATTTGCCATTGGTATGTGTGCACACTCGTATGCATATGTACGCAGATGACGTTCAATTGTACATGTCTATGCCTATGAATCGGCTTGACGAACTAGTTTTTTGTTTAAACAGGGATTTGTCGGCGATTAATGACTGGGCAGACAAAAACGGGCTGCTGCTAAATCCTTCTAAGTGTCAGGTTCTACCCATATCAAAAAGCAATTTTGAACTGAGTCTGGTGCCAAATATATGCATATCGGAATCGAAATTGGCAATAGTGGAGTTGGCTACTAGCCTAGGGTTCATAATAAACCGCAATCTGTCCTGCAGCAACCACATAAACTACGTCATTGGTCGCATTTATGGTTGTTTGCGTAGACTGTGGTTGGCTGCAAACTTCACACCCCTTGAAACTCGACGGAAGCTAGTCCAAGCCCTTATTCTTCCCATAATAACATATGCCGATGTTGTTTTTAGTAGCATGGATTCGTTATCACGTAATAAGTTACAGGTAGCCTTCAATGATGCAGTTAGATACATTCATGGACTATGCAGATACGATCGGATATCAGTATATGTGAAAGGTTTATTGGGTTGTACTTTAGTACAATACATGTATGCAAGAAATTGTATATTCTTACACAAACTTATAATTACAAAGACGCCAAATTATCTGTTTTGCAAGCTTGAGTTTTCTTCTTCTCGCAGAAAACTTAATATAAACTTACCAAAATTTAAATATCTCAACTCATCGAGGTTCTTTTTCGTTCACGCCGTGAGGTTATGGAACTCTCTGCCCTTGAATATCAAGAGTATTAACAATACCGCAAGCTTTAAAACTTCAATATTTAGGCATTTTTCTATTCAGCAACAATAAAGATTAATGTATATTTAACTTCTGTTTCTCTTACTTCTTACTTTTCATCTTCGTTACTTTCCTTCTTTTCTATTCTGTTTTTTTTTTCTTTTTTTGTCTAATTGTTTATACAAATTATATTTTCAAAAAGTTAACCTTGCTTATTTTAGTCATCTTATGAATTGCATTTATTTTTGAAATATTAAAATCTTATTAATTTAAACATCTAATGTAATGAAACTAAGTTTCTATTTTAACTATCAAGCCTAAGTACTATAAGAGACCTATATCTTAATGCACATACCATGTTATCTAATAAATCTAATCTAATAATCTAATCTAATAATCATTGTGACCCATACAAGACTTAGTGAATACAGCTTACCGACTCCGTGCAGTGAGGTATTGTATTCTCGTACTAACTTGAATGTCGTGAACACAATATCGTTCATTGCCATCAGGATTGTGTATTCTTCCGCTTAAGAGTTAGAATTATGTTTTCGTAACGACTACATTCCTTTTCTGGCTCAGCATCTAAAACCATTTCTGAACACAAGGAAAGTCCATTTCGTATTTTCACAGCAAAAGGAGTTCTGATGTCATTGCATCAGTCGGCATGCTCCTAAGATCGCAGTCACTAAACGGCTTCGACGGTGCACCTCATAATACCAAGGAAAGGAATATTCATTAGCGCGCTTATAACCCTATCATGCCCTATAGTTCCTTTTCAGCCGAAATAGACCGTTTTTTGTTGTTCAGTAAAATCAGGAGTGATGATTTTTTTATGAAAACTTTTAACACAACACAATCGGCGCATAGGATATAATTGTTCTAATTTTTTAAGTTGAGGCCCGGGTTAATCGCGGACAGATTTATTAAAGCTTATTGCAAGCATATTCTTAAAACTAACAATTTCGCTTAAAACTAAAGACAAAACCTAAAAGGTGGAAGCGGTTAAAGAAAGTTAGGACGTGCGTTGGAATAAGAATGTTTGCAGTCGAGGAGAAGCAGTATACCATTAACTTCATGAAGCATTCCAGATATTGGATTCAGGTGTCCGTAATTCGTTCTGTAAATATTGAGCCGAAAAAGTGCCACAGACCTTGAAGTAAAGAAAGACAATCAATATTACCGACTATGATCTGATAGGGAACATTTCGGCGTATAGGGATCGATTGTAAATTTATAAGCTTCAGCCGATCAGTGTGTGGAGGTAAGCTTTGACTTTAATTCAGGGAAGTCCACATAAAGCGGATCGTAAAAACAGCATCTACCCAGAGGGTGTGAGTTCAGTAGTAGAGTGACCAAAGTTGACTTGCATATTCAAGCGGAGGCCGAATAAAGGTTATGTAAAGAGATTTGGTAGCGTAATGATTGGAAAACTCCTTAGACAAAGGCAGAGTTGGCTTGATCATGTCATCAATGTGAGAACGGAAATTGAGCTCCTTACCAGAGATGACAGCTAAATCACGCAACTCATTCAATAAGGGAATAAGCAGAGAGCGTTTAAGGGTATAAGTTATAGCCTAACACTTTTTGACGTTAAGCTCAAAATTGACGCCAAGTACAAAATTTGTCTAGATCTTCCTTCATATCATCTGCGTAAACAGAAATAATACAATCAACATCATTAATGTTCAGAATAAACAATAAGGGACCAAGGTGGTTACCTTGAGGGACACCAGAGGAGGTTTTAATTGGATCAGAAATCATAGACCTAAATAAAACATGGTAATGTCGTTCATTTAAATAAGATTGAGCTCACGTTATAAAGCTTATATAATATAATTGGTATTACATTAGCCATGTAGATCCAGAAGACCCTCCTCCAACAAAAACTTGTGGCGACCTCCTAATCTTGAAAGCATAATTAGAAAATTATTTGTGTGTAATGTACTTTCTTAAACTTTTTGTAACACTCGCTATCTCATCTTTGTAAGATCATATTGTCTCACACTTGACAAATTTTTAATTTTCTGCGATAGTGTATATACTACTATAGCATCATGCAAAAATCCTTTTTGTCTTTTTTCGATCGTGCCCCGTAGTAATTTTAGCCTAGAAAATTGTAATTAGTTGGAAGAATAAAGAGTTTAGAGTAATTTGAGGGATATTTTTATTTAAATCCACAAATTGGTGACCCCGACGTGATTTGAACACGTACCTACAACATGCAAAATCTAGTCCATCCACACCACCTGAGAGTTCGCCAGAGAAGATCACCAGAGTAGGAATACGAATTCCACCATTTTGACATGAAAAACCCCAAATATGGTTCGCGCAATATCAAACTGCCAAAATCATGAGAGATTCTGCTAAATTCAACGCAATAGTTGGGGCAATTGAATCTCAAGTGCTAGCACAGGTTTCCGATGCCTTTTTAAATCCACCCACGGATAACAAATACGATAATTTAAAGGCACTGATAATCGAACGAGTCGAAGATTCTGAGCAGCGAAAGAATAAAAAACTGCTCTCGGAAGTAGACCTGGCCGACATAAGACCATCACAACTTCTAAATGAACTTGAAAACTTAGGTGGAAATCAAATAAACAAAGATTTCCTTAAGTCCTTATGGTTGAAACGACTTCCACCGCAGGTCCGTGCCATATTGCAATCTTCCAGTAAGGAATCAACAGAACTCTCAAAGTTAGCAGACAAAATTATGAACATCGGAGACGTCACGCACACTATGTCAATCAATTCCACCGCATCACAATAGGAGAAACAACACTCAATACGTACATCGCCGAACGAATTTTCATTGCAAGAACTATGGCAACAAATTCAACATATGAGCCATCAGCTAAACGAATTGAGCAGCAACATGAGTACACATACTTATCGCAATCGCAGCAGAAGTGTAAGTGCTCGCCGTCAAGCTTATTCATCTCATCAGTCCAAATGAAACAGCGATGTCTGCTGGTTTCACAGCCGATTCGGCAAAAATGCTAAAAAGTGCCGTGAACTGTGTTCTTTCACAACGGCATCAAAAAACTAGGACCCGCTACGTTGACCAATGCTTCGGCTAGTAAACAACACATTGGTCAACAGCTGATCAGACTAGTTGTTTACGATTCAACATAAAAGCGAGAATTCTTAATTGACAGCGGTGCTGACATTTCTGTCGTACCACCCTCGTACAGTGATCGGTTCTCCCCATCGAAAACAACACTCTTCGCAGCAAATCGAAGAAAAATAAAAACTTTTGGACAAATACGGCTGACTGTGGATTTAGGATTGAGACGTGCATTTACTTGGACATTCAATGTTGCTGAAGTCACAACACCGATCATAAGAGCCGATTTCATCAGTCACTTTGGGATTGTGATCGACCTCAAGCGTAAACGGTTAATAGATACCACCACCAAAATTGAAACAGTAACATCAGGCTATCGTGCGAACGAGGTAATTGGTATTAAAGCATTCGATGTTAATTGTCCTTTTGCACATATTCTAGCTGATTTCGAGGAACTGTTTCAAACGAATAGAAAGCCAATAAAGGTCGCAGCAACAAAAACCACGCATTGCATCGAGACGAATGGCCCTGCTCAGGTCGAGTTTAGATACAATACATGATGATTGTATCTGCCGTCCTTCCAATAGCAATTGGGCCAGCCCCCTAAACATGACCAGGAAAGCGAATGGAGAATGGCGTCCATGCGGTGATTACCGCAACTTAAACGCCATCACAAAACCAGACAGGTATCCGATACCGTACGTGCAGGATCTTCGCAAAAACTTGAAAGGCAAGACGGTGTTTTCAACGATAGATTTCAACAGAGCATTCCACCAAATCCCCGTGCAGCCCTGTGACATCCCGAAAACGGCCATAACAACACGTTTCGGCTTATTCGAATTCATGTATATGACATTCGGACTAGGCAATGCTGCGCAAACTTTTCAGCGGCACATACATGAGGTCCTGCGGGGATTAGAAGACTTCGCATTCGGATACATCGATCACATCTGCATGGCATCAGGCAACAAAGAAGAGCACGAACAGCATCTAAGGTTGATTTTCCAATGTCTCAAGAAATACGGTCTTACGATAAATCCCTCCAAGTGCGTTCTCGGCCAGCGAGAAATAAAGTTTCTCCGTCATCAGATCAACAACGAAGGAATCAAACCACTCGATGCCAAGTTAAAGGTCATGAAAGATTTCAGAAAACCGATAATGGCGAAGGTACTCAAAAGATTCCTTGCCACGATAAACTTTTACCGATGCTTCGATGATCCTACAAAATCTCATCAAGGGTAACAAAAGAAATGATTTTCGCACAAAATCAATAGAAAAGATGTACTTTCTTCTATTATAGAAGAAATGGTAATAAAGTCGTAGATTTGAAGATCAGTTTAGCAAATTTCAACAGCATATGTCCTGCATATTGAGAACAAGAAGCAATTTATTGAACACACCTTTATACTACGGCAGGAGTTAAGTAATTTAGAAATTTTTTGAAGGCCGATAGATTTTATATTTTGAACGATCCTTGGGGCAAAGATCATGTTATCCTCTCATCCAGATAAAAGAAGGAAAAATAACTTAAGTTGACTTCCTTTAAATCATCCCACCTCTCAGAGGAAATATGTGGGCATACCGCATTTCTTTTTAGGTCATATTCTTGAAAAGCTTCAACAACAAGCAAATATAGGAAGATTGCGATTAGACGGCAATTTAATCTTCTTTATCAGCCGTTGAAATATGAAGCGCGTATTTTTCCCGTACTTGCAATACAACTGCACCCTTTGGAGGGTTGGCTAAATGTGCAGACCTTAGAAACGTTTTGCAGGCCGCCACTTTTAATTAGTTATCCAATTAATTCCCTTTCCGAATCTCGAATATCAGCTGTAACTTAAGCCTCTATTGCTTTTTGGATTGGATTTTTCGACGGCCTTCACTGTTTCTTTATTAAAAATAAAATAAATTGAACAAAAATCTAGTCTTTTCCGAACATTCCTATTAGTTATGTAATACGACTTCATCCATCAGGTTTCCTCGGCTGCCTTCGCAGAAGTGCATCCTATCAACTCAATTTTCCAGGGCCTTCTTGAGTGTTTCTGGCTCCATCTCACAAATGGCTTGGACGATAATCGTTTCGGGATTGTCCGCATAACATCGATTTTTAAAGCAACCAGAAAAAAAAATTTAAGGAGGCCCAACTGAAGCTCCTAGGCGGCCAATTGACATTGCAAAGGCAGCTGATAATACGATTACCGAAGACCGATGGGTTGTGTGGCATAGCGCGTCATTGTGCTGTAACTAAACATCGTCCAAGTCCACGTCTTCCATTTCAGCCCACAAGAATTCGGTAATCATGGTTCTGTAGCTCTCATCGTTGACCGAAATGTCATTTCTAGCAGCATTTTTGAAATAAAATATGAAAATGATGCCACCACTCCAAAATCCGTACCAAACTGTCACTTTCTGCGGATGTATTAGCTTCTCGACAACTACGTGTGGGTTTTCTTATTCCCAGATGCGGAAATTTTGTTTGTTAACATAGCAGTAACATAGAAATGAAAATGCGCCTTGTCACAAAAAATTATTTTGCGACCAAGTTCCACGTTCAATTCGAGCTGTAAGGCCCAAACTGAGAAGTGATAACGAAGTGGATGGTCGTTTGCCTTCAATTGGTGAATCAATTGGACTTTGTAAGAAAATAATCCGAGATCTTCGTGCAAAATTCTCATCAGGCTGGTACGTGCAATGTTGGGTTTTTGATATTGATAGCGAATCGATGTTCCCAGCAGTCATACGTACCGTACCATACCACGATCTGGATGTTGAAAGTCAGTCTCCCGAACATTTTGCACAAACAGCAGGCGCGGTTCGTGCTTCATTCCGGCCAAAACTTCTTTTCAATAAACGCACTGTTTTGGCAACACAGCACTCACTTTTGAAATAAGTTTGCAATATTTTCCAACGTTTTTCGAACGTAAAGCGATTAATTTCGTTGTGCGGAGATATGATACTGATTAACAGTGAAGATTTCGAGCGTGAAAGAGCTGTCAGTATCAAACATAAAATTCAAAAAGAAACTTGTATTTGGACCACCCGTTACATGGCAAATCCAGCTGATTTAGTCGGCCTGAAGTTTGTGCACTATCAGTTTCTTTATTTGCAACTTTCGCGGATTCGTACTCATCGTCTTTGATGATGGTCCAATATTGCGAACTGTTGTGGTGTATAAATAACTCTTAAGTTTAAACGGCTTTTTCTGTCACAAAATACTTCACATCTATCTGCGACATGTCTATCACAATTTCTTTGGTCGGTAACGACAGAGCCTGATGTTGTTCGCATTTCGACACTATAACTTGGTCAGGAGTTATATTTCAAAGCCCTTAAAAACAGAAATGCATTGGATCGGCCTAAGTATGGCTCATCATACAGATGCATTTTGAAATCATAACGGCGCCTGTTTCTGTAGACACTGCATTGCGCTCTAAAGACAATTTATCATAATTTAAACTCCTTTCAATGGAACTAGAATGAACCTTTATATTGTTGCTCCTTAATCTACCTGTTTCGAACATCAAATGTTTATATCAGGAAAACAAAGATCATTCTCCCTTTGTGAGAGAAGTGAAAGAAATCTTTGAACTGTTCACCAAACCTTTCGATTTTCAGGAAAAATGTACGAAAGTCACCCTCTGCCAACGTGGTGTCACGATTCCATCAACAGCTACAACTGATCTTCTTTGAATTGGAAGCCCTCCCCCGAACTGAGGCAAATGTTAAACAAGTTCTTGCAAGTTTTTTTTTTAGAGAGTCCCGAAACATCGTCATAAAGGCGCTCTGGTATTTTCGTCGTTGCATAAACTTTTCAGAATCGAATTGCAGATGTTTTCATGCAAAATTCCATTTGGACAAGAGTTAAAGCCCAAAGATCCCCAATAACGCGTTCTTTCGCAGTTCATTCCTAATCTCAATGGCAAAACAGGGAAATAATTTGACTACATCTGATAATTAATCAGTGATGACCCTCATTAGAACCTACATGGGTTTGTAAACAAAAGAAAATTGATCTCAGTTAAATTCACTATCTGGTGTGCCTCAGAAAAATTTATTGGACTCTTCGTAGAGGCGATATCTCCAATACTGCAGCCATAAATAATGAAAGATGTCGGTCACATTAAAGTCAAGCGATTGCTGACAGTTCTGTGCTGTTGTTTCAAGGGGATGAAGATACTGCGCACATCGCTAGCGCCGTAATGACGCTAAAAAGTACAATTTTGATCACCGAATTTCGTTTAAATTGGCCTCGACTTTCTCCGGATTTGACACCCACCGGATCTTTTTTGGAAAGGTATTCGATAGAGGTGTAAACTCACCTCTATATTGCAGCTAAAGGAGAGTATTCATGCTGATATACAGCATACCCCATCTTCATTCAAAAATTATCTAATAAGACGAAAGAAGTAAGATATGTCCGCAGAAGATCTGTTCTGTATCTAGTCGGTAACATAGACAAAAGGGTTCAGTTCAATTCATACCCTTAAGCAATCTCATTGAATTTCAATCGGGTCGAGATCATTTTCGAAGAATTTTTTTTAACATCAGCTTGATCGAATCAAAAGAATATTCCACCAATATACATCTACTTTTCAAGATGACCTATGCTGTTCGTTTACACACGAACTGAACTTTGGCTTAAATGGTTGACTTTTCTTTTTGAAAAATTTGTTCGTAGCTTCATCGCTCTGTGAAAATATCATTTCAAGACGGCATACCACAGGAGTATACATTTTGTTGGATTTTTTTTTATTTTTAAATTTTTTTATTGTTTATGCTAGGGAAAGATGTACAGAAAGCGCTTAGATACTCTAAAGACAGTTAAAAGTTCACAAATGTAGATGAACATCACAAAATTATGAAAATTTCAGAAACGGGCTTCGTTGGAGTCCATCATTTTGCATGTAACTAAATGTACACCATCTACTCAGAAAAGCGGGCGAAAAGTGAACTTCCAAATTGATCCCTATACAAGACAGCCTAGGCGCCCATGGCATAGAACTATGTTTCCAATAAAGTCAGTACCATGGTCATTACTACGATTTGTACGTGTTTTAGTTCATTTTAAAGTTATATACCTCCATTGTAAGTAGATAGAAACTTATGAAATCTTTGCACGCATTGACACTACATTTCACGACAAAATGGGAAACCAATTAATTTCTTCACAGATTAAGGCGCAAAATATAATACCTTTTCAACTCATCAAGAAAGAGTTACAATGTCACCGAAACACCGTCGGCAACACGCCAGAACGAAGATACACTTTCCCCCCAAAACTCATAAGAAAATGATTATGAAGAAACCGAATCAATTTTTCTCAAAATTTAAGTTTCAGAACTAGTGTGACTCCAAAACCGCACTTAAAACCCCAAAAACTCTTCCAAGCAACTTCAAATGCTAGGGGAGCCACAAATGCAACCAGAACACATGCGATAAGGAACATCCAGCGCCATGTTTGTTTGTGTGAGTAAATATTTTTTTATGTGTCCCTCATTAATGTTTACCTGTTCGTCCATTGCAGTCCGAGGTTTTGCTTGTTGTACCAGTGTCCAAAAAACGATTTCCCGCATGATGATGATGATGGTGATGCATCATAAGACCGCCACCAATACTAACTCCTCCGCCAGTAGAAACCCCAACACTATTACCACCATTGCCGCCCATACCTGAGCTTAAATTCGTTGGCATCGGATAGAATTCCAACATTTTCAAATTTGTTTACTCTCAACTCAACTCTCAACAAACTGAACACTGTAGTTGACCACTGCAACAATGCAACACTCAACACACCCGCACTTCTTTTTTACGGTAAATCAATCAACAACAAAAATAATAAAATCGTTTGACACTTTGTTATTCCACTGTTTTCCACTGAACGCAAGATTGACAGACAATTTGGAATTTTTTGAAATTTTGTTTGAGGCACGTGTTTTATAATTTTTGTTCTTTCTTATTGTTGACTAGCGCACTACATCCGAAAATCTATTTCATATTTATGTAATTCTTCAAAATGTGCGTTTTTGAACTGTCATTCTGTCATTACGGTTTTTGTACGAATACTACTACGCGCGGGTACGTCCGCCTGCCGTCAATGTTAAATTGCATGTGATCAGATTCGAATACGAGCTCGTGTTCGAGTTTATGGTACGGCGGCGGATACACTGTCACCCGAAGAGAATCATTTGACGGGAGATAAAAATAAACACACACCGACCGTCTCGTCGACAGTCCGAAAACCAACAGTCAACAGTCCACCCCTTTTTTGCCGTTTGAAATCATCATAAGCGCTCAATTATCCCTTCTAGTGTTGCGCAACGCAAATACGAGTAAATGTGTCATCCACTATTTGAGAGAGCGAGAGAGTGTAGGACACATTCAGCGCAATTCACCCTACGGCAGGACACGTTTTCCTTTGTTTATGGGCGATTTTGACAATTGTCCTGTTGGTGGTATTGCGCAAGTTCAAAGTGATTATTATCCTGCTGAACAGTCCTACTTTAAAGGATAATCTTCCTAACGGGAATAACTGAAGCGGGACAAATGAATTTGACAGCAGCCACACCTACTGATGGCTGCTGATTGGTTAAAATGTTTCCCCTCTTTATTGCTTGTACACTGAATGACACCATTTTGGGTGTTGTGTGTGTGAGAGATATTTTGCAAGTAACGGCGCATGATCCATTTGGAAAATTTCCCAAAGGGGATATTTTCTTTTTTTTTGTGTTCCTTTGTTTTTTTCCTCTTGTGTGCTCTTTGAAAGGAGATATTATCTTCTTTTCTTTTTCGGTTTAAGGTAAAGAAAATAAGAAGGACGAACTGCGAGTAAAGCCGGAAAAAATGGTGTCCTTGCTTGTCATAAGAATGGCGAAAGCTATGAACTAGAAGGGAAGGAATGTGTTTTCTTTGTCACAACTTGCCAAAGACGCCTGCCAAAGGGGTGTTGGTTTTTTTTTTCTTAGTTTTTTGGTTTTCGTTTTTTCTACTACTACGTCTCTTGTTTATGTAACTTTTTGAAAGTTTCTTCGGCGTAAGGGTTCCGTGTACTTTGTTTTCAATATCATGTTTACAACTGTATTTTGTACACATACCCGTACACATGAATAAGTATATTCATATGACCATCGGAATACGAGGTTAGTTGTTTGTTCAGAAACTGGGGTTATGCATTCTAATGGCAGCGGCAAAACTTAAAGTTTACTCAAATTATGCGCACAATTTTGAAAGATTTATTGTCGATGATGGATGAATTTTTAGATACTATTTAGGTACTCGTAAATTGTTTTCGAATTGAGGAAAAAAGGGTCAGTCGGCTTAGGAAATTTGTTTTATCTTTTTTTTATGTGGAGTAGAAATACGAGAAATAGTATGATGGATACGTCATCAATGATGACAGCCCTATTTAAAGAGTTTTCTGAACTCGGTCTTGGCACTGATCCTTGACTGGGACTCTTCTAATGACGATAAATTACTGCACTCTGTCATCGAGGTCATACAGCAAGACTGTTCTGCATAAAGGCTTCTGGGTTTTCTAGACTCCAAATTCTGCAATTTTGCTTGTTTAAATATCCATTTAACCAAAAATGGGCCTCATCGGAGAACAAAATTTTGCGTTGGAAATGAGGATCAAGCTGAATCATTTTTTCGGCCCATTCACCGAACCTACGGTCTTGCAGAAGCTGGATCTTGTAAGCTGGATCTTGTAAGCTGGATCTATACGCCAAGATCTTTCCGTAAAATCTTCCACAAAGTGGATGGGCATAGCTCCAATTGCAATGCACGATGGCGAATCGACTCATTCGGATTCTCTTCAACACTACACTCCACAACGGCAATAACTTCTTGTGTTCACACTGTTTGTCGTATTATCCACTAGAGTGTACGCAAAACGCGTCTGCATACTGCTCGGTCCTGTATCGCTTCGGCGGTTAGTCCCAGGCGTTGTTGTGCATTTGCTATCTGAACAATCCAGGAATTCTTTTTCCTACCTAGTTTTCTTTTAGTAGGAGCGACCGTAGTTGATATTGCCTTCTTAACGGGATTTTCCGGAGATCTTCTTTGAACGTGCAGTACCAGCTAATTCTATCCGACTCAAGTTGTTGGATTACCGAATTCTTTATGTGTAGACTTCCTCTAATGTGCGTAGATCTAATGCAGTCGCGTTTCGTAACTCCAGTCGACATCCTTAACATTTTCATCTCTGCTGCCGTCATTTTATTTTAAAACGCTTCGTATATTGTCCAGCACTGCGAACCATGTGTAAGAGCTGGTCGAACCATCGTGGTGTAAAGTTTTCCCTTCAATTTAAGTGGAAATTTTTGGTCACAGAAGATTCCCGAATTTTCACGCCATTTCATTAACCCCACACTTACTCTGTGCCACTTACTCTGTGTCGTCGTCACATTTCGCTTCTACGTTGACGATTGATCCTAGATACTTGAACCTAGTGGTTTTCGGAAGGTCGCAGTGGATCCGAAAATGGGCAGGTCAAATGTTCCGTCTTTGAGCGACTCATTTTAAACCCGTTTTTATCTAGCGCGTCTTTCCATTTACTTAGGACGTTTTGTAAATCTACGACATTATCGCTTAGAATAACTGAGTCGTCGGCGAAGAGAATCGATGTTACATTTGCTTCGTGCATGCAATCTTTCAAAAGATAGTCTAGTACCACGTTAAAGAGCAAAGGGCTAAGAACGCTTCCTTGATGCACTCCGACATTTACCGGAAATTCTCTCGTAAGTCCGGCGGTACATTTAACAGTAGTTTTGACGTTTCCATACGTGTCTTGTATCATTCGTTTATACGTTTCCGGTACCTTTTGAGACCTCAACGCGGTCCATATGAGATCTCTAGGCACACGATCGAATGCTTTTTCTAGATCAATAAATACCATGTGCAGATCTTTTGACGAATCCCGATGTTTTTCCATTAGTATTCGCAAGCTTTGGATTGCGTCCACCGTCGATCTTCCTTCCACGAATCCACTGGCTATCGTCGAGCTTTATGATTTTGCGAAGACGTTCGTTTAAAACTCTTTCAACGATTTTCATCGTGTGTGACTGAGCGGTAGTTGTTGCATTCTCGCGTGTCGCCTTGGCCTTTATATAAAGGAACCGAAAAGCTACTTCTCCATGGATTTGGCATAGTTTGTCCGCATTTTATTTTATTCAAGAGTTTCGACAGCCATTCACTGCCGATACATTCCATCTTTGACCAAAACTCTGATGGGATGTTGTCTGGTTCCGCCGCTTTCCCGCGTTTCATTTTTCCGATAGCTATACTTATTTCTTCTGTTGAAAAGTCAGCAACTTCTTCTTCGAATGGATCAGCTGCAGGGACGCGATCACTTGGAAACTTTTTGTTAAACAGGTCCTTACAGTGTTCAAGCCACCTATCACAGATGTCCTTTTCGTTTGTTAGTAAGTGCCCGTAGGAGTCTTTGATGCATTTTTTCGCCTTTGCACAGCGAGTTTAAAAATATTGGCACTTTACTATTGTACGACGTTTGAACTTCTTGAATAGCGTGTCTTCTATCTGCCGATCGTGAGGATATTTGTTCCAAGTTCTGGTAAAGGTTTTCCGCCGCTGCCGCTTGGGTTTGGGCCAGGACTCTCTTTGTAACGTTTTTAAGTCGCTCATATTCAAGTGCAAGTCGAGAATTTTCGATATCGTTGCTGCGATCACATTTTGTCCACGCTTGAAATGCTTGCTTCTTGTCAGTCACAACTCGTTTGGTTTCGTCATTCCACCACCATGTTTCTTTTTCGATGTAATGAGGTCCTGATATCGTTCCTAGAAGAGACTTTGCGTGTGTCATGCATGCCTCGTGCATGCTGTTCCACATTTCTTGCGGGCTAAGTGAGTCTGCGATAACGTTTATATTAAGAAGTACTTCTTTAGCGCGTGCAATAAATCTTGTGCCTCGTTCTTTCGACAAGTTATACCACTGGATTTTAGGCTTCCTAACAGGCTCTCGTGTTTTTGGTGGTTCCGCTGTGAAGAATTCTGTAATGAGCAGCCGGTGTTGGGTAACTAGCGATTCTCCAAGGATTACCTTGCAGTCTTTGACACTGTTTCTCATCGATCTTTTGCAAAGGTGATAGTCCATTTGTGTTTCGTGGCCTCCGCTGCTATAGGTGATAAGATGTCGTTGATGTTTTATAAACATCGTATTTAAAACAGTGAGACCGTGGGCTTTACATGCTGCAACGATGTCTTCACCAGCAGAATTTCTGAAGCCTTTGCCGCCGTGGCAGTCCTCATAATCTACATTTGATTCTCCAACGTGGCCGTTTAAATCTCCGCCTACGAAAAGCATCTCCTCAAAGGATATATTTCTGAGTAAATTACCGAAATCTGACCAAAATTTATCCTTTTCCGATTGATCGCAACCGTTTTGTGGGGCGTACGCGCTAACATTGTTTATAATGAGTTTTACACTCATCAAGGAGGTCACTTATTTTTGAAATACCAACGATATTATTAAGAAGATTTGCCGCGACAATAACACCGACACCGTTTCATGGTAAAACATCTTAAATGACTTAGTTTTTAAATCAAGAAAACGCGCATTATTTCCGGTATTACACCACTTCGTTTCCTGAACGCACATGAAATGTAGAGTTCTGCGACGCATTATTGCTTCCATCTCCAAGCTTTTTGAGGTCATCGATCCGACGTTCCAACTTGCAAACCAAAGTTTAGTAAAATTTAGAAACTTCATTTTGGCCGCCCCCGGAATCCGTCGGGATCTGACACAAGCATTTCTGCTTGCCCTGGGATCACCCGAATGTGTGGCAAGCGTGGTGCCCAGCGGGGTAGTGCTACAATTTGCGATCATTTCCATGAAGTTTTTTTTGTACTTTCGTACGAGATTGATTTGACACACGTATGCTCAATTGAAGTTAGTTGACTTTGCTTTTATCCCACCGGTAGTCGCCAGACGTGGGAACCTACTGATTGCATACGAACTTGTGGGAAAGTTTTAAAGGTGTTAAAGGGTCACAGGCTCATTTTTGGTGTTATAGTTGTCTGTATATGACTGATTACTCATTTTAGTCGCCTTTTACGACAAGCAGGGAAGCTCTGCAGCACTATTCTTTATCCGGTGCTGCACGGATTAATCCTTGCCATCGTTCTTGATACCAATCGGAAACTGGTTTGAGTTGAGGCCGACCTAAGTCCGATCTTAGGGTCACGCAACTGCACAACGGTTCAACCAAACATGGAAGAACCTTTCTGCGACTTTAGGTTTAAACCACAGCCACCATGACGCTCAACTAGGAGGCTAACCTTTTTCAAATCAGGCCCGGACCGAAGTCCTGGGGGGCCCTGACTTTCATGGTACCGAGATTTAACTCTTGGTGAGGACTACTGGTGGTCCTGCAACCAAACAGGACCTCTGACCGGCCGTTGGAAACTGGTCAAGTCGTAGCAATCTTCTGTGGAGTTAATTTAAAAGTGTTTCCGATAGGACCAGTATTGCCCTACTCTCGTTTACGCTCCGATATCATACCTTCCAATTTGAGGACGATGACCTTTACACATTTTTGTGAATGTTATTTCTCAATGCCAAGGAAGTCAATGTATTGGACAACATATGAAAACACAAGGATCCCAATAGTTGCCAATAATGCGTCCAGGTATAGGTATTGCGAAATAAAAAAAAATATATTCATGTGGCTGCTAATTACCAACTGGTTTCTCATGATAAAATGGCGAAACTTCATCCCTGAATGAGTTTACTCGTATTATCCTAAAAATATCAACAATTTGGATTTATGCATAAAAAACTTTCTGTGGATGAAGCGATGGTTAGGTATTTCGGACATCATTCCTCAAACCAGTTTCTAAAATGGAAATCAACGAGATTTAGTCAAAAAAATTTCATGCTTACCAATAGTTGTGGATATTTGTACAATTTGACACTTATTGTGGTACTGAAAAACATACGAGTATATGAATTGACCCTTGAGATCGCGAGTTGTACTTCACCGAACTTTTACAATTCGTGCAATTTTCAACGGATCATATAGTCTATTTTGACAATTTCTTTATTTCGCATGACCTATTACGACCATTGAAAGGTAAAGTCTTTAGAATTTAGCTCTACAGGTACAACTATAGAGGATAGAACAAAAAAGTGTCACAGCACCGATCGAACGATGCCTCGAACCAAAGACATTGTAACACTCTGGAATTCCGCTATCCCAACTGTGGGTTCATCTATGGTCTCGGAGTTCCCTGCCACTTCCAGGTATAACTGGGAACTCGACTGAGAGAGTTTAGATTTTTAGTGGAACTTGCGAAAAGCAGTGTTTCTCTCTTTTCTGTTTCTCCCATTGAATTATATTAACCTTAGAACCGTGAGCTGGACACTAGGTGCCCATATTATTTTTTGATGTTTTATTTCGGGGGTTTGCACAATCCAATTAGATTTTTTTGGATTGTACCTTTGTTTATAAGTTGACAAAATTCGAGGTGTATAACGCTTATAATAAGAAAGTAACGGAATTTTATATAGTGAGTACGCTGAGTACGTGAGTTGGGGCACTCGGTGGTTGCTGTGCATTTGTAATCAGTTTGTCATTTGGCCAACCTATGCCGTGAATTAACTGGAAGAAGAAGAGGAACAAATTTCAAATTATTTCAATGCTCTTGAAGGTGGTGATGATGATAGGTAGTGGAAAAGAACCCACATTTGGTGGCGACCACGACCCGATAGCTAGTGACCAGTCTGACTTCGGAGAAGATAATGATCAGCCCAATCCAGAGCAACGTTTCGAGGAATATGAAAACGAGGAAGCTGCACTGGATATGGATCTCGAAGGAAACATGTTTGATTTTTCAACTTCGGTCATTGGAGGCAATCGTGTAGCAAAATATTTTGGTTAAGGAAGGAACGACCAAACTGTATGGTGGTCAACGCCGAGCTATGAAAAACACCGGACAGAACTGGTATTGAAAATGCGCACACAATCAACGTCAATATGCACCGAAAGTTTTGAGTCGAAAAGAGATGCTTGCATGCGCATTTTCCCATTATCTCTTGTTGAAGGCATTGCTCTTGAGACGAATGGGAAGGCTAAAAGAGTAATAAAGGCAAATATGCGTTAAGCAGTTGCAAAAAAAAAAATACAATATTTGCAAGACACAAATGCTGATGAAATATATACTTTTATTGGAATAATTTTATACTCCAGTGTTGAAAAAGCAAGCTTAGTTCATGCTAAAGATCTTTTTCACTAAACGAATATGCCTTTTTATAGAGCAGTAATGTCATTGCATCGGTTTGAGCAGCTATGCCGCTTTTTACGTTTTGACGATTCCAGAACTTGCACTGAAGGATTACGATACGATAAGTTGGCGCCTATTCGTCATGTATGGATATGCTTGACGAATTTGACGATGCCGTTCATCCCAGCTAAAGAATTGACAGTTGATGAGCAGTTACTTTCAACAAGAAACCGATGCAGTTTCCGCCAATACATTCTCTCTAAGCCTGGAAAATATAGCATACAAATATTTTGGCTTGTTGACTCAAAAACAAATCATCCGCTTGCAGGCGAAGTATATTTGGCTTCACAACCTAAAAAACAGAGGTCAACTTGTATTGCGCGCAATCTCGTTATGCGACCACTCAGCAATCGGTACTTTGTATAGGGGTATGAATATCACGATGGACAACTTTTTCGCAAGCTATGATTTGGCGAAGGAATTGCTTGTACGGAATACTACCATGTTGGGCACAATAAAAGGCAATAAGCCACAGTTGCTAAAACTTCTCACATCTTCTGAAGAAGCCAAAAAGGGGGGGATGTTGGAATAAGTGTTTTTCTTTTCAGAGTCAGTGCAATTGGTAAGCTTTACAACACATTCGAAGAAAAACGTGCTACCGGTTTCAATTGCCCATGCCAGCGAAGAAGTGAATCCTGTAACAAAGAAAGCACAAGTCATACGAGTACATGCCTACAATGAGCATAAAAGTGGTGCCGATACTTTTGACAAAATGCTACTTGGTTTCACTGGCAAAAGAAAAACAAGCCGCTAGCCCATGGCATTATTTTGTAATACGTTGGATGTTGCTGGACTTGCAGCATTCAGGCTTTTTGCGCATAGTCACAGTTTTTGAAAGAGCTCTCTATGGAACTAGTACAGAAACAATTGCACAACCGATGCAAAACAAAAATTAATTCTACAACAGAAACTGCAATGGACTTTATTGATTTCAAACGGGTTCCTGAGGCAGTACAGGTAGGTTTTATAATTAATTTTATTTCGAAATGAGTTAATTTTCAAATATATTTTTAAATTTTTTTTTCCCCCAGATCAACACTTTGAAACGACACATAGTGTTGCACGTAGTAAAGGGTTTTCCAATAGGGACTTGACAAATTTGAATTCAATTTGTGAACGCATTCTTTCACTAATCATCAAAGTCACTGTCAATTTATTCAGTAAACTTAACATTATCATCATGCAAAGCACACGAACGAGCAACGTCTGCAAATTATAAAAATTTTCTACCGAAATTCGGAGTCGGTGACTGCAGCTTTAAGAGCCTTAACTCCAATTTTCGGTCGTAATTCTCGCCCTAGTAGACAGGCAATAACAAGCTTAGTGCAAAAATTTGAGTCTACATATTCGTTGTGTGATGTTGCCGTGTTAGTGAAACAACGGGTTGGTCGAAGTGTCGAAAATATCGCTGCCGTTCAGGCGTCCGTAGCAAACGATCCAAATCAGTCAATTCCACGGCGTTCTCAAGAATTGGGCATCGCTCAGACCACATTATGGCGTATTTTGCGTAAGGATGTTGGTTTACAAGATCAAGCTGACTCAAGTAGTGAAGCCGATGGACCATTTGAAGCGACCTACGTTCTCCGATTGGGTTCTGGAGAAGATGCGTCAAGATGATGAATTGCATCGCAAAATCATCTTCAGTGACGAAGCTCATTTTTGGCTCAATGGGTTCGTCAATAAGCAAAATATGCATTATTGGTCGGGTGACAATCCACATGTGCTTCATGAATCACCACTTCATTCACAAAAAATGTTTGGTGCGGTTTTCATGCCGGCGGCGTTATTGGGCCATTGTAGACATTCGTTTATTCTAACAAAAATAAATAAATAACTTTGTAGTAATTGAAAAGGGAACTTGGCAACGCCATAAAAGAAAGTTCAAGATCATACTTGCATACGAAAGCTCATACTAACAAAAGCTCATATTGCAACTAAAAGCTTTTACTTAGTTTATAATTCACACCCAAGTATTGCGTGGGATAAACATAAAACCGAAATGGATGACGTTGCAGCCTCCACTCAGGTTTGGCATCTCACAAACGACAGGTCGGGTTTGTCCGCTAGTCTTGAAAGGTGCCACACTTGCGTGAGAAAAATTCTGCGGTGATTATAAAACTGCAATTTTGAGTTTGAGTGCTCCAACAGTCGGGTCATTTTCACTGCTTTAAGCACGCACACTCAAAGACCTGTTTTTTAATTTTCTTTTTCTCTTTTACATTTTTTATATTTTTTTAATTTTTTTTTATATTACCTTTTCTTTTACATTTTTTGAATTATTGTAATTGTTATTTTGAATGGAATTGTTCTTCTTTTTTTTTCTTTCTTTTTAATAAAAATTCTTCCATTCTTCTAAGTTTTTTTCTATTAAATTACCTACTCATTTGCTTAACTGCCTGTTCAGCGTATGCTGTGGTCTTCGGACAGCACAAAACGCGGAAGAGAGGGTAGCAAAGCAGCGCTTTCCAAAGTCGTGTCCTTCGCTCACGACACAATCGATTGAGGAACCTACGAGCCTGGAAGTATCGGAGAACATCACCCATATTGTACCATATTTTTTCGTCGACGATAACGATCGTCACGTTATTGTGAATGGTCAGCGTTATCGCGCCATGATCACCGATTATTTTTGTCCCGAATTGGAAGATATGGACTTGGACGACATGTGGTTTCAACAGGATGATGCCACACAGCACACGCTACAATCGATTTATTGAAGAGTAAATATGGTGAGCGTGTTATCTCAAGAAATGGGCCAGTCGATTGGCCACCTCGTTCGTGCGATTTAACGCCGCTTGACTATTTTCTGTGGGGCTACGTTAAGTCATTGGTTTATGCCAGCACGCCGACGACGTTGGAAGAGCTCAGAGCCAACATTGAACGCGAAATATCGGCCGAAATGTGTGGCCGAGTCGTTGAAAATTGGGTCCAACGAATCGACCGCTGCAAACATGCCCGCGGTGGCCATATGAACGAAGTCGAGTTCCATTCATAAATGTTTTGATTGTACTTCAAGCCGATAATAAAGTTTTTGAAATACCTCAAATGGTTTGCGTTTTATTTAAAAAAAAAAGTAGTCAACTCCTTATTGGAAAACCCATATAATAAGGGCAAAAATAAACGGAAAAATATTTTACACTGGTGAATATTTAATTGAACGTGGTGAAAAAGTGAATATAATAGAATATAAAAAAAAACCGTTTTTTTTTTTTTCAAGTGCACAAAAAGAGGATAGTTTCAGAATAAAAAAAAGGACCTAAGGATCATATTTTGAACGTTTCATTTGAAGATATAAATGAATTGAAACTATTACAATTCTGAAACCAAGCTTAAGCTTGTATTACAAGTCAATTGTATAAGCATTTTGTATGTTTAGGCACAAACTCTGTACTATGCACATCAATGAAGGATTGTTAATTAAATAATACTGATAAGTAAAATTAAAATTTTTGATAATTTTTTAGTTTTTTTAGGAAAATATTTGTTTTTGTAATTGAATTTAAAACCGATCTGGCATGGAATGCGTCAACTTAAAGACCAGGTACTCACTTGTTATTTCTTACCATTCCGCTTAAAACAAGAATTTTAACAGAGGATTTGATGTAATGACAAGTTTTCGTAAGCTTTTCTCTAAATGATTGTAGGCTTATTAAATTTGATCGTACAGTAATTATTGTACTCCACTGTACATACATATCAGTTTCATAGACTTTTGTGTGTGTGGAGTGGATGACATTGTTAGTGTGTCCCGCCACATGATGGGTTGATTGTACTGAAATCTCTCCAAAAGCGTTTTAATATTTTGTTCAGGCCAGATGCCAGACTATATAAACATGTTGTTATGTCAAAATAAAGAGGCAGGTACTTAACCTTGGAGGTGTGATTTAGTCTTTCACTTTAAAAACTGCCCACAGTTTTTTCAGAAGTGCATATGACTTTACCAAAATATTTTCGATTTAAGTGAAAACCGAGTTTCGTTCGAATTGATCAAATGTATCGCGTGTTACTCGTAGTAATAAAATCAAAATTATGTCCGAAGAGTGGGCAGACTTCGTAGAATCGGCAACGGTGATGAAGTTGAAAGAGGTTGAGATTGCAGACTATAGACAATTTATCATCAGAGGAATACCCGACTCGGAATTAAATAAGACCATTTTATAAGGCGCGGACAATCTAGCGGAGCTGAAGATTGGTTTGCGAAAATACCAAAAGCAAAAACAAAATTCTTACTATGGAAGTGCGGTTAAAACGGTGAAAACAACAAGTGCTTCGTCCAGTTACCAAACGCGATCCCCGGCCACGCATATCGCCGAAGCGGCAAAAGCATCTTCCAAAAACCAGCGGAGTATACCACGTGGGAGTTATGCCAAGAAGGATGTTATTTGCTATAAATGTGGCAAAGTAGGACATATTTCGACGGAGTGCACAAGCCAAGATCTAGTTATGGTAGTAGAGAAACAACCCGAGAAGCCAATGTTTTCAAATGTAATAGGAAAGGTCAACGACTTTGAGAAGGTCATCGAGTTTCGGTGGGAAAAGGAGTTCATAAGAAGTTCAACATCTCTTCTGACTCTTCTGGATTCAGGAAGCCCAATAAGCTTCATCCAAGAGAGGTTTCTTCCTCCAGTCTTCCTGCCAGCATTGGGTAAATCAACAAGATAATACTGTGGAGTCAATGGAAGTCGCCTTGAAACATTGGGGAGTATAGATACTTTTATCACATTTAAAAATAAATTTATAAATTTGAATTTGTTAGTAGTGAAAAACTATTCAATGAACTATCCCGTAATTTTATGACCAGATTTTTTCGGAAAATCAGGTTTGGCACTTCTTCATCAAGAGCAAACTCGTCAAGATTTCCGGAATATTCAAAATCCTCTGGAGACATCCAACGGCGATCATGTGCCACACGCTTGGGATCATGGTCCTTTTGGAAGTAAAAATTTTTCGCGATAACCATTTTTCGTGTATGTTATTTGAAGCAAATTTTCCTATGACAAAATTACCGATCCCAAAAGTGGACATTTAGCCCCAAATCATAAAACCACCATCTGCGTGTTTTACTTTTTTCCTTGTGTTTTTGGATTCAACGCTTCATTTGGTTGCCTTCATGCTTTCGAATGCTTATTCGATCCATAAATGTTAAATTTTGACTCTTCTGAAAAAATCCTAGAAGCCAAAACCTTTGTTTTTGTATTCATCAGCAAAGTCTTCTCTTTTTTTTATTTGCTTCACTGACGAAAAGTTCATATCATACTCAGTTCGTTGTGTCCACCTACATACTATGTACGCTGCTTTCGAGAGGCCACTGCTTTTGTTGACATTCACGACAATGCCGCCAAATTTTAGCATTACAACGTGATATTTGTGAAAGGTACAGCGTTGTGCTTACATTGATATTCTTCTCCTCAGAAATTTTTGGATGCAAAAACTAAGCAACGAATTTGGAAAGTATGTCTTTTGCAATGCACATGTGCTACTTTTCTCTGTAGGCAATTCAAGTCCCTCGACACCAGCTTCGCAGGGACACGTTTTTTATGTACGAGTAGATGGACTACGAGAACGGTCGACGACTTCTGAAACAGGCATGCCAATCGTACAGTATTATTTATTTTAAAATCGCTCAAACGATAGCGTCACACAAATAGGTATTTTAAAATTGAAATTGTTGACTGTAGATATTTTTTTTTTTTGAAATTCAGAAATTCGTACTATAAGTTAATTACCGTTCACCGTGTAGTTCAGACCTTTTTGTGCCAAGTCACACCCATATTATTATTTTTTTTAAATAATTAGTCAATTCTCTGTTGTACAAAATCGACTTATAAAGCACAAATTTAGATTATTATGTTTGTTGCTATTACCAATATTTTAAATTCAATTTTGCAAAAGGTTTATGTAAAGTTATATTTTCACAAATAAAAACAGTTCTATTACTTCTTATGAAAAGTTAATTTAATAACTGAATTACATTTATATATGTATTTTCCATCTAATCGGAACGTACTCTCCTGATAAAAGCATTCATGGTGAAGCGAAAAATTTGCCCACACCGTGGTGAAAGGAACATATGTCAATATTTGTTTGAAGAAGGAGCAAAAATGTAGGTGAACAAAATCTATATTGTTTTAATTCAATAACACTAATGCGTTTTTATTTTATAGAGCAATAATAAAGGGGAAAAACAAGAAATGCAGTTTAGGATGTCGGGACCCACATGCATTTGTACCGCCCAAGATGCGAGTAAGCCAGGTAAGAATATTGTTTAGAAAATCAAATTCTACTTCCGTGAAAATCACCTGCCAGCGTTTTACGGGACATGGAGATACTGTGCATGCATGCACTGTGATTACACCAAGAAGGCTGTTTGCTACATATAAGGTTTGTTCTTTTTATTTATATTTTCCACTAATGTGTATGCACTCATCGACCTATCGGTTCTTTATTTTTAATAGAAATTCATCGATTACGAAGCTAATTCGAATTATGAGTGGAAGGAAGAAGAACCGGGCGAATCACTTAACTGAAAATGAAAACGACAAATCAGAGGATGATGATTAAAAAGTTGATAACTAATGGTTTGCAATACATGGACACTTGAGTGATGAAGAGCTCCATATCGAAGACGAAATTTATAATACGCTCACCATACTTACTCTACTCTTCAATAAATCGATTGTAGCGTGTGCTGTGTGGCTTGTGGCATCATCCTGTTGAAACCACATGTCGTCCAAGTACATATCTTCCAATTCGGGCCAAAAATAATCGGTGACCATGGCGCGATAACGCTGACCATTCACAGTAACGTCGATCGTTATCGTCGACGAAAAAATATGGCCCAATAACGCCGCCGGCATGCAAACCGCACCAAACAGTTATTTTTGGTGAATGAAGTGGTGATTCATGAAGCACATGTGGATTTTCACTCGACCAATAACGCATACTATATTTTGCTTATTGACGAACCCATTGAGCCAAAAATGAGCTTCGTCACTGAAGATGATCTTGGCGCATCTTCTCAATTCTTGAGTCAGCTTGATCTTGTATGGGTGTAAACCAAGATCCTTACGCAAAATACGCCATAATGTAGTCTGGCGATGCCTAATTATTGATTATTGACTGATTTGGATCGTTTGCTACGGACGCCTGAACGACAGCGATATTTTCTACACTTCGACCAACCCGTTGTCTCACTGACACGGCTCCATCACACAATGAATATGTGGGCTCAAATTTTTGCACTAAACTTGTTATTGCCTGTCTACTAGGGCGAGAATTACGACCGAAAATTGGAGTTAACGCTCTTAAAGTTGCAGTCACCGACTCCGAAATTCGGTAGAAAATTTTTATAATTTGCAGAAGTTGCTCGTTAGTGTTTACTGTTAGTGAGTTTACTGAATAAATTGACAATGACAGTCTGGTGATTAGTGAAAGAGTGTGTTCGCAAATTAAATTCAATGTTCCCTATTAAAAAACCCTTTACTACATGTGTTTATCGTTGAGGAAATTATAGGAGATGAATTCAACTGATTACTTGGACTGAACAAAAATCATTTTAAAGTGATGCTCGACTACTTAGTTGTTTAACTTATCAATACGTCTGCACTGCAAGCTTATTTACAGAGAGTACATATCCCCATATTGTGCAGAGCTTGGCTTGATTTCTAGCAAGGCAACCTAGTTTATCAATAGAGAATGCCAATTCAGGTGTTGTCATAAGACTCGGAATGCCAAGCGAGATGTTTTTTGCTTAATAAAAATGTATGTCGGCAGCACTTTGTTTCATTTAAGTTTTTCTCCTTACTCGTTTATCAGGCAAGGAAATGATACGAACTTACTTATAACACCTCTCTAACAAAATATTTACAAATTTTCTTTATAATGTTTGTGGAACAGAATTTGATGTAATCTTAGACAACGCAAAAGTATGCAAAGAATGCATGGACTGCCGTGAGATGAATAAAAAGAAAATGATTGCAATCTATTTATTGTCAAATGAATGATGATTGCATAAATTTTTTTTAAGTCTCAAAGTGAAGTCAATCAATGCAATCTTTCTATTGAATTCTTTGCATGGATTTCAAAGAGTGCATTCACTAAACATTGCTTTCTTTTACAACCCTAGTAGCTGGGAATATCGTCTATTACCGCGATAGATTCGCAGTACTTCTGCCATGAAGCCGTTTTTGACTTTCTAACTAGATACTTGAATTGTTTTTTACATTCGTAGTACTCATTCCATGTACTGTCAATGCTGAAAAGCTTCGCCTTGTTATAGAGTTTCCTTCTTAAACCTATTTCCCTATTATTACCTGTTTGGTTGAGCCCTTTAGGTGTTTTGTTAGCCGGACAAATTTTCTCGAACGCCATTATTAGCGCCATGGTCAACATTTATATGATATAATTTTTAAAAGTAAATGGTATGCATTGATTTATCAACTCAAATAAAAACTTCATCGATTGTACATCGACTGCAACACACTTATGCCAGCGCTCGGTCCGATCCTCGAAACATTTTTTTTTTTCGGATTTAAGTATGTCCATCAGTGTTTCCTGCGATTTTTCCTTTACTTCCTCTCGGCTGCTGAAACGCGTTCCCCGTAGTGGTTTTTTCACTCGATTGAACAGAAAGCAGTCACAGGGAGCCAAATCAGGTGAATTTGGTGGTTGTTGGATGGTATTTGTTGCATTTTTCGCCAAAAATGATGGCACTGTGCGACGGTGCGTTATCATGATGCAAAATCCACGAGTTTTCCGCCCACAATTCTGGTCTCTTTCGGCGAATTGCTTCACGCAAACGTCTCATAACGCCCAATTAATACTCTTTGTTTACTGTCTGGCCTTCTGGCAAAAATTCATGATGCACTACACCGTTGTAATGCATGAAAACCGTGAGCATTGCCTTCTTTTTTGACTGAAAATGACGTGTTTTTTTTGGTCTCGGCTCATTTGGTGAACGCCATTCACTTGCCTGATGTCTGGATTGCGTGTCGTACTCATAAACCCACGTCTCGTCTCCAGTAATGATCCTTTTGATGAATGTGGGATCGGATTCAGCCTCGCAAATCATCTCTTTTGCAACGTCAACACCGTCTCTTTTTTGCATGAAATTGAGATCATTTGGCACCAACTTCGCTGCTACACGACGGAAACCCAAATCATTAACCAAAATGTCATCTCTCTGATGATTAATTTGCGGTTATTGACCAACATTTCTTTTACTCCCAATGTTTTCGTCGGTTTTCGATGTCGATGGTCTGCCACTGCGTTCATCATCTTCGTTTGACTCATGACCACTTTTGAACCGCTCGTGCCACTGGTAAACGACCGTTTTCTCTAGAGAACCGTTGCCGAAACACTTTTCCAACATTTCCAACGTTCGCGCAACAACAAGTTCGATGTTGCAAATTTAAATCCATTTCTAAAATTTTAAAAAATCGTCAACACACATAGAGATAAATATACTCTTGGCTACGTAACTTTTGCAAATGTCAAGCTATGATGCTAAGATTTCGAGGGAATCTCAACAACAGATTTACCAACTTAACAAAAAAAAAACAGAACTCAAATCGAAACAATAGGAGCGCCTTTGATCAAGGTGGTATTCCGATGAAATGGTGAACGTTTTCTCTAACTCGCAGATTGCACAAAAAGCATTCCTCATTGCCTTCGGCTCTATGTGTGCATAGTTTGAGTGAAGAAGTTAACCTTAAAATAGCAGTGGAAATAGCATCTAAATTGTTTTGGTCATTGAAGCAATTTCTCTCTCCTCGGCACGATACGTGTGCCGGTATTGACTGAGCTGTGCTTTAATTTTGAAGACGTCAATGTAGGATAGCTCTATTATAGCAACTCTTGTAGGCCTTCGCTCCAAAATTCCTCATTATCTTGCACCATTGAGACATCATGTTCACTACATAACCTAGACCGTTCCCTGAACAATTGCAATCTATAACCAAAACGTGTTGGTTTTGGAGCAACACTGTTTTCGAAATATAGGAGTACAAATATATAGGGGTGGCAATCCAATCTCAAGGTGAGTCAAATAGTTTGGAGAGTTTTCCGGTATTCTACAAATTTTCTTGAAGATATACCATATTATTGTATCTCAGTAGTCTTGTGACCTCGAATTGAAAACTTCCCATACCTGAGCAGCGTAGCACATAATAAACCTCATCACCGCTTCATAAATTTTATACTTTCTGCTTATTACAATGCTCATTTTGCAAAGTGTGCCCTTCCAATTGCAGTTGTTTGCCCCTTCAGGATCTTAGTTTCTCCTTCAAATGCTTCTTAAAAGTTAGGCGAAGTGTTAAGATGACTCCAAGATATTTGTTGTCCTTTCCTATTCTGGAAAACCCATTTTTCATCTATCACCGGACCCATTTCGAAATACCATAATTTTTGATCTGATTTATTTTTTCCATATATAGCGGTACTACTGTAATTTGTTGATCATCATTTGCAATGAAGTTGGTGTTTCCAACAGGATAATGAAGTCATCTTGTGTACATAAGAACTGTCATCTTTATTCCGGAGAACTCGATCCCTCCTTGTTTTTTTTTGCGTGGGAAGGTGAAAACGTCCGACGTCCATTGGTAGTGTCAGATTCCTACTGACTAAAATCACCTCCCGGGAAATCTTTCTGTCTATTCCCCCGCGGAACTAGCGCTAAGTATTACTTCGCGAGGAACGGATTTGAGCTTCTTGATTCGTCACGGGGTGCTTAGCGAATTCGCGTTCCATTGCTGTTCTAAATTCCTTAGACCGCACATTATTCGTACAGCTGCATGGTTCACAGCAGCCCAAAGATCTTCAGATTTCAACATATATTGAACTATGTTTTCCGGTCTTGGCCGTTCACCAAATTGTTCACAAAATATAGCTCTTTCGTTTGCATACCGTGCACATTCGAAGAAAACGTGCTCCACGTTCTCTACCACGTTTACGCAGCGAGGACAGGACAGGACGGACTCGAATCACGGTTTCGCTTGAATAGATATTCCTGGAAACAACCGTGTCCCGTCAAGAACTGTGTAAGATAGTAATTCAGTTCACCGTGTTTTCGTTTTACCCAACTTTCAATCCTTGGGATTAGTCGGTACGTCCATCTCCCTTTTTGGGACTCGTTCCATTGTTGTTGCCAGGCTTCTATACTGCGGCCTCTTTCGAATTTCTTCGCTTGATTTATGGATGGCCTGATTTGCATGCGATTTTCATAAAGTCGTCTAGCTTCTAAAGTTAGGATATCGATTGGTACCATAGAGGATAGTACCTATATCGCGTCGTGGGATACCGTTCAAAATATACTACTAACTCGCAGTGCACATAATATGTACACAGATTTGAATCCCTTCATGTGTGTCTTTTTATTCGTGACGTGAGACCGTATTTGTGCCCCGTACAGCTGTATGGAGGCTACAACTCTCGCAAGTATATTCGACGTGAGTCTCGAAAGAACGCCTATCGCTTTCGACGATTTCTTGCAAGCGTATGCCAGGTGATGCTTGAAATTAAGCCGAGCATAAATCATCACTCCCAGGTATTTTATAAATGGGCTGGAAAAAATTGTGTGCGACTTTTATAGTTATCGTCTCTAGCACCCTTCTACTCGTAATGAGAACGGATTCCGTTTTATGTTCCGCGAGGTCTAACCTCATATCGCGTAGCCACTTTTTTATCAGTGATATTGCTTCGTTGCAATACAAGTCGATTTCTTCAAGTCGTTTCGCCACGACTACAACAGCAATATCATCCGCGGAACCTATAATGGCGGCTTCCCTGGGGACTGGGAGTCGTAAAATGTCGTCATACATCACGTTCCGCAGTAAGGGACCTAACAGTGACCCTTGGGGCATGCCCTTTATAATTTTATATAATTTCGTCCCGTCTTCGGAGTCGTAGAGGATGTAATATGTACTTTGGTACATTTAATCTTTCGAGGCATTGTATAATATGCGACCAGTTCGCCGTGTTAAAAGCATTTTTCACGTCAAGAGTAACCACGGCGCAGTACTTTTTACTGCCTCCTTTCCATCGTCTACTACGACTTTAATCTGGTCGATTGTCGATCGGTCCTTTCTAAAGCCGTATTGATATTCCGCGAGTCCATCATTGGCTTCAATGATAGGCTGTAGTCTGTTGCATACAATTCGCTCTAATATTTTGCCCATAGTGTCGAGCATACAGAGCGGCCGATAAGATAAGGGCTCCTCCGGCGGTTTATTTCCTTTTGGTAATACAATAATACCAACCGTTGGTATTTCCATTGTTCCGGCAATACTCCCTCGCTTATGCATGCATTATACACGCTAACGAAAACGTCTAGGCGGGCCTTCATCGCTATTTTTAAAGCCCTATCTGGTATGCCTTCTGGACCAGGGGCTTTCCGATCTTCTACCCTCTCGATTGCAGCGGTGAGTTCATCGGCTGTTAAGGCAGGAATGTGTTCAAGTAGTTCGCCGATCTCGCTCCGTCATGTTGAGAGGGAAACAGAGTTTCTGCGATTCTGCTGAGAAATAGCGGGCAAGTTGGTGTCGGTCTCTGAGGCGTTTTGAGCTTCGCGGTTATGATTTTGTATGCTTTGCCCCATACATTTTCGTTGAATTGCGTACACCTTAAAGAACTGTCTTTTGCTGGACTTAAAGTTGAATTTGAGTGCGGCGCGTGCTTCTTTATACGCCGTCCTCAATTGTGTCCCCGTTCGAGCCATTGATATATCGCAGGCAGCGTGCAGTTGTCGCGTTACTTGACGTACGATCTCAACTGGATCCCTCCTGGTAGATTGTCTAGGAACATTGAAAACGTTAAGTTTTCTGAGGCTATTGTGATCAGGTTTGCAAAGAATCTGGCATCCGTGTTATAGAATTGGTACAAGAAGAGTTTTTGCCAAGATTAATTTAGTTTTTGCGGACAGAAGCTCTTGAGTGACCCATAGAGTACGAAGCCCGTTAAACGATTTCACCTTCATCTTCAGCACATTGGTTCTCCATTATGTTTACCAAATTGTTTTGCTCTTCAACTTCTCGTGATTGTTGAAGCTGATTGCATATTAAGCCTACATATACAACTTACGGAACCTATACGTATTGTTTGCTGGCTTTCAGACTGTCTTACAAACGAATCTTCGTCTTATTTCTACTGAGGTGTTGTTGACAGAATTTATATCAGATCAGAGGTAGAGAAAGTCCTTTACTGCAATACCTCGAAATTATAGCTGCCGATTGCGACGTTCTGTCGAATTCGTCGATATTGTGTGTCTTTTCTTGTTGGCAGCATGTGACGGGTGACCAGATGGCAATGATAGGTTCTCTAGTTCTTATGTCTTAGCAACTGTCAAAGTTGCCAATGACATCCAGCTGTCAAAATATTCAGTAAGGTTTGACATTTCATCGTGCATCACTTTAAACTTGCCGAACGTGCGGAAATTATTATAAAAATTTCGAAATTCCGGCTCAGTTCTAAATACGCAACGTGCATTTCGTCGTGAGGTCGGTCTTCATCATCGTCAGTGTGCAGGCAGTTCGTCGCATCGTGGAAAAGTTTGAGCGTAAGTAGACTCTTTTGGATCTTAAGCCACCAACCAGACAGGGATTCTTACGAAATGAAGAAGTATCGAAGAAGACCCAAAAATGTCGATTTAGCTGAATTGGGAGTCACCAGAGAGTCAACCCGGTTTATTTTGCAGTTGGATTTGGGCCCACATCCGCATAAGATTGTGCTGATGCAAGAATTGAAGCAGGACGACCATAGACAACGCCGTGAGTTCGTTAATTGGGCGCTGAAAATGTTGGCCGGAGATCCGGATTTTGGCCAAAAAATCATATTCTCGGATGAGGCCCATTTTTGACTCAGTTTTCGGTCAAGCGGCAATGTATTCAAAAAGATTGACTAATTGGTGCTGTTTGTGACATGCCGGCATCATCGGACCTTATTTCAATGGTCATGGGGTCAGGTATAGAGCGATGCTAACCCACTTTCAGTGGTCAGAGTTCGACAAAATTGATATATCCGATCTGTGATTCCAACAAGACGGCGTTACATGCTATACAACCAACGCTTGAAGTTTTGAAGGAGAAATTTGGCGACTGGGTCATCTCACGGCGAGCGTACATCAATTGGCCGCCGTGATCATGCGAAGCTGCGGCAAGTCCTTAGTCTACGCTACAAGCCAACCACTTTGGACGAGTTCATGGACCGACCGGGCCAACCACTTGAAGCACTGCTAGCGAAGCCCAGGTGGCCATTTGAATAATATGCTATTGCACACATAATGGCATGAACGTAGCTCCGGGGCCAATTTTATATCTCACGCCGTTGTTGTTTTATTTAATTTTGTTCCTATCACTCTTATCTGGTCACCCTTTACTTGGTTTTGCCCTCATTAACCGCTAAACCCAATTTGGCAGCTTCCGACAGCGCGCTGTGTCCTCCCATTTATGTCGATATCATCGGCGCATTCTATATAGTAGTTGGACAGACTTTTAAAAGATTGTACCTCCGGTGTTCGCCTGTGACTTCCTCACACGTTTTTCAAGTATGATGTTAAAGAAGTCACATGGCAGCCCGTCACCTTGATTAAAATCCTTTCTGACAAGTTTTCGGTTAAGCCGTTACCGACCTTGAAGAAACAGCGAGCGTTCTCAATTGTCAGACTGACGCACCTGACAGGAATGCCAAAACAAGACCTGGCTCTATATATCTCGCCTCTATAAATGCGGTGGTATGCGGTCCTAAGATCGACAAAGAGATGGTGGGTATCGATTTGGAGATCTTGAACTTTTTCCAGGATCTTCCGGAGTGTGACAAAACGTACTGATAGGGACCAACCAAGTTGACGTAGGGTCTTGTGTACGATTTTGAGAAGACTTATTCCTCTATAGTTGGCACAATTGAGGGTGTCTCATTTTTGGTGGATCCAGTTAATGATACTGAGATGCCATTCGTCAGGCATTCACTCTTCTGACCAGATCTAAGAAATTAGTTGGTCGATGCCCTCCAAAAGGCATTTCCAACAGCTTCGAATACATCTTTGATTTCGCCTTGATATTGCTAACCTTGCTTCGTTTTAGTCAAGTGGACGAAAGTTTTGGCTATTAACGTCTAAGTTGAATGGTCTATTCTGCCGGACGGCGGGATATTGGGATTCTTCGCGGTTATGCTACTCTACTAAAAGGTTTCCTTTTTCATCTATACAGGTTTCTGTATGGGTCTTCTTGCCTTGACACGTTCTTTTTGTTTCGTGTTCTTTTTCTTCTTCTGGAGAAGCCGATGCTCTTCTCATCTCTTCTGCTCGTAGAGCTCACGAACAGCTCTCGTTGCAGCGCCACTTTGTACGTTTCCTGTTTGTACGTTCGGACGTCCAGAATACTAGAGGCATGCCTTACGTCTATCACAATGTGACCAATTTGTGTATATTGAGATGAGGAAACTGCGTGCTTTCTTGATATTTCATCCCGCTGCGAAGTCAACAAGCTTAAGTCCGTTGCCAGACGTGGTGTTATGTAGGCAATACTTACCAACTGCTCTACGAAAGATGTTCTCCTTTCTTCTCCTAGTATTCGGACATTGCTCATATGTATGTCTTCTCGAGGGGCTCGTAGAGATATTCTTTGCTGGCGTCAGCCTTGTCATCCGTAGGTGCACGGGCGAATATTAGGTTTATGCTAGTGAATTTTCTCACAAGTCAGAACCTCAAGATTTCGTGGCTAAGTTTGCCGGATATGGCAAATTCGCGTCTGAATGAGCGCTGTTTCTTTTCCTTATGGCAAGCACCATAGTATATATATGTACATATATCATCGGCTGATCCCATCGCACTTCCTGGATGGTGGTGATATCTGCATGATAGTAGTCATGGGCGTCTGCTAATTGCTCGGCTGCATGTGGCCTATGATCCGAAGATTGTTTTCCTTTAAGAGTTTGTAAAGGTCGTTAATAGCGGGTCCATTATTATCCCTGATCATTAGTTGGTTCGTTACATCTTTTTAATCTCTTCATATAGGATTGTGAACCGTAGGCTAGTGTTATGGTAATGACCGAGCATGCTCTTCCAATTAAATCCTCACTCATGCAGTTACCGGAGACCACCACTGGAAGGCAAGGCAAGCACTTCGCTACAAATTTGGTTGTTGCGCTGCTGGCCCAATAAAGGTTATAGGAAAGTCAGCAGTTTTCCGATCAGTCGCCATGCAGAGCCAATTGGACCTTTCAAATGGGTAGTATGTATGGAATGTATTAATGTTTCGAGCGAATTTGAAGCCTAATCAATGTGCCTCTTGGCAGGTATTCAGCTTACTGCCACGGGTTTCAAATTCTTGTTTGCAGTTTCCTTTAATTAATTATATGCTCTGTCTAGAGCGGGGTTTACTTCTTTTGTGCGGATTGGAATTAAAAGATATCCTTAGAGCCTCTAATGTCTATAAAAACTAGAAATCGTTCTAAATTTGTAGCTCGACTCTTAATACACTTGTTGGAGGATTTGAAATAAATAAAGAGGGCTTTGAGCCTTCAGGAAATACAAACTTCTCTCTTGTTCTGCCCCGTGTCTATAGATCCCACAGATGTCGTTGTAGGAGATACGGCAGCATTTGCTGGCTGAAAGAATTGCTACTTTATACTCCCCTAGTCCATTGAGTCTCCTCAAACCTGATCCAGCTTTGAGCATATTAGCTCAGTGCAGATGCATTGACTCAACTGATTCTATCAATGGTTCACCTTCTTCAGTAATTAAGGACTAATAAGGGGTGGTGGTGTGGTGGACGGCCCTAAAAAAAGCAGTCAACTGCATTAAACTAAACAGAGTCCAAAGAATAGCATGTCTATGCATGAACGGAGCCTTGTGGTCTACTCCCTCTGCGGCATTAGACATTCTGTTTCATTTGACAGCCCTCAATATTTTCAGCAGGCAAGTAGCTGCGACTGCAGCTATTCGCCTTAAAGCGACTAAACAGTGGACAAATAATTCATTTGGCCACGCCAACATTCTTAATACATTAGGAATCCTCACAGAGAACACCGATTACACCATACCTGAACTTTGGTTTGACAAAAACTTCCATGTAAGCTTCCCTCTAGATCATTCTGGGAGGAAGATGCTTTCATGGAGGGCAAGTCAATCCATCTCTACACAGATGGATCTAAAACGGATAGCCGAGTTGGTGACGGTGTTTTCTCAGATAAGTTAAATCTAAGCTCTTTTCGTCTTCCAAATCACTGTAGCGTATTCCAGGCGGAAATTTTGGCGATTAAAGAAGCTCTGTCCTAGCTGAAAATAACCTGATATCTCCAAAGGATATCCGCATCTTTTCGGATAGCCAGGCCGTGGACTCGGTCTCATTATATTCTAAAACCGCCCTTGAATGCCGATCATCTCTTATGGAGATGGCAAAGTAGTTCAACATTCACCTTTGTTGGGTGCCGGGTCACAGAGACATTCCAGGGAACTACAGAGCCGATGAACTCGCCAAAATTGGAACCACTCTACCTATTCTACCCGAAAAGGGTAGCATAAGTATACCAATCGCTACGTGCAAACTAACATTAAAGCTGGATGCCAATAAAAGAACAGACCTTAGGTGGACTGTTGGACCAACATGTCTAGCGAGCAAACAGATCTGGCCAAAGCTGGATCTGAATCGCTCTAAAAGTCTGATCGTTCTAAATAGAAAACACTGCCTCATAGGCAAGCGCGCAAGAAGGCTTGGCGCTTTTACAAATGATTTCTGTAGAAGCTGCATGGACGAGGAAGAGGAGGAGACAATCCTCCACCTACTCTGTACATTTTCAGCTCTCTCGCAGAAAAGAAAGCTTTATCTAGGAGCTTTCTTCTACAACGACCTAAACGATCTAGAAAATATAGATGTTAACAGTCCTACGCTTTATAATAAGCTCAAACTGGTTCCATGAGTAAGAGGATCATAGATTCACGTGGCATCACAATGGGCCAATAGGCCTAAGTGGGTTGGTATTTCCAACAGCTACTCTTACAGTCTTACCTAACCTAACCTAAGGTAATTTGCAAATGATGTGTTTATGCAGTGCTGTTTGTATCAGAGGAATCGCATTTAACTTACTTTTTAATCTACGAACTGTCGACCTTGTTACTAGTAAGAGCTAAAGGTAAGCAGTTCGCTATTTAGTTTAGAGTTTTGCGACAACTTTCGACTCTATTGGATCCCAAAGCACTAGATGTGAGGGATTTTATAGCTGCCTGACTGTCGATATAAATTGTGATATGGACTTTGCAATGAAAGGAATGTCAGCCACTGGCTTGCATAACCCTGAAAAGTTTTAAAAGAAGTGGACTCTCGAAATTAGGCCGCCAAATCCATCCAAAGATTAATATTAACCCGTTTGCATTGACAAAAGCCTGTTATAGAGGAGATGGCTCTGTCTGGTATCGATTACTTGAAGCCAAGTTCCATATGTAGACGGTCTGTGATTATAAGGAGATAGAGGCTGTATTCTGAGTATGTTTACACCACCAAAGTTTTTTCTTGAGTTGTCATAATGGTAACCTTACATCGGGTTGTTTACCATCGATATCGATTAGGAGGATGTACAGACCGCTCATAATTTCCCAGTAGGCGTTTGTTAAGGACACGCTTCCTTGTTCTCAGATGTAACATCACCAACTGAACCGTAAGCTACTCTACGGCAGACAGAATCGAATTGCTTTCATCGTTATAGACAGCCACTAGTGTGAATTCCTTAATAAAGATGGGTTTCCTAGATTTGTACCCTAATAAGGCAATCACATGCAGAGTATCGCATGGAGCTGTGCCCTGTTAAATACAAATGTTCCTACCAAAACAATTTGAACTTTATGTTAAGGACATCACTTGAAGGTTCTCCCAGAAAGATCGCAAGAATTTTCCTTTCTCAATTCGTTCTTTCCCCCTACAGAATGAATGAGTTTTGTTTATCCATCTCACCTACACACTATCAAACCATAGAACATTGAACTTAATTGATTTGCCAATAGCCATTTGGTTGGCTTGCCGATTCCCACAGATTTGATTGTGCCCTTGCACCAACATTCAAGTCGTAAACACAGTAAAACAAATTCTCCCAGCCCAGATGTCTCGCTCAATGTTTATTTATTCAAACGCTTTATTGCTACAGAGTGTCTAAGGAAATTCCAATGTCCGACGTGAATGTCTTCTTCTTCTTCATCTTCATCACTGTCATCATCGATTTGTCACAAATGTTTACAGCAAGCTGAAGAAAGAAAAAAGAACGTCCAGCTCGTTCCGAAATAGTCATACTCTCGTATCTGTCCCTTTGATGGGAATGATCTTTTAATGATCGCCAAGAGTTACACAAAAATAAACAACCAGCCAGGCAACAACAATTTGCCAGACAGTGAAGAAACCCTTTACGTTCATGACCCAAACATTTATGAGACCCTCAACACTGAATGATGTGACTTACGGCTACGAGAACGAACAAGATTCATTTCCAACAAGAGCACTCATTCAAGTCATGTACGAGTACATAGTACATATGTACTCGTATGTATCTATGGCTTCAGTCAGGGCTCAAGTAGACCAATTTATAAACCTAGTTCAGTTCAGGGCCTTATCAAACATCTGCGAAATTAGTTCGAGATTGTAAATCCTTTATCACCATCACTCTACTCGGGTATCATGAAGAGCTTCTCTCCGTGTCGCACCAGGGGATACCACCAAATTAGGTCTCTTTGCGCACGCCATGGGCTGTGTGTGTTTACCCACTTGAAAGTCAAGCACGATTCATTTCGTACAACAAAATTCTAGCACGATTTCCTAGACCAGATGTCCATGGTTCGTGGACCAGTATTCTTCGAAGTAAAACTCCTTAACCTCACTTGAGCGCGGGTGCATCTTCTCCGGTTGCGAAAAGATAACAACACCTCTGGCGATGGTCTCTCCAATGATACGAATATGTTTCCAAAAATATGTACATAGTTCAACTCATACAGGTAGTCGCAAACAAAACGGACCTAAGGATCTGTTTCTTTTCATATTCGTCAAAGTGGAAGGAACCCGTAGAGTTGATGAAAATGTTTTGATTCCTTTTTTATTAATTCTGACTCGTACAATGGCAATGGCTTGGTGGTTGGTTGCCGTTCAAGCAGCCACATCTAACGGCAATGCGAAAGGGACCTCATGAGGAGATCCTGTGCGGTCTACCGATAGTTTGTCATATTCACGCATCGCTAAAAGTGGATAAAAGAGTTGTAGATACGAATACGAGTACTTTGGCGCGTCACGGATAAGGGTGGACAATGAAATGAAATCGTAAGTGGAGGAGATTTATCCGTATCACGCTTTAATGAAAACTCAAGTGGATTTGTACTTTTAACGAATAGTTCGGTTGATGAAGGTTTTTGAATGTGTAAAATGGAAAAACCCCTTGGGGTGCGTAATATTGCGGTTTTTTCTTTGCGTAATTGAGATGTCATTAGGAAATTATCCAGATGTGAAGGAAAATAGTTAATTAATCAGTCAGTTCTACCAAGTATTTCAGTTCTCTTTCCTAGATTGTCGTTTTAGTCGTACTAATTACATTTATTACAATATGTGTATTTCAAATTACGCATCCTTTTCTAGAAGCCAAGGGTTTGCTGATTCGATATCTTAGAAAGCAAAAAACTGGGCAATTTTCGTGCCAACAATAACACCCTAACCAGGTTAACTATGACTCATTAGTGTTGAATTTTGCAAGAGTTCCCTAAGGTAAGTCCTTTACACCGCGTCTCCACGAAACATCGCTGGTGTTAAGAAAATTTCCATGAAGTCAAAATGTCTAGTGGAGACGGGTAGTTTGCAGACCACAAATATTTCAAGATGTAAATGTCTGGGTTTTATTCAAGACATCTCTGTAGACACCAATCCTGAATTTTTTTTGACAGCGCTTGTCAGTTTGACTTCGGAATGTGAAAAACAATAAAGTGTGGCGAACTGCATACACCACAATGCCTTCTGTTGGTAAAAAAAGAACAAGAACTCTACCTCTGCGCCTACCCAACTAACTTACAATCATTGAATGAAATGTCATGCAATAATTCGCCCACCTAACTTAAGAGAAAAAATGTCAGACTAAATGTCTGAAATTTAGTCTGACAAATTTGTGTCTCGTGGAGACGCGGTGTTAGAGTTCAACCCTGTTACCTAACCAAAGTATTGCGTTTATATGTTGCAATCAGGGCTGTCTACCTGTTAGAGTGAATGTAAACGATATTTCGTGTGATGTACCTGCATAGCTATGATGCAGAGCTCTATTGCATATATCGCAGCTCGAAAGACGGAAATATTTCCCAAGATCACCTAGAGAAAAGTTTTGGTAGTGGCTTCATATATTCCTGCCACAATTCCTTCCTCTGTCTTAAATCCATCAGTCTACCACACTAAAGAATCTCAAACAAAGTTGTTGTGTTCAGTCGGTCTGGAGATGTAACCTTAAATTTGTACCTTTTCTGACAGTCCAGGTAGTTAGCTGCTTCCGAGTTCCTGTAATCAAGTTCGTAGGGAAAGGCTTGCCTTACCACCCAGTGGTGGCCCACGGTATCAAGCATTTACTCATGCAGGCTAAAATGGTAATGTCATGGCCGGACAGTAGCATTATATTGGCCTAAACCGTCATAGGGCGCACAACCCTAATGTAAAATATGTGACGAACCAGCTAGTGGCCTCGGATAAGAATGGGCTCACTGTTGACGACCCTAGTAAACGTCTAAAGGACGGCAACCTTCAGATTTGCACGTGGAATGTTCGGACCCTGCAGCCGAGCAATTAGCAGAGGGCCTTGCGTTCTACACGCAGATATCACCGCCATCCAGGGAGTGCGAAGAGATGCGTCGAACATGTGAAAGAAAGATGCAAAACTATGATATACTCGTATATTTTTGTGATTCCTATTCCGATGCGGACACGCCACATGCGGCAGACTTAGGCAAGTAATCTCGCCGGTACGTAGGCGAACGTCTTATGACAATCCACATCAAAGCTAAATTCGCAAACGTAAGCCTAATGTGCGCCTAAACACCTACGGAAGACAAGGAAGACGCCACCAAAGAATGTTTCCATGTGCTTCTCGATAAGACTTATGAGCAAAGTCCTGACGTTAAAGTCGCCTAGTGTGAGGAAAGAAGAACTTCTTTGATTAGTACAGTTGGTAAGCATAGTCTACATGACACTACATCTGGCAACGGATAGGCTTATTGACATTGTGACGGGACGAAATATCACTATAGCAAACCCACAGTTTCCTCATCTCAATATATACAAGGCGACATGGCGGTCTCCAGATCTTGAAACACTGAATCAAATTGATCATATGCCTTCAGTATTCTGTTCGAGAATTCCGGCAACCAACCACCTTCTTGCATCCAAACTGTGAGAAGATATAACGTAGAAAAGTTGCAATGGCAAGAGGCTGCCGGAATCTTCGTCGAATGCATATCCCGAAATCTCTCAACAACTCCTATGCTGCCAGCATCTAGTACCGAAGATCAGTGGCAACACTCCCAACTTGCCATGTGAGACGCCACTACTGATGTTCTGTGTTTCACCCGGCCACCACCAAAAAATCTCTACTTTTATGAAAAATGCCGGCTGGCACATGCAGCTAATAAAGAAGCCTACAATGCGGCACTGCAACGAAGGACGACCTTTACAAAGAGAAGAGACGGTTTCAAACCTGGAATCGACCAAATCGGTAGATCCTGGAAAAAGTTCAAGATCTTCAATCTCTTTATCGATCTTAGGGCCGCATACAAGCACATTTATGGAGGCGAGATGTATAGAGTCATGTCTAGTTTTGACATTCTTGTCAAGCGCAATCGTCTGTGCAAAATGACTCGCTGTTTCGTGTAGGTCGGTATCGCCTTAACCAAAACCTTTGATGTCAAAAAAGATTTTAGAATAGCTGACGCTCTGTCATGTGACTTTTTTTTATCATACTTGACACAATTGTGCGGAACTCATAAGCGAACACCATAGATACAATCTTTCCAAAGCCTTTGTAACTGCTGGCGTGCGCCGATGATATCGACATGAATGGGGACACAGCGGGCTGCAGAAATGGGTTTAGCGGTAAATGAGGGCAAAATCAAGTATATCCTGTCTCAAGAAGAGGAATTAGATAGAACGCGTCACAGTTGACAGCTATAATTTGAGGTAGTAAGTGAGTTTGTCTACCTCGACTGTACTATAAATTCTGCCAACAACACCTCGCTGTTTCTATGGTCTAAGAAGGAAATTGAGTAGAAAGACCCTATCCCGAAAAACTAAGGAGTGTCTGTATAAGACCACCCCAGTTCACTTTATAGAGCTGAAGCATGGGTTCTATTGAAGCATTTCGAGAGGAAAATCCTTTGAAAAATATTCGGTCCCGTTTGCAGTGACGAGATTTGGAGGAGAAGATTCGACGACCATCTATCGACCCAGTCAGAAAACTACGCATCAGTCGATGAGATGCCTAGGACACGTTTGCAGAGTTTTCGAATCTAACCCGGAGGGACAACGCTGTAGAGGAAGACTTCACCTTAGATGGCGGGCATAAGTATAAGGGAACTTCAACTGACTTGGAGTGCGCAACTGGGGCAGTTAGCTAAAGACCCTATTAACTGGAGAGGCTTGTTAGTTGAGACCCAGGTTCACCCCGTACTGTAGCGCTATAAGCTATGTAAGTAATAAATCATTTTGAAGTGTTTTCATTCACTGGGATGAACATATTTCTGGATGGGAAGGTGAATCTCAGATGTTGAAGTAGGTGCTGTTCTTATTACACTCTCTATATATCCAGGTGTGCTGGTTTTTTTTCCACTTTATTCCACCAAATGGTTGCTCGACATCGTAAAGGGTGTCATCGAAAGAACAAGATGGCTCTACGGCACCACAAAGAAGTACTGTGCAGTAGTTACGCTGGACGTTAAAAACGCTTTTAACTCTACGAGCTGGTTATCCATTAGAAGAGCACTTGTTAGAATGGAACCACTGTGCTATTTGCTAAGGATAGTGATGAACTCTCTCTATAGCAAAAAGCTGAGGTACAATTCCGATAAAGGTGGAAAATATTACAAAGTCACTGGGGGAATCGCATATGGATCGGTTCTAGGGCCACTATTATGGAATATAATGTACGACGGCGCCTTGTGACTAATACCAAAAACTGCAGTACAAAAAGCATTTGGGTATGCTGCTGTCTGGGTAAAGGCATTAAGAGCGAAAGACCCGAAAAGGGAAAATCGTCGACATACAGACTCTGTGCGCTCCGGACAATTAGTGCTTTTCGAACCGGTTGATACGAAGCCGCCTTTGTTATAGCGCGAACGGTCCCCATTGAGATCCTTGTAGATGAGACATTCAGAATGCACAATAAGACAAGGCAGCGTCAATAACTACATATTTGGCAGGCCCCTTGGGCTAATAGAACAAAATGCAGATAGACTCTTGAAGTAATTCCGAAAATCTAAAACTGGGTAAGCCGAAGACATGGGGACTGTAACTATCATTCTACGCAGTTCCTTTCTAGCTATGGTGCCTATAGGAACTATCTTCATCGTTTCTGGCACGATAGTTCATCTAAATCAGGAGGAAGACACAGCGCATGCAGAACTGACATACCAAGTCCACAGATAATAATAGACCGAGTGCTGTGATCAGAAGGAAATTGGTTATAGACTTGCACATTTACATAAGATAAATGTGCAAAACGAGCTGCAAAGGATCGAAAGAAATAAAACATACAGATGCAGCAAATATAGGAGATATAGCGTAGATTGCTTACAAGTCCCGCAAAGTAATACCTATCTGCAGTCTAGCGGGTTGAATGGTCGAAGCTTGTGGTTTAGCATGTAGGCAAATTCTTGAAATCGAGTAATCGGGTATGCGACAGCCTGGTAGCTCGGGCTGCTAGTATCCTTGAGGGCTATGCACCTTTTAGGTCAAACTGTTCAGGTTTTCAATAAGTATTTCGGGATCTTGTCTTGCTATATTTATGCCTCGCACACTGTGAGGCTTATTTAAAGCCAGTAGACAGCCTATAGTACTTGCTGTCGGGGAATAGTTAACCTTTTAGATACGTCTTTTGGCAGCCGGGTGCCATTGTGAGTATCCCAATGTAGGGTCAGATTTTGGGAAAATACTCTTCTGCGTATGATCCCAGTATGACCAGCGACCCAGATAAGACTCAGTGAATTTAGCCTTCCGACCAGAGGAGTGGTGCATTTTCGAGTTAATTTGAATGTAAAAAGGGGTCGTAAGCGCATCACTATAGATCTAATGTCATCTCCAAATATTCTTTACAACACAGCTCATTCCTCTCCGGATTATACGAGTATGTGTCATCAATTGAAAGACACTTATTTAAGAGCATATTTAAGAATTGTGAGCTAAAATGCATTCCCGCAGTTAAATCAAGCTTATACGGAAGGGGAAGTGGAGGTGAGCTTTTCGGTTTCCGTAAAGAACTTGAAGGCGCGGCTCTAGACTATAGGGGGATCGATGAAGTCTTTGTTATAAAATTAAAATTGTGTAACACTACGTACCACATAGTCCCAACTAATTTAAACTGCAGTCCCTGAACGCAAGACTTCAACAAACTAAGAGATGTCCTAAATACTTTGGGATCATCTCATATTATACTGATCGGGAATTTCAATGCAAGGATAGGCCAGGCAAATAACAATTTTTTGAGTCACCTCCTTCCACCTTTTTTGTTTCCGTCTCGCAGCTCCAAGAACAAAGTTAGTGATACTAAAGATGCAAAAATTATTGAGTTAACCGATGGATTCGACTGCCTTATACTCAACGAAAGCTGTAATGGGGACCCTCTGGGCGAATACGCTTTCGTGCGCCGGACAGGGACATCATTCTTTCCGGGAATTCTTGGCCGGGAATTGGAATTTTACTAACATACTCCGACCACATGCCACTAGAAGTTACATTTCAGATCCACTTGTTTGGAATATCCTAATCCTAGGAATGATAGATTTAGGGAGATGTATCAGCGTAAACTGAACGAAGAGCTCGAAGTATGCACAGCACTTGACACCCAACCTAATATCGGTGACCTAATGGAGATAATTAAAAACGCATCAGACACGAACAACGTCATAATTGGAAAACATAAATGGTTTGACAAGGAGTGTATGAAAGCTAGAGATGTTTCGTTTGGACTTCTGAAACTACTAAGAAGCTGCAACACAAGCGCCTTCCGACATTATTATGCACTAGCAAACAGGAATTTCAAAAATCTTTGCAGAGCAAAAAAACTATCATACGAGTAATATTGATTTACTGAACAGATCGAAATCCTCGGCAGATTTCTGGAAAGCTGTAAAGATAGTAAACGGGAGATGTAACTCAATTGCTCCAGGCTTAGAAGCACACCAACGGATCATCTCGAAAATTTCCTTAACACAGCGCAAACCTCACCGATGTTCCAATATGCTAGCCCTTTGATTTTTGATGACTACTTAGATGCACAGATAACCGTGGAGGAGGTTCAAACGGTCAATGATAATTCCAAATGTAACAAAGCACCAGGTGATGATCGCATACCCTAAGAATTTTATAAAAATTGTACGCCTGAATTTCTATTATCGCTTACGTTTGAATTTAACCCGAATATTCGAGACAGGGAACGTCCCGAAAAGATTTCAAAAAGCAGTTATATTTCCACTGCGCAAGAAAGGACCAAATTGCCAGGCCGGCTTCCGTCAAGGATACTCAACCTTAGACCAAATATTTACGCTTTACAACATTGCTGGCATTTATAAAAAAAGAAACAAAAATTTGTACTCCTTCTTCGTTGATTTCTGTGCAGCCTTTGACACTATCTCGCATGAGAAACTTTTTTATAAACTGCAAAACTATGGGATATCGACGAAAATTATAAACATTTTAAGGGCAATGTATCACAACAATGTAAAATTTTTAAATTAAGAGGTGAACTGTTATCTCTCAATTATACACCCCACCGACCGGAGCTCACAATTTTATGCGGTCTTTACAACCTGAGAGAACGACAGGATGTGGCCCATTTCCTAGCGAGATGTCCCATACTTAAAGAAGTCCGTTACGCACACTTTGGTTCCTATACATTCGAGATGGACCAAACACTGGACATCCTTAATGGTGACCAAGGATGGGACCTTCTACACAGTTACATCGAAACTACACTAATTACATCGAAGAAAATTTTTTAAAACTTTATACCAAAACAATACAAATGCTCCTTTTATATTTTCCACTTTTTTTTTTCCTTTTTCTTATTTAAATTTTAACTTTTTGCTCTTAAGTAAATAAAGGGTTTTCCAATAGGGACTTGGCAACTTTGAATTTAATTTGTGAACGCACCCTTTCACTAAACATTTTCATCACGGTAAAGTACACGAACGAGCAACGTCTGCAAATTATAAAAATTTTCTACCGAAATTCGGAGTTGGTGACTGCAACTTTAAGAGCGTTAACTCCAATTTTCGGTCGTAATTCTCGCCCTAGTAGACAGGCAATAACAAGTTTAGTGCAAAAATTTGAGTCTACATATTCGTTGTGTGATGTTGCCGTGTCATTGAGACAACGGGTAGGTCGAAGTGTCGAAAATATCGCTGCCGTTCAGGCGTCCGTAGCAAACGATCCACATCAGTCAATTCCACGGCGTTCTCAAGAATTGGGCTCGCTCAGGCCACATTATGGCGTATTTTGTGTAAGGATCTTGGTTTACACCCATACAAGATCAAGCTGACTCAAGAATTGAAGCCGATGGACCATTTGAGGCGATGTACGTTTTCCGATTGGATTCTGGAGAAGATGCGCCAAGATGATGAATTTCATCGCAAAATCATCTTCAGTGACGAAGCTCATTTTTGGCTCAATGGGTTCGTCAATAAGCAAAATATGCTTTATTGGTCGGGTGAAAATCCACATGTGCTTCATGAATCACCACTTCATCCACAAATGTAACTGTTTGGTGCGGTTTGCATGCCGGCGGTGTTATTTGGCCATATTTCTTCGTCGACGATAACGATCGTCACGTTACTGTGAATGGTCAGCGTTATCGCGCCATGATCACTGATTATTTTTGGCCAGAATTGGACTTGGACAACATGTGGTTTTAACAGAATGATGCCACATGCCACACAGCACACGCTACAATCGATTTATTGAAGAGTAAGTATGGTGAGCGTGTTATCTCAAGAAATGGGCCAGTCGATTGGCCGCCTCGTTCGTGCGATTTTACGCCGCTTGACTATTTTCTGTGGGGCTACGTTAAGTCATTTGTTTATGCCAACACGCCGACGACGTTGGAAGAGCTCAGAGCCAACATTGAACGCGAAATAGCGGCCGTTTCGGCCGAAATGTGTGGCCGAGTCGTTGAAATTTGGGTCCAACGAATCGACCGCTGCAAACGTGCCCGCGGTGGTCATATGAACGAAGTCGAGTTCCCCTCATAAATGTTTTGATTGTACTTCAAGCCGATAGTAAAGTTTTTGAAATACCTCAAATGGTTTGCGTTTTATTTAAAAAAAAAGTTGTCAAGTCCTTGTTCGAAAACCCTATATTTCTATATTACGAGTATGTCATTGTCAATCTGGTAGACGGCCTTCAGTCAAACCATATAGACTAAGTCTAGTACTATTATTATTGTAAAACCTTATTTTTTGAAAGACAGGAGCAATTTGCTAAGTGAGTAAAGCCTGTAAAGTCTGAGGTTGTCGCCTTCTACCAAAACGTCAATGTGATATCATCGATCAATTTGGGAGGTTTGTGTAAAGAGTTTGGTTCATATACTAGTCTAAACGAGCACAGGGAAATTCGGCTTCGCAATAACAAGTCAAGAGTTTTAGACCTACTATATTGTGTCAGAGATAAGATTACGGCTTAGAGGATGCAGCCTGGTGTAAGAAAATCAACGAAAGGCAGATTAATTAATAAAAACAGAATCAGGCGCACTAGCGAAAGCCATGTACAGCCGGGGCAAGTCATTCTGCAGCAGTGACATTTTTGAAAGAAACAAACAACTGGCGAACAAATCTAAAGAACTCTGCTCCGTGATAAACTCCATGTTTTGAAGTGTTTAGTTCAATGAAATTCGCTATTCAGATGCGCCATTACTATCGATTTTTGTCCAGGATTCTTTAGCCTTCCATCCCTTTCGAATGAGATTTCAAGAAGACATTTGATGGTTTTGGAACAAGACAAAATATTACTAATTATGTAGTCAAGTTCAAACTTCATAATGGAAGGATGTCTGAAGGTCAAACCTAGGAGTTGAAAAGACCAAGCATCAAGAAGGAAAGTACATCACAAACTTTAGCAAAATATTATTTTGAATCCTGCTGGAGTGATTGCAAAAGTTCGCATCCACAGCGAAATGTTCGAATATTTGATATTCTTAGTTGTTAAGGATGCATAAGCATTACATTATCCAAATGCCCAGGGTCAAGAGTATGTATTTCCGAAAAAGTAGAGCATATAGACAAGTTGGACGTTGTTACTTCGCTTTACGTTTTGATGCTCTAGCAGACATAATAAATGCAACTTTGCGCTTATAGTTCCCTCGTAGTTTACACAACGTTTTGATTGCATGCACCTTCCTTTCTGTTTAGCCAAACAAGCCCATTCCATTCTCCATCAGAGCTTCAAAATTTGAATACATGAACCCGTTGTTTGAACTGCAAGACAGATTTCTAGGAACCACCCGATCAAAGTCTCCTTCATCTGCAGCAATATCCCTTTAGCAATTCCACCACCCTGCACCATCAGTCAAACGGAGCCTTCGCTTCGTTCCCAGTTTCACAGTTCTCCAGTTTCCCATTCAAAGGATTTCGCGATGTTTCCGCCCCAGTCAACAGGGCAAATCCACCAATATTAGAGATTCATCAAAAAGGATTTGTTTCGGATGGAGATTTTATTTTGTCTCCTCTTTTTTTTGTGATTCCTTTTTGCATTTTTTTTTATTTTTTGTGCTGTTTCACGTTTTATCTCAGAACTCGGAATAAGTTAAAAGGATATTAGCGGCGTTTTTATTTGATTTGCAACCTTTCGCCTATGCCTCTGCTCTGGTCGTAGTTCTTTGGGGGAGGGAAACATTTTGACGATCCACAGATACACGATAGGAGTGTACGAGTACAACAAGGAGTCGATATGATGGTGGTGTACTCATACGTACGATACGAATAAGGCAAACGAGATGAGATAAAACAAAGATAAATGGAAATAATTCGGGAGTGATTTTTATTAAGGGCCTACGGTTTTTTTTCTGCTTTTTTGTTGTGAAAATAACAGAAAGCAAATAGGGGAAAAAAGCTCACAAACAACGGGACTTAAAATTAAATTAAACATTTTTCTTCGGTTATTTTCGTTCCTCTTTCAGCACTCTCCACCACTCTGTTTGTTCCCATCAAAGAGAAGGGAAAAATAAAAGAAACAAACCAAAGAAATATCCTGGTCCCGGGCAAATGTGTTCCCATTTAGTTGTTTCGTTCTTTTCGCATTTTTTTCTGGTTTCGTTTTGTTTTGTTTAATTTTTGTTCTCCTAATGGGTATTCGTTTGTTTAAAGAAAATGGCAAAAAGGCAGCAACTCCATACTACGAAACGAAACGAAACCAAACCAAACCAAACGAAATGGGGTTCTTTTATTTTTTTTAATTGAATTCATCACGAAAATGGGAACGATACAAATCAGTAGCATTAACGGGATCGGACAAATCCCACTCAGCTCATAAAAACCCAACAAAAGGATCTGGGACCATGGGATGGAACAAAAAGCAAAAAAAACCTGTGAGGGGGTGAGAAAAAAAATTACCAACAACAACAACGGCCCCATTGAACCGAATCGTTATCCTCTGATAAATATTTTCTAAACTTTTTCGCTTTTGCCACTGAACTGAGTGATGGTCGTCCTTTTTCTAAATTCGGCAGGATTTAATTAAACTCCAAAACGGAGAGGGAAGGTACTCGTAGTTCGAAAGAAAATAACAAAAATCAAAAACTTTTCATGGAAATTGGTCTCTCTCTTCTTTTTTTTTTTGGGAGGAGAGTAAGGGAGAAGGATTGGGATGAGTTTTGATTTTCCAATTTCTACCACATCCTTAACCAATTTCCATCATAAACAACGTGCGCCCAATGTCCCGGTTGTACTGGTCCCTTTGCCTTGAAATTGAAATCAATTCAATTCACATAGCAGCCCTACTGACTGAGAGTCAAGTCAATTTATGCGAATGCTGATAAGTGTCACTGGACTAAGGACTTGGAAGGACATTTACACGACTACGATCTTTGGCCAAAGGCAAAATTGCCAAAGAAATCGCCTCATTTCGAAAGAAAAGGCGTAAAATAAAGTACTCTTGCTGTGACTTGTCTCCTTTTCCCATACCTTCTTCTACTTCAGGCCTGAGTCATGCTCCTGGGTTAGATATTTGTTATTTGCTATTCAACTGCAGGGTGATACTGATGAAACCTTGTATAATACTTTATGAACTTGAGGCTACCCTGACTCTGGCAACGACTACAAATTTGGATCGTGTAATGGAGACTTTGTTGTGTTATTGGGGCTGTTTACCGAAAATAGGAAGTTCATTAAGCAGAGCCTGAAGGTTATTAATGAAAAACTCTTGAGGATGTCTTGTAAGTTGGTGTCCTTAATTGTGACCCAGCTACGGGTACTCGTACTCGTTCATCTGTACTCGTACATCTTGGTTAGAGGTTGTGTTATTTGCAAAATTCATTGGCGACGGATGAAGCATAATTCAAGTTTGTGTGCCTGGTTTTTGGATTAATTAATTTTGCTACTGGCATCGAAGAGGTCAGTTTAATTGTGTGTGTATGTGAATATGTGAAAGGAGACAGATTTTTCCGAGAAATGCAAAATTTAATTAAACAGTGAATAGAAAATTATTTTTGAGGTCAAGTAACCTTTGAATAGGTATCGGTCAAGTCGTGTGGATGGTATTCCAAATGCCCCAACTAGTTACAAATTATGATGTGAAGAATAATCACTTAGTGAATAGAAGGACAGATGAGTGATGATTTTGTATAAGTGCACGTATTCGTCGGATATTATGAACGAACCCTTTCACAGAATAACCCGTTGCCGTTGCCATCAATAAAATATTCTAGTGAGCACGATTTTTCGTGTAATACGATTACTCAGGCTCTGCTCTGTCGGTTCATTAATTCGTTCATACGCTAGGGAGCATTGGCATTTTTATAACTAAAAACCAACAGGAAGTGCTAGATATCACTCTTGTTTCCGACAGCATCACGCAAACGCTAACGAACTGGATGGAATCGTCTGAACACTCTTTTTCCTCCCAGGAATTGCCGGAAAACTGATTGGCAAAAATACAGAAGAATACTGCCAGAAACGCTATCCTCTGAACTATCAAGTCCCCCGCGTGACACCAATGAGCTTGACATGGAAGTCAAGGAATTCACTCTGGCCGCTCAGTTTATGGCCGCTTCCTGCACTCTTATTCAACCTAGAGGCAAGAAAATTCCACATTGGTGGACATCAGCACTGGGACTGCTCAGAAACTTTCGACATGGTAAACCACAGCATCCTCCTTGACAAACTTTTTAAAGTGGGTTTTCGCAGTTTCATGTTTAAATGGTTTGAGTCCTATTTAAAGGATAGAACTCAAATAGTCAAAATTGGAAACTGTGTAAGCAATTCCAGTGTAACTAATCTAGGTGTGCCTCAAGGATCTGTGCTTGGCCCAATACTGTTTTTAGTTTATGTTAATTCTTTATTTGCGCAATCGTTTGAGGGTAAAATCACAGCATTTGCAGATGACCTTGGAATTGCTTACACCTCGGCCAGTCCATTAAATTTAATTGCAAACATAAACAATGATGTCCACTTATTGAGGTATTGGTTTGCTACACATAAATTAGTGATTAGCAATAAAACTAGGTTAATGTACTTTAGCATAGGTACGCAAGTACCCCCTGACCAGGATGTGATATTTCATGCACCTGATTGCGCTAGGTTTTCGTTAATTAAAGATACGTTATCTGAGCAAAGGTTTACACACTACGAGGGCGGGTCAATAAGTCCGTGACTTTTGGAATAAAACACAGATTTTTTGATAAAAAAATAATTTTATTTTTCAACGTAGTCTCCCTTGAGCTCTATACACTTTGTCCAACGCTTCTCCAATTTTTTTATCCCTTCCAAAAAAAATGATTTGTCGAGGTCCTCAAAATAGGCCTTTGTTTGCGAGATGACTTCATCATTGGAGTCAAATCTTTTTCCACCAAGCCATTTCTTCAGGTTTGGGAACAAGAAGTAGTCGCTCGGAGCCAAATCTGGAGAATAGGGTGGATGAGGGAGCAATTCATAGCCCAATTCATGGATTTTTGCCATGGCAACTGCACATGTGTGCACCCTTGCATTGTCTTGGTGGAAAAGAACTTTTTTCTTGGCCAAATGAGGTCGGTTTTTTTTCAAATCGTCATTGAATCGGTCCAATAAGTTTACATAATATTCCCCATTGATTGTTCTTCCCTTTTGAAGGTAGTCAATGTGGATTATCCCGCGTGCATCCCAAAAAACAGTCGCCATAACTTTATTGGCTGACAAACCCACCTTGGCCTCCTTTGGCGCCGATTCACCCTTAGAAACACACTGTTTTGACTGTTGTTTGTTCTCCGGTGTGTTGTGATGGATCCATGTTTCGTCCACGGTTACAAAACGGCGCAAAAACTCCTCCATATTGCGATTAAACAACGCCAAACCTTCCTGTGAAGTGAAGCACACGAAATTCACTTTTTTCCATTTTCTCCTCAAATTAGTGAGTAGTCTGATAAAAATAGCTGTCAAACACAAACTAACTGACGCAGCAAGTTTAAATTTTGACAGGAGTCAACAGACAGATGCCTGTTGACAGGAGTAGTGTTGCTGTTTCAGTTAAGAGATGAGAAATTCAAAAAGTCACGGACTTATTTACCTGCCCTCGTACAATTCCGAAGTTGGCTGTAGTGGAGATTGTTTTAAAATTGAGAGTGTTGTGGACTATAAATACCTAGGAGTTATTATTGGCCAACTTCTACCGCGAGCATCGAACTTGTCGAGTTGTAGAGGCTGAGTAGGGTCAATGAATCTCGAGAAGAAATTCTCCAGACGAGTCCTGAAACCAAAGGATGCTCCCCCCCCCCTCCCCAACTCCCAAAGCACTCCATCATTCCCCTGGGCTGGATCAAGGTGTCATACGACCCGTGCCGAAGATCAACCTGACTGAGGGCCCAGTATCTCCAAAAATAGCTCAGTCGCAAACGGAGTATCCGGATACCTGGCGACCTCCGGATTAGCTAGCCTTATCTGTATATGGCGGATATCTGTACAGATGGACAACCCTTTCTCCGCTACTCGTGGGACTATCAATGGAAAATAACCATAAAACAAAAACCGAGGCCGGTACTCCTTCATTACCGGGCGGTGGAACGGTGACTACACCGACTACCGGCAAGGCTCCTGCATTGTCGAGAGGAGGCAAAACTGTGGCAGGCCATGGTGCGCCATCCTCTAAAGGCAAAAGGAATAAGCCTAATAATAAGAATTCAGGAAGTGTTAAGACTGTGGCAGGCCATGGTCCTATCACCTCCTCCACCCCTAGCAGCAGCAAGTTTGTGGCAGGCCACGGACTTGTCGCTGCTACCAAAACTCCTTCGGGGAGTGTAAAGACTGTGGCAAGCCATGGTCCTATCACTTCCCCCGCCCCCAGCAGCAGCAAGTTTGTGGCAGGCCACGGAATTGTTGCTGCTACCAAAACTCCTCCCTCCAAAGAGGAATCTGGAGCTCAGCCGCATCGGCAAGCTCCATCTAAGGCGCTCTATATAAGACGCCGAAATGCTTCACGCATCATCAAAACCTTCGGATCCATTCCGGAGGTGGAGAGAAGTGCGGAAATAAAGAGCAAGGTTGAGTGGGCTAAAAACATCCTAAAAGACGGATTTCCCACTGCTTCCACTGCTCACAAAACGTCAAAAGACTCTTCTAAGCGTCAGAGATCGTTGGAGGAAACCGTACCGGTTTCCAAGAGGCCCAAAACACACAGTTCCACAACCCCTGGGCCATCCAACAGCAGATCTCTGAGGTCTTATAATGAAGTCCTAAAGGACGCATTGGTGATCGCGGTGATCGACAGAAGCGATACCGACGGTTCCATTACACCGGAACGGTGGCAATTGGTCAAGTTGAAGCTCTCGAGCAACTTCTTGGCCATCATTCGGGAGAACCCAGGACCACCTCCTATCACAAGCGACGCTGGCTGGCACCAAGGCCATGTCAAGCTCATCGCTTGCTCCAACCAGAGATCTCTCGATCTCTTCACCAAGGCCATCGATGGTTTAGGAGAGGTTTGGCCAGGTGCAAAACTCGAGGTCGTATCTAAGGAAGACATTCCTAGTAGACCTCGAACTCGTACCTGGATTCCAGCCGAACCCTCCTCTCCAGAAAGTATCCTGAAAATCATCCGGCTCAGCAACCCGACTCTTCCGACTCATGACTGGAAAGTCGCGAAACTGGAGGAACTAAGGGGTTCTTATAGATGCGCGTTAATTGTGATCAATAAGGAATCCCTTAATCCTCTGGCGCAGACGAAAGGCATGATTCGGTTCGGATTCGAGGCCATTCACTTAAGGGTGTACAAAAAGGATGAGCTGGATGCTGATAAGCAACCTCCTCCTCCTTTAACACCCGATATCACAACCTTGGATCTTGGAGCGTCGATATCCTTTCCAGAATTGGATAGCGACGACTCCAATCTGTCCGAGGTGACTACCAAGCCGTCGGTCTCCTCTTCTGACACATTGTCGGAAATGGAAACCGATGACGAAACAATTAGAGGTTCTACACGATCAGAGATAGAAGATGAGCTCTTGGGCACATCTTCAGAATCGGAGGACCTCAACAACACCGTGGTGGAGGCGACTCTGGAAGACTGTAGCAATGATACGGTTTCTCCAGATTAATCTCCACCACTCAAAAAAGGCTTCGGCCGCACTCATTCTGCGTCTTTCCAAAAGCGCAGAAGACATTATTCTAATCCAGGAACCATGGATTGCAGAAGGCGTGGTTCGTGGACTTAGGACACCCTCATACGTTCCGCTCTATACAAGAGACAAAGGTAAGATTAGAACTTGTATATTAGTGAAACGTAGCCTTAATGTATTTCTACTTCCCAACCTCAGTGACCCCGACCTAACCGTTGCCAGATTAGAGACTGCCAAAGGCTCTTACTGGCTGGCATCGGCTTACCTTGGCCACGACCAAGTGGGCCCTCTCCCTGGTGATAACCTAGAAAGGGTGGTACTGGAAGCGGGAAGGCAAAAAACTGGCCTCATAATCGGATGTGACGCTAACGCACATCATACGGTATGGGGCAGTACCGACATCAATGATAGAGGTGAGTCACTTTTTGGCTATATTTTAAGTACTAACCTCTTAATTTGCAATATTGGCAATGAGCTCACTTTTATAACAAAAAACCGACAAGAAGTGTTAGATATTACTCTTGTCTCCGACAGCATCACCCAAAGGCTAACAAACTGGATGGTATCGTCTGAATACTCCTTTTCAGACCATAGATACTTCCAATTCAGTCTGAGTGATACTCCCCCCCGCCAACCAGCTTTCCGGAACTACCGGAAAACTGATTGGACAAAATATAGAATAGGAATACTGTCGGAAACGATATCCTCTAAACTATCAAGTCCCCCGCGTGACACCAATGAGCTCGACATGAAAGTCAGGGAATTTACTCTGACTCTCAATAAGGCTATGGCCGCTTCCTGCCCTCTTATTCAACCAAGAGGCAAGAAAAAGCCACATTGGTGGTCATCGGCACTAGGACTGCTCAGAAACACCTGCAGAAAACTTTTCAACGCAGCAAAAAGCACAAGAAAAGTGACCGACTGGGACTCATATAAAGAATCCCTCAAATTATACAAAAAAGAACTGAGGAAGGCAAAGCGACAATCCTGGAGGTCATTCTGCGACAAAATCACAGAAACCTCTGAGGCTTCGCGGCTAAGAAAAATCCTCTCCACAAATCCTATGATGCCCAGCTGTTTGAAAAAAACCGATGGCTCTTGGACAACCTCAAGTGATGAATCACTCAACCTGCTTCTGGACACCCACTTTCCAGGTAGCTCCCATCTCGCGGCCAGTAGCAGCCCAAACAAGCCTACTGCAACCGTGACCAAAATTCATAGTCTGATTACGAGAGACAAACTGCTCTGGGCGCTGCATAGCTTCAAACCATACAAGTCTGCTGGTCCGGACGGTATTATACCTGCCGAGCTACAGAGATCCTCAGATATTATTCTACCAGTGTTGGAAAATATTATGAGGAGCTGTGTAGAACTTATCCACATTCCACTGTTATGGAGAGAAGTCAATGTAGTATTCATTCCCAAAGCTGGAAAATGTTCTCATGTAGTCCCAAAGGACCTCAGACCTATAAGTCTATCATCATTCCTTCTGAAAGCTTTAGAACGACTGATTGATATCCGTATTCGAGCTAAAGTTGATCCAAGACTTCTGTCTACGGCTCAACATGCCTACTGTAAAGGGAAGTCGGTGGAAACGGCTTTGCACTCTCTGACTAGCCACATCGAACGATCCCTACAATATAAGGAGTACACAATGGTTGCTTTCCTAGACATAGAGGGTGCCTTTAACAACGTCAACACATCCGCTATCACGACTGCGCTGTCAACTCTGCAGGTAGACGGCTCACTTGGGGAGCTGATTAATCTAATGCTAACAAGCAGGATAATCAACTCCAAACTGGGTGAGACTTCTGCTAAAAGATATGTCAGTAGGGGTACGCCGCAAGGCGGTGTCCTCTCCCCCCTTCTCTGGAACTTAGTGGTTAATGAACTACTGATATACCTGGAAGCGGGTGGTAGCAGAGTGATTGCCTATGCGGATGACGTTGCCATAGCCGTCTCAGGAAAACATTTAAATACCATTAAAGAACTCCTCCAAGTAAATCTTAACAGATTAACCTGCTGGGCAGATCGCTGTGGATTGGGAATAAACCCCCATAAAACTGATCTTATCCTCTTTTCTAGGAAATATAAAATTCCAATCATAGACCCTCCTTCAATAAACGGTACCAGTTTAGCTTTCTCCGATACAGCAAAATATCTGGGTCTCATTTTTGACAGGAAACTAAACTGGAAACCTAACATTCAAGAAAGAGTCAATAAAGGTACAATAGCTTTATTCTCTTGCAAGAAAGCCATTGGGAACAAATGGGGCCTTCAACCTCGCATAACCCACTGGCTATACATCTCGGTCATAAGACCGATACTTACTTACGGGGTGGTTGTCTGGTGGACGGCCTTGGAAAATGCAGTCAACCGCATTAAATTAAGCAGAGTCCAAAGAACAGCATGTCTATGCACAAGCGGAGCCTTGCGGTCTACCCCCTCTGCGGCATTAGATATTCTGCTTCACTTGACACCCCTCGACATTTTTAGCAAGCAAGTAGCTGCGACTGCAGCTATTCGCCTTAAAGCGACTAAACAGTGGACAAATAATTCATTTGGCCACGCCAACATTCTTAATACATTAGGAATCCTCACAGAGAACACCGATTACACCATACCTGAACTTTGGTTTGACAAAAACTTCCATGTAAGCTTCCCCTCTAGATCATTCTGGGAGGAGGATGCTTTCATGGAGGACAAGTCAATCCATCTCTACACAGATGGATCTAAAACCGACAGCGGAGTTGGTGGCGGTGTTTTCTCAGATAAGCTAAATCTAAGCCTCTCTTTCCGCCTTCCAAATCACTGTAGCGTGTTCCAGGCGGAAATTTTGGCGATTAAAGAAGCTCTGTCCTCCTCTGGCTGAAGAAAAACGTGATATCTGCAAAGGATATCCGCATATTTTCGGATAGTCAGGCCGCCATCAAGTCCCTGGACTCGGTCTCATTGTGTTCTAAAACTGCCCTTGAATGCCGATCATCTCTCATGGAGATGGCAGAGCAGTTCAACATTCACCTCTGTTGGGTGCCGGGCCACAGAGACATTCCAGGGAACTGCAGAGTCGATGAACTCGCCAAAATTGGAACCACTCTACCTATCCTACCGGACAAAGGTAGTATAGGTATACCAATCGCTACGTGCAAACTAACACTAAAGCTAGATGCCAACAAAAGAACGGACCTTAGGTGGACTGCTGGACAAACATGTCTAGCGACCAAACAGATCTGGCCAAGGCTGGATCTGAGTCGATCTAAGTGTCTGATCCTTTTAGATAGGAAACATCTCAGCGCCATAATAGGTGTCATTACCGGACACTGCCTCATAGGCAAGCACGCAAGAAGGCTTGGCGCTTTTACTAACGATTTCTGTAGAAGCTGCATGGACGAGGAAGAGGAGGAGACAATCCCCCACTTACTCTGCACATGCCCAGCTCTCTCTCAGAGAAGAAAGCTTCACCTAGGAGCTTTCTTCTACAACGACCTAAACGATCTAGAAAAAATAGACGTTAACAGTCTCCTACGCTTTATAATAAGCTCAAACTGGTTCCATTAGTAAGAGGATCATAGATCCACGTGGCATCACAATGGGCCAATAGGCCTAAGTGGGTTGGTATTTCCAACAGCCACTCTTACCTAACCTAACCTAACCTATTATTGACCAAAATATGAGTTGGTCCAAACACATTACCAATTTAAGACAGTGCCTTCTATCATCTATTCGTTGTTTGTATCGTCTCAAGAATTTCTTTTATATCAATACATTGAAAATGGTTTACTATGCTCTATTTCACTCGAAATTGCAGTATGGCATTGGCTGCTGGGGAGGTGCCTATCGGACCAAACTTCAGCAGCTAGTTGTCCTCCAAAAATGTGCTGTAAGAAACATGTGCAAAGTTAATCGATTAACACATTATATGGATTTGTTTAAGACCATGAAAATACTGCCAGTGAGGCAATTATATTTTTTCAAAGTTTTAAAAATCTTTTTTATAAGAGGAGGATATCTTCAAAGTCCTACCTCTGATATGCATTACTTGCGTAGCCAAACTAGTCATGTTGTTAGTATCCCTACGTTTCGCACTACATGTTTCAAAAGTTTTTATACGATTGTCTCTTGTAAGCTTTTTAATATACTCCCTGAAGGAACTCGAATCATAAGGAATTTGTTCTCATTTTTAAAAAGTGTTAGGTCATGGCTTCTTATATTTGATCACAACGAAATCGAAGTTTTGTTACGCTCTATTATTTAGATTTATAAAAAATTTGCTTGATATAAATTTTGTACACCCCACTATATTTGAAGTATTTATCTTTAATTTTGATGTGACATTTATTTCTATTTTTCCTTAAATATAAAATGTCACTGCTATTCTCTTTTGTTCTTGCTAGTAGATACATATATATACTGAAATTTCGATTGTTTTATATTATTATATTTTAAGAGAATAAGAAATAAACAAAATAAAATAAAAATAAAAATAAACTCTTGTAGAAAACTTTTCAACGTAGCAAAAGACACAAGAAAAGTGACTGACTTGGACTCATACAAAGAATCGCTCAAATTATACAAAAAAGAACTGAGGAAGGCAAAGCGACAATCCTGGAGGTCATTCTGTGACAAAATCACAGAAACCTCTGAGGCATCGCGGCTAAGAAAACTTCTCTCTACAAATCCTATGTGGACTAGCTGTTTGAAAAAAACCGATGGCTCTTGGACAACCTCAAGTGATGAATCACTCAACCTGCTTCTGGACACCCACTTTCCAGGTAACTCCCAACTCGGATGACTGATTGATGTCCATACACGAGCTAAAATTGATTCAAGACTTTTGTCAACGGCTTAACATGCCTACTGTAAAGGAAAGTCGGTAGAAACGGCTCTGCCTTCACTGTGTCTCTAAACATGTAAATATAGTTGTAATGAAGTTTGTGATTGAAATTAAACTAATTAAAAGAAGTTTCTTTATTCAACATGGTAGCAGAGCGTAGTTGTAATAAGAAAAGTGGTAAATTAATTAAAAATAAATCTGAAAGGTCGAAAAGAAAAAGTAGATTGCCGTGTGCATGTGATTAAAGGAAAGACAAAATGGCGTACGCAAAAGTGGATGATGTGGTAATATCAATTTTTGATGGAGAAGACTACACAAATTGGAAAAAGAGACTAATGAAATTTCTGGAATTTAAGAATTGCAAAGAACCGGCAATAAGACAAAAAACACAGGCAGATAAAGATGAAATGGAGTGGAAACGTGCTGATATTAAGGCAACTAACTATATATACAGTTGTATCACGAACAAACAGTTAGAATATATTGGAGAACTTGAATCTGCATATGTGCCAAATTCTCTCTCTAATGCGCAAATTCTATGAAATGTATATAACAGAATCAACGGCATTACAAATAGTACGCAGAAACAACTTAGAAAATGTGAAATTAAAAGATTTTGATGAATTTGAAAAGGCGGCAAATGAATTAAAGGCATCAGGTTGTAAATTAACGGAAAGAGAAAAACTACGAGTATAGTACATGCTAAAAGTGCTACCGTCATCGTACAGTTATGTTGGTGATTTAATTGATGTGTTACCAGAAAAGGATAAAACAATTGAATTTTTAAAATCTAAAATAAAAATGAAGTCTGTGGAAGAATACCAAAAGAAGGAAAAAACGGAAAGCAATTCGAATGCATTTACAACATCCATGCAAGGAAAATGTTATACATGTGGAAAACCCGGACATAAGCAAAACGAATGCCCAACAAAAGAGGCACCACACCGTGGACGCAGTCAAGGACGCTATCAGTTCAGAGGCGCTCAACGGGGTTATGGAGGCAGAGGTTTTCAACGAGGAGGTTATGGTCGTGGTAGAGGTGGAAACAGAGGCACATCAAACTCATCGTGGTATAACCAAGATAGAAGCAACGGACCAGGTAATGCTTTCATCGCAGAAGTTAATACGTCACAGGTAAAAAAGGCAAAAGAAAGGTTAGTTTATAAAAATTTAATTAATTGGATTCTTGATAGTGGTTGAACGGACCATATTGTAAATAATGATATATTTTTTGATGAATATGTAAATTTGAAATGGCAAATAGATGTTAAATAGGAGATGGTCGTATTTTAAAAGCAACTAAAATAGGTAAAATGAAAACAATATTTCCAATTTATGATAAAAACAGTGACATAACTTTGAACAATGTATTTTATGTTAAAGACATGAAACAAAATCTGATTAGTTATTCAAAAGTTTTGGTTTTGCTCCGCATTATACTTTGAAATATTATTTATTCCTTCCCCTTCCATATCTCTACTACTGATATCAGTTCTGCGACATTATTACATTACCCCAAGTGCTGACTGTCTTTTTGGTTTGTTTTGTTTTTTTGGCTGACCTCAATCTTTCGCGCTCAATAACTGCCGCTTCTGATATCGGTTCCGCATATATTTAATGCATTACCCCCCCAAGTGTTGACCAATTTTGCTGAAATTCACTTGCAGTGCATAAAAGTGCGTAAAGTTCTTTGTTTACCTTTTTGTTTACATTTGATAAATTTGCCATGTCTTGCGGAATCACTAACTGTCCAATCTTTGATGTCAATGCTGACTTTATCACTTGTAAGGGCATCTGTGGAAAATCATTCCATGCAATCACCGTCACGGTGATGATAGTGTATACATCAAAGACTTCTCTGGCAACCTCCTATTCTTTTGTGATGAGTGCAAGATGATTTCGCTTTCGCACGTGTTGCTTGCTATAAAGTGCCTCAGTGACTCTAATGACTCATTCCAAAAAAATCTCACAAAAATGATAACGACGAATCAGTCCAACTTAGAAAGTAGTGTCAGTTATGTTGATGAATTAGGCAAATCGATTCTGTCCTCAACCGATATAATTAAGTCAAAGCTCACCAACATCGACGAACAATCTGCAAGTATGGTCGAGATGATAACTGCGATCAATGATCTCAAAGCAGTTTGTTCCGCCCAAAACATCTCTAACCTTAAATTGTGCGAATCGATAAATAACCTGCGTGAAGATCTTGAGACTCAATTTCAATCTACCTCAAAGAACCATCCATCTCTAATGCAGCCTGATCCAATGCTCGAAGTAATCTTTGACAGAATCAACGGTGTTGGTGACGATCTAGCTGCCGCACAATCAACCATTTTCGATATTGAGAATCATATCGAAACGGTAAGCAGCAAAATTGACGATTTACCATTCCACACACAACACCATCAGAATGTCCACTACAATACATCAATTTTGGCTGAATTACTGGAAACTGCTTACCCGAAGCAGGGCTAAAAAGTTTAAGAAAAACCTCATTAAGAATGATTCTTAAAACAATTGTTGAATTAAAGTTAATTTTGGACAAGTCGTTTTAGAAAATGAATTTATTTAGTTATATTTCTATGGATTAATTTACATTATTTTGCTCTTTAAATTGTTCAAGTATTTCATTATACTGTATTGTTAATTTTTTTTAAAGGGGGGAGAGAATGATGTATATGTAAGAAAGCACATAAAAGAGCCACTCTCTTCTCTCATAGATTAAGACATAGTCATATAAGAGTTTTTATTAAATAAAGTAATTAGTCTTAGCCCAACTCCCAATGTGTTTAAATGAATCACCTCAAGAACATTGCAATGGGTATCGTCAAGCGATATTAGTAGTTCTTTGCCAGTTTCGGAGTCTACAGGTACCTAGAACTTGTCGTTTACTTTCTTCGGTTCATCAAGGATCGGACTCTTTACAAAAGCTACAAATCTATCGTAGTTCTGGAACAGCCGCAGAATAAACCTTAAGCATGAGTCGAGCTCATGAGAGAAGCTATTCCAATCGGACTTGGTGAAGTTCCCGCGCGACTTTTGTACGCAAGCAAGTAGAGGAATCTGGAGTCTGACATCGATTAGGACTGGACGGTGTTGGCTACGCGGGATATCAGGCAGGACTGTTCTGGAAGTAGGCAGGGGTGGTTATATCTTACAAGAGTGAAAGATAGGTCTGTCCTTTGTGTCGAAGATTGAGTACAGGTGGTTGGAATCTGCCCATTTTATTAACATTTCACCATTGTCATCATTGTTTTAATACATTTACATGCCATGGTGGCTGTTGCATAAAGCATTATCCGATCCGCTACCTGAGGTACGTGAAGCAGCGGCTAAAACATTCGATTCTCTACATTCCACCGTGGGTTCGCGTGCTGTCGACGATATTTTGCCGTCTATGTTAGAAGGCCTCTCCGATCCAGATCCGGAAATTGCTGAAAATACTCTTGACGGGTTGCGCCAGGTTATGTCAATTAAATCACGTGTTGTGTTGCCATATTTGGTTCCTCAATTAACGGCTCCACCGATTAATACCAAAGCTCTTTCAATTCTTGTTTCGGTTGCTGGAGATGCTCTCACGAAATATCTTCCGAAAATTCTCTCCGCTCTTTTGCAAGCACTATTGAATGCTCAAGGAACTCCAGACGAAAACCAGGAACTTGAGTATTGTCAGGCAGTTATTCTTTCTGTAAGCGATGAAGCAGGCATCCGTACTATAATGGATACCTTGATGAGTTCCGCTAAATCGGAACAATTACCAACACGAAAATCTGCCGCTAGTCTTCTATCAGCTTTCTGTACACATTCACCTGGTGATTACTCACAATACGTACCACAGTTACTGAGATGTCTTCTTCGCTTGCTGGCTGAACAGGATCGGGATATTTTGCAAAGATCATGGGATGCCCTCAACGCAGTTATTAAATGTCTGGACTCAGCTCAGCAGATTGCCCACGTTACTGATGTTCGTCAAGCAGTTCGTTTTGCTGCTAGCGATTTAAAAGGCTCCGAGCTGCCAGGATTTTGTTTACCAAAGGGTATTTCGCCTCTATTACCTGTATTTCGTGAAGCTATTTTGAATGGATTACCAGAAGAGAAGGAAAATGCAGCGCAAGGCTTGGGGGAGATTATCGCTCTCACAATCGCTCCATCACTCCAACCTTCAGTCGTACATATCACAGGTCCACTGATTCGAATTTTGGGAGACCGTTTCAATGCCAGCGTTAAAGCTGCCGTCCTTGAAACTTTGGCCATTCTCCTGCACAAAGTTGGTGTCATGTTGAAACAGTTCTTACCACAGTTACAGACGACATTTTTGAAAGCACTTCATGATCAAAACCGCACAGTTCGAATGAAAGACGGACAGGCACTCGCAGAATTGGTTGTAATTTACACCCGTGCTGACCCACTGTTTACAGAAATGCACAATGGAGTGAAAAACAACGACGACTCAGTTGTTCGTGAAACAATGCTGCAAGCTCTGCGTGGAATCATTACCCCGGCTGGAGAAAAAATGACTGAGCCACTTCGCAAACAAGTCTACTCAACTCTCTGCTCCATGCTTGGCCACTCTGAAGATGTTACACGCAGTGCTGTTGGCGGCTGTCTGGGAGCCCTCTGCAAATATCTCTCACCAGAGCAATTAGATGATGTCCTAAAGAATCACGTGCTAAACGACGATTGCGGTGATGACTGGGAACTCCGACATGGTCGAACAGTGGTTCTATTCGTCGCACTCAAAGAAAGCGCTGCCACCATCTACACATCAACATATGAAGCTAAAATAGCCAAAACAATCGTATCCAGCGTTTCATCGGATAAAGTGCCAATTGCATGCAATGGTGTGCGGGCATGTGCATATCTTTTACAGTATTGCATGAATGAACATGTACCAGTTCCACAAGCTGTAGTAGCGCCCTTCATCAGCGCCATGAACCACAATAGCAACGAAGTCAAGCAATTAGTGGCAAAGACTTGCACTTATCTAGCGAAAGTCGTTAGCGCAGAGAACACACCGCCTGAACTACTCAAACCACTCATCCCAATGCTGGTCAATGGTACCAAAGAAAAGAACGGCTATGTTAAATCCAATTCAGAAATCGCTCTAGTTGCAGTCCTTCGATTACGCGACGGTGAAGATATCTATCAAAAATGCATGCAACTCCTTGAAGCCGGTGCCCGCGATTCACTTAGTGAGGTAGTTAGCAAAGTTCTACGTAAAGTCGTCATTCAACCGATTGGCAAAGAAGAAGAACTCGACGACACACTTTTATCCTGATTGCCATTTCTAAAGTCAGTGAATAATCTATGGAAACAAATTGCAATACCCAGTCATGGTGTATCACGAGGAGGCGTTTTATCATTACGTCCCGAGGTACCATATAATACAACTGACGAAAAATGTGGCCTATACTCGTATATATATGCTCTATTCCATCTGAGCTACAGATGTCCACCAGAAGTTCTTCTATTTCAGTGCTATTTCGGTTTGATGGAGTCTCACAAGAGGTACGGGACAAGCTTGAAAATGAACCGCAGCCCAAAACTCTGAATACTGTATACATAAAATGGAGATACTACCAATATTCAGATCCCACAACACGTATAAGACATTAACTCAGTTAATAAAGAGAAGATAAGGTAAGAAGGCAATATGTGAAAGCAATTTATGATACCGAGGTTCTGGGGCAAGAATGAGCGTAGGTGATATGCAGAAGCTTTTCTTAGTATGAATCCAAAGAATTGCCAACACAACTGATCGATCTTCGAAAATCCGTAAATCTTTAATTTCGATAGCATAATACACACCGGGGCAGTCCAACATGTCTCCTCAGCCACCTTGATTACCAGCTACCTGTCATCAGTTTCCCAGATCGAAATGGTTATGGTTCCATTCCCTTTTTAGGCGCTTAGATAAGGTATTGATATGCAGCGATTTTACACTAGAGTAGAGTCTTGTGACTCGAAAATCTGGATCTTCTTCCATATTCAACGGATTTCAATTAGCAAAAGTTCGACGTGAACGATGTTCGTTGGGCTTTAGCTCTCGGGTCAACATGATCTTATACGGACGTGTAGCCAAATTTTTTTTCCCAAATTACCCCACAGAGTCGATCGATAGGTATCCAGTCCTTGAGAACAGGCGTTTTGGTATATATACGAGTACTATATGATAGCTGTCAAATGAGTTCAGAGAACCCCTAATGCTAAACCCTTCACATACCAGGGTGTGAAGGCCAGCGTTTTGGCAACTATCAACGTTGGTAGATAAAGGATCCGCCATCTAAAGTTTTTTCTTCAACTAGTACTTATTTCGTGAATGGTAACACTTAGCTCATGTCTGATTTGACAGATAATTAGTTTTATCCTTCCGGTTAATAATAGAAAATAATTTCATTCAAATGGATGCCTCGGCTGGCCATGCAGTAGCCCACACGATCGGTCCAATTTTTAAGCACATTATCGATTGTCCTTTAATAATATTGTCCTTTAAAGCGTCAATTGTCTCTGGCTTGTCGGCGTAACACTTATCTTTTACGGCACCCCAAAAATAATAGTCCAACGGTGTCAAATCGCAGCTCCGATTTTCAAAAACAGGGCGCAAAACATCAAGTGTAGCTTCGGCTGTGTGGCACGTAGCGCCGTCCTGTTAAAACCAAATGTTGCCAATATCCTCCTCTTAAATTTTTGTGAACAAAAATTCGTTCAACATGGCCCGATAACGATTGCCATTGACTGTAACGGCCACTCCTTGCTCATTTTCGAAGAAAAATGGCCCAATTATACCTCTGGACCAAAATCCGCACCAAACTCGTTTTGGGTGTATCGGCTTTTCAATGTATGCGTGCGGGTTTTCTGTGCCCCAAATGCGACAATTTTGCTTGTTTACATACCCACCAAGATCAAAATGAGCTTCATCTGAAAAGATGATTTTTTTGGCAAAATCGGCATCTTCTCTAAGTCGATCGCAGGCCCACTTAGCGAAGCGAAAACGCATTGGATGGTCAGTTGGCTTCAACTCCTGAACCAATTGGACTTTGTATGGCGTCATACCAAGGTCTTTATGCAAAATTCGTCTCAATGATGTCTCCGAAATGTTCAATTGTTGAGAACGACGGTGAATTGATGTTGATGGCGCTTCACGCACACTTTCTGCCACAGCAGCAATATTCTCGGGTGTTTTTGGCTTTTCACGCTTTGGTTTATCGATGAGGATGCCAGTTTCTTTCACTTTTTTCACAAGATAACGAACATACGGAGCTGACGGTGCTTCTCTTCTTCAAAAATCCGTACGCAATTTTCGCACACATTCTGCAACACTACCATGATTTTCAAAGTAATGTCGCAATATTTCCCAGCATTGTCCAAGCGTATACACAACCATATTCGTTCAGCGGAAGGATAATACTAATTATCTATCGAATCAGACATGAGCTAAGTGTTACCATTCACGAAATAAGTACAGCGAGGATGTCAATATACAGGTCCTTCCCAATCAGAAGTGTGTACATTGAAATCGCTCATAACAACGACAAACAAAGATAAATAAACAGAAATACAAGTCTTTGAATGAAATCAGACTAGGCATCAGACTCGTTAAAAGTCGTCATGATGTCCTGTTTGGAGGTCTTGAATTTGAACTATAGAAAGTTGAAATTCGGTTTGAAACAGAGATCGAAATTCGAATTCAATTCAATTGGTCCAAAGCGAATTAGACGCGTCTAATTAGAATTACCAGTCCAATAAGTTGTCAAAAAACTGCGAATTTATCTAATCTGATGCATTTCTAGTTCGTCTTTCTCACCCCATATCCTATTTATTGTATAACAGAACACTAATTGTTATACAAACAAATCTGCACAACATGTTTGTATACAAAAACAAAAAGTCTTCACACAACAAAGTACATATCTTCATTGTCCCATTTCACTAGAAATAATCATCCCACGGGAATAATGACTTCGCCATTTCACCACCTCGGACGGCTCATTTCCCTTTATCACAATCTGAAGTCACTTGGCTCGTCTATGTGCTTAAAGTGCAATTATTCGATTTTGAATTTTGTTTATTTGGCGTATCTTTTGCTTCGACTCCATTGTTCTGCTCCCTCCTGCTTCTAAACAAATATCATGGATCGTTGCGAAAAAGCATATACTCGCAGTGCATACCAAAGCGGCAATGACCCCTCACAAAGCGTTGCGATTAGATCATAGATTACAAAATAAATACAAATTTTCTGGAGGGTGGTTTACCCCTGTTTTTGAATGTTTTAAAACTGTCGGATTTCTGATTTGATGATTGGGTATCAAAATGGGAATGTTTCGCTTGATAGGAAAGGATATCCAAATCAATTGGGAAAAAGAAAGAAATATTTGCTTCAAAAAAAAGGTTAACGTGCCCTTCAAAGCACTCCGATTAGACGCTTGAAAGTGGTCAGAAAACATGAACTTCTCCACTTAGATAGGAAGGATGCTTTTTTGAGGTTGTTGTCCCTCTTCAGGTCTCATTCATCCATCTTAGAGTATATATGTATTTCTAAGACGCTCCACTTGACGCATATTAAATTTTCCCCATAAATTCATCAAATTTAAAGGTGCAGCCAAAGCAATATCATCTCTACTAGACCTTCCACCAAACACTTTGTATTCTCCACTGAGATTCTGATCGATATAATATCCAATGTTTACTGTTGACAGTCTCGCGGCTATTTTCTGGTAAATTAAACATAAAAGGGGTCGTGCGCGTGTCCCAGTCAAACAAACAGTCACGTGACCACCGCATAAAACTGTGAGCCCAACTATCAAACCCCCTGCATAGCAATAAGCCGACTTATCTATCCGTACTTTGACGTTTAACTAAATATTTGTGCCACGCGTCATATGGATTAACAAATTGCTAAACGTGGTATGCCTGCCCTCTGAAACTGCTGCTGCTGCTGCTGCTGCTGCTGGATGATTGTCATGGTATTCATATCACTCCAAAAGGTAAATAACTTTAAAGCTTTTCAATCACCTCACACCTAGTTAGCAACCTTCTACAATCCCCACACTTTACCATTTGACATCTTAATGCCGACAAAATGACTCTGAGGTTGTTTATGTACTTTGACTTGTCCAATAACACCGAAAAAAATCCAAACTTTCCACGTACATGGTAGATACATGCACCATCGGCAGAGAAAACAATTTCGAAGGAAAAATATTTAACGAAACCAAGTACTTATTTCCAGTGGGTGTTGCCCAGTCCCAGTCTTATTGCCTTGCCGCATCCAAATACCCATGCGTTCCACTCACTGGAGCTCTCTCTCGTAAACGGGGCCCCTCAGACGTACATTTTCGAAAAATAATAAACCAGCCTTTGCTTTGCTTTGGATGGTTCGCATGGGAATGGGGCGTGCTTTCAAGGGGTTAAGGACTTTTCCGGTGACACTGAACTAGATTGGGGGGCAGCAACAACAGCAGCAAACATTCATTGCCAACCGCAAAGGATACAAAAACATTCTATTTGAGTGTTTAATTTAGCACTAGCGATAGATGTTTTCAGTGTTTTCTGTGTTTTTTTTTTGTTTGGTGCCTTTGTGGTCCTGGTTAGGTGTTTTGGTCATTTCGGTCGGACCTTGTAGTCGTACTCGTACAAACAGTATGCGGCGACATTTTCTACTTGTTCGGTTTGCTTCATTTGGTCTTGTGTTAGCCGACTATCTACACAGATTGAAGGAGATACATACGAACATACAAGCAGATACGTAGATACCCTCATGCGGGTAAAAATGTTTGTTAAATAAAAACCGAAAATTGTTCTTTGAAATTTGGAATGTTAAGAGTTGTCCCTTCGATGTTTCTGCAGTGGGAGTATGCAGGGATCATCTATAGTTGGTGGACTTTATTAGATTGAGTTGTATGGCTTTGGAATTGTTAAAATAAAAATATTTTAAAAATTTCATAAAACCAGATATTTTTCTGCATTTTTTCTCAACTATGTTGTTGGACGGCGAAATGAGGGTCGCATTGAAATTATTTCAAAAAATAAAGAACAAATAAGTGGCACCAACAATTTGGTCAGAAGTCACTCATACTGATTAGTGGCGCAGGAATCATATCCAGAACTTTGACTGGATAATATATCATCAGCAGTTAAACCGGCTTCCCAGATCAAGAAAAATCGTTAATTCGGACACAACATATCTTTTTGGGATAAAATAGAGATATTTTCTCATAACTTTCATTTTGATTACAAAAGGACGTCTGGCAAGGTTATTTGGGCAGAAATATTTCGCACAAACGAAACTTCTCCTTGAACTTGCTGAAGTTAATGTGACACATAAGTTTTGTAACAATTTAAATCGCAGTTCGTGCACCAGCGAAGGTGGCTGTATTATTACCAGGAGCAGATATCCCCGTTTATTTTTGAATTATAAGTTATTTTGTCACAATATTGCAAACTTATTTCAAAAAGTTTATTGCTTGATACGCCTTGGCCGAAATGAAGCACCCCCCTGTGTTTGTGCAAAAAGTTCGTGGGACTGGCCTGTTTACGGACAACACTGACGGTCCATGTCCAATCTAGGAACATCGACTCGGTATCGATCTCAAAAACTCAACATTGCACGCACCAGCCTGATGAGAATTTTGCTACGAAGGTCTCGGATTATTTCCGTACAAAGTCCAATTGACTTACCAATTGAAGGCAAACGACCATCCGCTTCGTTATCACTTCTCACTTTGGGCCTTACAGCAGCTCGAATTGAACGTGGAATTTGGTCGCAAAAACATTTTTTCTGACAAGGCGCATTTTCATTTCGGCGGCTATATTGGCAAACAAAATTTGCCACATCTGGGAATAAGAAAACCCACACGTAGTTGCCGAGAAGCCAATACATCCGCAGAAAGTGACAGTTTGGTACGGATTTTGGAGTGGTGGCATCATTTTCATATTTTATTTCAAAAATGCTGCTGGAAATGCCATTTCGGTCAACGGTGAGAGCTACAGAGCCATGATTACCGAATTCTTGTGGGCTGAAATGGAAGCCATGGGCTTGGACGATCTTTGGTTAACACAATTGATGCCACAGAGCCCATCGAGCAATCGATATTTATCGCGTTAAGGTGGCTGATACTTTGGCGAGCTCAATTGGCCGCGTCGGAGCAGCGATTTGTTCCTGTTAAACTTTTCTTTGTGGGGTGCTCTTAAAGATGGATATCATGAAGACAATTCAGAAACGATTCAAGCCCCTAAAGTGAATATTGTCAGAACTATTCATGAAATAGAGCCAGAAACAGTCAACAAGGTCTTGGAAAATTGTGTTGATAGGATGTTATACATAACACATAGAAAATAATGGATTTATGTTCATTTTATTTTATTTTTAAAAACAAACTTGTATTTGGACTGCTCTCTATTTAACTTTGCTTCAAAATAAGACACCTGTTACTTATAAGCAAATGCCCTGCCAATTTCCTTGTCGTTATAACTTGCGAACATTTAAGACCAATGTACATCGGTACCTCTCTTTTCTTTCTCCCTAAGTTTTCTTCGACATATAACTCTGATGATGAAAGTCACTCGTCATCAATATCAAGCGTGGTTGAAGAAGGCTCAGGGATACATCTTCACAGTCCGTATATCAGTTGGAAAGGCTCACCGTTCAAATGTAACAAATTTGTGGGCCTACTGTATCGACATAAACGGAGCTCTTATGATTCGAGGATCTAATGACAGAGATAGTAATTCTGTATAGGATAACTTCAAAAGTGTCCAGAAAGGTTATGTGAAAAGATTCGACGTTGAATGGAGTCTTCCAAAATCTTTCTAAATACCGTCAAGGTCAGTATGTCATTGAAGGAATTTTCATCAACCCATCACAGATTATTCAACTTATAAGCAAGAAACAGCTTTCATTTTTTTAAAATTGGCGAGAGCACAAAGGATTTATGTACGCTTAGGATATTTGTACATAGCGCGGGCGAAAGGAAAAGTTAGGGAGTTAAAAAGAGAGATACCGATGTGAGTTGGTTTTAAATGTTTGAAGGTTGTAATGAGTAGAAAATAAAGAGCTCGGCAGAGAATTCCATAAGCGAGTTGTACGGCTTAGAAAAGAATCACGATATTTCAGAGTACGTCCGAAGATGGGCTTGAGGGCGAACTGATGAGCATTCATAGCGAGACTGATGTTAGGGTTAACAATTTGAAGGGGTGGAATGCTACTGGCAATTTCAGTGAAGTACTGGTGGTAAAATAGCGATACAACAAGGTGAGACAGGAGACGTTACGCCTGTGTTCGAGGGTTTCGACTGTGACTAACTATGTCGTATTGGCATCACCTACTAGTTTTATGGCACGATTCTGGATCCTATTTAGCAAGTGCAAAGAGTTCTTAGGAGCACCTGAACAGATGTGTGCATTGTACTACATGCCTTATATATTGAGGCCAAATCAGAAGGGGAAAAGTATTTCTTACAGCGTTTGAGGAAACCTCGACATTTCGCAGCATTTTTAGCAACGTGCGGTCATTCCAACGTAAGCTGTCACTAACACACCTACCGAGAATGGAAAGTTTTTCGGTTTCGACGATGCAAGTGCCATTCATAGATAATGGCTGGGTGTTTAAATTTCGCTTTAAAGACAGCAGACAGCATTGTGTTTTGGAAGCATTAAATTTCAGTCTGTTGATAGTTCCCCAATTGGTTATGCAGGGACGTGAGTACGGGAACGAATTAGAAAAGCAGAGAGTGCTGTCGCCAGCAAAGGAATATATTGGATTCTAAGTGACAGACAAGAGATCATTGATGAAAATTAAAAAGAGTGTCGGAGACAGAATGGAGCCCTGGGGCACACCAGCATTTTTTTTTTGTAAATATCAGACTTGAAACCGTCCAAGACAACTTGAATTGAACGTTCCGAAAGGTACTTTGCAAGCATTTTCGACAAAAGAGCCTGATGCCAAACTCTGTCAAATGCCTTAGAAATATCAAGTGCAACTACTCGTATCTTGCTTTCGCCAGAATGACGTATGCTTTGGTTCCACTTGTCGAAGAGACTTGCCATCAAATCACCAATGGACCTGTTGTTATGAAAAGCGTATTGCCGGTCATTGAGAAGTTTTCATATTTCGAGATATTTCATGAGCTGACGATTTATCAGTATTTCCATGTCCTTGGAAAGAAGGGCCGTAAGAGCAATGGGTCTGTAGGAGGACAGGGAAGAAGATTCGCCTGTTTTAGGGACGGGCTGCACAAATTCTGTTTTCCATCTGCTCGGAAAGAGTCCTAAATAGTAGGATTGAATGGATTCGTCCCATTGAGGATTCGACGCACTCAAGTGTAGGCGGAGGCGGCAAAGCACTATCTGGGAATGTTGAACGGGCTGCAAAGTGCGCAGCAAACAGATTGGCCTTGTCCAAAGAGCTGACAGCTGGAATGTCATTGTAAATGTGCGTTGGGATGGAGGATGAGGCGGAATTTCTAATGTTTTTTACGAACAATGGAATTTCGGCATTGTTTTTCTGATCCACAAAAAAAGGGGACCTCTTACAATAAACTGTGACAACTATTATAAACCACATTAACATTTCACACCGGATTTTGTGTACCTTATTATGTAAATGCTTAAATCCATTTGCCCTCATCAGAGCAGTTGTCACCCCGGTCCAGACCAAAGTGTCAGGTGTCCATTCGCTCTACATATCCAAGCCATCTCAGGCGACGGAGGTGTAATTTTCTGACAAGTTCGATGTCACTGTATATATATATATTTGTCGATGAATCTTATCCTTCACAGCACCTCAGCGCAAGCGTGACCGGATTTTTTTTGAAGAGTCTTTCTCTCGAAACCACTGAAGATATCTTCAACCGCTTTCTATGGGGTCCATGTTTGAGGGCTATAAAGTATGACTTGGGTAATCAAGTGTCGTACATAGGACGTCCTTACTTTTTCAGGGATCTGCCAATAGTACAGTTACACAGACTTTTAAAAGATTGTGCATCCAGTATTCAGTATTCCAGTATGATTTTAAAGAAATCACCTGACAGCGCGTCATCTTGTCTAAAACCTTTTTTGACATCAAAGGTCACGGTCAAGTCGTTATACAGTTTCACGAAACAGCGCGCGTTCTCAGTCGTCATTCCGCACATACAGAGGAGCTTGACAGGGATGCCACAACTAGACATGGCTTAATATATTGTAGCTCGTATCTATAAATGCTGTTAAACGTGACCCTAAAATTGATAAAAAGATGGTGGACATCTTGAATTGTTTCCAGGATCTGCCGGAGTGTGAATATTTTGTCGACTATGAACTTTCCTGGTCTAATTCCGCAGTAATACGGGGCAATCAGGTTGTTGGCGAAGGGTTTCAGACGTTCACACAAAATATCAGATAAAATTTTGTACCCGATATTGAGGAGACTCATGCCTGTATAGTTAGCGCAGTGGCCGGTGTCTTCTTTTTTCCGCATCTGGTGCATTCTCTATGCAAAGTCAAATCCAGCAGCATTGAATACCTCGGCCGGTAAGGAGTCAGGTCCAGCTGATTTCTTGGATTTTAGCTTAGATATTGCTGTCCTTACTTCATTCTGGTCAGCTAGACGAAAGTGTTGGCTATGATTGTCTAAGCTGAATGATCTATTCTGCCTGATGTCGTCATTTTGGGCTTCTTCGTTATAGAGTTTGCAGAAAAAAAATTGCTTGTTCTTAGCACCGCCTGTGATTCTACTACAAGGTTCCCCCCTTCATCTTTACAGGCTTCTGTACAGGCCTTCTTGCCTTGATTCCTGGATCGCCACGCATGTCTCCTTCGATACTACAGCTCAGAAACTTGTGTACGTTCGCAAGACGACACCAAAGGAAATTTTTTTCCAAAATTGTCGCCTTTAAAGTTATCCTCATTGACTTGAGCGCACTTGAACGAGCATTTGATAAGGTCCTCGACGCATTTCAGGTACTCAATATTCGGTATGGCCTTTAGTGCGCTCAACTATAGTTTTCATTATTTCATGTCGACTATTAGAACGCGTTCCCGGAAGAGGTGTTTTGGCCGAACTGGGAAAAGTCACACGATGCCATATAATAATTTCATCAACATATTTTAAATTCAACATATAATCAATTGTCTTTCTACAACTAGGACTTTTTCTCCTCCTTATTGACAGATTTGAGTGTCGCACTCATAGACCTACGTCCTTTTACCAGCAATGACACGTTTGATGAATGTTTGGTGGGAAACAGCTCCAGAAAGCATGTCTTTTGCAATGCTCACAGGCTGCCATTTTTTTTTACAGGAAATGCAAGTCCTACGTCAACGCTTTGAAGCAATACATCTCAATCACAATTGATTGCTTAAAATATCGTGAACAGTATTTAGAGCTTTAGATCCAATGGAGAGTAAATCATTTCTTTCATCGACTGAGAAACAACCATGTTGATGATCCTCTAGAACTGCTGTCAGAGAATTTTCGGTTTAGCGACTGCTTCTGAAGGGTGCATTTGAATCCCAAACCACTATTTTCTTTAGAGCATCATTGCCCAAAATACTTTTTCAACATTTCGAATGCTGCACAAAATTAAAGGCAAATTCGTTGTTCAATTTTTGTATCCATTTTCCATTCACTGTAGCCGAAAACAAAAAAAAATCTAGGTAAACACAACGCGTTACTTATCACACATGTCAGACTTTGACGCTAAAATTTGGCGGCAATATCAAGATTAGTTATACCAACATAATAAAAAAAAAACTCTTTGAGGTGGTATGTTGTCACAGCACTGCTTTATCTTAAGTTGTGGGTTTAGTGTGAGTACATTGGCTGCGCTATAACTCTGATGATGAAAGTCACACTTGCATATTGCTGTTTTATTTTTCTACCTAAGAAGGCAATGTCAAGAAACGCTAAGTACGCATCAATCGCCTGAGTCATCTAAGATTAGGATTAACGCACCGGCCCTAAGAGTTTTCGATTCCTACAAAAGGTGGCGCGCAAAAGTGGATGGGAACATCAACGATCTTGCAGTGCTCAACTATGATGGTTGACCGAGAATGGCGCTAACTAAAAAATTTTACAATATTAGTTGAGGCGGGATGTACCTGGGATCCCGGAATACAGTTCCATTTAAATATGTAAGTAAGGACTGTTACCTCGAGGAACAGCTGCCAATCTCTAGATCCAGGTTTTGGACACTTATAGAGGTTGATCCAGATGATGTTTTTAAAATCGCTATGAGTTCCAACTTCAAAAAAATTTCGGAGATTTAAAAAAAATGCTTTTCTAAAGTTAGTAGCACTGTATTTAATATCTCAAACATGAGACCGATCAGTCATATAATTCGTTTACAGCAACTGATTAGTTAGTCTCTTCAGTAGTGCATCACGATTTGTACAACGAATAACTTTTGTGTGCCGCTAACGAATTCTCGTGTACTAACTTACTACGAATGTTATGTTACATATATCTAATGGTGAAACAGTTATATCAAAAACACTGGCTGACTAGTGCTGCAAATGGGTCAAGGAGGGCCAAAAGATCGTCGAATACACGTCTCGTTATGAACGCCCTTCGACCACCTCAATCGATGAAATTGTGCTCGATATTCGCCATTCCAGCTTTAAAGTGACAGTCCGTGACACTGTCACGAGTTTGTACGTTTGGTTTTGATAGATATTTTGGGCACGAGATGCTTCGCTGCTCAAAAAGAGCTGAATTTTATTCAAAAACTGTAACGGTAGCAGGTCACTTTAGACATGCTGGATCGCTTCAATTCTCAGCGCACGTTAATGGAGCTCATCATAACTGCTGACAAGACATGGACCTACGTGTTTGACATGCAAACCAGTCGATAGTCATCAGTCATCATAATGCGACCATTGTGACCGAATTTACGGAAATTTAATAAATACCATCGGTCAATCACCGTATTCACCAGATCTGCCCCAGTGTGACTTCTTTATATTTTCGAAACTAAAATTGCAGCTCTGTGGTACCAATTTTGCATCGGCTGTAACCATAAAACAGAGTTCGTAGAAGGAGTTTGAGGCCATACGGGAAAGCGCTTATAAAAAGTGTTTTTAAGAATCGAAAAAATGATGGCAGGAGTGTGTTGCATCAGATTAGGACTTTTTTTTATATAATAACACTCGCTCAAGGGGCTAAAGTACCCTTAAAATGTTTGAACACAGCGCGGGCGAAGGAAAACTAGGGAGGGAAGAAAGATAGGTACCGATGTACGTTGGTTTTAAATGTCCAAATGTTACAATGACTAGGAAATAGAGAGCTCGGCAGGGCATTCCACAAGTGAGTTGTTCGGCTTAGGAACGGATCACGATATTTCAGAGTACGTCCGAAAGTGGGCTTGATGGTATACTGATTAGCATTCATAGCGAGACGACGTGATGGAAGTAGCGATAGAACAAAGTATGACACGAGACATTTCGTCGGTGTTCAAGGGTGTCCATTGACTGAGTCATATTAGAATCACTTATTTGTTTTATCGCACGGTTTTGGGTCTTATCTTGTAGGTGCGGTCATGTTTTAGGCGAACCTGACCAGATGTGTGAATTGTACTTCAGCTTTTGGCGGATAAATGCCTTATATAGGCCAAATCAGATGGGAAAAAGTATTTCTTATATTGCTTGAGGAAACCTAGACATTTCGGAACATTTTTGGCGACGTCGAATATGTGTCGAATTGACACACATATCGAGTATAGAAAGTTTTTCGGTTTCGACGATGCAAGTGTCATTCATGGATAATGGCTGGGTGTTTAAATTTCGCTTTAACGACAGCAGACAGCATTGAGTTTTGGAAGCATTGACTTCCACTCTGTTGATAGTTCCCCAATTAGTTATGCTGTTAATATCATAATTTTATGAGCTGAACATACGCTGCCGTTCCCGTTCTACAGCCGTAGAGCAGGGACGTGAGTCCGGGAACGAATATGAAAAGCAAAGAGTACTGTCATCACCAAAGGAAAATATTGTATTAGAAGTAGCAGACTAGAGATCATTAATGAAAACTAAAAAGAATGTCGGAGACAGAGCAGAGCCCTGGGGCACTCCAGCATTTATTTTGTAAATATCAGACTTGAAACCGTCCAAGACAACTTGAATTGAACGGTCCGGAAGGTACTTTGCACTCATTTTCGACAAAACAGCCGGATTCGAATCTCTGTCAAATGCCTTAGAAATATCAAGTGCAACTATCTTGCTTTCGCCAGATTGACGTATGCTTTGGTTCCACTTGTCGGTGAGACATGCCATCAAATCACCAATGGACCTGTTTTTATGAAAACCGTACTCTGCCTACTTTGAAGTCAAAGTTAATCGACGAGTGAAGCTTTGATTTTGATTCGATAAAAACCTTTTTCCAGTTTTGTTGAATATTTCTGGGTGTAGACCAATAATCAGAAGAATTTATGGCCAATTTAAGTAGTTCTTCCTTTATACGTATAAATGTATAGAAAAGGAGGTTGAACTGCAACCGCAGGATGTTACAGTCTCCATCAAAATGAAGAGTTTAGTGCTCGTAGATGGGTTGTGGATTCCATTGACTGGTCTCTGACCCTCTGTGACATGTCAAATGATGTTTTCACACGTTGAACTCCATTTCCTTAATCCCAGCAGTTCCAAGCCAATCCAAACAGTATGATATGTTTGTTAGGTCACTCCTTCCCCTTAAATGTACATATGTGTCGTAGATACTATCAATTTCACATGACCAGCTTACAACAATTTTAATCACCTACTTACCAGACGATGCCAATTTTCTGTTAAACGCGAACATCTTTCAAAAGTGACGCGTGTCCGTACTTAATTGTTTCAAATGTTATGCAACATTCGTTTCCAGATTAAAATCAGAAGCTCACACTACTTACAGTCGAGGAGCGAATAAAAAAAACACACCACCACCCCTTTTGGTACTTTCAAAGAGCTGTGTATTCTCAGTGATAGACACGCGACCATTTTGATTGTATCTATAGGTAGAAACGTTTTTTGATGATGGCTCAATATACTCCTACGTACGAGTATCTCTGCTGTCGTGATTTTGATTCAATCAGTCTGGGAAATCATCATCCCATGATTGGAATTACATCGTTTTATCGTCAACCCCTAGTTCTGACGACCCCATGGGGTGGTTAACTTTTAGTTTTTAATTTTCAATAAACTGCACTGCAGACACAATCCACAGGTGGTGACGTGCATAGTAATCGCTCTGGGGGGTGTTTAGGGCTTTAGATATGCAGATATTCTACACTTTCTCCTCGATTCGTGTTCGTTGTCTATCTCGTTCTCTCTGTTGGATTACTTTCGTTTGATTTCGGACTGCCATGGCAAAGACAAAGTCCTGGTATATGGTATTGTTGCTGTGGATTTTCTACTTGCACCCAATGTGTTCTTCAGCGATTTTTAATAAAAATGAACTTTTGAGTTGTTTTTTTTTTTTGGATTTCTGTTTTTGCAAGGATTGGAATGTTGAATTTCACTTTTTGGTGTGTATGTGTGTTTCCTTTTTCCACTTTCCCGTGTTTATATTCTCTTGAGGGTTGGTTTATATAATGCAGGCAAATATTTGCTCTCAACGTCAACGATGAGACTCATAAATACAAACGTATTGGACTGAAAGGGCCACGAATCGGTGGACCAAATGCGTCGGTTTGGGGGAATAGAAGGAAAAATATAAACATCCCAATGCATTCGGGGATTAAATAGTCGAAGTTCGAAGAACCAACCATTTCAAGTTGCAACGTTCTGTTGGCTTTATTTCAGAATGTGTACTTGAAGCCATTGAGAGAGCTTGGGTGGAATACACAAGGGTTTATACAATACGTACAAATGCGTATATGTAAGTCTAGGTTTCCATTGTAATTCCACACTCTCCAATCGATAGACGTTTGACCACGGCTACAAAACTGTAGCTAGTAGGGTTGAGCAGAGTTGCAAAAGATGCAATATACCGGAAGGACGAGGGACTACAAAATAAAGTAAACGTGACATCTACTATTTGCTCGAAATAGCACAATAAATCTTCTATTCGTCCTAGGTGAAAGGATCACAGCCGAACTTTTGAAACGTTTGGTCGAAGAGCAAATCATGTATGTCCATCTATACGGTGTTTGCCCAAATAGAGGCACTAGTGACTAGATTTTTATTTTCAGACAAACCTTTGAAAAACGTTGTACTTGTACACATGCTATTCTCTAAATCGTAGGACAGCTGTGCTGAAATCACTAGCAAGACTACGTTTCAACAACAGCTTAGTACGTGGAACCAATGGAAAAGTTTTGACACAACTAACGAAGTCAAACGACATCTTTTTACTGCACTTTCCAACCTGCATTGTTCAAACGACAACTCTGTGAAGTCTTGAATTACTTTGATCAGCTCAGACCTGACTGAAAATGTCCAAGCTTCAGCTCTTGATTTGGGTGCCTAAAATCGAATTATACTCCTACGGTTCCATTTATCTGATCTACAATAGTTTTTGCAGAGATTTTTTGTAACAGCTGGTGTGAATGCTAATCAGGTCTTAAGCCACATCTTAAGTCAGGCGAAATATAGAGCCCAGGACAGTACTTTTGTTCCAGACCTAACAGTCCGGGGTGGATCTGGGCCTCAGTCAACAAGCGTCTCCAGCCAGCTCGATCCCTAGTTAGCTGCCTCTAGTTTCGCACGCTAAGTTGGCTGAGGTCCCCTTACACTTGCGTGAGCCACCTGAGTCTTGGCCTTTCTCTACTGCGCTGTCCCTCGGCAGCAGATTCGAAGACTTTTCGGACCATACGCTCTACATGACCCATCCATCTCAGTCTTTTGATCTTCACTCTTCTGGTTAGGTCGATGTCGCTGTACAGTCCGTAGAGTTCATTGTTGTATCTCCTCCTCCATTCAACGTCTATGCAGTCGGGACCGAAGATCGCCCTTTTTGCATTTTTGATAATGATATTAAGGTCTTATAAAAGGTGACTTTTGTTGTCCGATAGAGGGCTACTCAATTGCCTTCTTAGGGGAAAGAAACATCGGTTGGGAAGAGTAATTCTTCGTTTGATCTCAGCGCTATTGTCGTTGTCTGTATTTATAGTGGAGCCTAGGTAGACAAAGTCCTTAATTACCTCAAAGTTATACCTGTCGAGAGTGACGTTCTGCCCGAGACGTCGGTGTTGGTTGTCATTTTTGCTTGACAGCATATACTTTGTCTTGCCCTCGTTGACCGCTAAACCCATTTTCGCCGCTTTCGTCTCAATACTCGCGAAAGCGATACTGATATCACGCTGCTTTCTACCGATTATGTCAATATCGACGGCATATGCGAGCAGTCGGATGGACTTTTGAAAGATCTCTTGTGTTTGCTCGTGAGTTTTGCACTACTCTTTCAAGTACGCTCATCGCCTTATCTAAATCCTTTCTGGACATCAAACGTCTCGGTGAGATCTTTACGGACCTTGATGGAGTAGCGTGCATTCTCTATCGTCATCCTGCACAGACGGACGAGTTTGGCAGGGATGCCGAAACTAGATATTGCTCTGTATAGCTCGTCTCTATAGATGCTGTCATAAGCAGCCATAAAGTCGATGAATAGATGGGGTGTATCGATCTGAAGCTCTTGGTTCTTCTCCAAGATCTGCCGTAGTGCAAATATTTGGTCGATGGTGGACTTTTTTTTTTTTTTGTTTTAATAAACTTTATTTCAATTTTCCAATTTCGTTTACAATACAAAATATTGAGTTTTATAAAGTACAATAATTCAGTAATTGAATAAAAAGAAATAGTTAAGTACATTCTGTTGCCTAAGTGGTAAGTGGTGAATGTACTGTTTATGACAACAGAAGGTAAAAATTCATAACAAATAAAATTATTGTTGTTGAGGGGAGAATTCAGTGTGCAAGTAATATTAATCTATTATTAAGCATTAAAAGAACAAAATTCATTAATGAACAATTTATTAATATAAGAATAGTCAAAAGACAAGAGCCATTTCATAATACCATTCATAAATACATTTTTCGCTCTCTCACATCTTAGGGAATCTGCAAGTAGATTGAACAGACGGGGTGCTGAAACAAGATAAAAGCGTCCAAAGTTGACTTTATGAACTGGTGGTACTAAAACAAAATTCCTGGAGTTAACTCGTAAATTATAATTATCATTGTTTCGAACTGTGTAAAAACCCGAATTTTGAAAAAATATTTTTAGTACTTTATAACAATACAGATGCCTTAACGGAAGAGTTTTAAGGTTGCTGAACAGATTAAGACTTGGAGTTCTGCGGCTTACCTTATATAAAATTCTGATTGCATGTTTTTGCTTAGTCAACAAAGGCTCAGTTTTTGTAAAGTAAGCACCGCCCCAACAGGTAATACCATATTCCAATTTTGATTTTAGTAAACCATTGTACACCAGTTTTAGAGTTGGATGGGTGCAACAAAGACCAAGATGATACAGTTGTTTTACTACTCTGTTAAGATATTGTCTTAGATTATGTGTATGTTTGTCCCAATTGAGCTTATTATCCAAGATTATGCCCAGGTATTTAAAGCTTTCAACACATTCTATCTTGAAGCAGTTACTACAACAGGACCCTTTATAGTCAAATGAAGGATAATCGTCATCAATATTCGATAACAGAAAGCGGGTACAAGCCTGAGAGTGATAGCATAATGGCAAATCGTCAAAATATATATTATTAGAATTAAATATCATGAATTTTGTTTTATCACTGATAATGGGCTTATGAACTGCAAACCATTTTCTCAGTAAATCAAGATCATGATTTACCTCCAGAATTACATTTAATAGACTTTTGCATGAGTATGAAATAGCGGTATCATCAGCAAATGCAGTTAATTTACCTTTAAATGATAGAGAAAACAAGGAATTCACATAAATCAGGAACAAAATGGGACCCAAAACTGATACTTGTGGAACACCGGTCGTAATATTTTTTAGAGAGCTGTAAGTATTGTTTAATCTCACCATTTGCTGCCGATTATCCAAATATGAAGAAAACCAGCTATGTATATTACCTCTAAAACCAAAATGAAAAAGTTTTTCTCATAATATTGAATGATCCACCATGTCAAAAGCTTTAGTGATATCTATAAACAGAGACGCCGGAATCTCAGAAGAATTAAAACTTTGGTACAACTCTCCAGTTAATTTTAATAAAGCAGCTTCAGTAGACATTCCACTTCTGAATCCAAATTGGCAATCACTAAAAAAGTGCCTTCTTTCTAAAAATGATATCATTCTTGACTTAATACCTCTTTCAAAAAATTTTGAAAATACAGATAGCAGAGATATAGGTCGATAATTATTCAACAATGTCTTATCGTTCTTTTTATGAAGAGGTAATACTATTGCCATTTTTAATGCATGAGGGAAGATTCACATATATATACTTCTATTAAAGATATGACATAGGACTTCAGAAATATGAAATGAAATATTCTTTAGCAAACAACTTGTGATCGTGTCATAAGACGAAACCTTAGATGTTTTAAGAGAGTAAATTAATTTATATATCTCAAAGGGACTGAATGGATCGCAAAAAAAACTCTCAGATTGATTTTCCAGATCAATAGAATAACTCATCGGATGAAAATTAATATTGCTTAAGTTCTGAAAAGAACTGATATTACAAAAGAATTCATTAAAAGAATTTGCAATATCCAGAGGATTAGATATAGTTAAGTTGTTGACGTTCAAAACTATTTCCGTTTCCGGAGTTTTCCTATTAAGTATTTCATCAATAACACGCCAGTCTTTTTTGGTATTGCCAAGACTTGATGTTATCTTTCTACGATAATAAGTATCTCTGTGAAAACTGATATCAATATTAAGTTCATTATTTAGTTTTTTATAATTTTGTTTGAGTCTGGAATTATACGGATGTTTTTTACCTATAATACCAAGTTTATGTTTCTTCCTAACTTTTTTCAGAAGTGTGGACGTCATCCAAGGCTTAATACAGCTATTTTTGCTATTTCTGTATCTTATAATTTGTTTGCTATTCGAAATATGATACTTTAACTTACTCGTATTTAAGAAAATGTCAAAGGCAGATGACGGATCAGACGTGGAAAAAACATCATCCCAAAATTCAAAATTCAAACTAGTTCTTAGAATATTGTAATTTATTTTGTCAACAATTTTGGGCGCAGTTGATTCAGCTCGAGGAACATTAGTATTTATGAATTGAATACATGTTAAACAATGGTCTATTATTTGGAGATCAAATGATGTAGTTTTAAACACGGTTTTATTATTGCGATGAACCCTAAGAAATATGTGGTCTAAGCACGAATTAAAATGGGTAGGTTGAGTCAGCAAAGAATCGAAACCGAACGCAGATAGCGTCGCTAAGAAATTCTCAGCATCAATTGAGTGAGACAATATATTAATGTTGAAATCACCAATTAGAATAATATTTTTACAAGTTTGAAGCTCCAGAAACTCGTGAAACTCTTCCAGAAAATATTTAACTGAGCACCAATGAAGTCTGTAAACACAAATAAAGCAATAGTAAGAATTAGAAATGACGCAGCTTAAAGTGATTATGTCAGAATTTATTAAATTATATTTTTTAATTTGTATGCCAGATATACCGTTTTTAAAGAACACTCCGACACCGCCAGCCGCATATGAATCATTACATGTTGCATTAAACGAAAAATTTGGAATACAAAAATCAGAAACTTCATTTTCAAAAATCCAAATTTCCGAAACGAAAATTAAGTCTGGTAAATGATCTAAAGAGGAGAGATGAGTGAAAAATGTGTCAAAATTCTTACGAATACTGCGAATGTTCTGGTGGATTACTGAGAAACCAGAAAATTGTTCATTAATTGAATGATCTATACAATAGCAATTGAGATGATTGGAATGAAAAGAAAAGTTAACATCAATATTATTAAAGCTAGGAGAAGAATTACAAAAAGAATTATCTAAGCAAATATTTGAATTTAACATAATTAACAAAACTGAAAATTACTTTCTTATTTCCTCAACTTTTTGCAAATCCTCAAATGAATATATTTTTATGACGTGATCACCTTCTTTTACACGAACCAGAACGGTCGAATTCCTTACCCAAACATATTTGCATTTGTTCAAACGTTTGAGTTCCATTGCTTTATTTAAAAGAGATCGATTATATCTTGCGAGAGAATCATTCATGAAAATCTTATTGCTAGCGTCCGATTTTTTGCCGTCTCTACTGTCGCTGTAGAACGTATTTGAGATTTTCTTTCGATGCAATCGCATTTTCTTCATTACATCGTTTTTCTGCTCCAGTGAAGAAAACTTAATACACACAATGCTGTTCTTATTGTGTCCAACTACAGCTCTTTTCACAAAGCATGAGACAATTGTTTGAGAGATAGGCTTCAAACAGCTCATTACATCTGTCTACAATATTAGAAGAGTCGACATCAGGAAGGCCAACGATATCCACAGCACAAAGTTTCTCTTTCTGCTCTAGAAAATTTATTTTATTTTCCAATGACATCACTTTTTTGGTAAGAGAACCATTGCTTGCTTCCAAAAATTTAATTTTGTCTAGAGCATTCAAGATTATATGCTTAAGATCCACTATTTCCGTTAGCAGCATTTGCGTGGTCACCTCTTTGTCTCCCATATTGTTGACACTGTGATTGGGCATTGATGGTGAAGCGCTGTCGTTATTAATGCTGGTGGCAGGATGAGAGCAAATGTTATTAGTTTGACTTTTTGATGTACTTGCATTAGCGAGAGGAATAACAGGAGAGTCCGTACGAATAGATTTTCTTCGCAAAGAAATGCATAAAGAGCATTTATATGCTTGAGTACTCTTATCATAAAAGTCAATCTCTTTTTTAGTAATTTTGGCGCACTTTGCATGAAGATATTCATTACACACCGCACATTGAATTTTGAGATCAACTCTATCGATTTTTGTTTGACACAAGTAACACTTCATAATGATATTGTGGTCTTGGAAGTTACTTCACTTTAAGAAAAACAAGCAATTAAACACTTGAAGAGTGAGTTTAGAAATGTATGCAAAATTATAAATAAATTGAAGAGAACAGTTGAAGTGCACCTCCCCAACAAGCAACACTTAACACACTTGACTTTCCTGGCCTGAAGCCACACTGATATGGACCTATCAGGTTGTTGACGAACGGCTTCAGGCGTTCACACAATATAGCAGATAAGATCTTGTATGCGATGTTAAGGAGACGTATGCCTCTGTAATTGGCGCAGTTGAGAGGGTCTCCTTTCTTGTGAATCGGACAAACAATGCATAGGTTGCATTCATCGGGCATACTATGACCTTACTTGAATAGTTATCTTGAGTCGCCGTGAAAATAATTTAATTATAGAAGGCAAAATCATTTAAAGACAGTGGCTAAAACGGATTTCTGAAGCGTTTACACCTTACTGACTGCACGTTAAGGACGACATCGTATCAGCAACATCCATTCTCCTACCTTCACGCTTCCAGTCGTCCAGGAGATTGTTCTGCTAGCTAGCTGCACCTGCAATAGTCCAGCTAATAAACGCTTGTTTGTTGCACTGTCTTGAAAAAAGGTCCTCAGGAGGAGCATTTTTTGCATCAGTACTTGGATAACATTGTAAGCATCTGATTTTTAGCCAACAATAGCAAGTACCACCTGCATATATAGAGACGGAATTGCAAGACAGGGTTGCAAATGGATCTCTTGCCCGACATGAATTTCTTCTCGAGTGCCCAGGTGCCTTCTAAATGTTCTAGTTCTTATTCGATTAATTTATTTGCCTTGAAGTCTTAGGTTTGACCCTTATACAGTGCTCGGTTACACACCGCCTTTATGAATATTTTTTACATCTTGTAATACGAGTCTGCTCAGAAAATAACTGAGCTTTTCTTTTAACTTTTGTTACCTAACATACTGCTCTGTTGTTGAGGCCTTCTCTCCTTCTGTTGCCCATTTGCCCATCGGTATTTAGATTCTGGCATGGAATGCAATAATCCTAAACCCCGTTTCAAATACTAAGAGTGATCTTGGGACAGCACTCGTAGATTCGGCTCTTGGTGTTTGGAGAAAGTGAGAATCTATACAAACATCTGGAATTAGAAACCATAGAGCACAGTGTAGGTGGCACAGATGAGTTTTTGCAACACTCCTGGTTTCTGAATCGATTTTTTTTGTAACACTATGTTTTCAACAGGGAAAGCCTGGTACATAATCAAGCCTTAACCAACAAGCCCCTCCAGTTAGCAATATCTTTCGGTAGCTGCTTCCAGTGGGGCACTTCAGTTTGGTTGATGGCCCCTTCGACTTACGTGTGCCTTTTTATACTCGGTTTCCCTCTGCTGCGAGGGAAATCCCCCGTAGGGATTAGAACTGTAGACGCTCAACATGGCCCATGCCGTCTCAGATTTTGGGTCCGTAGATGACGATCGATGTCACTGTACAGTTCGTGGTTGAATCTCCTCCTCCAGTCAAGTGCTTCTGTATTCGCTTTAGACAAGGTCCAAGCCTCTGTGCAATAGAACAGGATCGGAATGATAAAAGTCTTGTATAAAGCCAGATCAGTCTTACCTGAGAGGGTTCTGTAACTCAATTGCCTCCTGAACCCAAAGAAACAACGATTGGCAAAAATAAATCTCCGTCTGATTTCTTCGCTAATTTCGTTAGTGGTTGTTACTGCGAAGCCAAGGTAAATGAAGTCCTTAACTTCCTCGAAGTTGTAACTGCCAATGGTGAGGATCTCACCAAGCCGTTGGTCTTCTGAAGACTTTGTTTTGCACTCCTTTATAGTCCGACACATTTTGATCGGTTTCGCTTCAAAACTCATGATCACGATCCAAAACTAAAAAAAACTCCAATCACATCAATGTCATCCGTGTGCGCAAGTAACTATGCGAAAAACCGTGCCTCCATGGCGATGTAAAATATCACATGACAGCGGGTCGTTTTGTCTAAAACCTTCCTTGACATTGAAGGTCTCGGTTAAATCATGAGCAACCAGTGCGAAATTTCCGTAGTCATCCTGGCCAACCTGACGATTTTGGCAGGATCTCACAACTAGACATAGCGTTGTATATCGCGTCTCTATCCACGCTATAGTATGAGGCTTTGAAGTCGACAAATAGATAATAGAAGCAGTTTCTCTGATGACTCATTGATGACATTCTAATTGGTGCTCTATGGTTTCTGTATGAGGCCAGCGTTTTGAGAGAGCGTGACGGAATCGCACTCTGAAAATATTCTGCGGTCTCTTGCGATTGCAGCTTTTCGGCATCGAACTTTGGTGATACTGCTGTGATATCTTGGGTGTTAATGATCCGAGTCGGAAAGTTCGGACATCCTAAATGCTGCGGGAGGGTCTGGCGTGGGATAGCCAAGTCCCTTTATAGATATTGAGATGTAGAACCCCGTACTGGCTACTAAAAGGTTACGCCCTGTTATAAATTCTAAAAATCTGAATTCATTGTCGAGGGTATTATTATAGAGGCTATGTTTTCTGATGACCTGTTCAAGGACGGCTTCCTTACTCAGTCTTGCATTTAGATCTTCCAGCACAATTTCGACGTCATAATTGGAGCACTGGGCATATGTTTGATGATGACTTTAAGCTCATTAACTGATTCATGACTGCCACTTTTGCCAATAGTATAAATCTTGTTTATCCTTTTCCCGTTAAGAGTAAAAGAATAGACTGGAGCGTTGGGTCCGTTTAGCAATTTTCAATTTTAATAACTTCTGATTTTTTTTTCTTCATCAATTCTGCGTGCATTTTCCCGTAAAGCTAATTGAAAATGGTGCAAACCTAGCCAAACTTTACATCGGATGCTGTCATAAACAGGTGGAGGGTATCAAGTGAAGTTCTTGGGTTTTTCAAGACCTACGGATGAAAGTACCCAGTCAATGATGGACTTTCCAGACCCAAAACTTCTGATAAGTTGTATGCTCCCTACCAAATTAATCCCCGCTGCTTTCAATAATTCGTTTTAGTCCGTCTGCTCCTGTAGTACTAATGTTCTTTAATTTACATATCGCTTTCCAGGACTCTTTTTGGTCGGGCGGACGAAGCTTTGGTCGATCATCGACCACGTGGAATACCTCATTCTGTCATATAATGGAATATTTTCAGAATCGATTGTAATTCCACTTTTACATTCCGATCCTTATCTCCGCGTGCTTTTGATCCGTGTGATTTGTGTCCTTGGCAATTTTATTTTTGGTTAAATTTTTTTCTGATCATCGCTGTGATCGACCTCATTTCTCTTTGTTTCTGATAGGCCGATGGTGCCTCACCTACTTTGCATCAGTAAGTTCACGATTTTCATTTGTCCTTATTTTCAGGGCCCCCGCCCAATTATCAAGGCTTCGCCCATTAATGACGTTGTCTAATAATGAACGGGGGCAGAGCAAAGTACTGGTCTTATCGTAATCTTCTTCAGATTACGCTACCGAAGGTGACTACGATTCGATCAGTCACAAGTTGCCGGTCATAGGTCTTGTTGGCGGCTGGACCACCGGTAGTCCCTACCAGGACTTAAATCACGGTACCATGGGAGTCAGGAGCCCCCCGGATCTCGGTCCGGACCTGACTTGAAGAGGTAGGCCCCCTTGTTTGAACGTCATGGTGACTGTGGTTTAAACCCAAAATCGCGGGAAGACCCTTCCTTCCTTTGGTTGACCCAATGTAAAGTTGCAATAAGTACTGGGTGCTGCGACCCTAAGAGCAGTAAGAGGTTTTAGGACGGCCTCGACTCATACCAAGGATAGAACTTGTGCCGGCAACACAGTTCCGAATTGGTATCAATGGATTGACGGAGAGCGATGGCAAGGTGTATCCTTGCTCCCATGGATGTATTGGCATCCCGTGGTATAAGGCCTTACGGCAGGAGTCCACGTTAAACACAAGAGACGTTCTGTCCTTCTTTTCAGCGCCTGGTAGCTGTATTCTATTCGTCAAACCAGAGGAGGAAAAATGATTGTTCAAGGAATTTCGAAGGACTAAACTACTGCAGTGGAAATCGAACACCTGACATATACGATTTGTTTCACGTAGCATTCGACACAGTGCAGTGGCTCGTTGAGACCATTCGTGATTATTCGGACGAAAAAGGTGGACAGATCTTAAATGACACGGGTTGGTGTTGATTGGGATTTGAGAGAGTATTGTAGGACAGTCAATTATGCCGGTTTAGAGTTTGCGAATGAGGGGAATACCAGCGGACTCCCTACAGGAGACCGAGTAGTTTGAGTCGATTAACATAGAGGGTAAAATATTGTGGTCAGCCCATGGTAGCCCGCGTAATGCTAATCGTAGAAATCTCCGTTGGACAGCTTCAATGTGCAGAATATGTAAATCGTAGTACTCGAGAAGCGGACGAATAAAGGTTATGAACAGGGATTTGGTGACATATGTGTCGGAGAATTCTCTAGACCATCGTTTGACAAATCCGAGAGCGGTGTTCGCTTTGCTAATTGCGGAGTCATATGGGTGCGAAAATTAAGCTATGTATCACAAATGATATCCAAGTCCCGCATTGAAGTAACTGTAGCTACAACTTATTGATTTGATAAATAATAGATGCGGGTTGGAAGTGTCAAACGAGTCCAGGAGTAAGAAATGGCTCTGCATTTTTCTATGTTGAGCTCGAGAAAGTTTTTAAGATCATCTCTGTAAAGGTTGAGAGTCAGAGAGGCTTGAAAGTCGTCTATAGATTTTCATATCATCGGCATAGATAGATATGGGGGAGTACTTTATGACGTTAACAACATCGTTAATAGTCAAGATAAAACTTAATAGACCAAGATGACTGCCTTGTGGAACACCCGAAGTAGCGACAAATGGGTCAGAAAAATGGGAACAAAAATGGACAAGATAGTAGCGTTTTTTTTATGTAGGAAATTAATTCAAGAGATCAGTCTAGGTTCGAAACCAAGAGCTTTGAGTTTGAATAGAATTAATTTGTACAATACAAAGGCCTTACTGAAGTGCGTGGCAATTACATCAATTTTTTTCCCTTGCTCTAGGGCACACGGTTTACTAGAAACGAAAATTAGGCTGAATTTGACCGATAGCATGGGTTATGTGGGCTTTGAGAGCCTCTATGGTTTGTGGCTTATTTGCATAGACCTGCGACTTCAGAAAACCCCACAAGGAAAAGTCTAACGGGGTCAAATCGCACGATCTCGGTGGTCAGTTCACATCACCTCCACGTAAGATGACCATAAACTCGAATCGCTCTTGCAGAATATCCACTTGGCGTGAGCTGTGTGGCACGCAGCGCCGTCCTTTTAAAACCAAATATCGTTGGTGTCCATATTATTCAAACGTGGATGGTCTGGCCAACGTCGTTCTCAAATAAATATGGACCGATGACGACGTTAGCCCAAAATCCACACCCAAACAGTGACTTTTTCGGAATGCATTGGACGCTCTTGGATCTCATGTGGATTGGTATCGTCCCAAATTCGACAATTTTGTTTGTTGACGTACCCATTCAGCCTCATCGCTGAAGATGATTTTTCTATGAAAATTAGGGTCAGTTTCCAACTGCTTCAGAGCCCATTCACCGAACACACTTCGTTGTCTATGGTCCTTCATATACCTTCAGCTCCTGGGTCAGTTGAATTTTGTACGGGTGCAGGTCCAAGTCACGACGCAAAATTCGCCAAGTTGTGGTCTGCGAAAGGCCGAGTTCTTGTGAGCGATGCGAAATCGACTGGGTCGGATTCTCCTGCACACTTTCACGGACAGTGGCGATGTTTTCCGCAGATCTTGCATTTCGTCTATGTAGGGGTGTTGGTTTATCGTTTACTGAACCAATGGACTCAAATTTATCCACCAAACTGCGAATAGTCCTCTCGGTGGACGATTATGACGACCGTAAAATGGGCGAACCGCGCGGAACATTGCCCGAACAGAACACCCATTTTGATAAGACAATTTTGTCATTTGCACGTGTTGTTGAACGTTATCTCCATCCGTGGTGATTTGGAGAAACAGACTGAACAAATGACAGCCAAGAGATGATGATGGTAGATTACATTTGGCTGAGATATCGTTGGTAACGAGATTCAGCAACTAGGGAGAAGTGATTGTAAGCTAGGAGGTAGTTTTATTGGTCAAAGTCAGAACCAGATTTAACGTATTGGTGTCATAACCTGTTTCCCTTATTACGAAGTGCACGAAATTCTTTGTTATGCCAAGGAGGAGACGACGAAGGATTGAAGAAGATAACTACAGCAAAATCTGCGGTTACGTTCCTATTTTGTAGAAAACTAAAGTCAACATTTTTAAGAAAATTGTTGAGGTTAGTGTAAATCAAAGTGGAAATCGAAGTGGAAGGAAGTTTCTGAAAGACTCAAGGAATTATTGTTAGCATATGAATAAATAACGGGGAGAGGTGGGTGGGGACGGTCTAATTTCGAAAGAAGAAGTTCACACTTGAGAGCAAGACAGTTCACGGTGTCGGATGTAAAGTTTCCGACCCATGAAGTTAGAAATTGGGATTATTTGATAAAGGCCAGAGTTTGTGAGACAATCTGTGAAGAGGATTTCTTTGTCGGAAGCTGCATTTGTGGCAACAAGATAGGATTCTTCATCCAAGTGAGTCCATTGGAGATGGGGGAGACTAAAATTGCCGACAACAATGATCTCATCACAGGGATCTGTGATTTTAAAGAGCGAATCGACCACATTAGTCGTGAGCTGGTAATTGTGTATTGGTTGGGAGGGGCGAACAAAGCAACTGAGGATATAAAGTTTGCGTTTGAAGGGACCTAAAATGCACAGGCTCAATTTTCGCCGGTGATTTTCTGCACTTAATGCTGGATGGATAGTATTTCCCGATTCCTTAATGGAAGTTTTTTGTTGTTCTGACTTCTACAACAAGGTAATGATCGCAGTCGATGTGTACTTCAGTCAAACAGGATACTAAAAGTGCACCTTTGGTGGATTGCAACATGTTGTAAGATTGGTTGACGACGACTTTTTATCCAGGTGACCGCCAAATGCCTTTGTGGATGTTTTGCTGTTTTGCCATATTTTGCTGTTTCGTCAAAGATGATCTCCTTTCCTAATTTGGGTTAATCCATTGCATTGCTCATATGTACGTCTGGTCGAGCATATCGTAGATAAGATCGTTGGCAAAAGTCATCGTTTTCCTAAACTTCCTGAATAGGGCATGAGGGCGTATTTTTTTGATGCGGACTGAAATCAGGCGTTCACTCAGATGCTTGCCTTTTCGGGCATCTTGCCTAAGTCTTCATCTGATGACAAAGGTACAACTAAATAGGCGCTGGTTCTGGTCTATACAGCAATCGCCACAATGTATGTAAAAGTTGTCCATCCTTCAGCCTTCCTTTGTCTGACCCACCCCATTGCACATCTTGGATGTCAGTGCTGTCCGCTTTGTAGCGGTTTGGGGTATCCACTTATTATTCGGCTGCATGTGGACTATTAAGAGTCCGAACCGAACACTTTACGTGTATAGCTGAAAGTCGTTGTCCGTTTTTCATTTGCTGAGGTCAACAATAGTAAGTCCATTATGTAATTTTATGTGGTCTTCAAATTAGAAGACAAAATTCCACAGAAAGTAGTACCAAAATCATTCTACTACGGGAACTTGAACGATCCTTTGAAACTCCTCCATCACAATCTCTACCTATTTCAATAACCTGGCTGGATTCAGAAATATTCTTCACACAACCTGAGCTCCGAACATTTTGAATTTATCAAGATGTTATCGATTGAGTTGACTCGGAAACTTTAAATTGCCCATTATTTTAGGGCTGACGTAAAGACAAGTACATGTTCCGAAGTGAGCTTGGACCACTCACCATCAGTTCCCTTGAGTCAATTCTATACACCCACTCAACTTCAGAAGAGTCAACCCTCAAACAAACATTGGAATATTCTCCTAAAATAAAATCCCGACTGCAGGATTCTTTTTCTTTTGATATTCAATAGCATCCACCACTCTGCACCAACCATTTATTTCTTTGTTCCAATGTTCGCTTTTTTTAATTCATTCATCGCCCAGCTCCTGATTCAATTTACATCTCCAAGAGTTCCTCTTGTCAAACTGATGGGACTTGTGATTTCCCTAATAAATTTTCTCTTTAATCAATGAACACTGAAAGGTCCTTTCGTATTCTAAACTTACTACTCGATGACAAAGGAATACCAAACATACCAAGCTGCTGCCGCTTCCCACTATTCGCTACAAGCTGCGAGTACACCCACGACGAAACTGAAATACTAAGTCAATGGCACATAGTATTTAAGGACATAACATCTCTCCCCCCGGGATACGGAAAAAAAACAGAATCGGAAGGCTCATCTATCAACCTTCAGAGAGACAGATAGGACTCTAGCAATATTAACAAAAAAAAACAGGAAGAGAGAAAACCTGTCACTATGTGAAATACTTGTAAGAAAAATATTTTCCTTCTTTCTAGAACAAGAAGGACTCCCATCATCCCTTTGCAATTTTTCTTCATGCTGAGTAGACAATGATTAATACGAACACTCTCTTCCTCTTCCTTTTCCACAGCTTAATGTTTCTGGATACATTTTTGAGGTAAAATGGTAAAATTCGGAATGAAATGACAAAAAAGTTAAAAAGTACAGAACACTACCAATACACACACACACTAATTGCCCAAATTAGTGTTATTCTCACACTCATACTCAATCCCTCTGCAGCACACATGTCCTTTTGATCGGGCCTAAAGAAATTAACCCAGCTTAGGTGCGGATAAGTCCATTTGTAAACAATTTAAACAATTCATGCAGTTCCTCCTCTGTAGTGGTGTTCTGTTCAACTCATATCCCCATTATCCTTGTAATTACGCGCGGCTCATTGTTCTTTACCGGCTTCGTGTTGGGTATGCGCTGGTTATTCTCTACTGTGTATCCTTTCTCATTTTCCACCACCAATGCCACCGCATTTTTGTTAAATAAATTAAATTTAACAAAAATTCGCCCTCAAAAAATCCCAACCACACCACACATCCAGGCGAAGGACCAAACAATTTAAATAAAAAATTAAAAAAAAATATTTCGATTGCCGTTGTGGCATTGCGAGTATACTCGGGCGGGAAACACATACACGAGTGTGAGTTGGAATATGGGCCACGCTGAAATGCGGCATGGCAAATGAAAATAAAATAAAATATCTGTTTGTGGTGGTGGTGGTGAAATGGCATCTTCATCTCTAGTTTTAGGGAAATGTGCTTCTGACAGAATGACGCACCTGTTCTAGTTCCCAGATTAAAAATGCGCCGCGGCTGACACTGACGTTTACGAATGTGTTGTGTTGTGATGTCGAAATGGGTTAGGGGGTACAAGGTTGCTGTGATTTGTTCCGAATGCCATCTGTGTTGTTTGAAATTCCGAAAAAAAACTGAATTTTTTGCATAAATTCGAGTTGACGGAATCATATTTCGGTCAAATGTTTTAGCACACTTTTGTGTGTAAATAACCGGCATGTCAATGTCTACAGTTGCGTCTATCATTTAAGTTACTCGTTACTTCATTTATGATTAAGTGAGTCATACATATAACCCGGCATAGGTGGTATCGGATTGTGGTAATGGGTACTTATATCTTATAATCCCTGTGATCCCTGGCCATCGTGGGGCATTTAAAGTTAATTGAGCGCTATCTGGTTCAGCTTTTGCATCACAGATTAGCTCTCTCCAACTCATCTCCAGTGCTATTGTTTCTTCTTCAACCACTGAGGGCGACCAAGTCCAAGCAACCAGATTCCATTGCACAATGTACTTACCAGTTGAAAAAATCGTCGTCGATTGCACAGTTGTTGGCCGCTAGAATCGTCCCCTTGTCAAGTTGAATAATACCACTCTCACTTTAATATATTGCTGGACTTATAAATTAATTGATTGACGCTTGTGTTAGTAAGGAAAAAAAAAGTTGTGTTCCAAAAGTTACGCGATCTCGTCGTCTATGGGTTGACGGACACAGATAAAACAGAAAAATAAACTCGTTCACAGCAGCGCTGCATTCAACGCCCTCATGGTGGCGGGCTTTTTTAAAATCTGGAGATTTGGAACCCCATCCGTATAGTTATGGTGGGCCGCATCCACATCATACGGTTCCACATGGGCCATTGCCACCGGGTATGCCGATGCCATCACTTGGACCTTTTGGACTACCTCACGGTTTAGAAGCTGTTGGGTTCTTCCAAGGTATGTGGGATGTTAATACCCGCTAACAGAGACGTGGGCGAACAATATTTACGGCACTATTTGACAAAACACGATAACCCGACACTTTTGTGATAGAGGAAGTAGCTTTAAAAATCAATCTGTCCGAATGCAAAATACATTTTTGGTTTAAGAATCGTCGAGCAAAGTGTCGACAACAATTACTATATTACAACAGCAGCAGCAATCGAACTATTTGAACAGTTCAAAAGGCAACAATGGTGGTGTAGGATCTGGAAGTTCTGGTTCGAATCGCAATTCATCGAGTAGCAATAATAATAGCGGAAATGCCAATAATCAAAATAATTCAGGTGGCAGTGGCAATAATAATTCGGGAACGAATCCTTCAAATCCAAATACAGCTATGAAACCACATCATAGTTCCTTCTTGAACTCGCATTCTCTATCATCCACAGGCTATCAACTCACTGAACCTCGGCATTAGAGGACATAATTCGTCGCCAATTCTTCCCACACCTGCCACTTTAGTTAGTCCTGAAAGCATAGTCTGTAATAAAGAGCATATGGGTGGCGAATCTCTTCGTTCTGCTTACGATTCAATGAAAGACAATTCCGGTGGCGATATCGGTCCTGGAATTCATCACTCTAGCCTATACGCTAGTGCAAGCACAAGTCCAAGGGTGGTTCAACCGGGTGGCAATATCACCTCCATGGATTCCAGCTCAAGCATAACAACACCATCCCCGCCCATTATACCAATGTCACCATAGAGCGCCGCTGCAGCCCAACCGCCCAATCGGCTTACCATTCAACTGCCGCTCACTGTACCTACATGTCAAATCACGACTCATACAATTTCTGGCACAATCAGTACAATCAGTATCCGAACAACTACCAGACGCTCAGCTACTACTCTCAAATGGAATACTTCAGCTATCAAAATCAAGTCAACTACAATATGGGCCACTCTCACCAGCTGCTCATTCACCGGCTCAATGTCTGCGCAAGCCTTCTCACAGAACGGCCTCGACTACATGTCACCACAGGACATGGACATGGTGTAGGAGATCCTACAATCGTCGACGGGCAATGAAGCTTTAGAACGAATCACCTATAGCCAGACCCTCAAGAACACATATCCAAAAACCCCAAGAAAAACTCTGTAAGTTCTCCGATTGGGTTCTGGAGAAGATGCGCCAAGATGATGAATTTCATCGCAAAATCATCTTCAGTGACGAAGCTCATTTTTGGCTCAATGGGTTCGTTAATAATGCTTCATGAATCACCACTTTATCCACAAAAAATAACTGTTTGGTGCAGTTTGCATGCCGGCGGCGTTATTGGGCCATATTTTTTCGTCGACGATAATGATCATCACGTTACTGTGAATGTTCAGTGTAATCTCGCCATGATCACCGATTATTTTTATGCCCGAATTGGAAGATGTGGACTTGGACGACATGTGGTTACAACAGAATGGTGCCACAAGCCACACATCACACGCTACAAACGATTTATTGAAGAGTAAGTATGTATAACACGCTCATCTCAAGAAATGGGCCAGTCGATTGGCCGCCTCGTTCGTGCGATTTAACGATGCTTGACTATTTTCTGTGGGGCTATGTTAAGTCATTGGTTTATGCCAACACGCCGACGACGTTGGAAGAGCTCAGAGCCAACATTGAACTCGAAATAGCTAGCGGCCGTTTCGGCCGAAATGTGTGGCCGAGTCGATGAAATTGGGTCAAACCAATCGACCGCTGCAAACGTGGCAGCGGTGGCCATATGAACGAAGTCGACTTCCATTCATAAATGTTTTGATTGAACTTCAAGCCAATAATAAAGTTTTTGAAATATCTCAAATGGTTTGCGTTTTATTTAAAAAAAAAGTTGTCAAGTCCTTATTGGAGAACCCTATACGAGACATTTTTTCTCAAATTTTTTTTTTATTTTTCTGCATAGTCTCCTTGTAACTCTACACACTCCTCCCAGCGATGCTCCCATCTCTCTAACTCGTCCAAATAGTACTTGGCGTTTTTCTATGCAAAATAATTGTTCACGAAGGTGATTGCCTCCTCATTTGACGAAAATCGCTGTCCTCCGAGCGCAGTTATTAGATGAGGGAACAAAAAGAAGTCGCTTGGGGCTAGATCTGGTGAATAAGGCGGATAGTCAAGAAGTTCAAACCGTAATTCATGGATTTTCGCCATGGCAACCGCTGAGGTGTGAGACGGCGCGTTGTCTTGGTGAAACAGGATTTTCTTTTTCTGCAAATGTGACCGTTTTTCCGCAATTTCTGCCTTCAGTTGGGCAAGTAATGATTTTTTCTTTTTGAAGATAACTCCATTACTATCCCAAAAAACAGTCGCCATCACTTTCCCAGCCGAAAAAACAGTTTTTGATTTTTTTGGAGCCGGCTAGCCCTTTGCAGTCCACCGTTTTGACTGAATTTTTGTTTCGGGCGTATAATGGTGTATCCAAGCTTTATTTTCAGTAATTAATCGGCGCCAAAACTCGGACTAAACTGCGCCAACAGATCGTTGGAAATGTTCGAACACGTTATTGGTCTAACGTAAGCAATCGCGCGGACAACTTTCTCATGCCTAAAACTTGATTTAATATGTAACAAACACGTTCTTTGGACATTTTCATAACCTCTACTATCTCTCTGACTTTAATTCGCCGGTCGTCTAACACCATTTAGTGAACTTTAGCAATGTTATCGTCAGTGGTTGCAGTTTTTACGTTCATCATCTGGCAAGCTCTTACGGCCACGTTTAAATTCAGCTGCCCAAAATTTCACTGTGGTAAATGATGGTGCAGAGTCCCCATACACTGAGTCCAACTCATTTTTGATTTGCATAGGCGTATAGCCTTTCAAAAATAAGAATCCCCCGTTCATTTCGAAGGAAAAGCTGCTAACGATCTTCGAATCACTTGGAAGTAAGAAATCAGTGGGAACCGATGAAATACCAAACATTGTGCTTCGACATCTCCCTCTAGAAGCGGTGAACATTTATACCACCCTGTTTAATAATGCAATGAATAATGCACATTATCCAGCGCATTTGAAAACTGAGGTGGTACATCCCATCCCCAAAAGTGATAAAGACACTTCCAATCCGGCGAATCTCCGCTCGATCAGTCTTCTTCCAAACATCAGTAAGGTGTTCGAGAAGGTGATCAATAGAGTCCTGACTAAGTGGGTTGAGGACAAACATATAGTTCCGGATAATCAATTCGGTTTCAAGGCGGGACATGATATTATTCATGCTGCGTCGAAACTGGTTTCTGATATCCAATGGAACAAAGGCAAGAACCAGTGCACTGGTGCCTGCCTGATTGACTTGGAGAAAGCCTTCGACACCGTATGGTTAGAAGGACTCTTTTTCAAGCTGGACAGGTTGGGCATTAGTAAACCACTGCTGTATATTCTTTTCGATATGCTCTCCAGTAGACAGTTCATCGTGAAGAATGCGATGTGACTTCTGCTGGAACATTTAACATTAAAAACGGTCTGCACAAGGTGCGGTAAATTCGCCGGTCCTGTTCAACATTTACACAAGTGATCTGATAGGTTCACTTCACCATACCATAGCGTACGCAGACGACATAATCGCGTACAGATCAGGTCCAAAAATTGAGGTCATTAATATACTTTTGCAGCATGACTTCGACAAAATTAAGCGATATTGCGATGAAGTCAGAAACCATTCTGTTAAGGACGCCTTTGTCTGGGGCCTCTAGGGATACCAGAAACAACTGGCGAAAGTTCTCGATCGTGGGGCAGCACGGGCAGCCGCTTGCCTGTCGAAATGTAGTCAGATACCTTGGGATCTGGCTAGATCAATTTCTGTATTTTAACAAACATATAGATGTTGCTCTGGCCAGAGCCAAAGGTGCTTTTGCCCTTACAAAGAGACTGTTTTATAGCAGCCAACTCGATGCGAGGGTGAAGGTGATCTGCTACATGGCCCTTATCCGGCCTATGCTTGTATTTGGATGTCCCGTGTGGTTTGACGTGAGAGCAAGTTTATTGGAAAAGATTCGGGTGTTTGAGAGGGCTTGTCTTAGGACTTGTCTTCGCTTATACAGAACACCAGAGTCTGAGTACATAAAATTCTATCCTAATGAGGTCTTATACAATAGGCGACTCAACTACGACAAAGACGTCGCACATGGCAGTGCGGAGCGTCTGCTATTCAGTAGGGCGGTAGGGAGTCGCGACAGGAGGGATGTTGTTCAGTAGCACCAGCAGTTTTGGATAATGGGGATAACTTCATCCTATTTACCGCTGCCAAACATTTCCGATTTTCCAGCAGATCAACTTTATCAGAACGAAGAACAAAGGTCTCACAGCAGATGACAAAATTACAACATGAGATTGCTCTCCAAAGAAGCCAAGAAGTACTATCGAACGAATTCCGAAGCCACAAGATCCAGCAATATTCAGTAAGAGGTGCAATAACATTTCTCATCATCGTCACAGTATGCATCGCTGTACTGAAATGGCTTCAAAAAAGGAGGTCTGCCGACATTAACATCGTGACCTCTCCCAACCCAGCACCCCGTAGACGACGAAGTGAACCAGTTGAACCATGAATATTCTGTGACGAACACCTTATCGTCTAGGTCGCCCCAGCATGTTGTGTTCAACCACAACAATTTATGACATACGAAGCCAGACGATCTCAGTCACCAAAAATATACAAAAGCACAATTGCGTACGCCTGTTTGCACCTCTATTCTTTTCTTGCTTATCATATTACCTTTATGTATAGACTGTACATTAAGCAAAATTTTACTATTTAAGACGAGTATGTGCGTAAATAAAAGGCACTTCGTTAGAATACACCTGGCAGTTTATTGATTTGACTTCCCCCCACCAGCGGGAAGGGGTCACTCAAACAGCCTCTGATAGTGACATCTCATCAGGACCAAACATAGGATTTTACTTGTTAATTGCTGCAAATAAGTAATATTGCCAAGATATATTGTCAAGAATTAATAAGAAGACTCATCATTAGAGATGGCCTTCGTTACATTCGAATTTTTTTTTGAAAACCGGTCTTCAATTTGTGAATCGCGTGAAGATTGCGTGATGTCCTCGCAATCGACCAAATAAGATCTCTATCCGTCCTGCAAAGCCAGAAATGCGTCAATGTTTTCTGCCAACAGTAAGAGCCTTGAAGAAGACCCCGAATTGTCGATTCCGTGTTGAGTGCAATGGTTTAGCTTTTGCCCGTCCAATATGTGAATAATTTTATGAAAAAATCTCGACTTATGAGTACACCCGTATTAGATCTAAATGCTGAAGGAACAAGACCATGATTTGGGACAGGAATTGGTGGATTTGACTCACGAGCAGCTTGAAGTTGTCCCCTTTTTTAAGTGGAAAGATCGTGTTCATAGTCTAAGCTCACAAGCCATTTCTGAAGAGCAACAAACTAAATGAAGGACTCATATGACTCAATTGCACTCACAAAAGTGTACTGTTTGGGGTTGTCTTCACGCTGGTGGCATCATCGCAATGTCACTGTCAATGGGTGCAGTTACCAGATAATATCAGTGTTTATTTCTTCAGAAATATGGACGACATTGATCCGGACGATATTTGGATTCAGCAAGACGGCGCTGCGTGTAATACTTTTCATGAAACAATCAACTTGCTGAGCACTTGTTTTATATCACGCAATGATAGGTAGGGTAGGTAGAGTGGCGATTCACCATGAACACAAGTAGCACTAGAATGTGCCTTTTTGTTACAATAACTTGTGAAATCTGGTTAATGATATGTGTTGTAGAGGATGTGAAACAGTCGGTGCCTGATCCAGCCTGTGGAGTTAAGAAAGCGAATTAGATCCCATATTCTTTTATCCAAGATTTCGTTAAAGTAGTCGAAGAATGGTTGGTTTAGATTACGAAGCTCTGTTCTTGCTAGCGAAGAGCATTTGCAGAGGAAATGAGCCATCGACAAAATATTCACAATACAGCAGATCTCGGAAAAAAAATACTCATAAGCTCCAAATCGATACACACCACCTATTCATCGATTTTAACGCCGCGTATGACAGCATCCTTCTACCGTGAGCATCGAACTTGTCGAGTTGTAGAGGCTGAGTAGGGTCAATGACTCTCGAGAAGAAATTCTCCAGACGAGTCCTGAAACCAAAGGATGCTCCCCCCCCCCCTTCCCCAACTCCCAAAGCACTCCATCATTCCCCTGGGCTGGATCAAGGTGTTATACGACCCGTGCCGAAGATCAACCTGGCTGAGGGCCCAGTATCTCCAAAAATAGCTCAGTCGCAAACGGAGTATCCGGATACCTGGCGACCTCCGGATTAGCTAGCCTTATCTGTATATGGCGGATCTCTGTACAGATGGACATCCCTTTCTCCGCTACTCGTGGGACTATTATGGACAACAACCTGACAACAAAAACCGAGGCCGGTACTCCTCAATTACCGGGCGGTGGAACGGTGACTACACCGACTACCGACAAGGCTCCTACATTGCCGAGAGGAGGCAAAACTGTGGCAGGCCATGGTGCGCCATCCTCTAAAGGCAAAAGGAACAAGCCAAATAAAAAGAATTCAGGAAGTGTTAAGACTGTGGCAGGCCATGGTCCTATCACCTCCTCCACCCCTAGCAGCAGCAAGTTTGTGGCAGGCCACGGACTTGTCGCGGCTACCAAAACTCCTTCAGGGAGTGTTAAGACTGTGGCAAGCCACGGTCCTATCACTTCCTCCGCCCCTAGCAGCAGCAAGTTTGTGGCAGGCCACGGACTTGTCGCTGCTACCAAAACTCCTTCGGGGAGTGATAAGACTGTGGCAAGCCATGGTCCTATCACTTCCCCCGCCCCCAGCAGCAGCAAGTTTGTGGCAGGCCACGGACTTGTTGCTGCTACCAAAACTCCTCCCTCCAAAGAGGAATCTGGAGCTCAGCTGCATCGGCAAGCTCCATCTAAGGCGCTATACATAAGACGCCGAAATGCCTCACGCATTATCAAAACCTTCGGATCCATTCCGGAGGTGGAGAGAAGTGCGGAAATAAAGAGCAAGGTTGAGTGGGCTAAAAACATCCTAAAAGACGGATTTCCCACTGCTTCCATTGCTCACAAAATGTCAAAAGACTCCTCTAAGCGTCAGAGATCGTTGGAGGAAACCGTATCGGTTTCCAAGAGGCCCAAAATTCACAGTTCCACAACCCCTGGGCCATCCAACAGCAGATCTCTGAAGTCTTATAACGAAGTCCTAAAGGACGCATTGGTGATCGCGGTGATCGATAGAAGCGATACCGACGGTTCCATTACACCGGAACGGTGGCAATTGGTCAAGTTGAAGCTCTCCAGCAACTTCTTGGCCATCATGCGGGAGAACCCAGGACCACCTCCTATCACAAGCGACGCTGGCTGGCACCAAGGCCATGTCAAGCTCATCGCTTGCTCCGACCAGAGATCTCTCGATCTCTTCACCAAGGCCATCGATGGTTTAGGAGAGGTTTGGCCAGGTGCAAAACTCGAGGTCGTATCTAAGGAAGACATTCCTAGTAGACCTCGAACTCGTACCTGGATTCCAGCCGAACCCTCCTCTCCAGAAAACATCCTGGAAATCATCCGGCTCAGCAATCCGACTCTTCCGACTCATGACTGGAAAGTCGCGAAACTGGAGGAACTAAGGGGTTCTTATAGATGCGCGTTAATTGTGATCAATAAGGAATCCCTTAATCCTCTGGCGCAGACGAAAGGCATGATTCGGTTTGGATTCGAGTCCATTCATTTAAGGGTGTACAAAAAGGATGAGTTGGATGCTGATAAGCAACCTCCTCCTCCTTTAACACCTGACATCACAACCGTGGATCTTGGAGCATCGATATCCTTTCCAGAATTGGATAGCGATGACTCCAATCTGTCCGAGGTGACTGCAAAGCCGTCGGTCTCCGATTCTGACACATTGTCGGAAATGGAAACCGATGGCGAAGCAAATAGAGGTTCTATACGATCAGAGATTGAAGATGAGCTCTTGGGCACATCTTCAGAATCGGAGGACCTCAACAACACCGTGGTGGAGGCGACTCTGGAAGACTGTAGCAATGATACGGTTTCTCCAGATTAATCTCCACCACTCAAAAAAGGCTTCGGCCACACTCATTCTGCGTCTTTCCAAAAGCGCAGAAGACATTATTCTAATCCAGGAACCATGGATTGCAGAAGGCGTGGTTCGTGGACTTAGGACACCCTCATACGTTCCGCTCTATACAAGAGACAAAGGTAAGATTAGAACTTGTATATTAGTGAAACGTAGCCTTAATGTATTTCTACTTCCCAACCTCAGTGACCCCGACCTAACCGTTGCCAGATTAGAAACTGCCAAAGGCTCATACTGGCTGGCATCGGCTTACCTTGGCCACGACCAAGTGGGCCCTCTCCCTGGTGATAACCTAGAAAGGGTGGTACTGGAAGCGGGAAGGCAAAAAACTGGCCTCATAATCGGATGCGACGCCAACGCACATCATACGGTATGGGGCAGTACCGACATCAATGATAGAGGTGAGTCACTTTTAGACTATATTTTAAGTACTAACCTCTTAATTTGCAATATTGGCAATGAGCCCACTTTCATAACAAAAAACCGACAAGAAGTTTTAGACATTACTCTTGTCTCCGACAGCATCACCCAAAGGCTAACAAACTGGATGGTATCGTCTGAACACTCCTTTTCGGACCATAGGTACATCCAATTTAGTCTGAGTGATGCTCCCCCTCTCCAACCAACTTTCCGGAACTACCGGAAAACTGATTGGACAAAATATAGAGGAATCCTATCGGAAACGATATCCTCCAAACTATCAAGTCCCCCACGTGACACCAATGAGCTCGACATGAAAGTCAGGGAATTTACTCTGACTCTCAATAAGGCTATGGCCGCTTCCTGCCCTCTTATTCAACCAAGAGGCAAGAAAAAGCCACACTGGTGGACATCGGCACTAGGACTGCTCAGAAACACATGCAGAAAACTTTTCAACGCAGCAAAAAGCACAAGAAAAGTGACCGACTGGGACTCATATAAAGAATCCCTCAAATTATACAAAAAAGAACTGAGGAAGGCAAAGCGACAATCCTGGAGGTCATTCTGTGACAAAATCACAGAAACCTCTGAGGCTTCGCGGCTAAGAAAAATCCTCTCCACAAATCCTATGATGCCCAGCTGTTTGAAAAAAACCGATGGCTCTTGGACAACCTCAAGTGATGAATCACTCAACCTGCTTCTGGACACCCACTTTCCAGGTAGCTCCCAACTCGCGGCCAGTAGCAGCCCAAACAAGCCTACTGCAACCGTGACCAAAATTCATAGTCTGATTACGAGAGACAAACTGCTCTGGGCACTACATAGCTTCAAACCATACAAGTCTGCTGGTCCGGACGGTATTATACCTGCCGAGCTACAGAGATCCTCAGATATTATTCTACCAGTGTTGGAAAATATTATGAGGAGCTGTGTAGAACTTACCACATTCCACTGTTATGGAGAGAAGTCAATGTAGTATTCATTCCCAAAGCTGGAAAATGTTCTCATGTGGTCCCAAAGGACCTCAGACCCATAAGTCTATCGTCATTCCTTCTGAAAACTTTAGAACGACTGATTGATATCCATATTCGAGCTAAAGTTGATCCAAGACTTCTGTCTACGGCTCAACATGCCTACTGTAAAGGAAAGTCGGTGGAAACGGCTTTGCACTCTCTGACTAGCCACATCGAACGATCCCTACAATATAAGGAGTACACAATGGTTGCTTTCCTGGACATAGAGGGCGCCTTTAACAACGTCAACACATCCGCAATCACGACTGCGCTGTCAACTCTGCAGGTAGACGACTCACTTGGGGAGCTGATTAATCTAATGCTGACAAGCAGGATAATCAACTCCAAACTGGGTGAGACTTCTGCTAAAAGATATGTCAGTAGGGGTACGCCGCAAGGCGGTGTCCTCTCCCCCCTTCTTTGGAACTTAGTGGTTAACGAACTACTGATATACCTGGAAGCGGGGGGTAGCAGAGTGATTGCCTATGCGGATGACGTTGCCATAGCCGTCTCAGGAAAACATTTAAATACCATTAAAGAACTCCTCCAAGTAAATCTTAACAGATTAACCTGCTGGGCAGATCGCTGTGGATTGGGAATAAACCCCCATAAAACTGATCTTGTCCTCTTTTCTAGGAAATATAAAATTCCAATCATAGACCCTCCTTCAATAAACGGTACCAGTTTAGCTTTCTCCGATACAGCAAAATATCTGGGTCTGATTTTTGACAGGAAACTAAACTGGAAACCTAACATTCAAGAAAGAGTCAATAAAGCTACAATAGCTTTATTCTCTTGCAAGAAAGCCATTGGGAACAAATGGGGCCTTCAACCTCGCATAACCCACTGGCTATACATCTCGGTCATAAGACCGATACTCACTTACGGGGTGGTTGTCTGGTGGACGGCCTTGGATAATGCAGTCAACTGCACTAAACTAAGCAGAGTCCAAAGAACAGCATGTCTATGCACAAGCGGAGCCTTGCGGTCTACCCCCTCTGCGGCATTAGATATTCTGCTTCACTTGACACCCCTCGACATTTTTAGCAAGCAAGTAGCTGCGACTGCAGCTATTCGCCTTAAAGCGACTAAACAGTGGACAAATAATTCATTTGGCCACGCCAACATTCTTAATACATTAGGAATCCTCACAGAGAACACCGATTACACCATACCTGAACTTTGGTTTGACAAAAACTTCCATGTAAGCTTCCCCTCTAGATCATTCTGGGAGGAGGATGCTTTCATGGAGGACAAGTCAATCCATCTCTACACAGATGGATCTAAAACCGACAGCGGAGTTGGTGGCGGTGTTTTCTCAGATAAGCTTAACCTAAGCCTCTCTTTCCGCCTTCCAAATCACTGTAGCGTGTTCCAGGCGGAAATTTTGGCGATTAAAGAAGCTCTGTCCTGGCTGAAGAAAAACGTGATATCTGCAAAGGATATCCGCATATTTTCGGATAGTCAGGCCGCCATCAAATCCCTGGACTCGGTCTCATTGTGTTCTAAAACTGCCCTTGAATGCCGATCATCTCTCATGGAGATGGCAGAGCAGTTCAACATTCACCTCTGTTGGGTGCCGGGCCACAGAGACATTCCAGGGAACTGCAGAGCCGATGAACTCGCCAAAATTGGAACCACTCTACCTATCCTACCGGACAAAGGTAGTATAGGTATACCAATCGCTACGTGCAAACTAACACTAAAGCTAGATGCCAATAAAAGAACGGACCTTAGGTGGACTGCTGGACAAACATGTCTAGCGACCAAACAGATCTGGCCAAGGCTGGATCTGAGTCGATCTAAGTGTCTGATCCTTTTAGATAGGAAACATCTCAGCGCCATAATAGGTGTCATAACCGGACACTGCCTCATAGGCAAGCACGCAAGAAGGCTTGGCGCTTTTACTAACGATTTTTGTAGAAGCTGCATGGACGAGGAAGAGGAGGAGACAATCCCCCACCTACTCTGCACATGCCCAGCTCTCTCTCAGAGAAGGAAGCTTCACCTAGGAGCTTTCTTCTACAACGACCTAAACGATCTAGAAAAAATAGACGTTAACAGTCTCCTACGCTTTATTAAAAGCTCAAACTGGTTCCAGTAGTAAGAAGATCATAGATCCACGTGGCATCACAATGGGCCAATAGGCCTAAGTGGGTTGGTATTTCCAACAGCCACTCTTACCTAACCTAACCTAACCATGACAGCATCTATAGAGATGAGCTGTACAGAGAAATGGCTAGTTTTGGCATCCCTGTTAAATTAATCAGCTTGTGCAGGATGACGATGGATAATGCAAGCTACTCCATCAACTTCGGGACAGACCTCGCCGAGACGTTTGATGTCAAAAAAGGATTTAGACAAGGCGATGCGCTGTCATGCGATTTCTTTAGAATCATTCTTGAAAGAATAGTGTCAAACTCACGCGCCAACAAAATAGGCACACTCTTTCAAAAGTCCGTTCAATTGCTCGCTTACACCGATGATATTGACGGGGGCGCTGTTGCGAGTATTGAAACGGAAGCAGTGAAGATGGGTTTAATGGTCAACGAGGGCAGGACCAAGTATATGGTGTCAGACAGAAAGGACACCCAACACCGCCATCTCGAATAGAATGTCACCTTCGACAGATATACATAGCTTTGTATTAGGATGTGGTAAAATGTCCGATTTTATAGTAAACATTTAAAAGCCAATATTATTTTGCCGTGCATTTTTATTCAATCAAAATAGGATCGTTGACATCTATGACATTCTTCCAACGCAACAAGGTCAAATATTCCTTTTTCGTAGAAGTGCTGACTCTTTGAGGCAATGAAATCTTCAAAGGCTGCTCGGTCCCGGGAGACCTTCTGTCGGCAACATGAATCCAAATTGCGGAAATGATGGAGAAATATCAGGAGAGTACGGTGGATGCGGAAGAATTTCAAATACCAACTGCATCAGTCTTGCACCGTTACTTGTGAGGTATGGGGTCGAGCATTGTCATGCAAAAGGATCGGACCGTGCCTATTGACCAACGCAGGTTACTTTTCAGCCAATTTGGCATGCAATATGTCGATTTCGTCACAATGTTTGATAGCGCTTATCGTTTCTCCTGGTTGAAGAAATGAAAAGTGGACTGGTCCTTTCGATGTCCACCAAATTGTCACCATGGCCTTTTTTGGGTGAAGATCGGGCTTGGGGGTGTGTTTTGGTCTTTTATCTGCATCCAACCACTGCCCAGATCCTTTAGAATTATCATACAGTATCCACTTTTTATCACTGGTGGCTATCCGGTGCAAAAACGATTCAGTTTGGTTTCTTAATGTGATCGATGCGCAGATTTCCAGGCGCCGTAGTTTTTGGGATTCGTTCAGGTCATACTTACTTACTTTACTTATGTCCTATATCCCCCTTTGGACGCCCACGCGCCATCGTGTGCGGTTTCTTGCAATGTGCCTCAGCTCTCCCCAACTTTTTACCAGTTGCTTCCTTCTCGACTGTTCTACGCCATGTATATCTACAGTCGTAGCTTGGTGTTTAAGCTAATTGCATTACTTCGCCAAATTTTAGATAGCATCCCAAACGCAGACTTCGTCTTACCTATTCGGCTGGCTATATCCAGTTCCGTTCCGCCACCGGTTGAGACAATACTCCCAAGGTATTGGAAACTCTCTACCATTTGTACAGCAATTCATATCCGAGTATGAGTTGGTGAGTTCGGTCCCAGGCTGATCATTTTTGTTTTTGCCGAGTTAATTGTCAGCCCAACGACATCTACTTCCCTCTCCACATTTGGTAAAGGTCCATTATTCTGTGAGATAGTAGGCATACATCGTCAGCGTAGTCAAGATGTTTGAGTTCAGATGTAAGAGTCCACCGAACTCCTCTATTTCACATCGATAAAGCCGCATTTAGCACATCGCTGATCACTAATAAAAACAATACTAGTGAAAGAATGCAGCTTTGCCGAACTCCACTTTGAACTTCGAATTCCTCTGTGCAAAACGTGACATGTGGACCCATCGTACGTGGCCTTAATAATTGATATTAATTTATCTGGGATACCTCTCCTGCGCAAGGCACGCCAAATAAATTCCCGATTGACACTATCAAACGCCTTTTCGAAATCGATTAACAGCAGGTGGATCGATGCTCGTTGATAATCCGCAGGGTGTTGATGTGGTCGACATATTAGGATCCAGAGCGGAAACCTGCTTATTCGGCGTCGAGTGTCTCTTCATGGTGTTCTTTAATTCGCTCCAGAATAATTCTAGCTATTATCTTAGCTACAGCAGGCAGCACGCAGATGCCTCTCCTGTTTTCGCACTGTATTAGGTTGCCTTTCTTTAGGGAGCTTGACGAACATTCCCTTCTTCCACTCATCCGGAAATCTCTCGGCCTTCCAGGTTCTCCCAACAAGTGGGAGCACTAGCTCAAGTCCTACCACCTTATTGGTTTTCAGTGCTTTGATCGCGGTAATGATCTCTTCCTTACTGGGGGTAGTGATGCGAATTCGGGCATTTCATTCCATGAACTCTTCAGCCTGACTAAATACTCGAATAATCGGTTCAAAACCGAAGCAAAATGCTCCTTCCATCTCTTGAGCTGATCCTCATCCGATATGAGCAACGAACCGTCTAAGCCTTTCATTGGGTGTTGAGTAGAGTTTCGGCCATCTATTAGCTCTTTGGTGATTCTGTAAACGGTTCTGCTGTCGCACCTGGTTGCTGCTTCTTCTGCTTCTGTAGCCAACGCATGGATGTAATTGCGCTCATCACGCCACACGCTACCTTGTACTTCTCTCATCTTCATGCGATATAGGGACTCTAGCTCGATCCTCCCTGCTGCTGGAGTTGCTGCAATTCGAGTTCTAAGCTGTTTGTGTTCTTCGATCCCTTCCCAGGTATCCTCGGAGTCCTTTCTGCACCTGATGTCAAAACAGTTTTCACAGCATACCAATGATCTTGTATAGTGGTGGGCAGTGAGCTGCTGATTGTTTCCACTCCACGTGAGATATGGTCCCTTAGTTCTTGGCGCACTCTCTTAGTCTCTCGATGTTGAATCTGGGCAATCTCGTGTAGTTAGATCATCGAACGTCAGCAGTGCATAATTGGACAGTCGCTATCATAAGATGGTGATCTCGTACCAACCCCATGTCAGCTCCTCTTCTGTTTCGGACGTCTAGAAGACAACTTCTAAAACGGCGACTGATGACAAAATGGTCAATTTGGTTGGAGGTTGCTTGCCTGTCAATTGACACCCAACTGATTTTATGACAGGCCTTGTGCTCAAACATGGTGCCACCTATGACAAGGCGATTTGCGTTGCAAAAGTCAACGAATCTTTCGCCGTTGTCATTGCGGTTGCCTAGTCCGTGACGTCCCATCACTTGTTTTAGCCTTTCGTTGTCGCTGCCTACCTTGGCATTCAGATCCCACATCACTATGACCATGTCGCCTTTGGGTGTTGCGTTAAATACAACTCCCAACTGGTTGTAGAAGGTCTCCTTTTCTTCCTCAGAAGAACCATCCGTTGGGGTGTAACACTGTATAATTGTGACGCGACGTACTCTAGTCCGGAATCCGGTCGTTAAAATGCTATCACCGTGAGGTTGCCAGGAGATTGGACCTCTGCGTGCTGTGGGTGTTAGCAGCAGTCCAACTCCATATCCACGGGGGCTTCCGGTTGGTCTTCCGGAGTAGAGTAATACAGTGTTACGCGTTGGGGATTGGTACTCACCCACATCTATCCATCTTATCGCGCTTACTCCCAATATGTCCAGCCTATATTGCATGAACTGATGTTCAAGTTGAAGGAATCTGTCGTTCTGAGATCCTTCACTCTGTGATTCAAGGAGCGTCTTCACATTCTAGAAACCAATCTTTGTCCGGGTACGATAGCCAAAAGTCGTCAACCGAGTTATCAGTCCTTATCCGAGGCATTGTTTCGGTTTCCGTAGCGGGAGAATTTCGGTAATGCGGATTGCTTTCCCAGGTTATCTAGTCTAGACATAACCACCACGAGGAGGTAAAGCAAGCACTACACTACGAACTTGATTGTTGCGCTACTGACCCAATCCATGTTCATGTTCAGGTCATGGGGTACCGACTTATCGAGTTCCTTTATCTTTCCTAAGAGAGAAAGGTGTCTCTACGTAGGCTCCGCTATCAATTCAGACAACAACACCAGCCAGCGCTGAGATCAAACGGCGAATGACTTATGCCAGTCCCTGCTTCTTTGCGTTAAGAAGGCAATTTACTAGCAATGCCCTCTCTCGAAAAACAAAAGTGACCCTAATCCCAGTCCTGATCTATGGGCCAGAGACATGGACTTTATCAAAAATGGATGAGGGTACTCTTGGCTCATTTGAGAAGAAAATTCTTCCGGTGATTTACGGTCTCGCCTGCATAGACGGTGAGTGGTGGAGGAGATACAACAACGAACTGTACAGGCAATACAGCGACATCGACTTAGCCAGAAGAGTGAAGCTCCATCGACAGACATGGCTGGGTCATGTAGAGCGGTCCGAAAAGCCTTCGAATTCGCTCCAGAGGGACAGCGCAGTAGAGGAAGACCTCGACTTACGTGGCGGAAGCAAGTGAAAGGGGACCTCAGCCAACTTAGAGTGTAAAACTGGAGGTAGCTAGGTAAGGATTATTGATTGAGGACCAGGCATACCACAGGCTGTAGCGAGCCATTTGAATCTAAATTAATATTTCAAATTTTCGACCACACTTTGGTGGTTAAGTTCTCTAATCCGACCGTAGTTTCACTGTTCACGGTTTCTCGACTTCTGTAAAATTGTTCCACCACTCTTAATTTTTTCGCGGAAGTAGTACCACATTTCATTGGAAATATTCTCGCCAATTTGGTGCCAATTTGGGATGGCCTCTTTCTTGATTTAAGTTGGGCTAGTTTATTTCTCCGCTTGATACCGGTTTTTATTGGTTTTGTGAGAAAAATTCTATCAGCAAAAGCTGGTGTCAATATAATATTTCAGGATGGGCTAATTGCCTCCCACTGTAGTACAACTTTAGGTACTACACCATTACTTGTCAATTATTTCGTATAGTAAGAGTTCTATTATTCTCGATAGCGGTTTTCGGATTCGTAGGTAATTGTCATCGATGACACTTAGTATGCTTCAAGGATGCAAGTATCTGCTGTATCTCTGCAGAGATCTCTGCTACTTTCCTTCATGTCCTTACCTCACGTTGCAGATATTTGAACTAGCTACACAGATAAAGTGCAATAAAGAAAACTGTCCCTTCGACAGTGCTTAAAAAAAACCACCATTGTTACTGTAAATGGATTGAGGAACAAGACAACTAAATAATATAGAAGGAGTTCAATACAACAAAATTCTTGTATCCTCGTAACCAAAACAAAATAAAAAAAGGAAGCAAAAAACAATTTCATTTAAAAATTCCTCATAGGCATACCTCCACAAACCATCATCCTATCCTCCGTCCCGCCAATATTTGAAGAAGAAGCAGTTAGTTTTGGCAATTGTGGGCTTGTCTTAAAGGTTCGTGGAAAATTGCTCCTGTGGTTATCCACCAACGTGCTTATGAATACACCAAAGAAGAATTGTTAAAGTCAACACGTGAGAGAGCAAACAAAACGAAAAGTCATAAAACTTGTAGTCTGCTTAAGAAACCAAAACCGAAGACGGCTGCAAAAGGATATACTCGTAAACTTCAAGTTCACACACATCCTTGTAAAAGTTGCTACCCTCTGTACTCGGTACTCCTCTCTGTCGTCCTTTGTGTGTACTGTCTTGTGGTAAAGAAAACTTTTTCCAAGAAACTCTCTCGTTCCCTCCTGCTATTTTACTATCTGCCTCCTTTTTTTTTTTTATTAATGTGCGAACATGTGTAGAAAGTTTACAATAAACAAGATACAGGGTGAAAAGGATATCCTTGAGAAAAAGTTTTTGCATACGCTTGCAGGAAAGGAAATCTCCATTTGGCTACAAGTTCCGATTGTTGAGAATCCTCAGTCGAATGTTTGAAGTTCTTCTCTGAATTTGTTGTTGCCGGAAAGATCTCGAATGTCGAAGTAATGTGTGCATGTGGCAAAATTGCAAATAAGTATGGAAGAACTAATTTGAGTTTTCAATTCGAAGGCTTTGAGAATTACATACGGGTGATTGAAGATATCTGTTGGTAAGTCATGTACGAAATGTTCGGATCTGAGTAGAGAAAACAAATTTAGTAAAAATGTTTCGTGAAAATGCCTTTGAAGAATGCAATCTCAATCCTGCTCTCTGACTAATTTGGAAGCCAGAATACAACAAGAAGAGAAGGAAAACATCTTACCGACTACCCAGGATCATAAAACCAATTCACTAGTTTAATGATTTCTTTGATACATACCACACAAATCCAACACACATTCATCCATCCGTTTGACAGGCAAAAATATTCGCAAAGAACAGCACCAAAAGCAACTAGAGTCACGTGGCATAAAACTGTCAACAAACAATTGAGTTATTTATATACCAAGTCAAAGTAAATACCACCAAACGTCCGTATCTTTATATCCTGCCCAAGGACGCTATTCGTACATGCCAATATCTTTCCATTCAACCACCCCCACTCTCTCGTATAGACCCTTTTCACAGATAGATCAATGGAATAGGCTACTCATACCACCACACATATACTCGTACGTGTGAGATGACAATGTGCCATCCGTCATTTGGTGTATAGTTCTTTGTTGCAGGAACAAATAAACGGAAACGGCAGATACCCGTAAACCAAACGACAGAACCTACTATGTTCGCATCCTTTCTAAAAGATTTTTCTTCATTTTACCTCCTTTTAGCCGGCCCTTTGCATGACTAAAGACTTAAGACTCTAGGCTGTTGTTCCCGGCCTCTAGCCGAGGTTATTTGTTTTTTCAGAATCGTCATCGGTTGGTAGGTAGAATTTTAATACCCTGCACGAACCCGGTCTTGCCCTCAGGGGGCCGAACAGCGAAATTTCTTTTCCTCATCGTCTTGTACGAGTACGAGAATATTGCATTTTAAATGCGTGAACTGAACAATTGCCGGCACGTGCTGGATGGGATACACTGAATTACTGAATGGTTGCTTGGAAATCATGGAAATCATTTAGCGGTAGTCAGGGATTAGCCGTCGTCGTATTGAGTATGATATTAAATCGAGGTCCTTTTCAGTTATTCATTGGCCCTGAGGGGGATGCACAATGATGATGATGAGCAAGGTGACGATGGCAGGAGGCGTGAGAAAGTCATATAGTTGTCAAAGTGTGTGCTCCTGGGATAAGGACACTTTTGTCCTGTTTGTAAGATACTCGTACACAGTCATCAGTGTGTGGTTTCGGTGGGATTGTGATTGAGAATTCATAAATGAATGAATATGAAATATTAAGGAGGATACATGAAGTCCTTATGAATGAATTTGGAAGGGTTTTTCCGTGATAAATTACTAATGAGAGTCAATAGATCGAAGTTGGTGCATATTTTTGAGATTATAATCAAAAAAAGGGTGAATATATTACTACGGCTGAGAAAAGAGATTTTAGATGTAATTTTGAAAATCAACCACTGAGAGTTGGTATTCCAGAGGGTTCAGAGCAACTTCGGCCCAATCAAAGGTTTCAAGCCCAAGACTACTAAATGTTAGCAAACTTGCGAATGAAAAGGAATACTTTCTGTGAAATCAAAATTCATGGAAAAACAAGATTACAAGATCTGGAAATGACTGAAAATATGATCTTGGTAGTGCTGCCTACGTTGAAAAAAGAGAAGGAAAACATCTGTAGCACGGTCTTGCAATATGATGGTATGATCCACACAAGGCATAACACGGATATTTTGGTGGAAGATTTCCAAAATAGATTCATCGGTGAATTCAGAATTTTTACCATTTGTCGAAAAATATATGGTGATGCAGAAGGTTCTAGTTAACTAACGTCAGCACCCCTACCTCGGCACCTTCATATATTGTGAAGCAAGAAACAATTTCTCACATAGATGGACTTTCTGTAGATTACACCAGAAAAAACGAAAAACGGACAACGACTTTCGGCTATTCACGTGAAATGTTTCGACCCCACAAATACATATCACTGATATTCAAAAAGAGCGACGGGATGGACCGAGCAAAAGAAATATTATAACGAAAACTGCCTATTGACCGAAACTAAACTTTTGTTTTTATTTTTGCTCATATCCTTAATTAGATCTTCCATCTCTTCGCGTTTGACCACTGGGACTCTTCTCGCCGGTAGCTTGATTGGTTTCGACTTTGCGGTACCGATTTTGTGTTTTGCCATCCCTGTTCGTCCAAAGTCCGCTGGTCCTTTTGAGAACACTGCTTGAAATCACTCCAATAGTTTCTCAAACTCCATCAGCTGCCCCTTGGACAATTCGGGGGATACTTCTTGTAAAAAGTCCTTTATGCCTGTAAATTTGCCAGCGACCGAACTAGTTGGGATTTCGCATACTTCCACCGTTTCCATTTTCCCCACCACAGTGTTCTTGGGTAAGATTGTATCACGCGAGGAGAGATTGGTTATCCTAACGAGGAAACTTTTGCTGCAGGGGTCGATTAGGCTTCTACCGTTTGATACACCTTTTGGTAGTTCGAAACCAGGGGTAGGCTCCACTAACGCTGCTATGCCTTTTATAGTGGGCGGTCGATTAATTTCCACAAGGGTTTCTCTTCCAGCTTTCAGTATTTCTGACGTCGCTAGTTTCACCAGTTGTGATGCTGACACGGGTGGTAGGTGTAATGGATGCTTTTTGCCGTTTATTTCTATTGTCATCTCTTCAAAATCTAAGTGACACTGATGCTTCAATAGAAAATCAACTCCTAAGATGTTTGGCACTCCCTGCGGCACTATAGCGAAATAATGAGAAAATTCCTTGTGGTTAACAAGAAATCTCACTTCCGCCATCCCTTGACTCCAGATCGCTTCCCCGGAAATACCCACCAACTTCATCGGAGGATCTCTTGTAATCGTCTTGTTGGAAACATGTTGCGCCGTCAGAATAGACACGTTCGCACCAGAGTCTACGACAAAAGAGCACCTTTGTCCTTCGATAAACGCTTCGAGAGAGAGGCTAGCTTCGCCAGTAGTTCCTATAAATGTGTCAGTGACATTCTTTTCTTCAGGTTTACTACGTTATTTTCTGCCGAACGCAGTTCCGTATTCGTGGTCCGTTGTACAATTCCGGTTCGTCGTTGTTTGCTGTGAAGCGTTGAGGTTTTTAACGGACGATTGGTTTTCCACCACGAAAACTCTCCTTCGTTTATTTCTTGCATGGAGTTCCTGTGCCAGATTAAAAGCGTCTGTCAATGTAGTAGGGCGCCCGACAGTAATTAAATCCTGGATTGACTCATCTCTTATTCAATAAACTTCAATAAACTGGCTTATCAGTACCTCCTGTACGACTTTTGTTGGGCACCCAGGAAGCGCCGAAACTACCAATCGCTGAAGACCTAAAGCAAATTCGGAAAAATTTTCTTTGGGGCCCTGCACACGACACCGCAGCTGAGTATAGCTAGATCTACTGTTTCCGCAGAAGCGCTGATGCAGCAATTGTGCCAACAATTCGTAGTCGGGTTCACCGTTCACAGGTACAGCACTTAATACAGAAAGAGCCTCTCCTCTTAACTGCATTGCTAACACATGCGCTTTTTCGTTAGCGTCCCAACTTGCACATCTTGCTGCAATCTCGAACTGCCGTTGTTAGTCGGTCCATGAACCGCTGCCATCAAACGGGTGTACAGCCACTGGAATAGGTGCCCGTTTTAGCACAGAATGTGGTACCTCAAATGCTACCACGGGATTCGGAGTACCAATTACATATGGCACAACGGTCGTCTCCTTTGTCGGTGACATCTTCATCTCCACATGATGTAAGTCGGTATTTCGTCCGCTTGCTGGTAAACCATTGCATTCAACCGAGCTACGTTTGGGAGAAGAATACTGTCCAGTGTTGATGACTTTGACGAAAGACAAATAGCTCACCGACCGTTCTAGTTCCTCCATTCTCTTCTCGATCTCCGAGTTCCGAGTTACAAGTTCCTGCTTCCAGTCGGACAGTTTTTGGTCCCAAAACTGACTCTGGTTTAGCATATAGTCCTGAAGCATCGTTCGCAGTTTTGCAGTCTCGCTAGACTCTGAGGGAGTTGTTCTCTTCTCTGGTGCAACTTTCTTCGACTCCATCTTGATGATCGTGGTTGGCTATCTACTGATAACAGCAATACCCCACATCTGACACCAGTGTAACGAAAATTGCCTATTGACCGAAACTACTGCCGAGTTTCAATCGGATAAAAAGAGGACAAAAATAAAAAAAAGAAACTCCAAAAAAATCTGCTTCCCCAGAGGTACATTTTTGTTTTTATTCTTTTCTTTTTTTATAATTAAACGTTTTTTTTTCTATGGCCTTAGTCTTCCGACCTCAACTGCTTGCTTTGGGACTTCGTGGTTCTGCCGAAAATTCTCCCTTTTATCTCGATTTTTACGTTGCCCGCGGTTCTTTTTCTCTGTTAGGAAGTCTTGCGTTTTCTTATCTTCGTTGCAACGTCTAAGATACCACCGCTTGTTCGCCAACGGTTTTTGAATGGAGATTACTACGTCGCAGGAAACGGCAAATATTTTCTTCGTTGACTTTTCATCATTTGCTCCCCTTTCTGCGGTAGTCATCTCCTTTCTTCATGTTACTCTTATGGCTTACTACTTAATCATTTGTCCTCTTTGTTTTTTTTTTCTGCAGTTTTCTTTAGGTTTCGTAACAAAACTGTGATATGGTGATTGCTAGAGAGACCAGAAGTCTATTTGGTACGATATCTCCATCTTCAGACATCGCAGCGATCACCTGATTATAATCTTATAATCCGCGTCCATCTTATAATCTGCTATAGGGCAGTGCTAGGTTTTGAGCAAAAAATAAATACTCTCAGCCTGATTGAGTTTTTGGCAAATCTAAGGCGAATTTGGTAACGTTCGCTTACGTACGCTGAAGTTATAGAAAAGACACAAACTAGAACTTATACGTTGGCAACAATTTCCTATGTTTCGCAATACCGACATCCACAAAATCAGCGAATGGTACATGCAGCTTGACGTGAGGCTAAGCCGAAAACTCACATGACCTACTCGTATCAACGGCTCATAGTACTGAAAACTGATGGCATTACGCTCAATGTTGAGCACGGAAGCGAAATATGCTTTCAGCTCGTTTCCGTTTACCTCTTTCAAGTCTTTCCAAAAATCACCTGCCGTACTTGCACTTGATAACGACGCGATGATACGCATGCAGTGTGCTTTCTTTTTTCCCGAGCACAGCTTCTTGAACTGCTTGATGGATGCTGCGTAACTAAGCAGGGATAGGAGAGCTTCGCAGCCATTGTTTAACCATTTTGCCTTGAATTATTTTCTTAATTTTGCGCATTTGGCAGCCTAGGAGTTGACGATATTAGAACTTCGAACTTGTAGGCTACTCTTTTCGACGCCACTCCCAAACATAAGACATTGGGTGGAGAGTTTGTCGAGGAACTCGTAAAAACATGAAGCTAATTCTGTTCTCTGTAACATTAGCTGGAGGAACTCAGGGGCTCTTATAGATGCGCGTTGATCGTGATCAATAAGGAATCCCTAAATCCTCTGGATAAGGTGGATGCTGATAAGCAATCTCCTCCTCCTTTAACGGAAAACAGAAAACATAACATTGGATCTTGGAACGTCGATATCCTTTCCAGACGACTCCAATCGATCAGAGGTGACAATTAAGCCATCGGTCTCCTCTTCTGACACCCTGTCGGAAATGAAAACCGATGACGAAGGAAAAAGAGGTCCTATACGATCAAAGGAAGAAGATGAGTTCTTGGGCTCATCTTCAGAATCGGAGAACCTCAACAGCACCGTGGTGTAGGCTACTCTGGAGGACTATAGCAATGATACGGTTTCTCCCCATTAATCTCCTCACTCAAAAAAGGCTTCGGCCGCACTCATTCTGCGTCTTTCAAAAACCACAGAAGACCTTATCCTAATCCGCTTTTATCGCGAGCATCGAACTTGTCGAGTTGTAGAGGCTTTGTAGGGTCAATGAATCTCGAGAAGAAATTCTCCAGACGAGTCCTGAAACTAAAGGAAACGCCAGAGATCGTTGGAGGAAACCGTACCGGTTTCCAAGAGGCCCAAAACATAAGGTTCTACAACCCCTGGGCCATCCAACAGCACATCCGGATGGATGTCGGACCACCTCCTATCACAGGCGACGCTGGCTGGCACCAAGGCCATATCAAGCTCATCGCTTGTTCCAACCAGAGATCTCTCGATCTCTTCACCAAGGCCATCAATGGTTTAGGAGAGATTTGGCCAGGTGCAAAACTCGAGGTCGTGTCTAAGGAAGACATTCCTAGTAGACCTCGAACTCGTACCTGGATTCCAGCTGAACCCTCCTCTCCAGAAAGTATTCTGGAAATCATCCGGCTCAGTAACGCGACTCTTCCGACTCATGACTGGAAAGTCGCGAACCTGGAGGAACTAAGCTGTTCTTATAGATGCGCGTTAATTGTGATCAATAAGGAATCCCTTAATCCTCTGGTGCAGACGAAAGGCATGATTCGGTTCGGATGCGAGTCCATTCATTTAAGGGTGTACGAAAAGGATGAGCCGGATGCTGATAAGCAACCTCCTCCTCCTTTAATACCTGACATCACAACCTCGGATCTTGGAGCGTCGATATCCTCGGACCTCTGTCCGAGGTGACTATCAAGCCGTCGGTCTCCTCTTCTAACACACTGTCGGAAATGGAAACCGATGACGAAGCAATTAGAGGTCCTACACAATCAGAGATAGAAGATGAGCTTTGGGCACATCTTCAGAATGGGAGGACCTCAATAACACCGTGGTGGAGGCGACTCTGGAAGACTGTAGCAATGATACGGTTTCTCCAGATTAATCTCTACCACTTAAAAAAGGCTTCGGCCACAGTCATTCCGCGTCTTTCCAAAAACGTAGAAGACATAATCCTAATCCAGGAACCATGGATTGCAGAAGGCGTGGTTCGTGGACTTAGGACACCCACATACGCTCCGCTCTATACAAGAGACAAAGGTAAGATTAGAACTTGTATATTAGTGAAACGTAGACTTAATGTATTTCTATTTCCCAACCTCAGTGACCCCGACTTAACCGTTGCCAGACTAGAGACTGACAAAGGCTCATACTGGCTGGCATCGGCTTACCTTGGCCACGACCAAGTGGGCCCTCTCCCTGGTGATAACCTAGAAAGGGTGGTACTGGAAGGTGAAGGCAAAAAGCTGGCTTCATCATCCGATGCGGCGCTAACGCACATCATACGGTATGGGGCAGTACCGACATCAATGATAGAGGTGAGTCACTTTTAGACTATATTTTAAGTACTAACCTCTTAATTTGCAATATTGGCAATGAGCCCACTTTCATAACAAAAAACCGACAAGAAGTGTTAGATATTACTCTTGTCTCCGACAGCATCACCCAAAGGCTGACAAACTGGATGGTATCGTCTAAACACTCCTTTTCAGACCATAGATACATCCAATTCAGTCTGAGTGATGCTCCCCCCAGCCAACCAGTTTCCGGAGCTACCGGAAAACTGATTGGTCAAAATACAGAATAATACTGTCAAAAACGTTATCCTCTGAACTATAAAGTCCCCCGCGTGACACCAATGAGCTAGACATGAAAGTCCGGGAATTTACTCTGGCTCTCAATAAGGCTATGGCCGCTTCCTGCCCTCTTATTCATCCAAGAGGCAAGAAAAAGCCACATTGGTGGACATCGGCACTGGGACTGCTCAGAAACGCCTGCAGAAAACTTTTCAACGCAGCAAAAGCACAAGAAAAGTGACCGACTGGGACTCATATAAAGAATCCCTCAAATTATACAAAAAAGCTAGCCCTTTAAAAGTTCCTATTGAACTGAGCACCAAATACCTTAAATTAACTCATATCAGCAATCTCCGCGCCACGTTGATTCAGTCAAGTGAATTCATATCCTGTCAGTCGTAAGTTCTCATTCTGAGGTTCAGTCATTTCTGAAAGGGCCCTGTAGCATATTGGTGTTTTCTCCTGTTCGGTAGAAGTCTGATTGGAAGAGGCCAGAACCAAATCATTGGAATTTAAAACGAAGCAGCGGTATAAATCGTCAAGACATTCCCTTGCTAGAATGGCGAAGATTTTCCTTTCATTGTAAATGAGTTGGTAAAAAGTGTACAGACGTCGAAATATCCCAGATGAACCCCTTAAGTATGTCGCCTGTGAATTTGTGTCCATCGATGGGGGGAAAAAAATCCAATTTGAAAAATTCCAATCGACAAAAATACCTATTTGCGTAGCTCTCTGACAATTCGTAGTGCGTGCCACAGTCTGGACTAAGCCGTGTTACAATGTAAAATCTCCTGAACCCACTTATCGCGCAATTTGTGTGCAATTTTCGACTCCATTACGAGGTTTTGCGGACAGTGGTTTGAACAATTTTTCCGGCCAAAAGAACGCGTAGGAAGCTTTTGCCAGTTCGGCCAATAACGCCACATAACATACCGTAAATCGAATTCCCGTAATAATTGCAACACAAAACCCAGATATATCCGGCCACGACTCCTAAAGGTCTGGCCGCGTGCGATTTTCAAAATTTAACCGCCATTCATCGTAAGAGTACACCCTGAATGATTGCCCCTCCGTTCGACCATTTGCTGCAAATGCATCCAATATGCGTCATAGTATCAAAGTATTATAGCAACGCTCCTATCAATGGCCACCGCACTTCAACTCATATCCTTCCGACAAAATGAATGGAAGTACGAAAGGATGAGTTTGTGAGTTCAAGTGGATATTGGAGGCTGTTGAAAAACACGGTAACGTGAATGTGGAAAATTTTAATCGTTCGCTCGTCATGGCGCCATTGTATTCATTCGATATGTTGCAACGTCATCCGGACATCGGACCATTTGGTCAGCAGCAGAATGAATCCTTGAATATTTTTGCTGTTTCGTTGTTCGGCATCCTCCTAGGCGGAAATGCAATTCGAAATTTCGTGGTTTATTGGTTAATGTTATGTGCATTTCACAAATTGCTTTGGTCGAATTATCGGGTGAAGTGCCATTTTTTTTGGTCGCGCGTTAAGCTTCACTTTTTGCAGTTTGCGTACACTTGTAGCCCATCATGTGGCGGCTGGCTTTTGGTGTATGGCATACAGGGTACGGCGTGGATGCTGCTGGAATTTTACATGGCGTCCGCTGCGTATTTAATTTTTTTTTTTGTTTTATTGTATTTCGCCTCCATCAGCTTATTGGATTTGAATGTATTTCATGGATAATTGTATTCAAGAGGCGGCTTGAAATGTTTGAATTGCATAAATTCAAACCCGACACCGGACGGAAGCGAGGGGAGGTGAGCCGAAACCGAATTTAATTCCAACAAACTGTTGTGGTTAATTAATAATAGTATCCGGCCGCCCTCCCCTCTCACAATCTATTTTGGTTGGAGTAGTGTTGGAGTAGTTTATTTTATTTTATTTTGAATTTATTATGTGATAACTGTTTTGCGGTGAAAAATGAAAATTTATTTGTTATGTTAACACTGGTGTGTTGGTAAAGTTATTTTTGTTGTTAATTTCCCGCTGCATTATGATCTTAATGTAGTTTTGTAATTTTGTAAATTATAAATGTTCTCAACCAAGTGGATTGGGGTTTGAGTTCTTCCACATGGAAGGGGTTGCAATATGCCCTTGTCAAATTAAATTAACGGGAAATATTCATGTAGTTTTAGATAAGTGTCCAAAGCTGTGGTAATGCTGAAAGGAAGTTAATAGAGCCATTCGATTAGGACTCCACATATGAGACGGTTCTAGTTCTCCGAAAAATGAATGGAAACTTTGGACTCACCATCTGATTTGGAAGCCAACTCTCCCATCTACAAGTACCGAGTAAATTTGGGGAATAAAAAACAGGAGCCTGGGGGTATTTCGACCCGAAATATACTTCCTCTTCTTCTTTTTGGAATATGTAACTCGCATAACAACATCTAGTACTTCACGTAACTGCTGTGCTACTGTGCCGCTTGAGCGGTTGGCTAAATTCGGGGACCTTACTGAGTTCCGATCTCTAGAACATCATGTAGGACAGGCTTCTGTACCTAGAAATGCATCCGGGGGCCAGGCTGACCGACTTTGCGGACGAAGTCGCACTGGTCGTGACGTCGAGATTTCGTGAAGAGGCTGAGCACAAGATACGGTAGAAAACGGTGATTCGGCGGAGACTTCTGTATGAACGACGCGTCATGATAGCTACAGGCGGGACAGAACTTTGGCATGCTAGCAGCAAGAATAAGTTGATGGATACACTGAATCATAGCCATGATGAGGTGGATTACTACCCTACACAGCTTCTCTCGGACACGGCAGTTCAATTCCTATCTACCTGCACCGCATTGCGATGAAAACATCATCCAGATGCTACTGCCGCCCCGTAGTTTCCGCAAGGTGGCATCAGCAGCGACATCTGTCTATGATAATCACTCCCTAAAACATCGTTGCCGCGATGTTGAGTTGCGTCGACCCATGGAGTTTGTAGGTTAGGTTAGGTAAGATTAGGTAAGAGTGGCTGTTGGAAATACCAACCCACTTAGGCCTATTGGCCCATTGTGATGCCACGTGGATCTATGATCTCCTTACTACTGGAACCAGTTTGAGCTTATAATAAAGCGTAGGAGACTGTTAACGTCTATTTTTTCTAGATCGTTTAGGTCGTTGTAGAAGAAAGCTCCTAGATGAAGCTTCCTTCTCTGAGAGAGAGCTGGGCATGTGCAGAGTAGGTGGGGGATTGTCTCCTCCTCTTCCTCGTCCATGCAGCTTCTACAGAAATCGTTAGTAAAGGCGCCAAGCCTTCTTGCGTGCTTGCCTATGAGGCAGTGTCCGGTAATGACACCTATTATGGCGCTGAGATGTTTCCTATCTAAAAGGATCAGACACTTAGATCGACTCAGATCCAGCCTTGGCCAGATCTGTTTGGTCGCTAGACATGTTTGTCCAGCAGTCCACCTAAGGTCCGTTCTTTTATTGGCATCTAGCTTTAGTGTTAGTTTGCACGTAGCGATTGGTATACCTATACTACCTTTGTCCGGTAGGATAGGTAGAGTGGTTCCAATTTTGGCGAGTTCATCGGCTCTGCAGTTCCCTGGAATGTCTCTGTGGCCCGGCACCCAACAGAGGTGAATGTTGAACTGCTCTGCCATCTCCATGAGAGATGATCGGCATTCAAGGGCAGTTTTAGAACACAATGAGACCGAGTCCAGGGACTTGATGGCGGCCTGACTATCCGAAAATATGCGGATATCATTTGCAGATATCACGTTTTTCTTCAGCCAGGACAGAGCTTCTTTAATCGCCAAAATTTCCGCCTGGAACACGCTACAGTGATTTGGAAGGCGGAAAGAGAGGCTTAGATTTAGCTTATCTGAGAAAACACCGCCACCAACTCCGCTGTCGGTTTTAGATCCATCTGTGTAGAGATGGATTGACTTGTCCTCCATGAAAGCATCCTCCTCCCAGAATGATCTAGAGGGGAAGCTTACATGGAAGTTTTTGTCAAACCAAAGTTCAGGTATGGTGTAATCGATGTTCTCTGTGAGGATTCCTAATGTATTAAGAATGTTGGCGTGGTCAAATGAATTATTTGTCCACTGTTTAGTCGCTTTAAGGCGAATAGCTGCAGTCGCAGCTACTTGCTTGCTAAAAATGTCGAGGGGTGTCAAGTGAAGCAGAATATCTAATGCCGCAGAGGGGGTTGACCGCAAGGCTCCGCTTGTGCATAGACATGCTGTTCTTTGGACTCTGCTTAATTTAATGCGGTTGACTGCATTTTCCAAGGCCGTCCACCAGACAATCACCCCGTAAGTAAGTATCGGTCTTATGACCGAGATGTATAGCCAGTGGGTTATGCGAGGTTGAAGGCCCCATTTGTTCCCAATGGTTTTCTTGCAAGAGAATAAAGCTATTGTAGCTTTATTGACTCTTTCTTGAATGTTAGGTTTCCAGTTTAGTTTCCTATCAAAAATGAGACCCAGATATTTTGCTGTATCGGAGAAAACTAAACTGGTACCATTTATTGGAGGGTCTATAGTTGGAATTTTGAATTTCCTGAAAAAGAGGTCAAGATCAGTTTTATGGGGTTTATTCCCAATCCACAGGAGGAAGGAGTTCTTTAATGGTATTGAGATGCTTACCTGAGACGGCTATAGCAACGTCATCCGCATTATTCATTATTCATTCAGTTCATTAACTACTAAGTTCCAGAGAAGGGGAGAGAGGACACCGCCTTGCGGCGTACCCCTACTGACATATCTTTTAGCAGAAGTCTCACCCAGTTTGGAGTTGATTATCCTGCTTGTTAGCATTAGATTAATCAGCTCCCCAAGTGAGCCGTCTACCTGTAGAGTTGACAGCGCAGTCGTGATTGCGGATGTGTTGACGTTGTTAAAGGCGCCCTCTATGTCTAGGAAAGCAACCATTGTGTACTCCTTATATTGTAGGGATCGTTCGATGTGGCTAGTCAGAGAGTGCAAAGCCGTTTCCAACGACTTTCCTTTACAGTAGGCATGTTGAGCCGTAGACAGAAGTCTTGGATCAACTTTAGCTCGAATATGGATATCAATCAGTCGTTCTAAAGTTTTCAGAAGGAATGATGATAGACTTATAGGTCTGAGGTCCTTTGGGACTACATGAGAACATTTTCCAGCTTTGGGAATGAATACTACATTGACTTCTCTCCATAACAGTGGAATGTGGATAAGTGAATAAGTAAATGGAGTTTGGAACAAAGGAAAGAGAAGTGAGAAACAGGCGATGGGCCGGCTTGCGTAACTCGTCGTTGATACGGAGCCAAGCTGCGCTGGCGATAAATGGTTCTGCTGCGCTTGTACCCCCGAGCTCTCAACAGTTTGAAACATCGGAGCGAATAGTCGCTATGCGAGGTCTGAATAGAAGCCTACCGATAAATGACCATGGTAATTGCGGTGTGTGTCTTTAAGACTGATAGACGAGCTTAGTCGTTATTGTCACGGGGTTCTAAGAACCCGTACGGTTGCTTTTTTTTATAGTGACCGCGCGTTCAATGGATTTACGTACCCCTAAAATGATTGTACACAGCGTAAGCGAAGGAATTTTAGGAAGGATGAAAAGAGAGGTACCGATGTACATTGTTTTTAAATGTTTGAAGGTTATAACGGCTAGGTACGGCCCGAAAATTGGCATGAGGGTATACTAATGAGCGTTCATAGAGAGACGGGTGTTACGGTTGCAAGTTTGAATGGGCGGAATGCTATTGGCGATTTCACTGGAGCACTGGTTTTGGAAATAGCGATAAAACAAAATAAAACATAAAGCACGAGACATTACGATGGTGTCCGAGTGTGTCCATTGTTTGAGTGATATTAGCATCACCTATGAGTAATATCTAGCGGATGAATGCCATACATATCGACGCCAGTTCAGAAGGGGAAAAGTATTTCTTACATCGCTTGAGGAGACCTAGACATTTCGCAGCATTTTTGGCGATATCAAATATGTGGTCACTCCAACGTAAGTTGTCATTGACACACATACCGAGAATGGAAAGTTTTTCGGTTTCGACGATGCAAGTGCCATTCATGGATAATGGCTGGGTATTTAAATTTCGCTTTAACGACAGCAGACAGCATTGTGTTTTGGAAGCATTAAATTCTGCTCTGTTAGTGGTTTTCCAATTGGTTATGCTGTTAATATCGGAATTTAATGAGCTTAACATACGCTGCCGTTAACGTTCTACAGCCGAAGAGCAGGGACGTGAGTTCGGGAACGAACATAAAACGCAGAGAGTACTGTCGTCAGCAAAGGAATATATTGGATTGGAAGTAGCAGACAAGAGATCATTAATGAAAACTAAAAAGAATGTCGGAGCACACCAGCATTTATTTGGTGAATATCAGACTTGAAACCATCCAAGACATCTTGAATTGAACTTTCCGAAAGGCAGTTTCTAATCCATTGAAGGAGAGATCATTGGTCCTAAATGCACTCTGTCAAATGCCTTAGAAATATTGAGTGCAACTATCTTGCTTTCGCCAGGTCTATGTACGCTTTGGTTCCACTTTTCGGTGAGACATGCCAGCAAATCACCAGTGGACCTGTTGTTACGAAAACCCTACTGCCGGTCATTGAGAAGTTTTAGTCTTTCGAGATATTTCATGAGCTGACTATTTATCAGCGTTTCCATGACCTTGGAAAGAAGGGACGTCAGTGCAATGGGTCTGTAGGAGGAGAGAGAAGATGATTCTCCTTTTTGAGGGACGGGCTGGACAAATGCTGTTTTCCATCTGCTCGGGAAGAGTCCTAAAGAGTAGGATTGATGAAAAAGCTTACGCAGTGGTTTTGCCAGCGTGGAAGAACACCTCTTCAGAAGGATGGGAGATATACCATCTGGACCAGCAGATTTATGTATGTAGAGATCTTTAAATACTCTATTTACTACACGAGTGCGAAAGTAGATTCGTTCCATCGAAGATTCGACGCACTCAAGTGTAGGCGGAGACCAAACACAATCTGGGAGTGTTGAACTGGCCGCAAAGTGTGCAGCAAGCAGATTGGCCTTGTCTAAAGAGCTGACACCTGGAATGTCATTGTAAATGAGCGTTCGGATGGAGGATGCAGCAGAATTTTTAATATTTTTGACGAACGACCAAAAATTTTTACTACTTTTGGGACATTGTGTTTTTTTTGCCTCAGTTTTTGGTCGTATTGGATTCTTACATTCTTAAGAAAGACGTTGCAGTATTCCTGGCTCGTTTGAATTTTTTTCGGTTTTCCTCTATTGGGTTGGTCTTGTAAAACCAAAAAAACATTTCTCTAACCCTGACACCCTCGAATCGTACCATGCCTATCCCATTGCTTTGATATTCTTCATCCGGTGAGGGATAAAGGATCTCATTCCAAAGAGAATGATGAGTGTGATCATATCAGCAGCGTTATCGAGGAAACATAACGACGAGTTAAAATTCCTATTGAAGTGGTTAAGTCCGCTTCAATTGGCTTTCTCGTATTGCCATACGGTTCTTTTAGGAATTTTTGCTCTAACTATGTGTGGTCAGCATACGGAAAATTAGCTGATATGGCACAATGGTCTGACGAGCCTAGAAGGGAGAGCATATCAACGGCGTACTTATCAGGGTGAGCAGTTAAAAACAAGTCCAGAGTGTTGGCGGTATGACTATCAACGTCTAGTATTCGTGTGGGTTCATTTACAAGCTGAGTCAAGCTATTTCTCGCAGCGAAGATCCGTCCTCCGGGTGTTGTCTGCTCAGAATAGACACCTAGAATTGTAATAACGATTTCAGTAAGAGGATTCAGGGGGATACAACTCCTGTTCAGTTCGGGGCTTCTGTGTATAAAGCTGTATATTGAAGTTGAATTCCGGATTGGAACAGGGACTACATTATGGTGGGCTTTGGTAAGCTACATCACTACGCACATATTTGGTGAGACTGCGATGAGAGTAGATTAATGGCACTAGTTCGTAGTTAAGTAGCTTAAGATCTGAGTGATCTGGTCTACCTGTGTTTCACTAAGTGCCAAAACAGCTGGTCTGTACTTACAGATGTGGACATACTCAGAAAAGTGGTTACTTCTTAGCCCGCGTATATTGGCTACGTCTACCCTGAATTCTCTAATCAGAATCACAAAAAAATACAGAAAACACAAACACTTTTGACGTTGGTTTACCGAATCAAATGAAACAGTGCACCAACAAAATTCGCACTTGCAACCCGCTGTCCATCGGTTGTTTCATGCAGTTAGTTATTGTTTTTGCCGTGCGATGGAGCTGTACAGCAACTGCAGTGACTGGGTGCAAAGAACAGCACCTTGACCCTGGTCAGATGATGAGAGATGCCCGCACTGTTATTCCTGATTATTATTTTTTTATTGAAATCACTACACCACGCAAACATATTTTTTTTGTTGGTTGGGTTTACGAGTGCACTGATATCACGTGTGCATTCGTCGCTGGTCAGCGCAGTACTGCGATATTACCGCCGTAAAATCCACAAGTCCTTCCCTTTTTCGTTTGGTTGACTGAAATCATAAATTGCACAGGTTTTTCCAATAAATTGTTTTTCAGGTGTAGAAAATTAAAGGCAACATTGCCAACAATCTTAGAGGTGTAAGATGTATTGGTCAAGTTTCAGAGAAATTTAGGAAGAAAATAACACGAGAAGTGCGGTCTGCTGCAGAAAAGTTATGAATAATCCTTTCATCTACCCGGCCTTACTTCGTTTGCATAAACCTTCGAAAAACCTACAAATGGAAAGGATCTCAATCACTTTATCGAAGGAAAAAGCAAACTCAGATCTATTGCACTTAATTTGAACGAATCCAATCGAAATGGCAAAGACCATGGTGCCATCTACGTTAGCAGTAGCAGGCTTCAAATATCTTTTTTACCATAGTAAACTTTAATTTATTGATACAATATAAGTCAAGGAGAATTATTAGCCCTTCGAGTAGGGCACTAAGCAGACTTATCACCAAAACTTGTCAGCCTTAAAGGAAGCCACCAACCTTCCCCTCTGAATTCTTATAAGCCAACCCCAGCGAACTTAAGTTGAAAAAAAATAAATTTTCCCTTTCAAGTGATGACGTGTTGATGCTACACCAAATAGAAACAAAATCAACGACTCTACCATTAATTTGTATTCGCAATTTTCGCCATGACCTTTTTAAGATTCCAACTGAAAAGACTCTAAGCTCGCAGAATACAAATGTGCAAATGTGAATACTTCGCTTGGAAACGCCATCAAGGACCCAAATGTTAAGTCGTCACGTTTGACGATTAAGGAAATACAAGAGATGCAAATGTCCTTTTTCTGAAATTTCATTTGCTTTACACGCAAAATGGCGAAGAAGCCCCTCATGGAATGGATTTCTTGTTTTCTATTTATGTGTGTCCTTGGCTGGTGGAGAAATCTCTAAATTTGAATCCAAGACGAGCGCGTATAGGGAGTTAGTAACTCAGTTCTCGTTCATCCCTTATCTAATCTTTGGTACTTGCCTAGTTTTAAACGCATGGAAATACCTTTGCAGGGTACGTACTCGTACATACTCGTACGTATTCGTTACGGTGAATAAAAACGAAAACGAGGGGGTGAAATCCCGCCCTCCTTAAATCGAACCCCCTTCAGTTGTAAAAGAAGAAAATTCTGCATTCCTGGAATTCCGAAAATTTCTTATTCTTATTATTGCTCGTATATTCTGAGACGAACGAGGCGATTATTTGTTTTCTTTTCTCTTCTTTCTCCACTTTTCCTGTTCCTTTTCTAAAGGTCGTTATACGTTTATGTCTTCCAGTTCTCTTCCATCTCCTTCTCCATTTCTGTTTTTTTTTTTTTTTTGAATGGAAATAATGGCCATGTTTATTTTTCTCTTGTGTTTCGCTGAATGTAACTGCGTTTACAACGGATTACATAGTAGAACAATGAGGTACCCATGCACATTGGTTTTAAATCACCGAAGGTGTTATATTCTGGCCTATCTTCGGAATTCTCTTTTAAGAAAAGACGTCCTTTCCCACATCAAACTGTAAAATGAGTAACATAACTGACACGTGCTCTGACCTTAGGATTTGCGAAATATTGTCAGTTTTTTTCAAGATCTCATTTGACAATCAGTCAGATACATTTTTAGCTGAAATAGTAATGCTAAGGAGCCGTGACATTTCAGGAGCCAATATTTTAAGGATGATGGTGGCTGGGTTCAAAACTTGCCTAACACCAACAACATAAATAGTAATCGGTCTTTGTGCCATCCCCACCGCCGTTTGGTGTCGCTTAAGAGTGCATACAATTGTCAAAGCATCTTATTTACTTACTAACCTAGGCTTCAACTAAAAAGCATTTCCAGTTGGACCGATCCTTATCTAATTCCCTCCAGTTGCGCACTCCAAGTCAGTTGAGGTCTTCTTCTACTTGTGCGCGCCACATAAAGTGAAGTCTTCCTCTACTGCGTTGTCCGTCCCTGATAGATTCGAAGACTCTGTGTGTCGTAACATTGGTATGCATTTGCTCTACACGATCTAGACATCTTAGGCGACTGATGCCCAGTTTTTCGACTAGATCGGTGCCGCCGTACAGCTCATATACATATATCGTCTTTGAATTTCCCCCTCTAAAATTTTCCAATGAAAGTGGAACCGAAAACTCTGGCTTACAAAGAATTTTTCTCTCAGAACAACCTTCATCCGGTGAAATCCTTGCTTCAACGGCATAAATTAGGACTGGCATAATTCAGGTCTTATATAGAGCCTTCTTATTTGTTCGGAATAGGGCCCTTATATACTATTGTCTCTCAGCTCAAAGAAACTGAGATCGGCAAGAGTTATTCTTCGTTTTACGTCAACGGAGATATAGTTGTCAGAATGTACAACAGGGCAAATAAGTGAATTCGTAAAGGGAATACAACGGCAACGTGCAGTGGGAGCTGATCATTACCTCACCGAAGAATTGGCGACAATCAGAAACCTTGGATTCACGCTTCAAAGACAATACGAGATATTGCAACAACTACCGAGTGGTGAAACTCATATCGCGTACTATGAGAAATCTACGAGAGGACCACGTTTTGGGTGGCAGTTCGACAAGTAGCACAAATCCAAGTTTAGGAAAGCTTCGGGAGATCTTCAAACGTTGTTATCGCCTTGGAAAATGCGTTAGACATAGTTCTTATTTAGACGGCGCGATATCAAAATGTGGCCGAGACGTATATATGAATGAAAGTTTAATACACAGCGGAAATAACCAAAGAATTCGAAGGAAAAGTTGGAGTACATCAAGGCGGTGTACAAAGTCCGTTACTTTTTAATGTCGTGCAAGAGTTTCTATAGAAGGAGTACATCAATTATCTTGTCCGGAACGATATCTGTTCTTTTCACCGATGATCACGCTATCATCAGCAGAGATGTGGCAGTCATTCAGGCAACTCTTAATACTTGGATAAAGGCGCTAGAAGGTATCAGTTTACGAATCCGTCATACTAAGACCGATTATTTAAACTGAAGTCTTTCTGACCTCTTAAGATCACTCATTGACCACCGAAGATACTGATGAAGATGCCGCGCATGAAGTGACCGAAAAATTCTGCTGAAACTTATATTCGTTGGCCCGGCTTTAACATATGCACCTCAGAGTTGGACGATGTACGAGAAATATCATACAAAGCACAAAAACAGGGACGGAAATGAACATTTTACGAATGTCAGTGGGTGTGACAAAACGAGATCTATTAAGAAGTACGCACCTTTGCGAAAGTCTTCACATTAAGAAACCGGTGGTGGACAAACTTCAGGCTGCGCAAATCAACTGGGTTTTTTATGTTCAACGTAATGCGACCGAAAATCCCGTCCAAGATATATTAGTAAACTCTTGGCCTCGGTAATGAGGTCTTCAAAATAGAGTGGCTTGTAGCATATTACTTTTTCCGTTTTTTTCGTTTTGGGGAGAGAGAACTACGGATACCGTATAGACTTACTTTAGTGTGAGACTCGCGCAATAGTTTGGTTCGAATCAAACCTGATCCTCACTAATCCCTTGCCGCGTGACTCTAATGCACCCTGGAACTGCGTTAGCATAATATAAGGGTGAAGCAACCGTTTGGGTTCTCAGAACCCCGCTACATTATCATAAACATATGTCGCTGCTGATGCCACCTTCGGTAAATGAAGAAAGTGTGCTCGACGGTATCATTCACTGCAGAGCAGTAGTAGCATCTGTATGATGTTTTCATCGAAATGCGGTGAAGGTAAATAGGAATTGAACTGCCGCGTCCGAGACAAGTAGTGTAGGGTAGTAATCCACCTCACCATGACTTCATTCCAGGCATGGGCACATCATGGGTATGTGTCAGTATGCCCAGCAACCTATTCCTTCTGCTAGGACGCCAACGTTCAGTTGCTAACTTGACGCGTTCACACAGAAGTCCCCGCCGAATCACCGCTTCTTCACGGAATCTCGCCGGCAGGACCAGAGCGGCTTCATCCGCAAAGTCCGTCAACCTGGCCCCCAGATGCCTTTCTAGGCACAGACAACAAAACCACCGCGAAAGTGTGCACAAAAAAATAATAAAATAAAAAGTATAACACAGTGTGGGGGTATCCCACCTCACAATCCGGTTCGAAGTACTGTTGCTTGCACTCGGTCACTGCCATTACTGTATATACTCGTACCATACGGTACGGGCAGTGACTGAGTGGCATAACAAGAATTTGATTCGGTAAGCCAACGTCAGAATTCTCACTTCGCAGCTTTGCTTAGTAACGTCGGTGTTTGTGTTTTCTGTGTTTGCTGTGTTTGCCTGTTATTATGATTAGGGAATTTCGGGTAGACGTAACCAATATACGAGGGCTAAAAAGTAATCACTTTTCTGCGTATGTCCACGTCTGTAAGTACAAACCAGCTGTTTTGGCACTCAGATCTGAAGCTACCAAGCTACGAACTAGTGCCATTATTCTCCTCTCACCGCGGTCTCGTAGATTACTAAACCCTACCACAATGCAGTCCCTATTCCAATTCGGAATTCAACTTCATGTGGTTAAAATTCCATCTCCGTGAGCAAATTACCCATTACTGCTTTATTTACTGAAGCCCGGAACTGCACAGCAATTCGACTTTTAAAGAGCTTGAATCGCTGTTTGCCTCCGTACAAAGAATTTTATCCCCCTGAAATCGTTATTACGGACAATTGTAACATACACAATTCTATGTGTCCATTCCGGGCAGACAACACCCGAAGGACGGATTTTCACTGCAGAAAATAGCTTGACCCAGCTTGTAAATGCGCCCAGACGAATATCAAACGTCGATAGCCATACCACCAAGACCCTGAACTTGTTCTTAACTTCTCACCCTAACAAATACAATGTCGATGTGCTGTCTCCTCTAGGACTCCTCGAACCACTGTGTCATATCACCTAATTTCTCGAATACTGACCACATAGTAGTGGCAATACTAGAAACCCAATTAGAGTAGACTTAACAATTTCTTTAGGAATTTAACTGGCCGTTTTGTTTCATCGATAACGACGTGGATGCCGCTGCTGATCTGATCACAGAGGCTATTCTCTTCGAAATGAGATGCTTTATCCCTCATCGGATGAAGAGTATCAAACCAAAAGAAAAGGCATGGTACGACTTGAACTGTAAAGAAGCTGTCAGGGTTAGAGAAATGTTTTTTCGGTTCTTCAAAACCAACCCGACAGAGGAACACCGAAATAAGTTTAAACGATCCACGAATGTCTGCAACGTCTTTCTTAAGCGTGTAACATTCCAATACGACCAAAACCTGAGGCGGAAAATACTACAATGTCCCAAAAGTAGTAACAATTTTTGGTTGTTCGTCATAAATAAAATTCCATGCCAATGCTCATTTACAATGACATTCCATCTGTCAGCTGATTAGACAAGGCCAATCTGATTGCTGCACACTTTACGGCCAGCTCAACACTTCCAGATTGTGTTTTTTTTTCAGGCTAATCTACACCACACTTTCCAAAGCTCAGCATCCACAAAGAGACCAGAATACCGAAACAGCTCTAGTACTGTGGATGTCTCCCAAAACCTTGCAATCAGTCTTACGCTGAGAGCTTAGCCGCTTAGCCATTGTAGATACCGCATCTTATGTGTTAGGTTTTCCGCTACCACCACAACGAAACCAGTGGTGCCGGGAAGCGCATTCAGCAAAGTAAGAAGCATATAAAGTGGCGCTACAAAGAAGAACGAGAGCCTGCTCGCAAATTCAATGACCCAAGGAGAGAAACATCGACTTCTCAGCAAGATAAAGAAAAAAACAGAGACGCGGTCGATCGAGGCCACGAAGAAGTCCATTCTGCAGGAATGATTTCCAGAAGTTCTACCAAAATGTGAGAAGAAATTGCGAAGGCCTAAATACCAAACACGAGCATCCAGAGATAAGGATGAGAACGTACATAAAGGCCGAGTCACAGTTGGCTCTGAAACTTTCGTGAGATTACTCCCACAGACTGTTTAACAACGAAGACGGACACCTATTGAGGACTTCTCTCAAGCAGAATGAACTATTCAACGTAAATAATCATCGAGAACGACTTCGATCACCTGAATGAGTCTGCAGAAGCACAAACTACCTGCCGAAATGTTTCAATCAGAGCGGATTGAGCTCATAAGGAGCATAGACCAACTCATCACTTGTTCAAAGTTACTCACACCAGCCAGGCGTGTTTTTCTTTTTCTCCCTATTCACCTGTTCATTTGTCAGTTCTAATTCTTTTGTCTGCTGGCAGTTTTCAGTGCAAAGCCCCTATCTCTAGTGAACTGAAACCAAATAAAAAAAAAATACAAACAATAATTGCGACCTATATTTAGACCCTCACAACATCACCCATTTCATATTTTAAACATGTCTTGCGGAATTGCTAATCGATGACAACAATGCTGACTGGGTAGCTTGCAAGGGCATCTGTGGGAAAGCTTTCATGCCGTTTGTGTCGAGTTAAACAAAAGAAATACGGCGTCTATCAAAGAATTCTCCTATAACTTCCTTTTCGGTTGTGATGAGTGCAAGAGTATCTCACTTTCGCATGTGATTTTAGCAATAAAATGCTTAAGCGATTCTAATGACTCCTACCAAGACGCACTCACCAAAAAAGATTACGGACAAAATGTCAGTTATTGAAAACAGTGTCAAAAGTGTTGAAGAGTTACGTAACTCAGTCCAGAACAGGGATAAAAAAATTGCAGGTCTAACCGAGGTAGATGCCGGGAGATTCAGGAATGAAGAAACTCCTTTACGTCACCTGGATAATGTGTTGAGTGACAGCTCCCTGCGTGATGACATTGACATTCATTTCCAGTCATCGTCACACAAACAACTCTCTCCTAAACAATCTGATAGTATGGACCAAGTTATCTTTGATAAAGTGAACGATATCGGTGATGAACTAACTACGACTCGATCACTCGTACGCGATATTGAACATCACATAACAACAATAAACAGCAAAATTTATGACACACCAAACTTCCCACAGCTTTACCAGGATGTCCACTATAATACACCGGTCATGGCTGAATTAATGGAACCTGCAGTGGAATCACTCTCACCCCACATATAAGTCATATGCGGAGGGTCGAACCAATTGATTCCTGCAAAGTTTATACCAACTTGACAGCAGAGAACACATCTATGTCAACTCCTTCGCGGAAGCTTATCAATCAATTGGACACCTTTCGAATGGCAACGCCATCACCACGCTTCTTATCAAAGGCGCCCCCGCAAACGCTGACGTTAATTGGATCTCGAATTCGAAAACAAATATGGCATCACCATTAGCCATTGCAATTTGCTTCCAACATCTCACCACAGAAGCAAGCGCAGCTTCAATCTCAATCTTACGGCTAAATATGAATGGTTCTTCCATAATCCAGCCAGCAACCATTTCAATCTTGGAAAGATGCGTGTCTGCAAATGGTTGGAAAATACGACCAATAAGCAGGATAAAGTCAAGCAGTCCGTCATACCAAAACCCAAATTGCGAAGACCCACCTCCTCTTCCTACAACAAACCAAGCTCCAATAGAAGTATCAAAACTAAAATCTTCCGAATTTTAAGCCTCCCACTTATATTCCAACTCCCTCTATTCCACCCCAAACCAAGCCCCACGTGTCTCTTTCGACTTAACCCCTACATAAGTATCCTTACTTCATCAGTTCTTACATTTTAAACCCCAACTTTGACATCCTATCTGTTTCACCATTTAAGCCCTCTTCTTTACTCACTCCCTCTTCTATTGACCCCCTTTCGCCACCCGCTGTTAAATTAGCGCAACAAACTAGCGATACCACCGAATGTCGCTATATGCTCTCGCCTATCTGCACGACAATGGTAAAACAAATCATGGTTTCCATCCAGCAGGAAGGCCTTTCTATCGATGTTACCAGTACCAGGAAACTTTATATAAAGTCTCGTATCACGAGATTTTCAATACGCCTCCCCAAAAAGTTGCAGACGATCATGCCGCTCTTCGCCACTATGTGCACTCTAAAACAGTCTCGCTTTTCGAACGCAGTCGACTTGACCACGATAAATTTTTTCGAACCTAAGAAGTCATGCAAAAATCTTCATACCACCTTCTATTACCAGAACCACGCCGTTTTGTAACAATCTCACTGACTGAAACTAATCTTATCCCCAACATCGAAAACCAGGAGTTATTTCCTCTTTCATTTAATGTTTTTCGGGATGATGATCGCACACACCCCATGATTGACTCTCCTTGTCGATTTGACGAGGTGTCCTACTGGCGATTGACTCTCCTTGTCGATTTGACGAGGTGTCCTACTGGCCATTCACAATAGCTTTGACTCCTCTCTCGTTGCAAATTCGTCTTCTTGTAAGCTCGAATTTGTGTCTGTTAAATTAGCACTTAATGGTAGATGCTTGTATGTTATGTGTTGTTACATTCTTTCCGCCCAACCTATCGAATCCCACCAACTTGCTATTGCAGCAATTGGCAATTTGATCGACTTATCAGACTCGCTTGAACATATTATTAGCTTCGGCGATTTTAATCTGACTTAACTTAAGTGGACTCTATCTGAAGACCTATCTTTTTCATCGCTTCCAATCCTATTTCTACTAAGAAATGCCTCTTCTTAGATTGATTAACAGACTCTAGTCTATGTCAAGTCAGTGGCGTTTCCAACTACAATGGAAAGGCAATTAGAATTCATCGTGTTGTCCCCTATCTCTTTCAACTATTGTTAACTTTCATCCTCCATTTCTTCTTTCAGTTTTCCACAACTATCCCCTCCAGACGCCACAATTCTCCCTTCTTACAATTTTCGCAGAGCTAATTTCCGTAAAATCAATACTTATCCAAGCAGGACTTCTTTCGAATTTACCAATGTTTCTCTGGTCGCTGCCCTCTCCATTTTTTACCGAGAAATATTCAAATGCATCTACTTTTAAGCGCCATAAAAACATCTTCTTCATCCTTGGTATTATCGCTCTCTAAGAAACAAAAGAAACGAGTTATGGGCTGTATTCCTTCGCACCTACTCTTTCAACTATTCAAATTATCTAGGTGCATATCTTTATTTCATTGAACTCTACAACTCTCTCTATCAACGCTACCTGAACAGTGCGCAATCCAATTTTATAAATGACCCCAAGTCCTTTTTTCAATTTGTCAGTTGCCAAAGTAAGACTGATGGTTATCCTTCCTCCCTCGCTTTCGAAACCAAATATTCAAGTCATATATCCAAACTCTTGGAAAGCTTTTTATACGAAGCCTTAAGCCTCAAATGCAAGTCTTTTATTTTGCCCCGACAACATGGTTTTCTAAAATCCAGATCAACTGCCACAAACCTAGTTGAATTCTTGCGTTTTACACTCGCAGCCTTAGAAAATTGCAAAGAAATCGATGTTATCGCAATCACCTTCAATAAAGCTTTTAATAAGATATCTCATCAATTGATGCTCTTCAAATTGCCTGCTCTCGGCGTGGGGCCTCTTTTATTAAAATGGATTTCTTCTTACCTGGTAAACAGCTATTATGGTGTTCGTTTTAGATCCGCCCTTTCAGTTCTTTTCCTGGCCTCATCTGGAGTTCCACAAGGTAGTCATCTTGGTCCTCTCCTCTTCATTCTTACTATTAACGATCTTGAGAGGGTCATTGACGTCACAACATTTTTTAAAAACTATTTCTTCTCCCCATGACTTTGCCCTTCTTCAAGAAGACTTTGATCGGTTTTCAATCTGGTGCCTCAAAAACTGCCTAGAACTTAATATAGCCAAATGTCAATCTATAATCATCTCACATACGAGTAAATGCAACCCGTTTCCCCCCCGACTTTAATTTCTCTACGGTCAACCAATTCCCGTGATTCAGTCTTTTCAAGACCTTGGCATATTATTCGACTGTGAGCTTTATTTCCGTTCACATATCGATAAGACGATCGTTAAAGCCAACTCATCACTTGGTTTTATGAAACGGTGGTACAAGAAATTTTCCAACACGTATGAAACGAGATCTCTCTTTGAGGTCTTTGTTCGACCTCTGCTTGAGTACGCCAGTCAAGCTTGGTCCGCCTTTCAGCCAGTTCATGTTTCCCGAATCGAGGGTATTTAATGTCGCTATTCCTCCGATTTTCCCTCCGTGGTCTGCCCTGGAACGACCAATTAATCTTACCTTCCTATTAAGACCGCGTCAAACTTCTAACCAATTATGGGCAGCTTTTCTTCGCACCAATTCTTATTCTGACTACTCTAACTATCTTGGAACCTACCTCCAATTCACACAGCTATATAACTGTCTCTATCAGGACTTTCTCGACACAGCGCAGACCAACCTTATCAACGATCCTAAGACATTTTATCAATTCATCAACTAGAAAAGAAAATCAGACGGTTATCCTCCCTCTCTCTTGTTCGATAATATATCATCGACCGACCCACATATTATTGCCAAGTATTTTGCAAACTTTTTTAAACAATCATATGCAGACAACCTCTTCGTACCCGACTCCATCTATTTCAAATACCTTCACAATTTCTCCATTGGCCCCTCTCTCTCACAATCTTTTGGCCCCCCCTCTTATCGAAGAACGGTTACAAAATCTCAATGATCAATTTTTACCCCTCAAAAAGTGTGCCTCCAATCGTTCGCACCCACTTTCCTCCCCCTTTCATCTGTCCCTCATACAAGGGGGATTCCCCTAAGTTTGGAAGACCTCTTTCATAACACCTATTCACAAAAAGGGATCAAAGAATGAAGTAACCAACTACCGTCCCATTGCTAAGCTTTCTCACATACCTAAAATGTTCGAAAGCTTTTTATATGAAGTTCTATGTGCAAGTCATTTATATCACTCAGTCAGCATAGATTTCTAAAAGGTAGATCAACTACTACAAACTTTGTTGAACGAAAATGGCAACGAAATTGACGTTATTGCTACAGATTTCGCTAAATAAGATAAAATATCACATCAACTGATCCTTTTCATATTGTTAAAATGGATATCTTCTTACTTGGAGAACCGTTACTATAGCGTTCGCTTTAGGTTAGCCTTCTCAACCCCGTTTTTAGCCACTTCTGGTTTCCCACAAGGCAGCCATCTAGGTCCACTCGTTTTCATTTTAACTATAAACGATCTTGAGAGGATTATTAAACAATGCTCCGTATCCATTTACGCCGATGACAGTAAGTTCTCTAAAATTATTTCTTCACCCCAAGACTCTATTTTTATTTTTTTTTTATAATTTACGCGCACCTAAGGGATTAGATACCCTTTTACTGTTGCCCGAGCGCGGGCGGAAAGGTAGAAGGAAGAGAACGGAAAATTGTTTTTGTAGTGGTTTGAAACTCAGGTGTGTTTGGTTTCGATATTCGCTCTCCAAGGGGGGGGGGGGGGGGGGGGGGGGGGGGGGGGTCCGGATAGAATGGAGAGCTTTTGCTTCACTCAGAGTGATTCGAGGTATAATTCACAGTATTTTTTTCTTTGCTTGAAACTCTACAACAGCCAAATCTACGTGTCAGTGTTATGCCTTCACACGCCGAATTTTTCTGTCTGAGTTCCAATTACAAATGAAAAACTGACTTGCCATGTGCAGGACTCTAACCTGGACCTTCCAAGTGAAAAGCGATTGCTAGTACCACTACACCACGGCCACCCCAAGGAGACCTCGATAGGTTTTGCACTTGGTGTCTAAAAAATTGCTTTGAACTTAATGTCTCCAAATGCCAATCTATGACTTTGTCTCGTAAGTCCCATCAATCCCCCTCTCGACCTTATTTTTTTCATGACCAACCTGTACCCCAGGTTAAATCCCTTCGCGACCTTGGAATTTTATACGATAGAGAGTTAAACTTCCGTTCGCATATTGATGAGATAATCCTTAAAGCCCACTCCATCGCTCGGTTTTGTCAAACATTGGTCTAAAGAATTTTGCAACCCTTATGTGACAAGGTCACTTTATATTACCCTTGGCCAGCCCCTTCTTGAATATGCCAGCCAAGTGTGGTGGCCCTTTCAGCGAATTCCTATATCCCGAATCGAGAACATTCAACGTCGTTTTCTTCGGTTTGCTCTTCGTGGACTACCCTGGAGTGACCCATTTATCTTACCTCCCTATCGGGACCGCCTCAAACTTCTTAACCTGAATACCCTAGAAAAACGCAGAGATGGAGCTGACATTCTCTTCATTCATCGACTGCTCTCCGGTTCTGTGGACTGCGCTTCCCTTTACAATTCTATTTCCTTCAACACTAACCCTCGTAATTTACGCTGTCCTCGTCTCTTCTATATCCCATCCCAACCCACTGCACTGGATCTAACGAACCAATCTCCCGCATGCTCCGTAAGGTCCACTCAAACCTCCCCCTTTTTGATTTAAACCTGAGCACTTCTCATCTTAAACTTGATCTCCTCCACCATTCCCTTACTTTCTAACCCTCAACTCTTGTTACTTTTTAAGTTAGTTTAAACTTGCATGAAGCGAAATAAATAGGGGCGTTAGCTCCCACCAAATTAATTCTCAATATGAGTCCGTTAGAAGAACGTAGGAATACTGCTGACATTCTTTTCGTTCATCGACTGCGCATCACTTTTTAACTCTATTTCCTTTAACACCAACCCACGTGATCTACGTTGTCCTCGACGCTTCTATTTATCACTCCACCGCATCTCTTATGGCTCCAATGAACCAATCTGTTAGTTTTTAAGTTAGATTGGGCTTATATTAAGCCAAACAAATGGGGCCTCAGCCCAACAAATGGAGACTCAGCATTGTTGCGGATACTCAAAGAAGGAGGCATCCTAAACTTGCGCCAAATTTGTACGAATCAATCTCCTTACAGTACTATTTAAACGCCCAATATCAGCAATTTGAAAGATCCATATCAGTGTGAATGTAAGGTAAGGTTTGCGGTCACTGAAGCGGAAGCGATGAAGATAGATGCAACGTCATTGCAAAGGCGTAATGTCATTTGACATTTAAGTATAGATAACACAAATATGTTAACCCGTTACGGCCAATGCAGCAGAAAGTATACGCTATCAATTAAAAAGTGCACGCAACACCAACGGATCTGACATCACGTCACAATGGCAAACTATAGCTTTGAGGTTATAAAACACTTTGTCTGCATGTGCTCCGGCTGTAAATTCAAACAACGACCACACCACCAATCGAGGACTACAAAGGCAACTAAGAAATAAATCCGGCTTACGAAAAACGAAGAAAGCACTGTATAAGACCGTTGTCATCCCAGTCCTACGGAGAAACAGGGATATAACACCAACCTAGCCTTTGACCTAATCAAAAGGGCCCGCATCAACTTGGCAGCGTCGTTTAGTTCAATCATTTCGAGGATGATCGTCTTCAAAGAATTGCTATGCAAGCCCTATATTCACTGCCTGATACGAGTAAACTTCCTTTCAACAAAGCTTAGAGATCAACCATAGATAAGACAAAAATCCCGCTGTGTATACTTTTATAGAAGTTACATATTTAGGTGACACAAAATCGAATGAGTTTTCCTCCGTCTGATTGTATCGAATCGAAATTTGTGATTGAAGAGCTCTGCTTGTTACAAATTTCATTTCGTTGTCGTCCTCAAACAAGGAGGCTCTCCACATTGAAAGTCGCAGCAATTTAGAGTTTCATTTACAACAAAAGCTGGCAATTTTCACTGCCAATTGTTGCCAACTAAATTGATTCGTCAACACATTTTGCGAATGTAAAGGTTTCAAAATTCGAAACACCCCTTACCGATGTGCTCAGTTGATTCCCTTACAAATACTCGTAAGTGTGTCGAAAGTCGTGTGTAGGATGTCAATAAATTCCTCCTCCTTTTAATCCCGGCATATTGCCATCGACATTAGTCTACACCAAAACCATAAATCTCAAGGAAATTTACATATCGCAACAACTGACAATGGTAGCAGCACCCTTCGGTTCAATAGGTTACACGTCAAACCAACCAATATGCCAATATACCACAACCATGCGGTGACTAGTACGAGTATATGACAGTAACCGTAACAGTAACGCCTCGGCGTAAGGTGTCGATGCTTAATTTTTCCAATTTAATTAAAACCTCAAATTATCCCACAGGATACGAGTACCAATACGACTATGAGTATGAGAACTGTTTCAGCTTTTGTAGTTTTTATGCAGCCCTGGCTGGTACAGTGGTACCTAGCCTAACTCTCTGGCGTCGCCTTAGCCTAAGCCTCTGACTGAAGCAAATAGACTGTTTTGGCAAGACGACAAGATGCCAAGAGAACGAACCCATTAAGGTTATGTAATTTATTCATGACATCATCATTAATGGCAGAATCGTGAGAGATCGTACGCAGCCCACGTTCCATGGATTAACTTGAAAGGTTTTCTCTCTGAAGTCGGGCGGAACTTAGGTGGATGTCGAGATGTCGAAAGGTGAATTCTGAGTCTCATTCGCTTATAAATATTCTTCTAGGGATCCGGGATCCTTTGAATGTTAATAAATTTATGTTCATCAAACTGGCAGAGTACTTTCGGTTGCAAAGGGGTGTACGCTTAAGTCATAAGTAAATGCGAAGGCATTGGCAAGCTACGAACATGAGGACTCCCATAAATTCATCAGGAGCACAGGAGTCATATTTAAATTTTGTTCTCGTAAATTCTAGGATGAAAGTTGTCGTACGTACGTGCTTGCTTACAGGGGGTGTGTACTTCTGTGTAGTGTAGAGTATGTGCGGTTTATTCGAAATATTTTGAAAAGCAAACACAAGTGGATGTTCTTGGGTACTGTGGGCGGGACGGAGTTCCTAAATGGCTAAGGAGTTGTGGCAACAACTTGGGAGCTCAGTACACATTCAAGGGTACTTCTTATTTAGTTTTGCTCCAAGAAAATATATTTTCAGTGAAAGAGTTTACTTGATTGGAGGAAACCAGCCAGGAAGAGCCACAACTTTTAAAATCACGCACCAAGAAAAGGGTGAGGAGTGAACTTTGTGGTAAGGAGTTTCGAAGAGTAGTAGATACTCATGTCGTAGTTTGTATGGAGCTTTAATTCATACAAAATGGGTTTGGTATATTGGTAATTAGTTGGCTAGAAATACGACCTGAGCAACTGATGGATACGTAGATAATCTTCTCGAGTAGAGTGAATCGACATTCGACTAGAACCACTGTTCTAGAACCAAAGCCTGTCTTTGGGTCCTTTGTCTGAAACAACCAACGTAAAGACGGAATATTTGAAAATCATCAACAGCACTCAGTATATGCAGACAGTTAATAAGTTATGACATAAGACATACTAAAGTCTTGGTTGGAAGATATCATAAAATACTTCACCCTCTTCGTTGCTAGTGCTTCATAGTTGGAAAAGTGGAAAAGTGTGGCGCAATTGGTAGTTCTATCAACATTCTGCTTAATCGCTGGATGCGTAGATCACATCTCAATTAGAGCTCAACAAATTTAACAACAAATTCATTTTCTCTGTGTAACTGTAAGTGGACTAATCTCTAAGAACTTCGTTCTAAATATACCAACCAAAGGGTTTTCCAATAAAGACTTGACAACTTTGGATTAAATTTGTGAACGCACTCTTTCACTAATCATCAAACTGTCACTGTCAATTTATTCAGTAAACTCAACATTTTCATCATCGTAAAGTACACAAACGAGCAACGTCTGCAAATTATAAACATTTTCTACCGAATTTCGGAATCGGTTACTGCAACTTTAAGAGCGTTAACTCAAATTTTCGGTCGTAATTCTCGCCCTAGTAGACAGGCAATAACAAGTTTAGTGCAAAAATTTGAGTCTACATATTCGTTGTGTGATGTTGCCGTGTCAGTGAGACAACGGGTTGGTCGAAGTGTCGAAAATATCGCTGTCGTTCAGGCGTCCGTAGCAAACGATCCAAATCAGTCAATTCCACGGCGTTCTCAAGAATTGGGCATTGCTCAGACCACATTATGGCGTACTTTGGGTAAGAATCTTAGTTTACACCCATACAAGATCAAGCTGACTCAAGAATTGAAGCCGATGGACCATTTGAAGCGGCGTACGTTCTCCGATTGGGTTCTGGAGAAGATGCGCAAAGAGGATGAATTTCATCGCAAAATCATCTTCAGTGACGAAGCTCATTTTTGGTTCAAAGGGTTCGTCAATAAGCAAAATATGCGTTATTGGTCGGGTGAAAATCCACATGTGCTTCATGAATCACCACTTCATTCACAAAAAATGTTTGGTGCGGTTTGCATGCCGGCGGCATTATTGGGCCATATTTTTTCGTCGACGATAACGATCGTCACGTTACTGTGAATGGTCAGCGTTCTCGCGCCATGATCACCGATTATTTTTGGCCCGAATTGGAAGATATGAACTTGGACGACATGTGGTTTCAACAGATCGATGCCACAAGCCACACAGCACACGCTACAATCGATTTATTGAAAAGTAAGTATGGTGAGCGTGTTATCTCAAGAAATGGGCCAGTCGATTGGGCCGCTCATTTGTGCGATTTAACGCTGCTTGACTATTTTCTGTGGGGCTATGTTAAGTCATTGGTTTATGCCAACACGCCGACAACCTTGGAAGAGCTCAGAGCCAACATTGAATGCGAAATAGCGGCCGTTTCGGCCGAAATGTGTGGCCGAGTCGTTGAAAATTGGGTCCAACGAATCGACCGCTGCAAACGTGCCCGTGGTGGCCATATGAGCGAAGTCGAGTTCTATTCATAAAGGTTTTGATTGTACTTCAAGCCGATAATAAAGTTTTTGAAATATCTCAAATGGTTTGCGCTTTATTTAAAAAAAACTTGTCAAGTCCTTATTGGAAAACCCTTTATTTAACTTTCGACTTTAACATACATAGTTCACCATCTTCCTTCACTTACAGGCACTTCCGACAGTTAAATCATATTGCACTAGAGACTGACTTTCGAAGCATACAATGGGAACAAATACATTATATGTCTTCTTCCGATGAGCAAATGAATTTTCTTCATTCAAATATTATTTTCTTATTTGAAAAGCATGTCCCTATGAATTTCAAATCTGCAAGGCCTAGTTCACTAATGAAATTCACTTTCATATGAAAAAACGGGACCTTGCCTAGGAACGACGATATAGACTTGTTGCTTATCGAAGAGTCTACCGCAATCTTTGGAATGGGACCGTTGCCCTTATTCATTCCGCAAAAATAAAATTTTTCTCAAAACGACTCAGTCCGTCTCTAAGTGGAAAAGTACTTTAGAGAAACTTGTGCAACCTAGGCTTGGGAAAACAGAAAGCTCTGTCTCCCCATGGTATTTATGTTAGTGCTTTCAACCAAAAATCTCTAACCCTATCTACAACCTCAAATGACTAGCAATCTGAATTTCGAGGTTCAGATTTGATTTCCGAAAGGTTTGGCTTCTCCATGGTAGATCAAGTCGAAGTAATTGAGAGTACACTTTCTATTAAATCTAATGTCATTGGAACAGACGGTGTTCACCCGAAATTTCTGAAAATAATACTGCCGTTATTGTTGGCTTTTGTAACTTTTACATTTCTAACACTCTTGACTACTAGCGAAATCTTGACTAGAAAGCTAAAATTATTCTCGTACCGAAAAATTCAAGTGGTAAAGACTATCGGCCGATATCTATACTTCCTTTCCTATCTAAAGTTTTTGAAAAAATCATTACTCCCAGACCAGGTTTCAGAGCGAAGCATAGCTGTAAAACAGCTCTGCTAACAGTTGTAGATGACATAAGACAGAACATCAATAAGGACCTTATAACTCTTCTCTTAGTGCTGTATTTTTATAGAGCTTGCGACACAGTCGATTACGTTCTTCTTCGGGATAAGCTCATAAAAAAGTTCAACTTTTCATTCCTATCTTATAGGTCGAGAACAAGCCGTCTCCACTAAGAATGTTTTGTCTGACTTTGCGGTTCGTTCTGGAGTACCACAAGGTTCCATTCTCGGGCCCCTTCTGTTTTCCCTGTATATTAATGAGCTGCCATCTCTCGTTACTAGCTCCAAAATTGAGTTATATGGTGATGATGCTCAACTCCGCATAAGTTGTCCATTTGGTCTAATTGATGACTGTGTTTGCCGTATTAAAACAGATCTAGACAATATCGCCAACTGGTCTAAAAAAAATCTTCTTTTACTGAACCCGAAGAAGTCAAAATACATTGTCATTTCCAAAAACGATGTGTCTACCTCGTACTTTCCTTCTGTTGTCTTTAATAATGCTCCAATTGAGTATTGCACTACCGGAAAGAATCTTGGCATGACATTCAATCAAAGACTGACTTGGAGCAATCACATAAGTTTAGCAGTTGGCAAAGTTTATGACGTACTTCGTTCGTTATGGGTCTCTCAGCATTATACTCCAGTGAAAATTAGAATGGTTCTTGTAAAATCACTCATTATCCCTATATTGACTTGCGGATGCGAAGTTTACGGAAAGTGTGATGCTGTCGATACGTCTTTGCGGTGCGTAGGTATGACAGGGTCTCATGTTTCTCTAAGAGAATATGTAATACTACTCGTACTTTTAACAACATACAATATTATTCATACGTCAGTTGATCGTCTATACCACCCGACTCTGGAACTCTCTTCCGCGACATGTGAGAGACTTGACAAGAGGAGATTTTACAGAGCAACTAGGACACCATACATAAATAAATTGAATTGAATTGAATTGAACGCCCAAAATGGACAGTTTGCAGCTTCGAATCATATATCCGTAAGGCCAGGACTCGTGTCTGTCATGCACAACTACAGAATTGTTTTTTAAATATCATTAACACTCTATTAGGCATTCTTAAGGTTTGTTAAATCCTCTCATATGCTTCCGAAGGATCTGTGACCTATCAGTCTGTCATATTTTCTGCTAAAGACTCTCAAATGAATCCACGGTAGTGTAGTCACTATCACAGAACTTTTAGCACGTTCACCAAAAATGGAAATCCGTTGAGAAATCAATACACTCTGTCTTACCACCTGTTAGAAAATATTCATTGGTGAATATACCTCTGGTCAAGGGAGCTCTCAACATCGTTGACACTTCTTGAGCCACCAATTCTCTTCGAGAATAAGTGACTTTATCTGCAACTTGATCCAATTTATACTCAACAGTAAAGGCAAGTCGCTGCCGTACAGAAAAATAAAAAAACATCTAGAGGAGCACCCAAATATGCGTAATATCTCCTCTCCTATGGCATCCAAATCCTTGAGCCCATAATCAAGCTAGAGAAAGCTAAATTTCACCACTCTGAGTTTTTTTCTTGTGGAGTGCCGTGTATCTAGGTCACATCCTGGACCTGGACTGGTTCTGCAGATGGAAACAAGAAGACTCTGCTTTGCAAAAGAAACAGCAATGGAAACAGCTAAATATAAAACACTGGAGGGTACTCACGTTGCAACGCTACTTTCCCTAATCAACTGACTTCAATCACTTGATTCGCGAGAATAACGAATTGATATAGCTCAAAGTTATTCACAGTATGTTCATTTCCATGGGCGCAGTCAACTTCTTTGAGAAGCTTTTCAAATCAAATATCCTCGTCAAATATTACCAAAGGGAGTCAAGCAGTGATCAGATCCTTACCTTCGTACACCATCAAATCCAGGGTGATTAACGACTGTAGTGTATCTGTTAACTACTAAGCCAGTTAATACAACATGAAACTCTGTTGAGTTCCAGAAAACTGCGCTGACTCGGATTCCTGCGAACAAATACAAACCTAAAGCCACCACCTACGCCAAACAATTGACACATTTTTAAACGTTCTGTAAAACCAGTCACAAATAGACTAATTGGGACAACGATGAGACTTATATAGACATTATTCAACACCACACGATCAAGAGAACCTTAAACTTAATATGATCACGGACACTGTGTCCTTGGAAGACATGCGAAATGATTGGGTATTCCTCGCAACAATTTCTGAAGGTGTTGCGGGGAAATTGAGCAAAAGGTATTTGTAGGGAAATTAATCTACGCGTGTTACCACTTCCAAGATCTAAATGATCTCTGCTCTATAAAGATGACCGAATGATCGGATATTGAGTGATGGCACCCACGCTCCCCAGTGGTTTCACACAGGATCTACAACCGGTCAAAGTGGACCTCGACGAGGATCACTCTAACTCTACCTTACCTAACGTAGATCCGATTTCTTTAAATTGAGAAGATTTCAGAACTAAATAGACATCTTGACTTAAACAAGGAAAACGTTGCCCTTTAATTTAATCAGCGTTATAATTGTGGATAATTCTAGGCCACAGCCAAAAAGCCTCCTATTTAGTCCGATCGAAAGCTTAAAATGAGATCTTTGATTGCTGTGTCATCGCTCCAGAATCCTTCGAAGATTTTTTGAGTCTCAGTAATGGTATTGGACGGATGATGGGTTAGGGCCCTTCGTAAAGTGCTTGCAATGGACGTCGAACTGCATCAGTACGCATAAAAACTGACTGTGAAGAATGAATGGTGAATCGTTTTCGTGATTTGACGTTTTCGATGGGCTCAGCCTTTGCATTCGAGTACGTAGATTTTTTACGAACTCATTATCTGTGGTGGTGTTGTTAGTTTGCATGGGCAAAAACTCACTTGTAAATGAAGAGCAGTGTCGTACAAATTTCGGCAGGAGTTGCGTTCAAATCCTCCTTGAACGTCCTTCGGAATCCCAAAAGACTAGAACGTCAACCCAGCTGTCAATGACCTGTGCCAACGCCGCGATGGTTCCACTTTCAGGTGGGTGGTATGTTGTTAACATCAGGTGTTTTGGTTAGTTCACAAAAACATGAAGACACAAAATGGTGACCTTAATCGATGGTTATTCGGAATATCACACCGAAACTTTCTATCCAATTTGAGCAAAAGGTGAAACTAACCGGTTCCACGGTGATCGAGCAGTATCGATAACCTCTGCAGGGTGGAAGGGGTCTCACAATATCTCACAACTCTTCTGTTAAAAGTGGACGAATTCTTCCAGCAGACACATCGCTTTGAATATCAGCATTTGTGCCAGGAATGAGAAAAGATTTCAACATTACGAGTAAATTGGATTTAGTATTGCGAAATGATTTTAACTCTTTGCCGTTAACTATTCGTAGTCGATTAGCTCTGGAACGAGAATAGCATTAATGCGGGACATGGTATCCACAATGATATTGTCTTTCCCCGGAATGGAAGTCTGTCGTGACTGGGCTAGAAAATGCAGGTGGCTGGTTTGTCTCAATGAAGTTTTCTCCAACTTCTGTTGAAAAGCAAATTAGAACGGAATATGTTGGAAGTAGTTAACAGCCTTGACTGCAGGTACTAGCTCGCGGTCGTAGGTGCTCTAACTTTACCTAGCCGCGCTTAATTTCTTCGAGTTAAAACCGAGCGGCTGCCAGTTTCTGCAGTACTGCACAATCTGCTGTGCTTGAGGCTTCAACCATGAGCGAGAGCTCCGTACCTCGTTTCATTAAGGCAAGCACTGTTGCTTTTAATATGTATAGACAGTAGCAGTAGATCTTCAGCCGCATTGGAAAGAAGCTTATCATACCCAAAAAACATCTCAGGCTGCGCACCACTCCTGGTAGTTTAAAGTCCTTAGTGGTGGTTCGATGCCTGCTTTACTAACATGGTAGCCTAGAAATTTTACTTCAGGCTTGCCTTCCTAGAATGCATATCGAAAGGTTGATGACGAATCCGTACTCTTGAAACTCCTTGAAAATAAGACGAAGATGTCGTTGATGTTCATGAGTGTCTTTTGAAGAGACCAAAATATCATCTAATTATGGCCAAGGGATGTTGAATTAGCGCAGTGTGTGGTCTAAGAAGCGCTGGAAGGTTTATCCAGCTTGCGTACAAAGCAGATGTAAACGAACTCGAACATGCCGAATGGAGTCGTGATGACTGTTTTCGGAATATCTACAGGTTCAACTGGGAGCTGATGACATGCGCGACTGTGCATATGCGTAGAGTGTATGAAGTCCTGTATATGTCGTATAGGATATCGATCGGGTTCTGTGATACTGTTCACACGCCTAAAATCTCCTAACAGCCTACACTCGTTTTTCTTCTTTTTGACCATGTGCAGCGCGCTTGCCGTTGGCTGCGGGACGGATGACATATACCTGCTCTTAGAAGGAATTGAATTTCATCTTTTGCTCCCTTAAGCTTAACGGGGGACAATCGTATCGGTTTGACGAAAGTTGGTGGATCTTTAATTATAATGTGACAGATGATTCCGTGGTTTTTGGCTTCAGGATAATGGAACTTTTCGTTAGGCCCTGAAACTCGGCAAGCAGGTCCTGGAATGGGGGTTTTTGCAAGTTAGATTTTGCAATACTTTCCTCTGCTTAATAATACTCCAACAATGACTTAAGTTTGTGACTCCATCTATCACCAGGCTTACGAAGATGTTAAAATGTTATAAAAAATCTCCTCCCATTCGATACTTCGGCCACAACAAAAGTCCATTTAAATTGTGATCATAGTCTCAGGTTGAGGATTAGTGTTTTCTATCCAAACGTCTTAATAAGTGATTTGTTCGCTGCATGCACGTAGAAATTGCTAGCTGGCTTCATTCGGATTGAGCATATTGTTGGAACTATGACATCCGCACCGGTGTCAAGAAGAAATTTGAGGTTACAATTTTTGTCGAGTACCGCCTGTCTTTCGCAGGTTTAAAGGCTCTTTGCTCTGCTTACGACAATTTTTTATTTTGTCGCCAAACTTTCGATGATACTAACATACCTCAAGTTCTCTGTTCGCTGAAGGTGATAAATTCGACTTCTCATTGACTTCTCGGACTGCGGTCCACCGATGCTTTTATGGGTGCAGTTTCCCTCGTAATCTCTGCTAGGGGTCTCTCTAACGCTGATTGTGGTGAAGGGCACCCATTTGTGGACATTTCGTTCACTACTTGTGGGTCGTTAACCTCAACAATCTTATCCGCGAGAAGTGATACTATATTTAGAGTATCTGTGCTGATCCAAATAATTGATCTTATATTCGGCGACAGTCTATTCATCTAAATGGACTTCAACATCCCTTCATTCATTTCGTTCCTGGATAATCATGCATCTCCCGCATGTCACCCAGCTCTAAATCTTGAAACAATTTTTTTATTCGCTTTTACTCCGAATCAGGAAATACGTAGATGGCAAACTAAAGCCGTATATATCGCTCGATGGCGGATTACGAAGATTTTATCATTTACTTAGGCAAGTACGTTGCTTTGTATCGATGTCTCAACCGTCAGTCTTGTCATTTGAAATACCTGCTGCAATGAATTGCGACTCTACCTGTGCTATCCAGAGTTCCGATTTTTTGTGCCAAAAAAGAGGAATGCGTATCGAAACTTTGGGGATCTATGCGCTTTGGATATTGGAGTTTTCCATTTCCACTTGTTGGTTTAATGTGCCACTGTCAACGGGTAGGTAGGTAGGTAAAAGTGGCTGTTGGACAGGCCTATTGACCACGTGGATCTATGATCCTCTTACTCATGAAACCAGTTTGAGCTCATGATGAAGCCTAGGAGACTGTTTACGCCTATATTCTTTACATCGTTTAGGTCATTGTAGAGGAAAGCTCCTAAATGAAGTTTTCTTCTCTGGGAGAGAGCTGGACATATACAGAGTAGGTGGAGGATTGTCTTCTCTTCCTCCTCGCCCACGCAGCTTCTACAGAAATCGTTTGTAAAAGCGCTAAGCCTTCTTGCATGCTTGCCTATAAGGCAGTGTCCAGTGATGACACCTATGATTGAGATGTTTAAAGGATTAGACTCTAGAGCGATTCTGATCCAGCTTTAGCCAGATCTGATTGTTTGGTCGCTAGACATGTTTGCCCAACAGTCCACCTAAAGTCTGTTCTTTTATTCACCATCCAGCTTTAATGTTAGTTTGCACGTAGCGATTGGTATACCTACTCGTATGCTACCCTTTTCCGGTAGATTAGGTAGAGTGGTTCCAATTTTGGCAAGTTCATCATGCACTTCCCTGGAATGTCTCTGTAGCCCGACATCTCTCCATGAGAGATGATCGGTATTCAAGAGCGGTTTTAGAATATAATGAGACCAAGTTCAGGGATTTGATAGCGGCCTGACTATCCGAAAAGATGCGGATATCCTTTGCAGATATCACGTTTTTCTTCAGCCAAAATTCAAAATTTCCCCCTGGAATACGCTACAGTGATTTGGAAGACGGAAAGAAAGGCTCAGATTTAGTTTATCCGAGAAAACACTACCACCAACTCCGCTATAGGTTTTAGATCTATCTGTGTAGATGTGAATCGACTTGTCCTTCATGAAAGCACCTTCCTTCCAGAAGGACCTAGAGGAGAAGCCTTTGTCAAACCAAAGTTCAGGTATGGTGTACAAATAAATAAATCATTTGTTCACTGTGTAGTCGCTTTAAGGCGAATAGCTCCAGTTTGGAGTTTGTTATCCTGCTTTTTAGCACACGACTGATCAACTCCCCAAGTGAGTCGTCCACCTGCAGAGTTGATAGAGCAGTCGTGAATGCGGATGTGTTGACGTTGTTAAAGGCGCTCTCTATATCCAGGAAAGCAACCATTGTATACTCCTTATATTGTAGGGATCGTTCGATGTGGCTAGTCAGAGAGTGCAATGCCGTTTCCACCGACTTTCCTTTACAGTAGGCATGTTGAGCCGTTGATAAAAGTCTTAGACCGATTTTAGCTTGTATATGAATATTAATCAGTCATTCTAGAGTTTTCAGAAGGAAAGATGATAGACTTATAGGTCTGAAGTCCTTTGGGACAATATGTGAACAATTTCTGGCTTTGGGAATGAAAGAATGAAAACTACATTGACTTCTCTCCATGACAGTGGAATGTGGATCAGTTCTACACAGCTTCTCAAGATATTCTCCAGCGTAGCCAGGATAATATCTGAGGACCTTTGTAGCTTGGCAGCTATTACGAGTATACCGTCTGGACCAGCACACTTGCATAGTTTGAAGCTATGCTGTCGCTTGTAATCAGACTACAAATTTTGGTCACGGTTGGAGTAGTCCTGTTTGGATTGCTACTGGCCGCGAATAGGGAGCTACCTGGAAAGTGGGCGTCCAGTATCAGGTTGACGGATTCATCACTTGAGGTTGTCCAAGAGCCATCGGTTTTGTTTTGTCAACGGGTGTATGTCCGATTTTTGATTGTACCGCTCACTGAAACACTGCAAAAGACGAGTTATATAACAACGTGTTGCCATAACTGCAATAACTAAGTGTTATAAACAAATTCTTAGTACTAATTACTTCATACGTGAAGTATCTTCTATTCTAGTATGGTTGGAGGAGATTTTATCTAGGAAGAATCTGGCGTAATGCAAGGCTTTTTCGAACGGAAATATCAGAACAGAGATATTCAGCGGAGCTTCTTGAAGATTTTGAAGAGAGGTCAACATTTGTCCTCTCAACGTCAGTAAAAACAGCAGCAATGTACTTCCGTTCTTGTACTTGCAGTGTTCTCATTATTTTCTTGTAACACTTTGTTGGATGGACGAACATATTTTAACAAAATCGCATGTGTTGTCGGGGTGTGATTTTGTAAAAAAAAAAACGGCAAACTTGTCAACTCAAAAGCCCATTGAACATATAAAATCATTCAGTGGCTTCCATATGGACGATATTCTTGTTTAACACAGTTTTTATGCCAGCACCTGCCAAAGCTGAAGAATTAAAAAATCACAATAAAAAAACCTCATTTACACTTGTGCCCATATTTCATTTCTGCCATCAATGACGAACCCCTTGTCGCTCTGATATCCTTGTTACTATTCACTTGGAACCACACATTAATTAGTTTCGCTACTCTCAATCAATCATTTAATTTTCAGCCCCATAAAGCCGATTGTATTCGTACGCCCTGCGTGTCAGATCATTCCTTCCATGGATAGAACGCAGACAGTACCGTAAAAAGGAACAACAACAAAAAAAAAACCATCCACCCTCCCCTTATTGCGGAAATAATCGGTTAAACGAGGAACAAAAACGACTCGCGACAAGGGCTGGTTATTCAATTTTTTTTTTATATTTCTGTCGTCAATCACCCCTAACTAGGTGTAGTGCAACTTTTAGTTCATATCGATCAGAGCTAGAGTTACCTGAGAGATGAACGCATACGATGTCCTTCATGTGTTCACAATATCGTGCCAAAGGACTAACCAGCATCACCCAGAGTATCAAAGCTGAAGTTGTGATTCCAGAACAGGTCTCCTGCACTTGGTCACTCATCTGCTCATTTGGTGCGTTTACGAATACCATGCTCAGTGGACTTCAATGGTGAAATGCAAATTTTTTATTTGATATTCCGAACCACAGTGCTGTATACTCTTTCTCGGTTAGACAGTGTTGCGAGTGTGAGATTTCGCCCTTAAGTCAATAGGTGCCAGGACATACCCAACACAAGTGGCTTCACAATCAGCTACACAAACGAATCGACTGACAATCCCTCAATCCTTTGATGTTGCTCTATACCTTTGCAGTGGCAGATGAACGAACGAACACACACCTCCTAGAGGCGAACAGTTTACAAGAGCTGGCTTTTCAGATCTCGTCTCTCGAATCTCGGAGTTTCCGATGCGAAAGGACATCGTTACGTTACAGCATCCCCAGTTGCATGGCAATGGAGTTGAATGATTCAATGGGCTGCAAACAACAATCAATGTGGTTTGGGGGAATATGCAAAAGGACATGTTTTAGGTGGTGTTTTCGATGTTTTTTTTCTATTTTCTCTATAAGTGTACGTCTACATGCAGCCACTGGCTGGACGGATGCAATGCCACTCGATAGGTAGATATTCAAAGTAGGATGTGATAGTTTATTTAGGGCGTTTCATGGAATTGAAGTTCATTACGTCGATTGCACACAAACGACAGAGGACATATTGAACTGCAAGACATGTGAACACAGTAAACAATTGCGGTCGAATTCATAACATGAAGATAGTCCACAAAAAGGATTACATCTGGCAGGCATTTCTTCACGCATCCAAGGAAATAAAGTTCCTTTGACCTCAGTATGCATACAAATGAGTTCATATTCCGGACCTAATTAGTTTTAAATGTACTTTCTGGAACGCACTTCCATGTGGACCATCGTCAGTCTCTCCCCATAGGGCTTCTCTACAACAAGCAATCCTGGCGTTGGTTTCCTTATTTTTTCTTTTTGTTTGTAATTCAATTCACCACTCAAGTGGTGGTGAGGTTTTGGCCACCACTTGATTTTTGACATCGCAGTGATTTCAAAATTAAAACTCAAAAAATCCAAAATGACGGCGACCATAGAAAATTTTAATGAAAACCTCGTGCAGCACTCGAACGTCAGGGAAATGAAAAAACCGCACACTCCACATCTATACGACTAGGACTGCGACCTATATGGCCGGAAAATGAAACCAGAAAGACCAGAGAGCGAGACAGTTGCAAACGAAATCATCATCATCTGCCAAGACAGAGTGACAGCCTTAAATTACGTACTCGAGAATTCTAATTTCCATTTCAGACACTGACACTGGCACTGGCACTGGCACTGGCCCAGTAGATTGGTCAAAATTACAAATGAGATTGCTTTTCTGTAGGGGGCTAGGTGAGGCAGTCCTCCATGTCAAGACAAAGGGAAAACTGAAACAAGTTTAATTAAAAAATAAAAAATAAAAATCTGTCAGATATTTTTCTCTTATTGAAGAATGCAAATTTTGACGGCAAATCTGAGCACACTCTGGGATAATTGGAGGAATAAAATTAGCATAACCATTGACAATGACAAAATTGGTAAAGGTGTGGAAAAAAGTGGCTACCAATTCGTTGATGAATCGGCCATCAAATTTCATTTCTCATCTCCATGCTAAATGGTTTGCTCATTTGAAGACAACTTTGACCTCACGACATGGAATGCAGAAGATGATTTGTGGGCTAGGCTCACGTTTTCTACCATAACCCCACACATATGCATATATGTATGCTTGCAGATTCCTTGCATATACCCAAACTGGCGTCAAAAGATACATGGGCAGTGTGCCATCTTCCAAGACACAAGTGTGTGTCCAGATGCTTTTTAAGTGGCATCACTATAAAGCTTTTGGAAAAAGAAAACAAAACAAACCCGAGCTCCTTAAGGCATACAATTCAAACAAAACTACTGGTTGAGTACAAATGAGTACATTCACCACTTTGCAGATCACTAAAATATGCAATATGACACGACAGAGTCATTAGTTACTACCCTCCGATTAACTATACGAGTGATTGTGTGTTGTTCTGATATGGCGGGTGTCTTGATCTTTAAACTGACAATACATTGCGTGTGGTTATTCTGCCCCTTCCAACCAATACACAGTTATTAGCTCGCGACTAATGTGGTCGATTCCCTCTTTGAAATCACAGATCCCTGTTATGAAATCACTGTTCTCGGCGATTTTAGTCTCCCCCATCTCCAATGGACTCACTTGGATGAAGAATCCTATCTTGTTGCCACAAATGCAGCTTCCGACAAAGAAATCCTCTTCACAGATTGTCTCACAAACTCTGGCCTTTTTCAAATAATCCCAATTTCTAACTTCATGGGTCGGAAACTTTACATCCGACACCGTGAACTGTCTTGCTCTCAAGTGTGAACTTCTTCTTTCTAAATTAGACCGTCTCCACCAACCTCTCCTCGTTATGTATTCACATGATAACAATAATTCCTTGAGTCTTTCAGAAACTTCCTTCCACTTTGATTTCCGTAAAACCAATTACACTAACCTCAACGATCTTCTCAAAAATGTTGACTTTAGAAACCGGTTATGGCACAAATACCTTAAATCTGGTTCTGACTTTGACCAACAAAACTACCTTCTAGCTTACAATCACTTCTCCCTAGTTGCTGAATCTCGTTACCAAAGATATCTCAGCCAAATGCAATTTACCATCATCTTAGGCCCTACAATAAATTCTATCAATTTATTAACACAATAGTCTTCGGACGACTCAACAGCCATCGCCAGTCCATTTGCGAACTTCTTTAGTCAATCGTTTTCGGCCCAATCTGATGACCCGGATCCTGAATACTTTTCTTACCTGAACAACTCTTGTCAAATATCTCCCTCCTCCGTTGAAATTACTTCAGCGCAGTTACTAGACAAAATACTCGTATGTACATGAACTGAAAGACGATTTTTCTCCAAGTCCTGATGGATTGCCCGCAGTTGTCTTGAAAAAATGTGCTGATAACCTAATTCATCCCCTCACTAGTATTTTCAAACGATCTTTGTCTGAAGTGCTCTTTCCTCATCTCTGGAAAAGGGCTTTTATTACCCCCATTCACAAAAAAGGTCCTAAGCAAGATTTCACCAATGATCGCTCCATTGCTAAACTATCCTACATCCCCAAGGTTTTTGAAAGTATTTTCTTTGTTGCGCTATAATTTCAATGTACAGGGTCTTCCAATAGGAACTTCCGAATTTTGACAGTTGATAGTGGCCATATTGTTGAAGCTACATCTGTCAAATTGGCTGTCATTTATTCAGTCTGTTTTTCCAAATCACCACGGATGGAGATAGCATTCAACAACACGTGCAAATGATAAAATTGTCTTATCAAAATGGGTGTTCTGTTCGGGCTTCGCCCATTTTACGGTCGCCATAATCGTTCACCGAGAGGAATATTCGCAGTGTGGTGAATAAATTTGAGTCCACTGGTTCAGTAAACGATAAACCAACACCCGGACGTAGACGAAATGCAAGATCTGCCGAAAACATCGTCGCTGTCCGTGAATGTGTGCAGGAGAATCTCACGCAGTCGATTTCGCGTCGCTCATAAGAACTTGGCTTTTCGCAGACCACAACTTGACGAATTTTGCGTGGTGACTTGGGCCTGCAGCCTTACAAAATTCAACTGACGCAGGAGCTGAAGATATACGAATGGGCTCTGAAGCAGTTGGAAAGTGAACCTAATTTTCATCGAAAAATCATCTTCAGCGATGAGGCCCATTTCTGGATGAATGGATGGCATGGACACGTGGTTTCAACAGGACGGCGTTACGAGCCACACAGCTCGCGCCAGATTGGAAATTCTGCAAGAGCGATTCGAGGGCATGGTCATCTCACGTATAGGTGATGTGAACTGACCACCGAGATCGTGCGATTTGACCGCGTTAGACTTTTTCTTGTGGGGTTTTCTAAAGTCGCAGGCCTATGGGAATAAGCCACAAACCACAGCGGCTCTGAATTAATTTCCTATATTAAAAAAACACTGCTATCTTGTTCATTTTCGTTCCCTTTTTTCTGACCCAATTCTCGCCACTTCGGGTGTTCCACAAGGCAGTCATCTTAGTCTATTAAGTTTTATTTTGACTATTAACGATGTTGTTAACGTCATAAAGCACTCCCCCATATCTATCTATGCCGATGATATGAAAATCTATAGACGACTTTCAAGCCTCTCTCACTCTCAACCTTTACAGAGATAAACATAGAAAAATGCCGAGCCATTTCTTACTCCCGGAGGCGTTTGACACTTCCAACCCGCATCTATTATTTATCAAATCAATAAGTTGTAGCTACAGTTACTTCAATGCGGGACTTGGATATCATTTGTGATACAAACGCTCTCGGATTTGTCAAATCCCTGTTCATAACCTTTGTTCGTCCGCCTCTCGTGTATGCCAGCGAGATATCGTCCCCTTACTACGATTTTCATATTTTGCGCATTGAAGCTGTCCAACGGAGATTTCTACGATTAGCATTGCGCGTGCTGCCATGGGCTGACCACAAAATTCTACCCGCCTATGTTAATCGACTCAAACTACTCGGTCTCCTGTCTTTGGAAAAGCGTCGAGAGTCCGCCGATATTCACTTCACCTACAAACTCTGAACCGGCATCATCGACTGTCCCACAATACTCTCCCAAATCCCGTTCAATACCAACCCGTGCCACTTAAGATCTGTCCACCTTTTTCGTCCGAATAATCACAGGGCAACTGTGTCGAATGCTACGTAAAACAAATCGGATACGTGAAGTGGCCTCAAATCAAATCAAAGTTATTTCCTTTTATTTATCTTATTTAATGGTGCCTAGGTGTTGTACGATTAGGGAAGTCACTAAGCCGCATTGACCTCACGATGCACAGTGCTGCTCTATACCTCAATTCTGCTTATTTTGGTGGTAGCAACAGGATCCACGTCACGTCCAATAAGGATCTAACTTGCCAAATTCATTCATAAGCATCGAATGTTGAGCAGAAGAAAACAGCAACGCTATAATATCCTGACAAATATCACTGAAACTCAGATAGAGGACGATCAGCATGGCAAACTAAATATTTGAGCTGAAGTTGGTTCATAAGGATTCCCAGGAAAAGTCAATGTGGTGAAATAGAGATGGTAGAGGACGAAATTTTAATGGGTCAACGTCAGCTCTCATATCTTCAAAATGGGCTAATGGCTCAGGAATTTTCGGATCGTTTTGCCCACAACTTCCCAAATACGATTAAATACTTGGGAAATTACAACGAAATTCCAGAAACTAGTGATTCCAATAATTTCAGAATAGAGCCTCTGGGCGAACTCCCAGATAGACCGCTGAAAATCTTGAAACCAGCCATTTTAAAAAAGACAGCTGGTCGATACTGCCCTCCGACTGCTAACAAACAACGATATTGAAAGACCCGACATGTTTCAAAGAGCTGGGCCCCTTTGGTAGTACAATCAGAAGGCATAGCCAACGTGAAATTACGCTTCGGAACAGTCTTTGACTAATTGACATTGCTGCGATGCGATAACTAAATTGATCATGTTCAGGTCGACGCAAGGAACTTCTTCAGTATTACATGTTACGAGTATATGCCAAAATATGTATTTCGGGTGGCCAAATTGACTGGGATTACCGACTTATCGCAGCAAAGCGACTGTCATCTTTTACTCAGAGGAAGTTTAACGTTACAAATCAGAAGCACTGCTGATCGCAGAGAGATATGACATTCCCAGAAATTCCGCAACTAATGCGTTAGGATGCACCCAATCTCCGAAAAGGTGATAAGAATCTGTCCTTCCCATTAGACTCGGCCTTACTACCGAGATTTGCTTAGACTAAAGTATGTCTGATGAAGACCGCCTTCAAAAAACATTATGATTCAATAAAGACATCTCTACGGAGATTCCCAGCCAAGAAGCATGGGTTAGCAATAACCCACCAAACAGCCTAAATGGCAAAAAGTGGTATACGAATCGTTCTAAAATGGAATCGGAATACACGGACCTAGCCTAAATATTACCGTAGCAATGGGCAAGGGTCCCAGTATATTTCAAGCAGAACTCCACGCCACTCAAGTATACGCAAATCATATTTACAACTCTGGTATCAAAGGCGCAAACATCCATATATTCACGGACAGTTTTGCTCACACACCATTGACCAGAAATCAGTCGTGTACTGCTTCAAAACCCTCCAGAAATTAAGCTTCAGGGACAAAACTAAACTGTGGTATGTTCTTGGTCATAAGTGGATTGATAGGAATGAAAAGCCCGACAAACTGCCCAAAAAGGGATAAGAAACTCCCTTTAATGGACCTGAATAATTATTTTGCACTCCTAAATCAGCAGTCAATTTAGCTATTAATAGCTGGGAGCATTCGAGATGCATCTCAAATTGGGAGAATAGCTCAGGTCTAACACAGACCAAAATGAGCCATCCTGCCCTTCAACAAAAATGCCAATAGATGCCTAAAACTTCGTAGGTTACCTCACAGGACATCAAATTCAACAACAATTCAACGGAATTGGACGGAAGATTTTTTTCAGGGAACAAATCGGCCCCAATGAACTACTAGTAGTATTATCAACTTCATTCGGAAGGTAGAAAGCCTACCAACCTAACTACGGTTCTGACTAAATGGTACAAAAGATCTCTTAGGTCGAAGTGCTTTATTTTGCTATTGGCGAGTCAGATATTTTAAAAAATTCAGATGATCTAGCTTCATTTGCTAGATCCACAAAAAGGGAGGCCCTCAAAACTGCACTTACTGTAGAGGCTTTATTCTCCTTAACATCGTATAAAAGACAGTTGCTACTAAATTGTGTGAACGCTTGAAAACATTTGCCCCCTATCAGTGTGATCTTGAGTAGGGTAAATCCACAATTTACCAAATATTCAGACATTGGCAGATCTTAAGAACACTTAATTAATCCAAATTGATGCTGATGCCAATCACGTCTTTATGGTGTTTACAACAGCATAAGGCAGCATCTAAAGAGATGAGCTTTATGCAATGGGGGAAGAATAACAATGCAACTCGCTGCTCCGTAAACCTTAGAGACAATCTACCCTTTGATGTCATTAAATGGCTTGCACAAGGTGGTGTGCTCTCATGCGACTTGTTCAATATATCCGAAGGACGGTATGTTGAGATCTTCGCTGCGGAAAACAACTTAACGCAGCTTGTAAATGAGCCCAAACGAATACCAGACTTTGATAGCCATACCGCCATCACCCTATACTTGTTTTTAACTTTTCACCCTGATAAGTACACCGTTGATGTGCTCTCCCCTCTAGGCTCGTCGGACCACTGTATCATATCAGCTAATTTCTCTTACACCGACCACACAGTTAGAGAAAAAATTCCTAAAGGAACCGTATGGCAGCACGAGAAAGCCAACTGGAGCGGTATTAACAGCTTTTTTAGGAATTTTAACTGGCCGTTATGTTTCCTTGATAACGACGTGGATGGCGCTGCTATATTATATGATCACAGTCACTATTCTCTTTGGAATGAGATCCTTTATCCCTCATCGGATGAAGAATATCAAACCAAAGGGAAAGGCATGGTACGACTCGAAGCTGTCAGGGTTAGAGAAATGTTTTTTTCGGTTTTACAAGACCAACCCGATAGAGGAAAACCGAAAAAAAATTCAAACGAGCCAGGAATAACTGCAACGTCTTTCTTAAGCGTGTAAGATTCCAATACGACCAAAAACTGAGGCAAAAAATACCACAAAGTCCCAAAGGTAGTAAAAATTGTTGGTCGTTCGTCAAAAATATTAAAAATTCTGCCTCATCCTCCATCCGAACGCTCATTTACAATGACATTCCAGCTGTCAGCTCAAGACTCCCAGATTATGCTTTGTCTCCGCCTACACTTGAGTGCGTCGAATCTTCAATGGGACGAATCCACTTTCGCACTCGTGTAGTAGCAAGAGTACTTAGAGATCTCAGCATGCATAAAGCCGCTGGTCCAGATGGTATATCTCCCCTTCTTCTGAAGAGGTGGTCTTCCACGCTGGCAAAATCACTGCGTACGCTTTTTCATCAATCCCACTCTTTAAGACTCTCTCCAAGCAGATGGAAAACAGCAGTTGTCCAGCCCGTCCCTTAAAAAGGCGAATCATCTTCTCTCTCCTCCTACACACCCATTGCACTTGCGTCCCTTCTTTCTATGTTAATGGAAACTATGATGAACCCTCAGCTCATGAAATATCTCGAAACACGAAAACTTCTCAATGATCAGCAGTACGGTTTTCGTAGCAACAGGTCCACTGGTGATTTGATGGCAGGTCTCACCGAAAAGTGGAACCAAAGCGTACATCGTTCTGGCGAAAGCAAGATAGTTGCACTTGATATTTCTAAGGCATTTGACAGAGTTTGGCATCAGGCTCTTTTGTCGGCAATGCGTGCTTGTGGGATCAATGGCTCTTTTCTTCAATGGATTAGAAATTACCTTTCGGAACGTTCAATTTAAGTTGTCTTGGACGGTTTCAAGTCTGATATTAACAAAATAAATGCTGGTGTGCCCCAGGGCTCCGTTCTGCCTCCAATACTCTTTTTAATTTTCATCAACTATCTCTTGTCTGTTACTTCCAATCCAATATACTCCTCTGCTGACGACAGTATTCTCACGTCCCTGCTCTTCGGCTGTAGAACGGGAACGGCTACGTATGCTAAGCTCATTAAATTCCGATATTAACAGCATAACCAATTGGATAACCACTAACAGAGTGGAATTTAATGCTTCCAAAACACAATGCTGCCTGCTGTCGTTAAAGTGAAATTTAAACACCCAGCCATTGTCCATGAATTGCACTTGCATCGTCGAAACCGATAAACTTTCCACTCTCGGTATGTGTGTCAATGACAACTTACGTTGGAATGACCACATATTCGATGTCGTCAAAAATGCTGCGAAATGTGTAGGTTTCCTCAAGCGATGTAGGAAATACTTCACCCCCTCTAATCAGGCCACAATATATAAGGCAATATACTCCGAAATTGGAGTACAATGCCCGCATCTGGTCGGGTGCTCATAAAACATTCAAAGCCGTGCGTTAAAACTCTTAGGTGATACTAATATCACTCAAATAATGGACACCCTCGAACACCTACGTAATGTCTTGTGTCTCACTCTGTTTTATCGCTATTTCCACCACCAGCGCTCCATAGAAATCGCCAGTAGCATTCCACAACTTCAGACTTTTAACCGTAACACCCGTCTCGCTATGAATATACCCTCAATACCCTCAATCCCACTTTCGGACGTACTCTGAAATATCGTGATTCGTTCCTAGGACGTACAACTTGCTTATGGAATGCCCGGCCTAGCTCTTTATTCCCTAGTCATTATAACCCTCAAACATTTAAAACCAGAGTTCACCGGTACCTCTTTTTCCATCCTCCCTTCGCCCGCGCTGTGTTCAAACATTTTAAGGGTACTTAAATCACTTGAGCGCGAGCAAATTATAAAAAAAAGCTGCCAGTGAGTTGGTTCAGGTGCTCTTCCAAATGCATGCGGCACCTTTACCGTGTTGTTATGTCAATAAGACGGATTCTAAGGCTCTTCGGGTTGGTGTTAATTTATTCTACATGAATTGGACCAAGTCAACTTTCTGACTATATTCATGTTGCTTTTCAGCAGCTATAGTTCTTCAATTTACCACTTTCTCCACAGTCCCGCATGGCAGATAGGGCCGAAGATCATATGGAGAATCTCCCGTCCATACATTCATACAGGGATGATAAGGACCTGTACAGCGTTTTATTCAATGCTCAAGAGGGCTTTGCTTATCAATTGGCTTTTTAACTCATAGCATTTCCGCGTTGACATCATTGCTGGAGTTTACAACAGCGCCTACGTAGATAAATTAAACCATTTCTGTATTATACTTTTACAGAATATATGCGAGTATGTAGAGTTTTGCTTTCATTGACCGCCGCGCCGGAGCCAATCTTAATGCTTCTCCTGAATAACGACAAATGCCCAACAGATTTCTCCTGATTTTGTGACTATTATCTGCATTAGCTAGAAGTTGTACAGACTTTCTAAATATTGTGACCCTGTCGTTGACTTGTAATACCTTAGAGGACTATGCTATCGTCATATCTAGGAACTTTGGCTACGTTTTTGTGATAGGGCACCGGAAGCTCTACACCAATATCCTGCACAGCTAAGTGAGTTTGGCAGTAATATCGAAACCAGACCCGGCACTGTTTGGCTTGCCTCTATAGATCAGAACCTTTAAAGCGGTGAAGAGATGGTGTATATCTTCCCCAAGATCAGACGCAGAGTAAATATCTAAGCTGCAATGAGCATTTTAGGTCTTAGCCTGCACTAATATAGACCTATCAGGTTTTTACTCTGATTCCATTCCGTAGGCATGCGATTCATTGCTCACATTTTGCAGATGTCTTCTTGAAAATTTGTTAGATTTGCGTTTGGATACAAGTATCCTCACTTCCTTTTGGTCGGCTGAGTATTAGTTTTGCGGTGTTCCTCCAATTTGAATGATGTGCCCTATTTGGCATCGATAAGGGGATCATTATTTGCCGTGGAATAGTCAACCAAAATGATTGGTCGTACACGCGAAATTAAAATTTATCCAATAACTTATGTCAGCTCTAGTAGAATATATCGAATCCTATTCAGGTTAAATCTGGAACTAAGTCTACATCAATCATTTACCGAAACAAGACTGTTCTTCTAGTAGGTAGCTCCCGCTATCATGCTCATACATCACCTTCCATTTTTACTTTGGGCTACAATCTCAACTAAATTCCATTAATTCCGCTAATCAAGACTTGTCCTTCAGACACTCACGAATTATGATTTGAATCATTCGGAGCTGAGATACAACTAGTTCGTCCAGTGTTCAGTGTTCCTTCTAAAACAAATCAAGTCATTTGCCCAACATCAGATGATGCAAACAGTCACCGATAACACAAGCGATGTGATAAAACAATTTACGTTCAACATTGAAAATTATCACTGTCTTCTTTATAGCAATGGCAATATTGTACAGCCTTCATCATCGTCACCATCATCAAAGCAAAAGAAGTCACCATATGAGAGTTGCGTCAATCTTCCAATAATCCGCACCTATTGCCGGAAAATGCTCTGGTTTGTCTCACTTTTTTTTGTTTTCGTTGTTCTCGTGTTCTTCCTCTTCTCGATTTTTCCTCGACATGTATTCCAAGTTCTATCACGTTTTTATATCCTGACCATGTGACGCCTCCTGACAAAGGCACATGTTTTCTATTTCCCCCCCTCGATTTGACTTTGCTGTGTCATCTCTCTCTCTCACAGAACTGGGATAATATCAACGTAACAGAGCCTTCTTGTCAGGGACATGGCAATGCACATAGAAGTCCAAGGAAAAGCAGAAAAAAAAAGATCAAAATAAAAATAAAAGAGAATCGAGAAAGAATAATAAAAATAAAGCAACATGCCTCCAATATGTTTCCATTTAAGTTTCAAGATGTTTCCATGGATTCATAGGTTGAATAGAACGAATATAGCTGAGTCTGTGGCTATGATGATACTACCGCCACCACCACCATTGTCAGAGGGTAGAATCAAAGGTTTCCACTCTTTGTTTGTTTGACAGCGGGAGATGCATAAAAGCAATAGCAAAGGCGACACACGGCGATACGAAAATACAAACTGGCGCCCAATAAAAGAACAACCAACCCCAAAACCTATAAAACAACCCTTATGAAAAAAATGAGAAAATTCCGGGCTACAATAATTTCTATCCATTGTTCTCTATGTAAAGGAAGTGAAAGGTGAAAGTCACAGAGAGTTTAGGGAATATGTGTGAGGATAAGGAAGCCATCAATTGACTTATTGACCATATGACTGAGGAAATATCGAGAGCAGTGTCAATTTAAAGGTTATTTAAAGCAGAAAAACGTTCCTATCAAGAACGAAGAACGGGTCAAGTTAGGGCGGCGGATAACCTATCTATGCTTATCTGGCATATTTGCTTGCTGAATTAGGGTTACGTATAGTGTTGAAGTGACACGCAACAATAGACATCTATTAGGGCTGTGGAGCTGTGTAAATAGATCTGATGGAGCTTAGGCAAGATGTCCCGAGTTACGGATACCACTGACCAAATATTACAAAACTACAAAATACAAAAATAGAAGAACTATCCAAAGTGTGATTCCAGAATAATAACTGGCAACTTAAACACAATTCTTAGCTGAACCGTTGAAATCCAAAGTCTATATGACAACAGATCGAAAGACAAACTTTTCCGGTCAAAGGAAATTAAGATTTCTTACAATTATGCCCAAAGTTATAGGAAAGACTAGATCCTGTGAGGGTTAGAGTCAACACTCTACTGAAAGTCACAAAATACCAATCCACATGGATAGCCCTAACCAACATATCTACCCATTCAACCAAATTGAATGACAATTGAATGAATTGAATGATTATTGCTTTTTAACAATGCAGTTTTAGACCTGAAAAGTTTGCCATCGACCAAAAATATTCTTTCCGGCAACACTTCCATGTCTTGACTTTCATACTCCCCATCTAATTATACATTTTAAGGTGGCATACGGCAGCGTAAATAGAAAAGGACTACTAAAAATCTTAGTATGTGTAAGGAGTCACGGAGGCATCTGTCTGTCGTCATTGTCCGAAAAATCTTTCGGAAGTTCGTGTAAAGTTGCTCTTCTATGAGTATGTACAATAGTTCCTCGATTTCCGTCACGTGACGTTTGTATCGTTGGTCCCTAGTTGTTAAATATCTTTCTGCTGTTCTACATTCATCACGCAGGTCTTGTATACTCCGTATGGAGCTACCGAAGATGAGTGTAGCTACTCGGTTCTGTTGTGTATGTCGACTAGGTCCAGTTCGTGTGGTCGGTTGGTCATATGTATTGTCATCGACCGTATGTCGACGTAAAAGTCATCGAATGTCTCATGAGGCAACTATTTCCTATCCATAATGGACCTAAGAATTTCGTGGTTCCGTCGTCCATCTCCAAATTCTTTGATCAGCTCAGCTTTAAGGTCATGGTAGGTGAGCTGTTCATCCCCTCCGATTTCTCCTAAATGTGCATACTGCCATCTTTCGGCCGGGCCTGAAACTAGGTGATGGAACTGGACTAGCAGCTGGTCAGAAGACACGCCGTTCTTCCTTTTCGGGGTTTCGATGCGGAAGGCGAAACTCTCTACCGGCATCTTCTTGAAATGGCCGTCGATTTTAATTCCCCACTTCTGGATCGCCGTATCTACGCTCCAATGTGTCCTGGTACCTGTACGTCCCTGTCGAGTGAGTATTTCGTCGTTGATAGTTGGAGTAAATCATGTTATCGTATGGAGGCCATTCAGCTCTGTCTTGTAGTTCCCTGATTTCATTAAATCGTATGTTAGTCGTCATCATATTACCCTTAGAAGATGCGTCTTGTCCTTTGTACATCACTTGACTGTCCAAATTTTGTTTCTCTCCGCGAATGTGGTAGTCTTCGTCTCCATCGGCTGTCGTGCGCCTCCCTCCTGGTCGTCTCTTGCCTTGTTCGTACTCTTCGTGCTGTCCAGTATAAGTTTCGTAGGCGTCTTGTCCTTAGCTTGTCTATGCTCGTAGATGAGAACCGAAGTTCTCGTCTTCTGAGCGATGGGAGTCAGATTCTTCCCCGAAAATTTCCGGAATCCATGTTGGCTCTGAGGATTCGGGCTATTATTTTTGTTTTTGACGATCTGGACTAAATCGCAGAGGTCCAGGATATCAGCTCCTGGTTCGGCATTTGCTTTGCGCTGCATGTATCGGTAGATGCCACTCCTAAGAAGTTAGTATCCGAGATGTTCCTTGGGGCTCTTCTCTCGTCTTGTCTCTTTAAAGTCCGTCCGTAAAGAAACGGAGCTTTCTCCAGGCTATCTTTGTTATTATGTTTTTTTTTTTATAATTTCGGCACAAAACAAAAAGGGAAGTGACCAACTGACTCCTTACATATGCCTGCCTAACTATAGATAAATGTTGGTGCTCTGCCACAGACAACGCATTGCGCATCCTTAAAGGGTAAGTGTTGCACGCCAATGTAATTGCTTTGTCATGGAAAAACCAAAAACAAAATGACCTGTTGACGAACCCAGCAAAGGACACAATGAGAATGGCCTTAGTAGACCACGCACAGCGGAATAATTAACAGAAGCCTTTGACTGCTATCATGCAGATACACTGCTAGCCAGAAAATGCAATGGGATGGTCCCCCCTAAGGAGGATAAAAACCTGCGACATCTTCTTTAGTGATTGCTATAGGGAACAGAAACAGAGATTAATCACGTGCGGATTTGTCATACGCAGCAGACTTAGGGAAGAAGTCTTGAGCTTCCGACACGTGAGCAAGCCCGCATGAAAGACAAGGGCGACACTACCAAATACTGTTCCTACGAGGCTCTTCGACAAGACACCTGAACACTGTCCTAAGTGTGGCGTTAAAATCGTACTAGACTATCTCAACGCCAAAATAAGAAAATTAGGATATCTTTGGTAATGCAGTTAGTACGCATAGCCTACGCGACACCACATGTGTCAACGAACTTAGGGTTATTGACTTTTAATGTGACTAAATGTCACTATAGCAAGCACGCGGTTTCCTCATCTCAATACATACAAGGTGGCATGGCAGTCTCCGGACTGGCGTATAGCATACCTCCAGTATTCTGTACGTCCGCACATTCCGGGGAGTCAACATTGACTCGGATCACTACCTTGTTGTAGCCAAGGAACGAAAGCGGATTTCTCCACATAAAAAAGAACTACTATGAGAAGTTACGGGTATAACGTAGAAAAGCTAAACTTCTATGCCACCAGCATCAAGTACGAAAGACCTCCACCAAGAAATGCCTGGTTTGGTGAAGAATGCCGGTAAACACGTGCAGCTACACCAGAAGCGGCGACGGCGTTGCAACGAACGAAACAGACGGGAAGAACTTCGGCTTCTCCAAAAGAAGAATAAAAACCACGAGAAGCGATGCGATCGGAGATATCGGGAACACCGAAAGGAAAAAAGAAGGTACTAAGACCCATAGAGAAACTTCTAGGGATGTACATGAAAACTTAGTAGAGTCACAGTAGCGAATATGGAAAAACTTCTTCTGCAGAAAGTGAGGATAGCGATAACCCTGCAGTCCGGGGTGGATGTGGAGCAGAACCAATAAGCCTATACCTTAACCAGTGGCGCACTCCACAATGATTAAGGTTCACTTTCACTTGTGTGGACCACCAAAAGCGAGGTTATTCTCTGTTTCGATGTACCTCCTGGTAGGAATTAAGGACTCTTCGGATCAGTGCGTCAGTATTCAATCGATCTACAGGCTCTCGATATTGATTCCAAAAATCAGTCGAAGAATCTCACATGCAAACCGGCGATCAGTTCTCGAACAGGGCTGGCCATTAGATAAAGTCTCTTATTCTACTTCCTCAAAGTTTTCGTTGTCCACTAAGACGTTGCGTCCGATTAGACGTCGATATTCTGCATCACATACTTGGTTCTACCCTCATTCACAGCTCAACTCATTTTTGTGGTTTCTGTTTCAATACTTGCGAACGCAGCGATTTGTCACTCTCACTAGTGTCAATGTCATTAGCCTATGCATGTAGCTGCACAGATTTTTGGCAAATCGTGCTTTTGGTGTTCGCTTAACTTTCTCAAATATGATGGTGGAGAAGTCATGTGACAGCGTGTCACCTTATGAAGAAAAACGTTAAACTAAAAACAAACTCGATATAAAACTAACAAAACTTTATTTCTCATAGTAATGCAACACAAAATCGACTGACTGTAATGGAAAAGGAACTCTTCCTTTATAGACACATTTTAGAAGAGTACAGCTATATAATATAAGAGAACGATATTGATTAAGCATAAGTGAAGATTTACATGTTCCAATTTTCTACATCCTCCGCCCCGCAGTTAATACATTTAATGCACTTCAAGAGAATATAGCAGTTGAACAGGCCTTCTTAACTCAGTTCCATTTGCCAATCTAATTTGACACGCTCTTACTCGATTGTCTCGTCCAGCAAATACTTTTTCTACTCTGGCTAACTTCCAAAGTGTTTTCGGAAGCGACGGATCATGTACCAGGACCACCTCATTAGGCTGAATACTCGATGCTGCTCCTCAATTCCAATGATGTAAAGATCTTAGTTCTTGCAAATACTCAAGCTTCCATCGTTTCCAAAATAACCTGAAGGCCTTCATTCTAGAGTTCCATTTCATCCGAAGTTCGTTTCCAGTCTTAGATTCACTAAGTTGAATCACGTCAGGAGATGCAACCATACCAGTTAAGAAGTGCGATGGAGTAAGAGGGTTAAGGTAGTTAGGGTCATCCGATATGTACGTTAACGGTCTGGCATTGATGACTTTTTCGGCTTCGACCAGAAATGTTCGTAGTTCCTCAAAATTTAGTTTAGAGCGACCGATAGTAATTTTAAGAACTGCTTTAATGCTTCTGACTAGCCGTTCCCAAAAGCCCCCCCCCCCCCCCCCCAAGCGGCTCACTCAACTATAAACTTCCATCGAGTGCCTTCGTTGTTTACAAATTCTCTTATACGTTCATCACAAATGGTTTCGTTGAAGATAGTTAATTCCTTAGAGCCACTTTTAAATGTTTTGGCGTTGTCAGAATATATTATACGGGGTCTTCCCCTTTTAGCAAAAAATTTTCTAAGAGCAAGTAAGCAGCATTCGGTTGTTAGATTTGTTACGAGCTCTAAATGAACTGCTCGTATAGATCCACAAGTTAACAATAGTATATATACCTTCTTCGTAATTCCGCTATCTTCATTTGTTTTAATATATAAAGGGCCGGCGAAATCCCCTCATCTCAAAAGGCTTGGACATCAACATTCTATAGCGGGGTAAGGGGGCAAATGGTTGCGGTCGGGGGACGGCTAACAAACATTTGCAGACATAACATCGGGAAATAACAGATTTCACCAACTGACGACCTCTAATAATCCAGCACTTATTTCTCAATCGTACGAGCGTAGCATTCGTACCACCGTGCAACATTTTATGATGATTATGTTAAACAATAAGCTTACTGATGTGACATTTGTTCGGCAAAATGATTGGAAAAGCTTTAATAGTTTGGTTCTCAGAATCGCGAAGTCGCAATATACCACTTTCATCCAGGTACGGATTCAACGAATATAAATTTAAAGACTTACTAACCGCGTCACCTCTTTGGATTGCCTGAATTTCAATTGGAAAAGCTAGCCGTTGAACTTTCTTTAACCAATACTGCTCCGTTAAATGTAGCTGTTCAGATGTTATGACATCTCGTTCACCTCTAGTGTACCTCTTTTGTAGTAGTTTTACAAAACGCATCACATAAACTGATACACGTAGCAGTCTTTTCCAGCAACTAAAGTCTTCAGGTTGTAATAAAAGATCTTCGATAGAAGCAGGATCTGTCTCATCAACAGCAACCTTGTTGTCGTCTAGGATACTAATTTCATTCTTCCACGGTAAACAAGCTTCATACCTGGCGTTTCGTTTTTTGATGCAGTTTCGTGTAAATTTATCGATAAATGTATTACTTTCCTCTGATTATGGTTTTATGCCGATGATTTCCAAATCCCAAAAAACTCTTTCATTCCTAATTCCAACTTGCAAAACATTAGCACTGGGTGCTCGGTTAAATGATATGCAATCAGAATACGGTCCTTGCATAGTCCATCCAAATATTGTTACGGTGGCCACCAACCGTTCACCGATCCTCTTTGTGTTTCCTGTGACAGCTCGCCAATAATTATCAGCTCCGATCAACACAGATATACCTTCTTCTGGCTGATAATTAAAGGGACGTGCGTCGGCTAAAGCGAGTCTGTAATTCCTTGTACAGCGTTCTGTAGGAACTGTCAACACATCAGCACAAATCGTTGGTACCACTACGTCTAATTCAATAACTTTTTTTTCTTATTGACCTTGTAGTCTTAAACGAACTATTTTATAAATTCTACCCGGATGTTCTTTTTCTTCTCTTCCAAACGGAATAACACTTATATTTCGTGAGCCGACTACACGAAATGATAACTTTTCTGCTATGGATTCTTTTACAAAAGTCATTTGGCTGCCACCATCTAAAATTACTCGAACGTACACTCTAATTTGTTTTTCCGTATTAAGGGGAGTCTCTCTCGAAAAATTAAAAAAAAAGATTTTTTTTTTATTTACTTAAAAAATTCTGTAGATTCTTCTGGTTCTGCTGGTATAAATATATTGACAATATTCAAACCGGAAGTAGTATAAAATTCGATATGTTTAGGAAAAACCGAAGTGCGAGTCACATCTCTCATAGACTGGTTCCCTATACAGATTCTTATTTACTTGCTTACATTTTCCAATGATCTTTTTATTGTATTATTGATATTATTTTGTTTAATTATTAGAACTATCACCACTACATATCAATTCGGATGATAAAAGGGAATAATAATAGAGAATTACTGTATAAGAAGTAATATTTTATTTGTAACTAAAAATGGCCCGATTTGTAGGAAGGGTCCTCCTCGTCCTTCTCTTGCTGTCTGAATTCAAGACTTTGATTGCTTCCTAAAAATGTTATCATGAAAAAAAAAATAAATAAAAATAAAATAAAATAATATAAAATAAATAAATAAAAAATCTTTTGAGAGTTACTTTTTCCAGAGCACCAGCAAGAATTTTTTCATACGATGCGTATGCTGTGAATGATGGGTAGTTCAGATTCATCATACCAAGTGCCATCTGCATGTAATTATGCCCTCTTCCAATAGCACGAAAAGCATAAACCGTCCTAACATTTATCTCGTATGCTTTCTTTTGCCCTAGAAAAAAGTTTAGATATATATGTATATATATTACTTATAAAAGATGTAAAAACGTGTATAATATATACTTACTTTCATTTTCTTCAGCTAAAATTGTTGGAGAGCTCATAAATTCGGTTGTATGTGGGCAACTGGTACAAGATATGGCAATTTTTGATGCCAGCCCAACCCTTTTTGTGACTTTGAACTCAACCGAACTGTGGCATTTGACACAAGACACTGCACTTGCACAATTTTTGGAAAATAAGTCAATGTCTATTATATCGTTCCTGCTTGAGGATTCGAATTCGTCATATAATGATAAATTCCCACTCATTTTCGAATGAGAGGATGAGCAACTGGAAGATCTTGAAGAAGCTGGTGCAAAAGACTCTTCGTTGCTGGTTTCAGCGCTCTCCGAGGGTGGAATTTCGGCGGTCGCTAGCTTCTTTTTTCCTCTGCCGGGTCCAGATTTCAATTTCCTCTTTCCAAATGTCCGTGATCGCGGCATTGCTTCAAGAGGAACGAAAAAAACCAGGAGAAAAAACTCAAAAGTGAACACGAGATCGGCAAAAACGATTATAAAAATACGAAAACATGAAATGGAAGGTTATATATTAGATGCGGGATCGGCCACTGCACTGCGTTATCCCAGGAGGAATCAATGGAGTTCACTTTTCGCCCGGAAAAAGAGTTTGAAGGGGCGGTGACGCCATGGCCTAGAGGCGCTCTCAACAAAATCGTCTCTCCTGTAAAATTCGGTTTTCACGCCTTTCGGTACAATTTTCTCAGGCTACGGTCAACTGATGACTTCCAGATTTTTACACATTATTAAAATCGGGCTTCTTAAGGCAGCTATGTTTTTTAAAACCCATTTTTAATTATAAAACTCATTGAAAAAAATACTATGAGATTAAAAATAGGTCAATTTTTTATTTCACTTTTTCTCATCCCCGCAAAAATTATTAAAAAACAAAATATAAACAAAACAAAAACGTAATGTTATTTGGACGTCCTTCTAGTTTAAAATGAGCTTAAAAAAAGTTTCAAATTTTTCGTGCAGGTCCCAAAAAATGTACCTAAAGTGGTTTTAGGTTAGGTATCAATTCTAGCACCAATTTTCGGTAAAATTTGAGTTTCTTTGCAGATTTGGAAACAGCAGGCTTTCACAAAGAGAATAAAAAAAAGAATAATAAAATACCATTATTTAAACCAGAGTTATTAAGATTTAAAAAAAAAAGTGACTTTTCGAGTGAGACTCCCCTTAAATGCGAAAACCGAAGCTGTTTGCAACAAAACAGATGCAGAGTTTGTGTTCATATTCGCCGTGTACAAATTGAGAGACTGTGTATTCTATCGCACACATAGCCGTTGCATGCCATCCCTTGCATGAAATGCACCGTAGATATTTGAGTGCGCATTTTTTGTATGAGTGACCGCGAGAAGTACATCGAAAACACCTTCCATCTTCTTTTAGCAAGTTCTTTCTCTGTGCTAACGTTAACGGGCCATTACAATCTCTGGTGAGATGGGACGATGTTTTGCAAAAGAAACATGACATTGATGTGCGCGTCGTTGATAATAATCCTGCTGCTGTCGAAAATGATTTAGGTTGTCGTCTGCTATCCTTTTTATGTTCCAATTTTCTATACCTTATTCAAGCCCTTTTTATATACATCAAAGACCTCAATGAGACTGCTTCTAACCTTCCCCATTATCATCCTTCGCTGTGTCACGAGTACGGCAATGATGCCAAAACTAGATGCTTTTCTGTTGGTAGAACGCATGAGCGGCTCTTGTTCTTCTATGTCGAGTTGCTTAGCTAAATGAGCTTACCTACCCTGTCTATTTATAAAATCAGTATCGTATCGAAAGGTTATATCCAGCACATGGGTATGGTGGCTTCATTCTATTGATACTACTGATCTGCAGCACCTAAAAGCGTTTACAAGAGGTTTAGGGATCGAGTGCAGGTATTCAATGTTAAATCTTCTCACAGAATTTTTCCCATGCTGTGACGTCTAATATACCTGTAGACATCCTTTGACTACAACTAGGTAGCCAGGGGCAGCTCGTAATGTTTGAACACCTACGAGGAGCTCGTCGAAACATTGTCCATTTCTTCTGTGAGACTTAAAGCTTTGATGTGGATTGTTGCAATGCATTCGGCCCAGTTCCGAAAGTTCTAGAGTTCTTGCCTTTCTCTGTTGCTTGCAATAAATGCACTCCCAAACGGACGCTGATTCAGCTTTCTATAGCAGTCACCATAGCACTTCCAGTAAATCTGTAGCTATCCGAAGTTCGTTCCCAACAGTAAGATTTTTACATGTCCATACACTTAAGAGGCTTGGAACGAAGCCATTCTGGAAACTTCTTGCGCAAGAAGCCGCACATTCCACAGCCAGAAAGCTTCTGCGGGTATCTGAGAGCTTCTCCTTCTTATTCTTCCTCAGCGCCATTGACCTTATTGACCTTAGCCCCAAATACGTTGAAGTAAATCATATCAGGAACGTGCCATGCCACCATTAATTCAGTCACACAAATTCACCTAATATCGTGAGATAAACCTCGCTCAGTGCTTACCCTAATTCAAATACAAATACAGCTCATCCTGAAGACAAAGACATCTTTCGATGTTCTAACCATTTCTCGGGTTCTAACCACTCATTGAGCATAGGAAACAATAACAAGTTGCAGATGAACTTAAAGCTAGTTAGAGAGGTTTTATAAGTCAAGCCCGGGTCCGTTTTTGATTGATTGAAATACAAAAGGTAAATCAACAGTCACATAGCATGATTGTACTGCATCATTGAATCATACTCGTTACTGTGAGCAGCTTTCTATTTTACACTGAAACAAAAGAACATTCTACAGACTTTAGCTCTGGGTTATATGTATGTGACTCAGCATGCATACCCCCCAACCTTCAACTTTTTGTTTTCGAAAATTCTTTCCAAACATTTTCCACCCCCAAGCACTAGAAATACGCACATTTCATCCGGAAAGAAAAATTTAACCCAATACCATGCGTCGAATTCATGTTGGACTTTTATTTTTGCCACCCTTCCGACTGCTCCATCATCGAAACAATATGTCTCTCATCACTTGGTATCACCGGAACAAATACATAATTCTCGAGCTTTGTTTCGGGGCGCGTCATTGTTTTCTCACTTGTCTCTGGCGTCCATAGCTGAACCGGACGGAAGGCATTGATATTCACCCACCCATCGATCGACCCCTTGTTTAGTGACGAATTAGCAACGACGACAATCTATTGGGGTGCATAGCTAAGCAGCTACCCTGAATGGAAATGGAATTTCATGGATATTCCCAATTTCCAACCCTCTAGTCCTGGCAACCCCAATAAAATTTGTCATGCTCTTTTAGGACCTGATTGTTCTTTCATTTGCAAATAGAAGTTTAACCTCCGCCATATTGACATTTAGAATATTCGTCGCCCTGTCTGTCGGGGTGTCCTTTCTTTTAAAGTCCCTTGTCATCGTTGGTTTATTTTTCTGTTGTTTAACTTTTTCCTTCTTTTTTTTCGTTTTAATAATCAATCAGTCCCACACAGGGTTAGGACCAATAAAGAGTGCTCCAATAAAAGCTCGACCGTTAGAGTCTGTTTTATTTGTAAACACACGTTAAACGTTGCCATTAAGTGTGTCCATAAAGCGAAGGCATGGTGCACCAGTGTCGCCGCATAGTGTCACGAAGCAGTTTAGAGCATTCCACGGGACAAAGATTTCCCAATTAATGGCAGCCGTTTTCGAAATCGCGAACGTCGTCGTTAATATCTCACATTCGATGGACTTGCTGAATGGACCGATAGACGGACGAATGGACGTTTAGATGGATAGAGGATGGATGGATGTATGGATTGGATGGATGTGTGATGAGTCGCGACAATAAAATTTGTAGTGTCTTATCTTTATGCGGACCGAAACGATTCGAACGATTCGAATGATTCGGGCTATTCGTATGCGGTGTCATCATTTCGAGGTCATTGGAAGAGCCATTCACACGCGTACATTAAATTAATGATGCTGCAAACGACTCGGCTATTAAAACGAAATCCGACTTGAGCCTTAATGGCCCCGGGTGGGTGTGCAGGAATAATAGGTGTTAGTGGTGGAGGTGGTGGCAGCGGTAGTGGCTAGTGCTGGGATTAGCAGTGGTGAGATAATTAAATTCCCCTGATTGCTTTTCGATGCTCGTGGTGGATGCCGGGTGCGGCAAGTTGATGATTTTAAATTTCAAATATCACACCATAACTATAAGACGTTGTTAAAGATGAATAGGTAAAGAACTATTAAGCAGTTACTACGACATAGTTAAGGGGGTTTGGTTTTGGTAGGAAAAGGTACTGAATCTGTGATAAGCATATAAGCTGTAAATGTCTCTATGAAGCGATGATATGAGTACACTTACCGATGAGAAGAAAAAATATTTAATTAGTTCAAACCTCTTCTTGCTGAAACGTGAGGATTCGTAAGGCCAGGTTAGGCTATCTGGCTGTCTGGTGTGATCGGTAAAATGCATGTATACTTAGGTAGTTCCATTGTGCTACCAGATGAGGGGATTACTCTGGTATCATTTGGAGCTTCGGTTAGATTACATATTTAAACTGAGGATCTCCAGAATATATGAGTACATCCACTTCGTCGATAACCATTTCGTGGATTCACAAATAGCCATCACTTTAGCCTGAAACATACAACAGTGGTTTTGGTATCAAAGAGCTAGGTTTAAGCAAAAGGGGACACAAAAATATTCCAGCACCAATGCCATTATGGTTTTAGATCTGTCCTTCTAGATTTTCGGTAGATAACTGAGGAATAGACGGATATTCTACCCCAATTACTGCCAACCTATGCTCCCCACCTAAGTGTCAGCATCTTACTACAGCAGTCGTTTAGTGGAGACTGAAACTAGGACTACAAGGGTGGTTAAACCAGTCTCCAACGAGCTTCACGGCCTCAAACTTCAGCAAAATGCAAAAACTAACAACGACGACCTATGCATAAGACAATTGATGAAAACGAAATATATGGTATGAAAGGAGTTCCATCCAAAGCACTCGTTTCATCTACATCCTCTGCAGGTCCACGTACCAAGTAGTTATGTTTGTTTTAGATAAAACATCTGAGAATATGACCTCGCAAGATCTGGAGCATACAACTAAGTATTATTGAATTATTACATCATCAACATCAACTACCGCAATGCACCACAACCTCACAACACCGAAGCAGCAAAGCTCTAAAAGAAGACAAGCTTGGTTCCAAGTAGAAAAGCCACTAAACCGAGCAATTCAACGATCTCGGTGCTTCAGATGTACGAACTATCAGTGAGGTCGTAAAAGATGTTGAGCTCTCTAGGGATGGAAAAATAGTGGTTGACTTTTAGAGGGCTATAGGGTTGGAAATATCCGAGACGGTCATGGACCACCCGATAGACAACCAAGAAGAACCACTCCCTAACTTTGTCTCAGCTGAAGTCATAAGAATGTGAAGAGCCTTTCTTCAAAAAATTCTTAAGAGATTGTATTCCTATGCTTTAGGAATCAATCTGATGCGACATTTCACACAGTTTCACAAAATTTATGATCTGCAGGGCTGTCCTGAATGTTATCAAGGCTAAGGATCCGCAGATTAACATCATAGCTTTCCTTCTTTCAATCGTTAAAGGCAGAATAAACTCTACGAAAAAGATCAGCCGTAAATCAGACGATGTCACTAATGCCAATAAATTGTTGGAGGACATAAGGATTGACCACTCAAATCATCGAAACCACTAGGCCTGAAAGTCATACAAATTAGCCTGCACCACTCGATATGCGCTGCAGTTAGTTTTAAGAAGGAAAACATTAATCGCAGTATCGTACAGGAATCTAGTTTAACTATAAAGCTTTTCATCAAAATAATGTAAGCCAAGGTAAGTCAAGATCCGGCATTCTAGCATAGGAGACATATTCATACATTTTTAAGTCCAAATTGTTAAAATAGAAAATCATGAAATCATAGAAACTTCCTTCCTATTTGTCCGCATGTCGCACAACCGAGAAGCACCGTCGGATGCAGTTTACTAATTTATGACCACCATCTCTGTTAATAAGACCAATATGCTGGACAATGTCTGGCTCTAAGAAAACCTAACAGAGAACTGCAATGTATGGGCCGGACTTTCCTCTGGTCTTTCTGCATATTCTTTCCCTATAGATCTATGAAAATATGAGCTAGCCTCTCTAGATAGCGAATTCAAGATAACTCTGCTTTGGGTTAGAAACACATGCTAACTGGCTAGTTAAGGCTCATTCTTCCATTGTTCACTTGCAGTATTGCTCCTCATTTAGCTGGCAGTCAAGACAAAAATCTTTCCGAATTTTCCTTCAAATGCCAACCTTAGATGGATTAGGCTGACAAACTATATATTTTCTAGAAAGGTGTAGACAAACTACAGAAGGTCCAAAATAGACGACTTACTAAACAAAACGCGTTACAGCATCTCCAGAATAACAGAGATCACCACGAGACACTTGGAATTAGAAAATCACGCTGCCAGACGTTATCCCATATAACACACAATGAGGTGGTTTCATGCACTACCTGGATATAAGCTAGTGTCATTATGCCTTTTCCATCGAGGTCTCGCTATTTGCGTACATTATGTGACTTACCAAATTCAACCGCATCATCGCCATTCATTCATCACTCCGGAAACAACTCTGAAGCTGACTGGCTACGACATAGTAGTGCCATTATTCCTTTCTTACCGCGGTCTCCCCATTTACGTGTGTGGTGATGTTGCTTACCAAACTCCACCATAATGTGCTGCATTATACACAGAAGCCCCGAACTGGACAGGAATTGTATCCTACTGAATCCTGAATACTGAAATCGTTATTACAATTCTAGGTGTCTATTCTGGGCAAACAACACCCGGAGGACGGATCTTCACTGCGAAAAGTAGCTTGACCCAGCTTGTAAATGAGCCCACACCAATATGATACGTCGATAGCCATACCGCCAACACCCTGGACTTGGTTTTAACTTCTCACCCAGGCAAGTACAAGGTCGATGTACTCTAGGACTCATCGGACCTCTGTGTCATATCAGCTAATTTCTCATATAGTGGGCATATAGAACCGTTATGGTAATACGAAAAAGCCAATTGGAGTGGACTTAACAACTTCTTTACGAACTTTAACTGGTCGTTTTGTTTCCTCGATAATGACGTGGATGCAGCTTCTGACCTGATCACAGACGCTACTCACTTTGAAATCAGATGCCTTATCCCTCACTGGATGAAGAGTATCAAACGAAAAGAAAAGGCAGGTTTAGAGAAGGTTCGCTCCTTCAAGACCAACCCGACAGATGAACACCGAAATAAGTTTAAACGAGCCAGGAATGACTGCAACGTCTTTCTTAAGCGCGTGAAATTTCCGTACGACCAAAAACTGAGACAAAAACTACTACAATGTCCCAAAGGTAGTAAAAGCTTTTGGCCGTTTGTCAAAACATCAGAATTTCTGCCTCATCTTCCATCCCAACGCTCATTTACTCACTTAAGTGCGTCGAATCTTCAATTGGAAGCATCTCCTTTCGCACTCATGTAGTACAGTACTTAAAGATCTTAACATTCACAAATACACTGGTCCAGATAGTATATCTCCTCTTCTTCTGGACAGGTGTTCTTACTCGCTGGCAAAACCACTGCGTAAGCTTTTTCATGAATCCTACTTTTTAGGACTCTTTCCGAGCAGAAGGAAAACAGTAGTTGTCCAGCCCGTCTCTAAAAAAAAAGTCTAATCTTCTTCTCTCTCTCCTTTTACAGACCCATTGCACTTACGTCCAAGTTAATGGAAACGCTGATAAACCGTCAGCACGTGAAATATCTCGAAACATGAAAACTTCTCAATGACCGGCAATAAGCTTTTCGTAACATCAGGTCCACTGATAATCGGCATGTTTCACCGAAAAGTGGAACCAAAGCGTACACCAATCTGGTGAAAGCATGATAGTTGCACTTGATATTCTAAGGCATTTGACAAAGTTTAGCATAAGGCACTTTTGTCGGCAATGCGTGCTTGTGGGATCAATGACTCTCTTCTTCAATGGATTAGAAATTACCTTTCGGAACGATAAATTTAAGTTGTCTTGGACGGTTTCAAGTCTGATATTAACAAAATAAATGCTGGTGTGCCCCAGGGCTCCGTTCTGTCTCCAACACTCTTTTTAATTTTCATCAGCTATCTCTTGTCTGCTACGAGTACTTCCAATCCAATATATTCCTCTGCTGACGACAGTACTCTCTGCTTTTTATGTTCGTTCCCGAACTCACGTGCCTGCTCTTCGGCTGTACAACGGGAACGGCAACGTATGCTAAGCTCATTAAATTCCGATATTAACAGCATAGCCAATTAGGGAACTATCAACAGAGTGGGATTTAATGCATCCAAATCACAATGATGCCTGCTGTCGTTAAAGCGAAAACACTCAGTTACTGTCCATGAATGGCACTTGCATCGTCGAAACCGAAAAATTTTCCATTCTCGGTATGTGTGTCAGTGACAGCTTACGTTGGAATGACTGCATGTTGCTAAAAATGCTGCGAAATGTCTAGGTTTCCTCAAACGATGTAAGAAATACTTTTCCCCTTCTGAGCTGGCCTCAATATATGTTATAAGGCATTCATCTGCCCAAAATTGGAGTACAATGCACACATCTGGTCAGGTGCTCCTAAAACATCTCTGTTAGATAGAATTCAAAATAGTGCAATAAAACTCATTGGTGATACTCGTACTAATATCACTCAAACAAGGGGCACGTTCGACCACCGTCGTAATGTCTCGTATCCCACTTTGTTTTATCGCTATTTCCGCCGCCAGTGCTCCATTGAAATCGCCAGTAGCATTCTGCCCCTTCAAACTTTTAATCGTGACACCCGTCTCGCTATGAATGCTCGTCACTACACCCTCAGGCCTACTTTCGGACGTATTCCGAAATATCACGATTTGTATCTAAGCTGAATGTCTATATTTTCTAGATCGTTTAGGTCGTTGTAGAAGAAAGCTGATAGATGAAGCGTTCTTCTCTGGGAGAGAGCTGGGCATGTACAGAGTAGGTGGAGGATTGTCTCCTCCTCTTCCTCGTCCATGCAGCTTCTACAGAAATCATTTGTAAAAGCGCCAAGCCTTCTTGCGTGCTTGCCTATGAGGCAGTGTCCAGTAATGACACCTATTCCTATTATGGCGCTGAGATGTTGCTTAGATGACACTTAGAGCGACTCAGATCCAGCCTTGGCCAGATCTGTTTGGTCGCTAGACATGTTTGCACAGCAGTCCACCTAAGGTCTGTTCTTTTATTGGGATCCAGCTCTAGTGTTAGTTTGCACGTAGCGATTGGTATACTTATACTACCTTTATCCGGTAGAATAGGTAGAGTGGTTCCAATTTTGGCGAGTTCATCGGCTCAGCAGTTCCTTGGAATGTCTCTATGGCCCGGCACCCAACAAAGGTGAATGTTGAACTGCTCTGCCATCTCCATGAGAGATGATCGGCATTTAAGAGCGGTTTTTTACAATTTAATGAGACTGTCCAGTCCAGCGGCTTGATAGCGGCCTGACTGTCCGATATCACGTTGTTCTTCAACGGCCAGAGCTTCTTTAATCGCCAAAATTTCCGCCTGGAACATGCTACACTGATTTGGAAGACGGAAAGAGAAGCTTAGATTTAGCTTATCTAAGAAAACACCGCCACCAACCCCGTTATCGGTTTTAGATCCATCTGTGTAGAGATGGATTGACTTGTCCTCCATGAAAGCATCTTCCTCCCAGAATGATCTAGAGGGGAAGCTTACATGGAAGTTTTTGTCAAACCAAAGTTCAAGTATGTGAACTGTGAGGATTCCTAAGGTGTTAAGAATGTCGGCGTGGCCAAATGAATTATTTGTCCACTGTTTAATCGCTTTAAGGCGAATACTGAAAATATCGAGGGATGTCAAATGAAACAGAATGTCTAATGCCGCAGAAAGGGTAGACCACAAGGCTCCGCTTATGCATACACATGCTGTTCTTTAGACTCTGCTTAGTTTAATGCAGTTGACTGCATATTCTAAGGCCGTCCACCAGACAACCACCCCGTAGGTAAGTATCGGTCTTATGACCGACATGTATAGCCAGTGCGTTATGCGAGATTGAAGGCCCCATTTGTTCCCAATGGCTTTCTTGCAAGAGAAGAAAGCTATTGTAGCTTTATTGACTCTTTCTTGAATGTTAGGTTTCCAGTTTAGTTTCCTGTCAAAAATGAGACCCAGATATTTTGCTGTATCGGAAAATACTAAACTGGTACCGTTTATTGAAGGAGGGTCTATAGTTGGAATTTTGTATTTCCTGGAAAATAGGACAAGATCAGTTTTACGGGGGTTTATTCCCAATCCACAGCGATCTGCCTAGCGGGTTAATCTATTGGGATTTACTTGAAGGAGTTCTTTAATTGTATTGAGATGTTTTCCTAAGACGGCTATGATAACGTCATCCGCATAGGCAATCACTCTGCTACCACCCGCTTCCAGGTATATCAGCAGTTCGTCAACTACTAAGTTCCAGAGAAGGGGAGAGAGGACACCGCCTTGCGGCGTACCTCTGCTGACATATCTTTTAGCAGAAGTCTCACCCAGTTTGGAGTTGATTATCCTGCTTTTTAGCATGAGACTGATCAACTCCCCAAGTGAGTCGTCTACTTACAGAGTTGACAGCAATCGCGGATGTGTTGATGTGACTATTCAGTGAATGCAGAGTTCTTTCCACCGACTTTCCTTTACAGTAGGCATGTTGAGCCGTCGACAGAAGTATTGGATCAATATTAGCTCGTATATGGATATCAACCAGCCGTTCTAGAGTTTTCAGAAGGAATGATGATAGACTTATAGGTCTGAGGTCTTTTGGGACAACATGAGAACATTTTCCGGCTTTGGGAATGAATACTACATTGACTTCTCTCCATGACAGTGGAATGTGGATAAGTTCTACACAGCTCCTCATAATATTTTCCAACACTGGTAGAATAATATCTGAGGATCTCTGTAGATCGGCAGGTATAATACCGTCCGGACCAGCAGACTTGTATGGTTTGAAGCTATGCAGCGCCCAGAGCAGTTTGTCTCTCGTAATCAGACTATGAATTTTGGTCACGGTTGCAGTAGGCTTGTTTGGGCTGCTACTGGCCGCGAGATGGGAGCTACCTGGAAAGTGGGTGTCCAGAAGCAGGTTGAGTGATTCATCACTTGAGGTTGTCCAAGAGCCATCGGTTTTTTTCAAACAGCTAGTCCACATAGGATTTGTAGAGAGAAGTTTTCTTAGCCGCGATGCCTCAGAGGTTTCTGTAATTTTGTCGCAGAATGACCTCCAGGATTGTCGCTTTGCCTTCCTCAGTTCTTTTTTGTATAATTTGAGGAATTCTTTATATGAGTCCCAGTCGGTCACTTTTCTTGTGCTTTTTGCTGCGTTGAAAAGTTTTCTGCAGGCGTTTCTGAGCAGTCCCAGTGCCGGTGTCCTCCAATGTGGCTTTTTCTTGCCTCTTGGTTGAATAAGAGGGCAGGAAGCGGCCATAGCCTTATTGAGAGCCAGAGTAAATTCCCTGACTTTCATGTCAAGCTCATTGGTGTCACGCGGGGGATGGTTCAGAGGATAGCGTTTCTGACAGTATTCCTCTGTATTTTGGCCAATCAGTTTTCTAATGCTTCGTCATCGGTTTCCATTTCCGACAGGGTGTCAGAAGAGGAGACCGACGGCTTGATACACTGTTAGGGAAAAGGCTATTAGAAGAAGAGTATTGCAATACATGAAAACTATTGCAACACACTTAACTTCTTCAGTTAGTAATGTTCATTGATCGTTATATTTCCTCGATGTCGGAGGATATGAGCTCTTTGGAAAGAAATCCAATAATCAATGGGAAGCGCGTAGTGCGGCTTAAGCTGTATAGACAAGACCAACTTGAGAGAAGATAACCGAAAAAGTTCACAAAGATCCAGAAAGGACTGTAATGCCTTTTATAAATGTCTAAAATCGAAATACAACTAAAAATGGAGGGAAAAAATATTACGGTGTTCCCAAAGATAGGAAAAATTTCTACCCGCTCGTCGAAGATATTAAAAATTCTGCCTCATCTACTATCCCAACGCTTATTTATAATGAGATTAGAACAATCAGCTTCTTAAACAAGGCCAATCTGCTTGTAGCGCACTTCACAGCCAACACACTTCCAAATTATGTTAAGTTTCCACCTGCGCTAGTGCACGTCGAACTCTCGTTTGCACTCGGCTAGTGACAAGATCTTTAAGCCACCCCACATAGTCGTGACTATGTCGCTCCACACTGATGCCACAAATGTTGCACACGCAACAAAAAGGCCACCATATATGGTACGCACAGAACGCCTGTTGTGCCCCCAGTCAGACCGCATAATGCGCCTCACCTGACCCAAAACCTTTGTGTGTTTCTCTGTGACTCTTGAAGAAATTCAATTTCTCATTCATGGTTATGCTCAGATACTTTACTTACGTCGCATATCAAAGGGTTTCTCCATTCAAACTGACTGCGGGAGGTCGCCCTACTAATGATTCGCCCTTAAGCAACATAATTACCGTCTTTTCTTGCGGCATGCTGACACCCACACTGTCACTTCAGCCCCTACAACAATAAGAAAGAGTGCACCAAACAAATTTTCACTCACAATCCGCTGTTCATCGGTTGTTAAATGTTGTATGGCTTCAAACTGAGGGCATTGCTCGTTTTGTCCGTCCTAGAAACATTCTTTGGCAAAGTCGCCCTCTATAAACGTAGGGCTTATGTCACCGAATTTAGCCTTGGCGATGGAAAGGCGATGTTTCTGTTCCTAATAGCACACCATATTATATTGCACAGTTCTCCATCATTATCCCTTCTGGGCCATCAAATCGTACTTCCTTGATGGCAGTAATAGGGGGCCCTACTTAGGGGCTTAGGGCGTACGATGATTATTGAGAGACTGAACATTCTACATGAATAGCCGAAAAACGTTGTCTGTTTCTTGTTTTCTGCAGTCTTGAACGGTCTTACTGTATACCTACATATCTGATAGTTCTTGTCGCTCAAGAACAAAAAGAGACAAAAAAACGCTCAACATGTAGAGACAGATCCTTGAGAGGATAATGTCAGTAGCCCACTACGGAAGTGGACCTCATTTTCATATGACCTGAGCTCTGGTTTTGTGGAAGAAGCTCAAATAAGGCTATTGCTGTGTCTACCTCTGACGTTCTCGTTACCTCCGGCTTCGGAATTCCTACAATGCTTACGTTGGACTTTGTCTGAATTATGCTTTTGCACTGAAGTAAGGCCAGCTACTTACCTTCGTTAAGTTACATTCGCATGTTTAGGCCCAGCAAACTGCAAAGTGGTTGTGAAGTTATCTTAAGCGACCCACCTCCACCTTTGCCAACGTGGGCTTGAGACCGGTTATGGCGGAGTACACGACGAACAACACATTCACATATTCTAACTAATAGTCAAACAAGCATCTGCCAACTCCTTCTTATTCAAGAAAGCTGGAGATCAAGCAAGATGTGCACAACTTTAACCAGTGCCACCAACAACTCCTGAATGGCCATCATATAGAAAGAGTGATAGTGCAACAATTGAACCCGCTTTGAAGCCAGCCCTTTATCAAAAGTTTCCTCCCTACAAGTATTCTGCAATCCGAATACTGAAAAACAGCCAGATATATATGTCCATATGGGTCTCTATCAGTCAAAATGTGCCGACCATATTCGCTTGGTTACGCGACAATGACAATGCTCCAGCCAAGAGAATTGAATGGGCCTCCGTTTTTAAGAACGCCCTTTACCACAAATACCAGAACGTTTGATCTATATAACTGAGCGCGGCGTGTCCAGATTGGGAGATAATAGGAGTCTGCTATGTCTCCAAAGAGATTCTCCACAAATCGTCCCGTAAAAACTAACTTCATAGGGAAATATGTCTTCAAGAGTAAGCAGAAGACATATCCTGTCTTTGAAGCCCAACAGCGGCGTATCAGTTCAGGAAAATAAATGAAGATGCTACGCATCTACATTGGACAAAGGACAAACGAAAAAGAAAAAAAACTGATACGGTACGAGCATAATAAGTCTGAAAACAAGCTTAAATCACTTTGACAAATCATAAAAAAATTGTCCTGAATCAATTTGTATGCACATGTGTACACTTACGGGGATGCCTGCGATTACGAAAAGTAAAAAGTTTCTGTAGCCCTAACAAAAAGTTTTCGTTTTTTATACAGGCAATCCTCTCGTGACCGGGGAAAGCAGCGTTCCCTAAATCCCACCGCACAACAAGGGATGGCATATGAAACTGAAAAAAAAAGGAAAATTCATCTCACATATCCCAGGACATTATTTTCATCCTAAATGTTAGTCCATTTGAAACTACACTCACAACTGTAATCACCGCCCTCACAAGGGCAACAAGAACAAATTTAGTGAACCCCAGATTGGCAAAATGGCTATTGACTTTCTTCCTTTCCCAAAGATTCAGTTTCCTTCGAAGGACAATTGCCCTCATACTCGTAGTAAGGAGAAAAAAATAGAAGGCTAAAAGAAAAAAACAAACAAAGTAGAACAAATAAAAATCTGTAACATCCATGAAAAGGATCTGCGCCTACAAGCATGGCCTGGCCAGGACATGTACGAGTATCTTTCCCATCCGGTCGCAGTCGTTTTTACAGTCATACTCAACTCACCCGCTAGACAAATAAGTTTTCATTCTATTTAACTTTGGCCAATGTGAGTGTGTGTAGAAGTTGGAGGGTTATGTTTGCATCACCAGAATCAAAAGGAAATAATCTTTGTGCAGTTTTGGTATCACTTTGGCTGCTCCACGGGTGGTGGCATTGATGAAACTCTGCCGTTCACTCCCGCACACACAAACACCATACTCTTGTAAACCAATCGAAGGAAGAAAAGGATTTCTCATGCGCTTTTTGGATAGTTTTCATCCGCTGTAAGGACTTTAATCCCTCCACATATCGACAGCAGGAGAAGATGGGAACAAAAAAAAAAAAAATTCAGCAAAAAGGAAGAGTACCCAACCAAAGATATGGGTTGGCTGACGAAGGATAGAATGTCCTATGTACGGATATACGTAATGCTGGTGGGGCTGTAATACCATACTTCATTCGCAGTAAATTTCAATGACTCTGCTGGTGGTGGCTCAGTTCGGTTAGGATGTGGAAATCCTTACCAAACATAAAGATAAAAGATTATTCCGGCCATAAAAATATGAGGCATTGAAAGCGAAGGAGAACGGAAAAAGAGTACGAGGATATCCTTGGGCTTAGCCATCATGTTAGCGTGGTTCTGGGTCGTCGTCATCTCTATCACCATCGTAGCCATCCTTGTCGTTGCCGACATCCATCTCGTTGCGCTTTATGGCAGAGCCCAAAGAGACCAGCTATCAGTAACCAGCAACCAGCAACAGAGGCAAAAATAAAAAGATTAGCTGAAGCTTTCATCGTCGTCGTTGTCTCGGTTTTAGTAGATCCTTTCTGCCTTTGAATGATGGGCAAGCATGCAGACTATAGACGAATGCTGCACAACGTATCAAGTTAAGCGAAAGAGAAACAAGATGTCAGGCAGCGCCATTATGACAGGACACATAACGTTGATTCTTCCACCGAGATGGATGACTGCTTCGGGTAATTATTTCGCAGTCGAATAGTCAGCAGTTTTGGCCTTTATTTACCGTTATTGTTGGCAGGATTTGGTGGCGAACACAAAAAAAAAAAAAAAAAAAAAGTGGCAAGAAAAGAAATTCAGATTTCAAATTAAGCAGCTAAAAGGAGGCAATAGATAGGGATCAGGATTAGAGGATAAAGGATTTTACCTTTATGAATAAAATACCTAATACCTTTTAGATGGTCGTTGACCTTTTTTTGGGATTTAGCAAAGAATCCGTGGTTGTGTACCTTGGATTCGGTCATCATCTTTTATTTACGAAGTAAATATGCATGAGTCGAAGCTTCCCTACAAGTTCTCCATTTTATCGTTTAAATATTGACGTTGTAATTGGAATGCGGTCATCAGCTTGTTGTAGCATTGTCAATCTTTGCAAGTTCAACTCTGGTACTCAATGGGAATAAACAACAATTTAAGGACATTCCCCAGGCTGTACAATATTTTAAGAAATATCAACCGCCGGTATCGAACAGATGGAACTATCTCTACACATTACAGCGCATTACCCTCCTTTAAATTTGTTTTGACAGCGAAGGTTGGATATTATATTGCTCCAAACTTCTCGTACCCATTTCTTCGATGACTCATGCAACCTCCTCCTATACTCGTACAGTACACGAGGAAATCTCGTTCTTGTGTTCAGCTCCGCTTCAAAGACATGATGTTTTACTGTACATGCTTACCTGGATTTTTAAACATATTGAGCGCTTCATCGACGTGGTCGGGTGAAACCTAGAACATCAGTTGCGGCATTCCTACTTGCATCCTTCTTGGCATCGATGTCATTTATCTTCAGCACTTAATCTGCATTAAGTAAAGAGCATGACGGGAAGTTAAGAGCCACGTGGTCGCCATTTTTACGGCGTCTGTAGACTTTTATTAGCTGTTACTAGTCTCGTTTGCTAGAGTTCGAGGTGGACCTGGGACTAACAAGCCTCTCCAGTTAGTCCGATCTTTAGCTAATTGCCTCCAGTTGTGCACTCAAAAACGGTTGAAGTCCCCTTCTAGTTGTGCGTGTCACCTAAGATGTGGTCTTATAACATAGTACAGTTCGTCGTTGCATTATATCCTCCAAAGCTCGTCTGCACAAACAGCACCAAACACTTTTCGAAGGATTTTTCTCTCGAAACGACTGAGGATGCCTTCATCCGCTTTCGATAGAGTCCATGTCTCAGCGCCATAAAGTAGGACTGGGATGATCAAGGTTGTATATAGGGTCTCCTTAGACTTTCGGCAGGACCTTAGTATTCAATTGCCTTCTTATCCCAAGGAAACAGCGATTGGTAAGAGTGATGCTTTGTTTTATTTCTGGTGAGGTGTTGCTGGTAAAATTTATAGCAGAGCCAAGGTAAATACAGTCCTTTACTACCTTGAAATTACAGCAGTCGACTGTGACGTTCCCTCAATTCGTCGCTGTTGTGTGCCCCTTCTTGTTACCTTCAATTACCACTAAACCATTTTGGCACCAATAATGTCAATATCACCGGCGTACGCTAGTATAGTAGTTGCACAGACTTTTGAAAGATAGCTCCTCCGATGTTCGCTTGTGAGTTCTGCACATTCGTTCAAATACGACTTCTTCACATGACAGCGCGTCAACTTGTCTAAAGCCTTGATGAATCAGCGAGAGTTCTCCATCGTCACTCGGCACAAACGGATGAGTTTGACAGGGATGTCATATGGCTCCATATACTCGTAGCTCATGTCTATAAATGCTGTCATATGCGGCCTTAAAATTGATGAAAAGATGGATTTGGACTTCTTGAATTTTTCCAAGATCTACCGGAGTATGAACATTTGGTTGGTTGTAAACATTTCCAGTCTGCAACCGCACTGATAGGGGCCAATCAGGTTGTTCACTATGGGTTTCAGGCGTACACACAATATGGCAGAAAAGATCTTGTATGCCATGTTGAGGAGATTTATGCCTATATAGTTGGATCGGGAAAGCGACCTGAGAAATTTGTTGGTGTATGGTGGCATGATGTATGCTCTCCACACAGTCATTTCCAGCAGCTTTGAATACTTCGGCCGGTAAGCCGTCAGGTTACGGACCAATTTGTTGGATTTCAGCTTAGATATTCCTATCCTTACTTTGGCTATTATTGTCTAAGTGGAATGGTCTATTCTACCTGATGGCGGGAAGTTGGGCTGTTTCGGCATTGTACAGTCTGCAAAAAATTTTGTTTCCTATTCTCGCTCTACTCCACTGCAAGGTTCCCTTCTTCATCTCTACAGGTTTCTGTACGGATCTCCTTGCCTTGACTTGCTTACCTGTTGGTAAACCTTCCGTACATTATTCCCGAAGTACAAACTCTCAATATCTTCGATGGCGCGCTTCTCGTGCTCTGTCTTCTTCGCCTTCTGCAGAAGCGCTGCTTTATAGATTTCTTGCTTAGCTGCATATTCATGCCGACATTCTTCGTCAAACCAGAGATTTATTGGTGGTGATCAGGTGAAACCCAGCATACCAGTTCCAGCATCTCTGAAGGCACCTTGGTATAATTGTCATTTGTCTTTGATACTTGATACTGGCGGAATAGGAGTTGTTGAAAGATTTCGGGATACGCGTACGGCGAAGAATCTGGCGGTCTCTTGTGATTGCAGCTTTAATACGTTGTATATTCTCACAGTAGGTCTTCTTTGTTGTGGCGCTTGGGAAATCCGCATTCGTACCTTGGCTGCAACAAGGTGGTAGTCCGAGTTAATGTTGGCTGTCCGTAAGGTTCTGAATGCTGGAGGGATGCCTTAGGTCGATCGCAATTTGATCAATTTGATTTAGCGTTTCATTATCCAGAGACCGTCATGCCTCTTGTGTATATTGAGATAGGAAACCGTGTCCTTGATGTAGTAATAATAAATAGCGGAGGGAAGCGTTGTCAGTAAGCTTAAGTCCATTGCTAGACGTGGCATCATGTAGGCTATGTTTTTCAACTGTCCTACTAAAGATGTCCCCCTTTCTTATTCTGGCGTTAAAATCGAATAGTACGATTTTGACATCATACTGATCATAAGTCTTATCAAAGAGCTCGTAGAAACATCCTTAGGCTTACGTTAGCGAATTTTCTTAAGACTCTCGCTCGCACATAGTACTCGTATATATCACAGTTTTTCATTCTCCTTATGTCCGGCCCATCACATCGCACTAATTGTTCTGCTAATTGTTCATGCAGATCTGTAGGTCTGTGTCCTTTAAACGTTTTCTAGGGTCGTCAAAAGTGAGTGCATTTCTATCGGAGGTGATTAGTTGGTTAGTGACATCTTATTACTCTCTTCCCGATAGGATTGTGAGCCCTATAATGGCGTAGGTCTTGTATAACGCTACTGGCCAAGTATACCCTTGCCATTTTAGGCTGAATGCAGTTACCTGGGACTACCACGGAGAGGTAAGGCAAGCACTTGATTTTTGTGGTGCTGATCCAATAATACGACGCTGCTTCTCGTTTATGTAACAGTCACCGGGCCCACGCCCAATTACCCAGGCTACTCAATAATCGGGTTTAAAACAAAGCTGAACTTGTGTAAAAGAACATCAAATTGGAGTGACTGATATCATAGCATTTAACCAGCTACATTTTCTGAACGCCATTAGCGACCAGTCGACCCAAGAGATATGTCCTTCTTTGGCTGTACATACTGACTAGAAAAAGTTTTGCTACAGGGAAATCCTTAAACAGCTATACTATTACAACATGCCTCCGCAGGTTTCTTCCAATCTAAGGGTCGTTTTAGTGCTGTCTCGTTTGGCACTTCAAAAGTGCACAATTTTCCCTCGAATAAGTCTTGCATTTGTTGAATTGTTCGCTTATGCAGAATCTTATGCTGTCGTCGGTATTCAAGGGTCGGAGCTATATGAAACAGGATATGCCAAAGAAACCGACAGAAAGGGGGAAAAAGTTTGGATGCTTGCAGATGAAATGGGGTATTGCCACAAGTTTGATATTTACACTGACAAGTCAGCATCTGGAATTGCAGAAACTAATCTTGGGGCTTTAGGTGTATGGGCCTTGATGTCAGGTCATGTGGTGTAAGTAAGTGCCACCCGAAAATATCTTCCACTATTCTCACCAGATAATCGGATGAAACGGGGAGACTCTGCATTTTTTTTTTGTAGTGACACAAACTTGAACGCTGTAAAATGGAAAGATACTTTTGATTCCAAGAAAAATACAGTGATGTTTCACGTAAAAACAAAGATGAAACCATTTCAAAAGTGTCTTGTCCAACTGCAGTTGTTGACTATAATAAACACATGAACTACGTAGACAAGTTCGACCAAAATTTGTCAGTTTGTAAATTAGACAGAAAAAGCATGAAAGATGGCATCAGATATTTTTCTTTTTTTAAATGCAGCAGTTGTAAATTCCTTTTGCTTGTACAAAATGCTCAACCTCCCACAAATGGACATGAAGACATTCAGACGCTCAGTCATAAATGGTTTATTGGCGAAACATTTAGTGGAAAAGAAACGTCCGCTGGAGAGATCATCGCCACTTATTGCCAAAAAAGATTGCAAGCCTTTCGTTCCCTTAGAAATTCGAATAACATCTGCTGCTCACCAGCCAGAACATTGTACCCGACGAAGATTTTCTATCTGTAGCACTGTCGAAATAAGGAAAAATTGGATTTGTTCCATTTGTAAAGTTCCTCTGTGTTTGGAGAAAAATAAATCATGTTTCCAAGACTACCAAAAAAATAAGTTAACCCTTGCGGTGCACTGACTGTTTTGATATAATATTTAAGAAAGTAGATGTAAAAGAAAATGGAAATAATATTTTTTTTTTTTAGTTTTTTATCTATATAAATAAATATAGGGTTTTCCAATAAGGACTTGACAACTTTTATTTAAATAAAACGCAAACCATTTGAGATATTTCAAAAACTTTATTATCGGCTTGAAGTACAATCAAAACGAACTCGACCTCGTTCATATTGCCACCGCGGGAACGTTTGCAGCGGTCGATTCGTTGGACCCAATTTTCAACGACTCATCCAGACATTTCGGCCGAAACGGCCGCTATTTCGAGTTCAATGTTGGCTCTGAGCTCTTCCAACGTCGTCGGCATGTTGGCATAAACCAATGAGTTAACGTAGCCCCACAGAAAATAGTCAAGTGGCGTTAAATCGCACGAACGAGACGGCCAATCGACTGGACCATTTCTTGAGATAACACGCTCACCATACTTACTCTTCAATAAATCCATTGTAGCCTGTGCTGTGTAGCTTGTGGCATCATCCTACTGAAACCACATATCGTCCAAGTCCATATCTTCCAATTCGGGCCAAAAATAATCGGTGATCATGCCGCGATAACGCTGACCATTCACAGTAACGTGACGATCGTTATCGGCGACGAAAAAATATGGCCCAATAACGTCGCCTGCATGCAAACCGCGCCAAACAGTTATTTTTTGTGGATGAAGTGGTGATTCATGAAGCACATGTGGATTTTCACCCGACCAATAACGCATATTTTACTTATCGACGAACCCATTGAGCCAAAAATGAGTTTAGTCACTGAAGATGATCTTGGCGCATCTTCTTAATTCTTGAGTCAGCTTGATCTTGTATGGGTGTAAACCAAGATCCTTACGCAAAATACGCCATAATTGGAGCGATGCCCAATTCTTGAGAACGCCGTGGAATTGACTGATTTGGATCGTTTGCTACGGACGCCTGAACGGCAGCGATATTTTCGACACTTCGACCAACCCGTTGTCTCACTGACACGGCAACATCACACAATGAATATGTGGACTCAAATGCTTGCACTAAACTTGTTATTGCCTATCTACTAGGGCGAGAATTACGACCGAAAATTGGAGTTAACGTTCTTAAAGTTGCAGTCACCGACTCCGAATTTCGGTAGAATAGCAGACGTTGCTCGTTCGTGTACTTTACCATGATGAAAATGTTGGGTTTCCTGAATAAATTGACAGTGACAGTGACAGTTTGATGATTAGTGAAAGAGTGCGTTCACAAATTAAATTCAGAGTTGTCAAGTCCCTATTGGAAAACCCTTTATGAGTGCATTTTAAAAAAAAATTTAATTTTTATTTTTTTGGTGATGGATGGGTCGATTTTCTTAGCAAACTTTCGCGCCGTAAAGAGTTAAAGTGTAGCCGAGACCTAAGCACATCAACTCCTCATCGTGCACAGGAATTAAACTTCTCACACAACTTGACAACAAAATGATAATTTGGATGAATTATTGGGTCGGTAATGCTCTGTGAATAGTCAACGCTATCGTACCATGATAACTAACTTTTTATGACCCAATATGGATGATATGAATGTGGACCATTAGTGGTTCCAACAAGACATAGCACACAACACAGCCAATGCGATAAAAACTTTATTGCACGACAAGTTCCCGGGACGCAATTAACCACGGAGATCATGCGGTTTGACACCCTTGGGCTTCTTCCTTAAAAGTAAGGTCTATGCCAATAAGCCAGAAACAATTCAGGAGCTAAACGACGAGAAAAATAGGGCATATTGTTGGAGTAGAGAAGCAAGGAAAATGAATTGATATACGAGTATACCGCCGAAGCCGTGGTAAACATTTGGCCTATATTACTCGAGTCTATCCCACATAATTTATGTCGATCAATGCCATAATTTTTTATCTACTATTCTAATGGTAAAACTCTTATTGGCCGCCCCCCATCATATATGAAAGATTTCCATATTCTACTTTGCCGTAGAACTAACCCCTTCAGAGACCATCCTTCCTTTTACTCGTTAATCTAGGAAACCCCACAAGTCTCTACACATCAACACCTCTCGCACATTTGAGTTAGAAATCTCCCGAAAATAGCGGAAAATTCATTAATTAATCAATTTGACTTTTTTCCAAATCGATATTCCTTTCAACATACTGTGTTGCATGCACCAAAGGCCGGTCCGGCACGGCGAAGAGCAGAGTAGGGCACACGTCCCTCATTAGACACTCAATGACCCAATTTATCTTAATTTTTGTGTCCTCCATTCATGGACACGCACATCTGTTCATCTGTTGTTCCACACCTTCCAGCAATGTCCTTGTCATCGCCTCTCTTTAAATGAACCCGTTCCTGGGTCGACGATGCTGCCAAGACAACAACGATATTTCTATTAAATCAAAAGTGCTGAAAACTTTAGACAAATTCCATTTGAGAATTTTTCATGAAAGCGAAATCGAAAGGGTACACTGCACTGCACTGCTCGAAAGAGCCACCCCAACAACAATAACATCATCAACAACAACAACAGACAACAACTGCGCTTCCAAAGACAATAACTCCACCAATGCAGCGTTTATCCAGTCATTAGCACAATCAAAATATTTCCTCGGATTTTCCTCGAAATTTTCCTCTCTCACTCTCTCTGTTCTATTTTTTTATTTTATTTTTAGTAGTAAACGGAACAGAAAGAGGAATCAGTAAATACGAGAAGGAAGAAAATCTCAAGAAGACTTAGAAGACGAGTACTACCCCCCCGACCTGGTTGAGAACATGATGGAAAATGGAAATTTCCTCTTATCCCAGGGGAAAATTCAATGGGCGGTCCACATGTACGAGTATCTCCCCTTTTCGTGTATCCTGCGCAATCTCCAAAATACCCATCTTCAAAACTTATTCGAGTACATGTTGCTTTCGAAATGCTTTCCGTTGATGGATACAATATGGCGCATCCTCTACAAATGTGCCGCCGCCGATTCCGATGCAATGGCTGACTTCTCCTTTAAAAAGTGGGGAACGCGTTTATGTATGTGTGTGCGATTAAAGAAATAAAAAAATAAAAACAAATGTTTGCCAAATATTGAGGTCCCGACTCAGTGAAGCGATTTTCAGAGGAAACATGGTGAATTTTTTTTCAATCCTAATATTTGGAGAATTTCCTTTCAGTCGGTTGGTTGACGCACGATTATCCTTTGCTAAGACCCGTCGGGAGTTTTGGAATTGAAATTTAAGTTTGGTTTTGTTGTTAGTTCTTATTTTGATTCGCGAAGACTATTTTTTTTTGTTTTTTTCTCTCGACCCTTAAGAACACAAATAACACGATGATTGAGGATCAGCATCACGTCCCGATTTCCATGTGTAAGTATATTTCTTCTCATTAATTTGATCATTTGCCGACGGAAGGTATGCTGGCTGGTTTGTTTCGTCACACCACCCTATCACCATTCAAAACGGACAGAAGGACACTAATCGGATTAACTATTCCATCGGGTGTCAGTTTTATTGTTGCGACGGACGGGGTGTCATTCAGTTAAGCCGGCGGCGGCCGGATTCAAGTGTTGATTTCTACACCTGTTACATTTTGTCGTCGTCTTTATGCTGACTATCTCCAAGGTGTTGCATAGCCGTACAGTATCGGTGACATATTGGACAGCGTGATTAGGAATCGAATTTTGTTATTAAAACTTTGAATTGTTCTACTCGCATTGTTGTCGAGAGGACAATGAAAATGAAATGTTGACGGATCGCAAGGATAATCCTATTATTGGAGAATAAGTGTGTTGTTGTTGCTTCGGATTTGATTAAGTGCAGAGTGTGTGTTTGTCAGTTTAGTTAGAGTTAAGGTGGAGTATGATGAGATGACTTATTAGGGATTTAACATATGGTTAAGGGAGCATACGCGTCCTTGGTGATAAAGTAAATCTAAAAAAGGGTGCTGATTTGCATTTCATTATAAAAATATGCACACTCATAGTAGTTAGTGGTTTTGAATGCAAATTTTTATTACCGTCAGTGGTGTGTTTTGAAGAAGAGATTGCGGATTCACCCCTGCCATTCAAAAGTGGAATAGTGGTTTAAGATGATTTTTTTTTTTACGAAAATCACATATATCCCTGTAGCTACACAAGACAAGAACGTCAAACAGTTTATTGACTTTTCAAAGAGTTCTGAGTCGACCGTCGGCAATCGAAGAATGTGCAAAAGCCGAACAAAAGTTGTGTACCTTCCGACAAACACAATGTGTGCTGTGCTTTACTTAGATCTTTGCTTTGATAACTAGTCAGCACCTGCTATCTATCCCTACAGGGTCTGTTTGTTTTTCGTATGGCTTACAGGCCGCGCTCTTTACAACTCATGAGCCATGTCGACTCTAGAGACGTCGTTGCTGTTTTAGGGTATTTCAATATACCTAAGCTGGTCCATCTTATTTTACAGCTGTTAACGCGAGATATGAACTAAAAGTTCTCTTCCTCGACTATCTTGGGGATTCTGATCTTTTCCAATGATCAACAATTTGACACTCTCTCCTTTGCTTTCCTGTCTAGTCTTCACACCCTATCCATGATGAATGAAAATGGTCTTAAATATCCTCTGAACATATAGATTTTCGTAGATCAGACTACGCTAAACTAAGTAACCTACTTAGTAAGGCCAATTTCAAGTGTCTCCGTGATAACTCTAGCCTTTCTATGGATAAAGCTCTCGTTTCTTTTTATACCGAAATTCTCAACAGTTCTTCTCAATCTGTACCATTCGTACTCTTCACCCTTGTCAACGTACACCTGCTCCAAATTCTCTAACCTTTGTGAATTGTGTGTGTATCACAGTTTAATTTTTTTTTTCCACTTCATCAACGGTAAAAGTAAATACCCCTCTGTCTAAAAGCTCGCCATGATGATTCTAAATTAATCTGTCGGTCGCTAACCACTTTGAAAACCCTCATCTGTTGTACTTCTCTTATCTGACCAGTTGCTCAAAAACATCATTGATTTCAGCAGACATTACTCCAGCATCGGGAAAGAAAAAGATTGAAAAACTTGAGGACGGACACTACTGGTTTTGATCGTCTATTTGTATATACAAGGTGGCGTGAAATTAGACATGCAATTTTGTTTTAGAATTACTTTTTTACTAACCTCTACAATTGTTTCTGTTAAGTGGAAAATATGATATCCGGCAAGTGGTTGCCGCCAGTGTTTATACACATTTGTGCCCGTTTTATCGCACTTTCCATGACTTTCCGCAAGATTTCCGGTGATAACTGTTCGCAGTCCTGTCAAATATTCTTCTTAAGGGCTGCGATTGTCTGAGGCTTGTTGGCATAAGCCCGCGACTTCAAGTACCCCAAAGAAAGTCTGGGATGGGCGATCTTGTTGGCCATAAAAATTCGCCAAAAAGGCAGATTACGCGACCAGGAAGAGCTTTCTTCACAATATCCATTGTGGCTCGTCTGTGTGTGCGGTTGCACTGTCTTGTTGAATGTTCATGTCACATGTTCACCAAGCCCCGCTCATCCATTTCCGGCAGTAAGAAGTCGTTTATCCTGGCCCTGCAGCGTTCGCCAGTCATAGTGACCATATTGCCGATGGCGTCCTCAAAAAAATACGGCCCAATCACTCCTCCCGCGTGAGAGCTGCACCACACAGTGGATGTAATGGCTCTTCATGCATCACACGCGTATTTTCAGTGCCCCAGAAACGAAGATTTTGCTCATTGACTTAACCGCTTAAGTGGAAATGCACCTCGTCGATCAAGATGAATTTCGACACAAAATCGTCCTCTTCATTGTTGAGATTGAGGATAGCTTTACAGTAATTTACATGTGACTAACGTTCAGGAGGCATTAACTGATGCACTGTTAGCACTTTGTACGAGAACATGTGTAAGTCTTTCACTAAAATTCACCGTAAGGTCCGTCTGGTGATGCCCAATTGGGTGACCCGTCGTCTGGTTGATGTTTCTCCGTTCTCATCGACATCGACAGACACAGCCGCGATATTCTCGGCCGAACAATCAGTCCGATGGCGGCCACGTCGTGCATGGTCTCCTGTGGTTCCACTCTGTTCGAGTCGAGTAGGTAAGTGCCGGAATGTTTGCCCAGTTGGTGCGACACGATTAGGAAATTGAAGTCTCAACTCACGCTACACTAACACCACCAACCGATTATTGGTCAAAAACAACGACACAATTATTCCACGCTCTTGCGGAGTTTAGCGCTCCATTGCTTGTCTGTTTGTATACTGCAGGTGTCTAGTTCACAAATGTCAAATATGATCGACGTACGACGACCATTATTCCGATAGGGTGATTAATTTTGTATGACTCAATGCTTTTCCATTCTTCCGAAAAACTAACTCTTAAAGGGTAGGCCAACAATTATAAACCAAACCGAATGCATATAAAGCGAACAAGTTGATGTAATTACCACCGATTTCAGTAAAGACTTCTATTAAATGTTATATAAAGCCATTCTGTTCACCCTTTTTAGTCTCTACCTGATTCCTACTTAAAACAAAAGACTTGCCCCAAGGAAGCCATCTCGGTCCTCTGCTTTTTATCTTGACAATAAACGCTGTATCAGCGTAGACTAATTTCCATATATCTGTATGACTGACACCAAAATCTCACTCTGACAGTTTTCCGCTGCAAGACGACTTGCGAGAACAAAATTTTTGCTAACATCAACAAATACCAAAATATAACAAAAACTCGAAACTGTTTCTCAACTTTTCCCCAAAGTTCGAATACTTACAATAAACACGTTTTTAAAGCCGGAAAAATGACACATTTACGTGTTATCAGTGGCAAAGAACCAAACTTCCTTCTCGGCCTTTTAAGGACTCTGTCACGATTCTCCTTGTTTCTGGTTAATGTTTTGGATTTTCAATATCTGTGACCAAGTACCAAACCTCCGTACCCACATAGATAAAATCATAAAAAAAGGCGACTCCGCGCCCAGCTTCTGATCTAAGGAATTTTCCGATCCGATCTAGCGGTCTTGGAAAAAGTTCGTTTCGTTTGCTTAGTAAATTAAACAAATTAATTTATTTTAACCAAATGTGCTGCCATTGAAAAACTGAATCAAGCGACTTTCACCGGCTTGTACTCAAGCTAGCTCTATTAAGCGTGCTATGTATAGACTATACGGTGGATGGATCAAAACTTCCCAACCAAGTTTTTGAAATTTCTGATGGGTTATCAAAGAAGTGTGTGGTTGGCCGTGGTCGATTCGAACCGTTTTTTTTTTTTTCAGTTGTCTGGCGTAATGTCTTAAGCTCTTCAGAGTAGAGTTGAGAATTAACCATTATGTTGCACGATTCCCTTGTTGTCCCATCACACATACACCATCGTCTTCTGCGTTATAAAGGCTGGTTTCGTAAACCATTGTGACAGCAAACCCCTGACGCTTTCTATTGTCGTGCCTGACCCATTTTCATCACCGGTTATGACTCGTTTCAGAAATGGCTAGAGATGATTATGTTTTACCAACGTACCGCAGATGTTAACTCTGTCCATGTCCATGGGGAATCCATACATCCAGCTTCTTTTTATTCTCAGCTTTCTGTAAATGGTTCAAGACAAGGTCAATCTCAAGCGTCATACCAATATCGATAATGCTCATATGTCTGTCTTGTCCGATTTTTTCCAAAACTTTATCAGCTTTTTGATTTATTGAATGACCAGAGCGTGGCTTATTTTTGACATCAAAGTTGCCAGAGCAAAAGCGAGCGAACCATGTCTGCCCTGCGGACTGAAATACAGTTCCTTCCCCGTAAACGTCACAAATTATCTTACAAGCCTGTGCAGTGTTCTTGCAAAATGCAGCGAAATCTCTCATATTTGTCTCCATTTTCAAATGCGAATAACTTTATAACCATTCCAAAGACAACCACTTGTGTACACATCAATTCAAACTCAAACTATCACCTTTAAAACAAATGTTTCCAATTTTTCCAAGACCCAATATAACCTTCGTCTGTTCTGGTCACTATATTACGCTGCCGTATGTTGTGCTTTTAAGCTCTTTAGTGAACGTTTATCCATTTAAACTGACCGTTTCAACCTTATACTACTTGGTCATCAGTTTTAATCTGATAACACTGACACTCCTGTTCTATTCTAACTCATCTCGTTGAATATTAGTACAGGAAATTTTAATCCTCGCCGAACGAACGAACCATTCAATCAGTCTTTGACTTTCTAATAAGCAAACTCTCCCTCAAGATTGCCCTTTGCTCTTGGTTAGCACCCATCAAAATTTGTTAGTTTCTAAGTCATTCAAGTTCTTGCTTGTATTAAGTATTATAAAGCTATCCTGGGTTAACATGGAGCTCAGTTATGACGCACTTAAGAGGGTTACGTCTTCTGAGTAAAAAGTTCACTACATCTTCCACACAACGATTTCTGGCATCCCTCAAGGCTCCATTCTGACCCCAAGATTCGTTTTATTTTTCATTAATCATCACTTATCCACTTCTTTCATACTTGTACCTCTTCTTACGGAATACGCTGTAAGAAACGTCTACCGGGTATCTTGTAAGGTTTCCTGCAACGAGTGTCGGCTGTTCAAACTCATCAACTCATCCTAAATGCCTTCAACTTCTCTTCATTCCTTCTCACGTTCGTTTTCCTTGCTGGCACGGTAAGTAAATTTCATTACATGGCGTCCATCGCATGTGTTGCCGCCTTATAGTGCTCTCGATCCATTGTCACTTGCTTCTACACATAACATAGTGATGCCTCTTGACGCCTGACCCGTTTCCATCTTCAATTATTGATTTGAGATAGAGTTTAGCCAGATAACACCCAGAATGATGCACTACTGTACTAAAACTGAATGGGTGGGTGGCCGTGGCTCAAGTGGTAGTGTGTTGGCTTCCAAATCGGAAGGTTCGGTGTTCGAATCCCAGCCTCGTCCGAAAGACATTCTTTTTTTCAGGCAACTTAATTCTCGTAAGACGAATGGTTGCCTCTAATACAACAACAAGTACAATTACACTAATAATTTAGTCTCCCCATTAAATGTTGGCTGCCACCCATGGAGCGAAATAACCACTGAGCCCAAAAATCTTTCTTTCTCTCTCTGTCCCATTTTCCTAAAAACTTAACACGTGCTCAGGCATTTTAAGTGTATTAATACCCACTTGAGTGTTAAGTTCTTTAAAAAAAAAAAAAAAAAAAAAAAAAATGGTAGCGAAACGAAGTTAAAGCGAACATTGCTTTCCAGGATTTCGATTGCTTTCAATGCTAATGCCAACATCAAGTTCGTAACCGGCACCAGCTGCGATGATGCTTGCCAAAGAGGAATAATTATCGGTCTTTTCCACTTGCTGTATGGCAATGTTAAGTTCCGTTGAAGATTTTAAGAGCTCTGTTACGACTCTCCTTGTCTCTGGTTTTAAGTTTTGGATCTTCAACAGAAGGTCCCTTAACTCCCTTATAATCATTTAACAAGAAATCGTTAGCATAATCTGCTCTTTTAGATAAGACATTGTTGTTCATCGGATGTCCCTGCAGACCTGTCGTACAGCGTTTTGAATTCTAAAAGCTGTCAGATGCTTTCGTTTATACTGTGTTTCGTTACTGACAGATAAACTTGTCAAACATGCTTCACCTGCGCAAGGAGGTCCGACCATATCGATTCATAAATCGCTCTATCGAAAGGTTTCGCGAAGTCGACGAAAAGTAGACAACCCTTTGTTCCATAAAGTTTCGCAAAATTTATCTGCGTGATATAAGGAAATCCTGAACTAAAGTCCACTTGTTGAACAGGAATTATTCGTCCTATTGTGTCACAACCGGACAAATACAAACAGTTGTTGCAGTTCCAGAATTTTGTTTCCTATAGCCGCCCTTGCGGTTGAAGATACTATACATCGGGAAATGGGAATTGAACAATCGTTCAATCCCGCATACTTGTAATTTGAATATAAATATTGGCCCTATCGACGTCCAATATTTCGGTTTCCGTTGACATAAGTTGATCGAGTTGGAACAAAGTCTCGCAAGGATCGAAAGATCCAAACCAAATATATTTTGAATTTCTCCGACAAAAAAAGGATCGTCGAGAATGTTGGTTTTCTGTGTGTTCCTCTAAGTTTTCAAAAACTTATTTCCCTAAAAATTTTCTTCGTCTACGCGATATTGACTCGCATTCACACAGTATGTGTGTTATGTCCTCAACCGCTTGCAGATCGCCGCAAAATCAGCAAATATCCGTATCTGACAATTTGAGTCTCTTCGCGTGTTGCCACAGAAGACAGTGTCCTGTCAGGATTCCTTTTACTGTCCTAAGCTTATCCCTGTTTAATTTTATTAACTTCCTAGATCGTTTGCAGTCAAAAATCTGCCAAAGAAATTTGAATACCCTGTGTCCTTCAAGACTTGACCACCTTAGGTTGGCACCTGAGCTTGGTGTATGGCGCCTGGCGCCTGGAGGTCGAATCTAAAATGTCTGCTCTGTATCACCACCACGAAATACCACAAAAGTTGATGAAAAAGATCCCGAAATGTATTAAAAAAATTAAAAATACAAGTTTATTCATCTAAATGTATATTGTCCCCTTCAAAGTAATCCCCATCGACTGCAACACACTTATGCCAGCGCTTGATCCAATCCTCGAAACATTTTTTATATTCGGTTTTCGGTATGTCCATCAGTGCTTCCTGCGATTTTTACATTACTTCCTCTCGGTCTTTAACTCGATTGAACAGAAAGAAGTCACAGGGAGCCAAATCAGGTGAATTCGGTGGCTGTTGGATGGTATTTGTTGCATTTTTCGTTAAACAATTACGAATAATGATGGCACGACGGTTCATAATCCACGAGTTTTCTGCCCACAGTTCTGGTCTCTTTCGGCGAATTACTTCACGTAAACGTCTCATAACGCCCAAATAATACTCTTTGTTTACTGTCTGGCCTTCTGGCAAAAATTCATGATGCACTACACCGTTGTAATCCATGAAAACCGTGAGCATTGCCTTTTTTTTTTGACTGAAAATGACGGGGTTTTTTTGGTCTCGGCTCATTTGGTGAACACCATTCACTTGCCTGATGTCTGGATTGCGTGTCGTACTCATAAACCCACGTCTCGTCTCCAGTAATGATCCTTTTGATGAATGTGGGATCGGATTCAGCCTCGCAAATCATCTCTTTTGCGACGTCAACACCTTTTTTGCATGAAATTGAGGTCTTTTGGCACCAACTTTGCTGCTACACGACGGAAACTCAAATCATTAACCAAAATGTCTTGGACGGATCCATAGGCAATGTTCAAGTCCTCCGCTATCTCTCTGATGGTAAACAAGTACGTTGTTGCAAATTTAAATTCCTTTCTAAAATTGTAAAAAATCGCCAACACACACAGAGATAGATGTACGCTTGGCTACGTAACTTTTGCAAATGTCAAGCTATGACGATAAGATTTAGAGGGAATATCAACAACAGATATTCCAAAAAACAGAACTCTAATTAGAACAATGGGAGCGCCACACGGTGTTCATTCCGGGATCATTTTGATCAGGGTGGTATGTTGTCGGATGACAATGAAAAAGAATTTACAACAACTCTGATTTTATTGGATTAATTCAATAGTAAAAATTAATGACGCGAATGTCGTGAATTACACCTTAGGAGTGACAGTTGACATTTTTAAGTGACAGCTTGAACTTTGCTGGAGTTAGCTCTTGTTCAACATGATGGGCATGTTCATTCGGTAACACATATAACATGCATCTTTCTGTTCCCTTTGTCCTGTCTCCGAAGAATTATACAGATTCCCAGGCCCTGGACAAACATCCTTACTACTAAGTGACTAAGTGTGCTAAGGCTCCCACTTAGAGCCTTTTGGTCCTCCGTCAATCTCTGGAAGTCTATGCTCAATTTTCTTGCCATTTTCTAAAAATATATTACTTATTAGTGAAAGTGATCCTTAAAGCATTCTAGTGTCCTTAGATAATTTGTGGTGATTGGAGCAGGTAATAAGCTGCAGATATCCGTGAAATATTTTTTCATCCATGTCGCCAAGGAAAATGTAGCAAAAGAGCCCATTCACGCGGTTAAAGTTCTTGGACGCAGAAAAAACTGCTACAGCAGTTGCTTATTGCAATCGTGGCCATGGTCTCCTTCCACCACCACTTTTGCTGGTCGGCAAAGAAAAACTCGTTGTAGTTGACATCCGCGTTCGTGTGAGCGATGGAGGTCAAGTAGCTGAAATGCTATTCGGCAAGCTATTTCTAAAGCATTGATTGCCTTCTATCAGAAATAGGTACGTTGATAAAGCATCTAAGAAGAAAATCAAGGATATTCTGAATCAATATGATAGGACATTGTGAGTAGGAGATCCATGTTGTTGCAAAGCAAAGAAATTCTGTGGTCCAGGTGCCCGTGCTCGTTACCGTTAAATAATTTTTGTTGAATGGACAACATTTACCTGTGATGTCTTATTTCAACTGGATGTCATCATTTTTGATAAGAACGCTAAACGAAAAATAAGTATTTTCTTAATTATTATCGCACAGGGGCTTCCTTTTAGGATGTCGCTCTTGTAAGTGCGCACACCACGAGTCTTGCAGAATATTTTTGGTACGAAATTTGAAATTGTTTTGTGACCTCGCACCATCCCTACATTTTTTCAATATCCGATTTGGATGTCTGTTATGCAACTTTGAATGGAACAACCTATTACCAGGTTATGCATCCACATTTCCACTCACAAGAGGACTTTCATTGCAGAAATTAACAAATCACTTACCAATCAAATTGTTCCAGTCCTTGCTTAATGCGTTGTTGCCAGTTTTCTTGAAGATTTATAAAATTCAAAAATAAACCTTAGGCAGCCGATTTAAAATAAAACTTAACAAGTCCTGGTACTATTACCCAAATGCCAGACTAGACGCAACCTATCTTATTCCACTCTCCACAAAATTCGCAGCTTACCCCATATACTGCTTCATGAATTCCTTTCGTTTAATAGCCTCAATTACTCATATTAAAATGAATCTTCTAAAAACGCTGGCCAAAAGCTATCATATCCCCATTACTTGTTCAATACATCCTTTCAGTTTCTTTATCAGAGAAATAGTAGTGTAGACTACTGGCAATTCTAAACCACAACACATTTCCTCAACAAAACTCCAAACTCCATAGCATCACTAAAATTGTATAAAACCAACCTCCCCAACAGTATGTAAAACCATTTCTACATGACCCTCCACGTAGTTACGGCTAAACCCTCAATCGATGTTATAACCAATTCCAATTACTTTCACATTACGAGCATTTCCTAAAGTAGTTTCAAAACTTTAAAACCACAGTTCCGTTGGACATGAAGTGTCACCAGCAACAGCAACAGCAACAGCAACAACAGCCACAGCATCCCCATCATTGTCAACAACCGATTGTATCCGGTCTTGGGCCTGGTCCTGGAATGACGGGACCACCACCTCTGCCATCATCACAATCAATGGCAAACGGAAACGACCGAATGTTAACAAGTGCAATCATTCAACCGACAATAACCGATGCAATGTCAGATGTTAGTGGTGTCCTCGGAAACAGGACATCCAACCACAATAACAATGCGAACATCACCACCCCTAACAACAACAGCAACAGCACTAGCAACAGCGTCAATAGTAACAATATCTCCGATAACAATATCATTGGTAATCATAAAACTAATAGTGGTAGTGGTAGCCAGCATCATCACAATCACAATCACAATCACCATCATCATCCCCATCCCCATCCCCATCAGCAGCAACAGCAACAGCAACAGCATTCTCCAGCTCCCCGGACAATTCTTAGCGATTGCAATAGTGCACTGTGCAGTATGCAAAATTGCGTCCCACAATTGCATCACCATCCGCATCATTTGCACCATCATCATGGGACTTTGAATCAGCAGCAACAACAGTCATTATCCACGGTTCTTGCGGCTGCAGCAGCCGCAGCTGCAGTTGCTGCTGCTGCTTCTGTCACCGCTACATCGGCTGTAGGAGCATCGGTGTCCTTGCAGTGTGGCTACTGCTGCCAGACAATTTGTGATCGATATATAATGCGTGTAGTGGACACATCATACCACGAGGGATGTCTCAAGTGCACTACGTGTGCTATTCACTTGGTGCATTCCTGCTTTATACGCGATGGAAAGTTATACTGCCGCATCGACTATGAGAGGTGAGTGGTGTTCTTTTTTTTTCTATTGTCATTTAATTAATTTAATTTTTGTTGTGCCCCTTGAATCAATATTTCTAGGGTCAATCAGGTCAATTTGTTAAGGAAAAAAATTTATTTACCATTATCAAGTCATGTCAAGGTTAGCAAGGTCGTCCACAAGGCGACGTGGTTTATTTACTGTTTGGTGTATATTGTTGCCCTCTGCGGAACACCTTTAACTGTTCTACAACTTGCATCCGAATATTTTTTACAATTAACACTTCAATCGCACGAATACGATAGGAAGACACCGAACTTTGTTTTCAATAAGTCGATTGTGGCTGTACTGTTGAAACCACGTACCCCTAAAGCAATGTAACTACAAAATTGGTTAACATGAAACGACAGTGGTCTTCATTGACAGTAACCGACTCACCGGCATCATCTCAGCAGAAGTACAGCCCAATAACACCTTCAACGCCACTGAAGGAGAAACATTGTTCACTGACCATAACTGACAATCTCTCGTGTTGAATCGTCTTTTGCGTACGTCTTTCGTTGGATGGTTTACACCAAACTTACTCACATTTAGTGGTCTTGATAAAAATGTTTTTCTTCTCAAACCCATGTTCTCGAAGAAATAATCACTGTTCATTGTGACTCAACGTTGGCCATTGACTTGTAACGCGAGCTCCAGGATCATATCTAAAAAACAAACAATTACCGATGATGCTACCGTGAAGACCTCCCAAAGCAGGGCACATTTGTGTATAAAATTGAGTCTCATGTGTCTCTTTTCGATTTGCCTTCCTCCAGAATCGGGAATTTTGCCTTCTCCCAAACCCATTAAGCCGATTTTAAGCTGCTCAAAAGCCCCATCTGAGAACTTCCAAGGCAAGGGTGTGGACTCAGACCTTTTCAAAATGTTGAGTTGTTGGCATTGCGCCAAGTAGAGTTCATATGACAAATAGTGAGCTCATGTGATCATGAGGCCCAAAAAAAAATCGTTTAATCTTGTTTACGTTTACCTAATTGAAAACCAATTTTCGAAGCAAGTTTGAATGATACAGAAACGTTTGTCTGGTGTAAGTCTATTCGTGATGACTTGTCAAGAAATACTAATGTCCAAAACCTGTCAAAGTGAGAGTTATCCTTATTGGAAGACCTATCAATCTCCCTTGAAATATTATGGGTTTGAGAGTGGATCACTGTATTTTGTTTGTTAAAGTTGTTAAGTGTATAAAGGATGCGCCATCGGTATAGAAATGTTTGCTTCAAAAAGTTCATAGCGTCTGGCATAGCGCGCCGTCTTGTTGAAACCAAATGTCTTTTAGATGCGCCCAATCTACCGACACCGACCATACGAGACATTTGGATTGTCGGCAACACTCTCTCTAACAGCTTCATTCGACGCTGTCTAACGTGTTCCTAGGAAATCACTACACACTCGTGCTCAATAAAATTAACGAGTTGTGCTGCAGGAAAGAGCAGAACGACCGATTATTTTCAATGTAAAGCGTCACTATTTCGTCGCGCTCTTTCATTACATACGAGTAGTTATTCAGTGTTGAAATTGTACTAAATCGACGTTTGCAAGTCGTGCTTACTGAAGCCCATGTGTTGAGAATTGTCAAAGTTATTAATCATTTCTATACCGAAGCTCCAGATGGCGCACTCTGCATATTGGTGTGGCCACCCTTCAATACATTCAACAACCAGACGGCGCGATGAGCGTTAGGATGAAAACGAGTTTGTTACTCGAAAGTCGAGATTGGATGATGAAATCTTTTCGAAGTTTCAGCAAAAATACATTTGTAAATTAGTTGTTACAAAAGTAATGAATAAATGTAATTGTGTTAGAGCAAGATACTGCATTTTGTTTACAATTAATTCTTCAGTAGCAAAGGAAGCTACATTGGTGACCGCGATCGCTTAAATTTACCTGGTGATAGTAATTTATGTGGCTTGAAGAACTCACAACTTGCATTCATTCCAGTAAACCATCTTCACATTCATTATAATGGTAGACTAATCAATGGCGCAGGAGGTACTGGCCTTAAGAAATCTGAAACTGCCCGCATTCTGGCAACTGGACCCTTCCTTGTAGTTCTTCCAAATTGAGGCACAATTCAGCAACCACGGGGTCACTTCTGACACCAGCAAGTTCAATGCGGTAATTGCTGCATTGGAAGCCGAAGTACTGATGGAAGTAGCTGTGCTTGTTCGAAAACCACCAGAAACTGACAAATACAACGCCCTTAAGACTCTTTTCCTCGTCAGGTTCTCCGAATCAAAAGAGCGTCGGTTTAAAAGATTAATGACAGGCCTAGAACTTGGAGATAAAAAACATCCAGTCTATTACGAGAGATGCGTCGTTTAGCACCAGATGATTTTCCTGATGACATACTCGCAACATTATGGACGAGCCACCTGCCCACGCAAGTTCAAGCAATTCTTGCAGCAAACACAAGCACAGCGCTAGATACACTTGCTGAGACAGCTGACAGGATAATCGAGAATGCCTCTGGACCGGCAGTCTGTGCAGTTCGAAATCCAACAGACGATTTACTTCCGCGAGTTGATGCTATGAGCAAATCTTTAGCCTCTTTAACAGACCTAGTTGTCAAAATTTCGGCAGTAATGCGAGAAAATGTATACAACCCTGCAATTTCAACTCGCATAAAAATAATTTAAACTAAATATGCTGTTGCCTGGCCAGGCGGTAGACAACAGTTTCAAAGACAGCCGCCTGCACATTTTTGACAAAGACACGAACCAGAGTTCCTCATCGATTCAGGATCAACAATTTCTGTCATTCCACGTCCACTTGACTACAAGAAACTGCCGCAGTTGAACACCCTTTATGCAGCTAACAATTCGCCAATAAAGACTTACGGAAACCGGACTCTCAGCCTCAACTGGGGACTACAAAAAATCATCACCTGGCCGTTCATTGGCAGCTATAATTGGTGCCGACTTATTATCTCATTTTGGTCTGCTCATCGATCTTAAATCTGGATGTATTCTGGAAACGTCCACGCCAGGTAACGTCGTCGGTCAAGTTGACTCCACATCTGTACTGAATACGCCTTTAGTTGACGGCATTCACAGATACAGCAACTTGCTACACAACTTCCTAGCAAACAGAACCAGCTCGAAACCAGATGAGGTCAAATCAATAATCAGGACTGTGCAACACAAAATCATAACCACCGGTCAACCAACAGCAGAACGGCCACGAAGGCTTTCAGGACTCAAACTAAGCTAAGCCAAAGAAGACTTTCAAGTCATGATCAACAATGGAATTTGCAGACCGTCCAGCAGTCCATACACCTTGTCGAAAAGAAATCTGGGTGGTGGAGATATTGTGGGGACTACAGCCGGCTAAACGCCCAGACACAACCGGACCGGTTCCCGTACATAATGGACTTTACCGAATCGTTGTTGAACAAGCGATATTTTACCACCATTGATTTGGACAAAGCCTATTATCAAATTCCAATGGCTTCCGAGGACATTGAAAAGACTGCTGTCACAACGCCCTTTGGCCTCTTCGAGTTTTCAGTAATGCCGGTCGGACTCAAAAATGCGACACAGACCTTCCAACGGCATATGGACATGATTCTTCTCGGTTTGTCTTTTGTGTTTTGTTACATAGAGGACATCTTAATTTTCTCTGAAACCGAAAATGAACATCCAAAACATATTCAGCAAGTCCTTCAGCGCCTTCAAGAATACAAACTGTCCATAAACATTGACAAATATGTATTCGGGAGTCTGGAAGTTACCTACCTGGGATACACCATCAACAGCGCTGGAAGTAAACCACCAGAGCCATTTTGAAGTATCCTAAACCTTCAACGATGGCAGAACGGCGCAAATTTTCGGGCGTCTTAAACTATTGTTTATATGCGCTATATACCACGTTGTGTTCACTCACAGGTACCCTTAAACAGTCTTCTTAAAGACTTAACAAAAAATGAGAATCGTCCAGTTCCTTGGTCAACGGAAACGTCGGCAGCATTTGGAAAATATAAAAGCAGCATTGGCAAATCAACTTTACTATTTCACATCGATCCCCAAGCCCCACTTATCTTAACAGCAGATGCGTCAGATGCAGCAATCGGAGCCAGGTTGGAAGAGGTCCGAATTAATATTCCTCACTCCATTGGTCTATTCTCCTGCAAGCTGATACCAGCGGAAATGACAGAGAGTTGATGGCGATTTACTCTGCCATACGTTTCTTCAAACATCTCCTCGAAGGAAGAGTGTTTAGGGTGCAGACATATCACAAACCTCTCATCTACGCGTTCCAACAGAGATCAGACAAAGCGCTACAACGAAGATTGAGACACCTGGATTATATTGCCCAATACACCACGGATATTACATACGTGCCAAGCAAAGATAATGTCGTGGTAGACGCATTATCAAGGGTCGATGCCCTTCACTCTGGATCCAAACGAACTTCAACTGACACAGCAACCGGACACCGAGTTACAATCGCTGATAACCAATAATACACACTCATCGCTCCATCTCCAGCAGGTACTTCTGTAACCAGGATGTCAAATTTACTGCGATACCTCCGGTGGAGTAAATTGGCCATACATTCCCGAACGCTTACGTCGACTCAGTGCACTATCTCTCTCACCCAAAAAAAAGTTCGCCAAAAAGTTGTCTGGAAAATCATAAGGAAAGACACACGAGAGAGGTCACGCACCTGCTTACAGTGCCAGCGATCCAAAGTTCAACGACATACAAGGACGGTACCGGAGAAAATTACAGTTCCCGATAATAGATTCGATCACATACATCTAGATCTGATTGTCCTTCCATTGTGCCAGGGTAACCGATATTGCCTAACCATCATCGATCGGTTTAGCAGATGGCCAGAAGCGATCCCATTTAAGGAGATGAGTGCGAACACTATCGCTACAGCTACGGTACGAATCTCAGGATTCCAGGTGAGTTTTTCGATAATGAAGATTTGCCAGTCGACCGCCAGATATTTGTGGAGAAACATCGCGTAGCCATAAGGCAGTTGCGTCTGACATCAGTCCTGCATCACACGACAAAAAAACCATTTACATATACAGACATTAAAACTTGTTCTCATGTGTTCCTTCGTTGCGATGCAGTCAGGAAACCACTGGAGCAGTCGTATTCAGGATAATTTGTTTTCCATCGAAGTGAATGGACGACAAATAAATGTATCTACAGACCGTTTAAAGCCAGCTCACGTGGAAAATCCTTTAAATTTGCACCCCGATCATTTGTTGTCGAAAACAAAATCAATCCAAACATATAGTAAACAACAAATGAAATGTCATTGAGAGGGGAGTACTGTGGCGACCCTTCAATACGTTCAACAACCAGATGGCGCGATGAGTGTTAGGAAGAAAACGAGTTTGTTACTCGAAAGTCGAGATTGGATGATGTAATCTTTTCAAAGTTACAGCCAAAATACATTTGTAAATTAGCTGTTACAAAAGTAATGAATAAATGTAATTGTGTATCTTGCTCTATACTGCATTTTGTTTACAATTAATTCTTCAGTAGCAAAGGTAGCTACATTGGAGATTCAGTTAATTGAATATGAAAGGAAACGATACACCAGATGGATTTGAATTCTGGACAGGACTATGAAGAGAATTGCTGAAGTTAAGAGCCTCTATCTTAATTCATGTAGTAGAAGCTATCACAAAACCCTTATTTCCATAATTGCAGTTCACCATAACCTCTTCCTTAGAACTATTATAAAGGGTAACCAGATAAGAACGATAGGAAAAAAATGTAAATAAAACAACAACGGTTGATTCCGATTGAATCCGATTCTGATAATTTTGAAGCTACGTCCGCCTCAGCTTCGCCGCCAATGCTTCAAGCAGTCGGTCCACATTTTGATGACTCGGTCCAATACGTGCGGCGTTATTTCATAGTGGTTGGCTTATTAACGTAGGCTAACGACTTGACGTAGCCCCAGACAAAACAGTCAAGTGGCGTCAAATAACATGATCGCGGCGGCCAATGGATGAACGCTTGCCGTGAGATGACCCAGTCGCAAAATTTCTCCTTCATAACTTCAAGCGTTGTGTCGCTTGTATGGCATGTAGCTCCGTCTTGTTGGAACCACAGATCGGATATGTCGATGTTGTCGAGCTCTGACCACAGAAAGTCGTTTAACATCGCTCTATACCTGAGACTATTGACGGTAAAAGAGTTTCCTTCCTCATTTCGAAAGAAATAAGGTCCGATGATGCCGCCATGCCTTAAATCGCACTAAACAGTCAATCTTTGTGAATGCATTGATGGCTGGCCGAATACTTGTGGATTGTGTTCGCTCCAATAACGGCAACTTTGCTTGTTAACATAGCCGTTTTATTCGCCTCGTCCGAGAAGGTGGTATTTTGGTCAAAATCCGGATTTTCGGCCAACATTTCCAGCGCCTAATTAGCTAACTCACGGCGTTGTCTCTGGACGTCCGGCTACAATTCTTGCGTCAGCACATTCTTATAAGGATGTGCGATCTTATGCAGCTGATCGGCGCCGAATCGACATTTCTGACTACGTTTTCTTCATTACTTACCAATCTCTGCCTGGTTGGTGGCTCAAGATCCAAAAGAGTGTATTCACGCTCAAACTTTTCCACCGCACGACGAATTGCCTGCACACTGAAGCCTTGATGACAAGCGACCTTGCTACGAAATTCACGTTGCGATTTTACAACTGAACCTGAGTTTTTATTTGTTTAATAGTTTCCACACGTTCGGCAAGCTGGACGTTTTAACAGCTGGATGTCATTGGTAAGCTGGAAAATCTATCATTGCTATCTGGTCAGCCGTTATTTTCTCGAATTGACAAAAACATATTCTCTAGTCCTAGATCGTTAAACCATACTCCATCAGCAGTTGGAATTTTGGTCTTTTAAATGCAAAAAAAAGGTGAAAATCTTGAGTAAAAGTCGATGACTATTATTCTTTAAAATCATTTAATTAAAGCTGTACGAGTATATGTGTATGATTCAAAAATCGCAAAGAATTCTGAACACAGTGTCGCAAATCAAGCAATCTTGAAGAGATACTAACTGCAGCAGCCGTGTCCCTTGATAAGCTGCGCCACGTTAAAGCTGGTTGATACGTGTTTCTGATTTATCCGTATATCGGTTATTGGTACCCAGAAGTGCTTCATAATTCCTAAGTCCGATGCCTCCCTTTGTTGCTGTTTCTTTTACGGGCAATTTTTATAGCATTTTTCTTCCCACCCGAGGATTAGAAAAAGTTGTAAGAAACGATGAGTATGAATTCTTCGGAGACATTTTGAAATACACTGCAAGAGTCTGACTTTGTTTCTGCGATTCTTGACCATATTTCTGTATCCAGCTCTTACATAATTGTGTATTTGGAAATCGTTATAAATCTTATTATTAAACAGGAAGCCCACCACTGAGCTTTGTGCTTCATCATCGGTCAGTAGATACCTCTTCTTTCCATCGTTTTAAAGGGCAATTCATACAAATCTTAATCTGTAACGAGGCTGTCAGGAAATTTTGTCCAAAAAGTCCAAACGAGACAGAAATGACTACAACGTCTTTCTTAAGCGTGTGAAACTTTAATACGACCAAAAACTGAAGCACTACAATGTCCCAAAGGTAGTAAACATTTTTGTTCTGCCTCATCCACCTTCCCAACGCTAATTTTTAATGACATTCCAGCTCCCAGCTCTTCGGACGAGGCCAATCTGCTTGCTGCATACTTCGCGGCCTTCCAGATTGTGCTTTGTCCCCGCCCACACTTGAGTGCGTCGAATCTTCAATGGGACGAATCCACTTTCGCACTCGTGTGGTAGCAAGAGTACTTAAAGTTCTCATACATAAATCCGCTTGTCCAGATGGTATATCTCTCCTCCTTCTCAAGACGTGTTCTTCCACGCTGGCAAGGCAAAACCACAGCCTAAGCTTTTACGTCAATTCTACACTTTAGGACTGTTTCCGCGCAGATGTAAAACAGCCCACCCTAAAAAAAGGTCAATCTTCTTCTCTCTCCTCTTATAGACCCATTACACTTACGTTCCTTTCTTCCAAGGACATGGAAACGCTGATAAACCATCAGCTCATGAAATATCTAGAAACACAAAAACTTCTCAATGAGGGTATTCGTAGCATGTCACACCGAAAAGTGGAACTAAAGCGTACAGTAATGTGTCGAAAGCAAAAGAGTTGCGCTTGATGTTTCTACGGCATTTGACAGAGTTTGGGATCAATCTCTTTATTGATCGAAATCGACGACTCTCTCTTTGGATGGATTTGAAATTACCTATCGGAAGGATCAATTTAAGTTGTCTTCGTCGGTTTCCAGTTTGATATTCACAAAAGAAATTCTGGTATGCCACAAGGCTCCATTCTGTCTCCAAATCTCTTGTCTGCTACTTATAATCCAATATATTCCCTTGTTGATGACAGCACTCTCTGCTTTTCATATTCATTCCCTAACTCACGTCCTTGCTTTTCGGCTGATGAACGGGAACGATATAAACAGCATTACTAAATGCGGAACCACCAGCAGAGTGGAATTTAATGCTTCCAAAACACAGTGCTGTTTGTTGTCGTTAAAGCGAAATTTAACCACCCAACCGTAATCCATGAACGGCAATTGCATCGTAGAAAACCGAAAAACTTTCCGTTCTCTGTATATGTGCCAAATGACAACCTACATTGGAATGACCACATATTCGATGTCGCCAAAAATGCTGGGAAATGTCTAGGTTTCCTCAAGCGATGTAAGAAATATGTTACCCCTTCTGATCTGTTTGCAATCTAAATATAAGGCGTTCATATGCCTAATACTGGAGTAAAATTCCCACATCTGCTCGGGTGCTCCCATAACTTTTCTGCACCTGCTAGATAGGATTCAAAATCGTGCGATAAAACCCATCGGTGATACTAATATCACTCAAACACCTCACTTTGTTCTATCGCTATTTCCACCTGCAGTGCTCCATCGAAATTTCCCGTAGCATTCCTCCGTTTCAAAAGTAACACCCATCTCGCTATGCATACTCACCAGTGAGTCGTTTCTAAGGCGTACAACTGGCTTATGGAATACCCTACCGATCTCCCTATTTCCTAGTCTTTATAACTTGCAAATATTTAAAACCAACGTGCATCGGTATCTCTCTTTCTTTCCTTCGCCCGTGCTGCTGTGTGCAATCATTTTAGTGGAATAGTTTGGTTGACTTCAAATATTTTTCGTAAAATATATTCGAGGAAAAATGTTAGTAACATAATGTAACCATCTCTTCCATATGGTCTACGGTCGCACTCGTAAAAGGATTTTGAAAAAAAAATTTCTGAAACTTATGCGTGGTCCTTAGCAAAAAGAGATCTCTAAACTACACAGTTTATTCAAAAAGCTCCGGAACTGATTTTATATAAAATATAAAAAGTAGGTACACTTTTTGCCGATGAAACCAGTGGTGGTTCCAGTACGATCCTTCCACAAAGCGTCAAACCCCACAAAGAGTCAAAAGTGAAGGCGACTCTGATTTATTTTATCAATTCCTGTGGTATTCCTCACAACGAATTCATCCTTCGTTACCAAACAACCCAGTATTTCAAGGTATAAAGACAAGACAGACACAACGGAAATGTACCGCCCTGACCACTGGTTCTTGTTTCACAATAATGCTCCTGCACAATCGTCGTTATCTCTTAAATCTTCAGTGTTTTTGTTTTAAGAGCATTTATGGGATTTCGCAGGGGAAAGTGGCTTTTTTGTTAATCCTTTGTCCATCTCATTTAAGTGATGATACATTTTTATAATTTTCGCTGACTTCACTATACTTGAAGAATGAGCAATAAAACCCTGGTCTACTTCGAACATCAGCTATTCTGAACAAGAGCTGACCAATCTCCTAAAATTGCTTCATCCAAAACAACCAGAAAGATGTTCTTGAGATACGAGTATTACTATACATGACTTTGTCGGATTTCCGGAAAATACTCTCTTCCAAGGCAACAGGTGCTGTTAAATCTTATCTCGCTATAATACGGAAAGTTTCACATAGTATTACATAGAATATGTTAACCACAGCAACGACTAATCTAAGTACCTTGTTGCGATATAGAAGGTGTTCCGTCTAACCGAAAACTTTAAAGGCTGCTACCTTGACATAGTTTGAAAAACAAAACCAACATTTGGAAAAAGAAGGGCTGAACTTTTGCAGCTGCTTTGTCAATCATATGGTTCAATTCCAACCAAGTATTCCTTATAAATAAAGGATATCCTTCACACGTCTCTATGAATAAAATTCCATTGGACTCAATCTCGGAGTTCCTGTAGTTTGAAAGGGTGCGCTCTGCCCTAACTGCTTTAGTCACCACCTAACTGAATTGCCATAGTGTACCGGGGCGAGATCTTTCTGGTACACAATGGTTCTGATAAGTCGTTCCTCAAAAATTCAGGCTCAGATCCGAATTAAGTTTGGGTTGAAGCCGATAACGTCAAACTTGGGTTGAAATGATCCTAGTTTAGAGCGTGGTGTTCATTTTCGGTTAACATAGGCAAGTATGGAAATAAGCTCTTCCATTTCTGGTATATTGGGACACAATTCGGCCCAAGACGTAGTTGTCTCTAGTCAATGTGTCTTCTAGAAATGTAAATGCAGACCTCAAAACTATTGTTGGAGTACCCGAATTCTTCATTTTCCTCTAAAAATATATCAAGGGCCCACCTTCCACATCTGACGACAATCTGTCAAGATGTTTTATACAGGCAACAGCCTTCAGAAAATATTTTTTTCTCAACATTTTTGAAGTAGGGATCTGTAATGTTACAAATTTAAAAAAAAAAAAACACGTGAAAGCACTTAATTACTGCTCCAGTCGAGGACATCAGTTCCCATACTCCTGTTCTCCGCTTAAGCTAAGACCAAGCCCATTACCTCAAATTGAATCCACCTCCTCTTTAAGTTTTAAGACTTAAAATACTATCTTCCCGTTTAAAATAACTTTTAAATCATCGCCTTATTTCCTTGAACATATAAAACCAGTTTCAGTTCTTCAATTTTTATTATCATAATTTTTTTTTTTTTTTTTTAATATTAACCTTTTCCAGACTCTTTATTCGAAATCGTTGCCTTGGTTGCGGACACAAGATTGGCTCCGATGAGCTCGTGATGAGGGCTCTTGACAATGTTTTCCATTTGAAATGTTTTGCTTGCGTTGTGTGCGGTGTTCTGTTGAAAAAGGGCGAACAATATGTGGTTAAGCAGGGACAGCTCTTCTGTCGGTTCGATTATGAGAAGGAAGTGGAAATGCTCCAAGGATACGGTAGGATTTTTGAATTTACTTAAATTTCACTAATGACACTTAAATGATTTATTTTGAGCGGTTGTCCCACGTAACTGTTGTTGTTTAGATGGATGAGAGTTTCTCCAATCGTATTATGTTATGTATCCTTGTTTCATTTTAGAGGATTTCTATGGCGACGATTTGTTTCCACCGAAATTAGATGGTAGACGAGGACCAAAGAGACCACGAACAATATTGAATACCCAACAGCGACGTGCGTTTAAGGCATCCTTTGAAGTATCACCGAAGCCGTGTCGTAAGGTGCGCGAGAATCTTGCCAAGGAAACTGGCCTTAGTTTAAGGATTGTACAGGTAAGAACAAAGTGATTTCAAAAATTCTTTGGTTTCTTAAAGCTCTGTTGAAAAAATTCTAGGTTTGGTTTCAAAATCAACGTGCGAAAGTAAAGAAAATACAGAAGAAAGCCAAACAAGAGCAGAAAGGTGCTAGTGAAACAGATTCACAGGAATCGGACAGCAGCCTGGTCAAAGTTAAGGATGAAGCGCATAGTGATAGTGAATCCATGGAATCACCATTCTCGTGTGCCGACAAGGCGAGACTGGTCAAGGATGAAATTCAAAATGAGAATACGCCATTTAATTGCAGGGAGACAAACAAAGGTGAGCAATTTTTACAGTAAATTCGACTTAACGACTGGGGATAGATCTAACTATAATAGAACCAGCCAAAGCCTTCTTAAATTGCTGTGTAAAGAACTAGGCATATTTTTCATTAAACGGAGACAGTCTGTCACGTACTAAGGAGGTTAGGAATCATTCTTCTTCTTTAGAAACATTGGCGTACCACGACTTTTTCTTCAGAATTAATACACCTACATTTCAAAGAGAGATAAGTAATATACCTGCAGCCTTTAGTTGATGTTCTTGTTCGCAAGCAGCTCGTTGGGCTAACTTATCTTCCCTGTGGTTCATTAATACCGCAACTACCAAAGGCCGTAGCCAAACTCATCGAATACTATGAAGGAAAATTGAAAATCTTACTTATAGGTTAGGTTAGGTTAGGTTAAACAGAGGTATGATGGTTATGCCATCACACAGACATCAGGCACCAAAACAGGCCCATCGCGATCCCTGTGGAACCAGGTGAATTTATCTTCAAATGGCAAAAACCTAAACAAGCGCCCTGGTGAAACATCAAATTCTTTGCAAAAGCCAAGAAGGCCCTTGAAGTTCGTGCCGTCTATTACCTCTAGGTTTTCGAAAAACTATTTCCCTAAAAATTTTCGTCGACTACGCGATATTGGCTCACATTCACACAGTATGTGTGTTATGTCCTCAACAGCCGCAGAATCAGTAAATATCCGTATCTGACAATTTGAGTCTCTTTGCGTGTTGCCGCAGGAGACAGTGTCCTGTCAGGATTCTTATTACTGTTCTAAGCTCTTCTCTGTTTAATTTTATTAACTTCCTAAATCTTTTGCCGGCCAAAGAGCCTTGGATACCCTGTGTCCATCAAGACTTGACCACAAAATCTTTGTGATTTTTTCCTCTATAGTGCCTCTCACAATGCAAAGGGGAGGTTTGATGTTGGCAACCTCCTCACTATTGTCGAGTAGCCCTCCTTTTCTGGAAAGCTCGTCTGCTTGTTCATTTCCTTTAATACCGCAGTGTCCTGGTACCCAGCACAGTCTTACCTGGTGCGACAGCCCCTGACTGTATCAGAGTTGACGTTGGTTGATTTCATTGCCTTGAGTGCGGCCTAGCTATCGATGTAGATAGCGATATCTCTTTCGGATACCGATCCCATATGCATTAGCTCGGCCGCCCTGAGGGCAGCTAGAATCTCGGATTGGAAGACACTGCTTGCGTCCTGTAGTTTTATAGAGACTCTTAGTTCTGAGTCTTCTGAGAAGATACCAGAACCTGTTCCTCCTTCTGTTTTTGAGTCATCTGGTTTCATTTGACCTGATTATTGCATTTTTTTGCCAGTACTCACTCTCCGGATATATCCTACGGTGTGTCGAAGTCGACCAAGGAAGGAATTTTATCCATTAAATTTGGATTGCCTAGCAGTAGCACCGTTAGGACCGTGCCATGTCCGAAACCACTCCATCCTTACAGGTATAAGCAAACAGAATGAAAGAAGCCTATTCTGGTTCCGAAGAGTGCTTCTTATAAAAACTTATAGTCAGACCGGAAGCACTTAGAAGATCCGATGGCACCTTTACTATACACCTAAGCAGAGACAGGCAACCTTATCAGAATCGGATCACAGCCAGCTACTTTCACTAAAGCTGCAAGCGAGCTGAGTAACACAACCCAGCATTCAAGCTGGGATCTGTCATCGGTTGTGGTGAAGCATGAGGCCATCATGCGCCATGAGGCTGTTGCTCCATTTGATGGCTTGAAGTTGCCTGGCACCGATAGCATACATCTAGTTGTGGTACATTAAGGGCATTTAAGTCGACAATGCTTAGCAATGAATAGGATCCTGATTGCAAAATGCTGACTGCAGCTTATATGCGAGTGCGCGTGTAAACAGGCCTGTCTCCCCTGGTTGATTGGTAGACTACATATCTTCTTGAAATTGTGGTTATTCTCTTTACGAGAAGAACGATGATAACTGGTCTGACTTTTCAAGGACATCACCGACCGTTTCTCCAATGAAACTAAATATTTATTCTGGGTGACAATTTGGTTGTAACATATCTCGTGAGAACCTGAAAAGCACTTTTGGCTTTCCTTTAGTGTAAAGAGCTTTCGAAAAGACATGGGACTTGCCACCGAGGAGGTCCTTTCGATCCACACGGCTATGATAATACAATTTATATCCTAATCGTCAGTTGTTTTGTGAAATAGGCTTTCAAGAAAATACGCCAGTGCTACTCTTACCAGACTCCAGAAACTAATCTGCCTATAGGCGCGCTTCTTTGATGTTCATATCATGAGCTGTACTCGTTTCTTTCGTTTAAAAAGAAATAGCCTTTGCTACAACACGCGCTGTAGATTTGATGATCTTGCCTGAAGACTGTCTTTTCGCTCCGAACTGAGGGACATGCCGTCTGATGCAATGCCTCCATAACTCCCATTCCTCCAAATATACGAAATCGACTCTTCCTGTATCCAGAGATTGTATGGATTCTACCAAACTGTATGAGGGCTATCCATGAAACAAAGTATGACCATTTGAACCTATAGTTAACTTTGCTGGCCTAAAACTGCACTAGAAAGGGTCGATCCTGTCGTTGACGAAAGGGTTGCTATGTTGACCCGAACTGTAGAAGGTAAAACTTTCGCAAATCGTATCGTTCAATATCATGCATTCCTTGTGCTGTTATTTCTTCTATTTTAAAAGTCTATGTAAAAGCCTAGCATTGAACTCGAAAGAAACTCTCGTTTATTCTACAAAGCCGCTTTGTACGCATCTTGCTGAGCGGCAAGTCAACTTTCTGCATGAAATGGAACAGTTGCAGGATTTCAGGGGTAGTAACTTGGCATCGTTATCAATGACCTTTAGCGCCTATATTACCTGTTATTAATAGCATAAGCTTCTTTTCGTTGTTTTGATGCCAGATTGGCATTTTGTCTGCGGCAAGTAGAAGGCAGTGATCCTAGCCACAAAACTTCGAATATCTTGAAAACTATGAACGTGCGTTGCATGTTCGATCGTATGTTGATAAATTTGGGTGACAGTTTGTTGATCCTGAGACATTCTCTTGCAATTATGATGAGGAAACTGTCAACTGACTCTGCTTTGGTCATCGCAAAGACCATCAGTCTAAGTGTATTTTCCGAAACGGAGCTATGCAGCATATACCTGCAAACAGTCAACCAAAGGTGTTCTCCATGTTACTTTTTATTTTGAAATCACGCAAGACATTTTTAAGTCAACGCTTTTTGCATTGATTTACTCGAGATGTTTGTAAAATCTTGTCCTGTCGTCTATGGGCGAAAAAGCGCATACAAGGTTAATGTTTGTGAATCTGGCTTTGATGCTAAATTCAACGAACAATATAATCAGACTAAGTAGAGTTTAGAGAACGGCTGGACTTTCGTGGCACTCAATCTGCTCCTTCAGCACTTGCTATTGAACTAGATATCAAAACTAATGCTGTCAGTAATGAGGCCAACCCCTTGCGAGGGAATGGGTCAGCTCCTTTACCACCTGCTCTTGACCTACTGTTATCAGTAATGTAGTTAGATTCCGAGAGTCCGGTAATTGGAAATGAAAGTCATACGCCTCCCCCCCCCCTCACCATGGAATGTCTTGGAGGCAATAAACTTCACATTGACTAAGTTTCAATAAAAATGTCCATGTCCACTTCCCTTCTACAACAGAAAGGAAGGCATCGATTTTTTCCGACAGCTGTCTTCTTAACTGATTTGATCTTTCGAAAATTCAACCGCCTTCCTGACCACGCCACTATATTTCAGACAGAAATACCAGCTTTTAGACAGGCGTGTATAATTAATTATCTTAGTTCTACCAACCTCAAAGTAGCAAACTTTATTAAAAGCTAACAGAACGCATTCGAGGCATCAGCCGACTCAATATGGATATCTGTGAACCTTACGGCAAAACTCGTACTGAGGCTACACGATTCACAGCCATACGCACTTAACATTGACCCATTGGAACTCATATTCTCAAATTGGACATGCCTGCCAATAAACATTGCCACATTTCTAATGGTGTAATTGCAAGAGAAAAGATGTTTCACTTTTTCTGCGAATGTCCTACTTTAGAAACCAGACACAACAAGCTCTGTTAACTGTTATTTATAGAACATTTTAAATATTAAATTCCGCAAGGTCATCGAGTTCCTCAACTCCGTCGGATATATTTGAACTAACCCAGAGTAGTCGCATCAAAACGACGCGATAAGCAACAAAAGATTAAAGCGGCTTCGTTTTGCATGGTTAGTGAATCCGGCCTTTTCCATTTTTCTCCTATAGTGGAGAAGTTACCACTGCGTACAATCCTCATTGGGAGTTCTACCTTGGAGGCCCCCAGCCTCTCTTGTCAATGTTTCAGAGATATAAGGCGCTTAACAAGCTATTGTCTAGTTGAATTTTTGTCTTGGATTTTGACCTAAATTCAACATGCAACATCGCAGCAAGCATCGAAAAATGATACTACCCAATATCGAACTACTTAATCTAGTTCCTTCAGGCTATCAGTGTCTAATACCTCAACAAGGATCTAGAAACTAGTACCTGGTTTGCTATTTACTTAACAAATTGATCCTTTTACTCCAGCTTTGCTAGATTTTTCATGCCAGCCACTATTACCGCAAGAAGATGGTGAAACATTTGTAAATCACTTTCTCAATTAATCGGCTTATTGCATCTAACTTAACTTTGACTTACAGTGAGACAAAAGCTACGCCAGCTAATCCAACAAACCAACTAGTCCTGCATCCTGCAGTTTGTTTTTTTTTTTTGTTGCCATCGGAACAGAGCACTCAGACTAAGAACTAGTCCATTGTACTCCTTGTAAGTACAGTCTTTCGGAGAAAGATGAGTGATCGCTTCAGAGATAAAGTGCCCATAGTACCAGCACCCGCCACGATAACGACGAGTACCTGCAGCCTGATGCGAGCGTGAACCAGATATTCAGAAAGGTAGTGCCCCGCGGTGTCGTCATCACTTTCACAGCAAGCGTCGCAGAATATTGTATCACTTATGCCCATCACATTTAAGTGCTTAGAAAAAGTGTGGTGCCCCCTTACGCCGCCAGTAAGCAACCCGCAGTCTTTCCTGCTGAGGGATAGCAGGAAGGCCACTGACTGCATAGAGACGTCGGAAAGCATTCGTTTGGTCAGCCTGCAACATAGGGTGTTATGTCATATGCAGTTGTCCTCATATAAAACAAAACTGTTAATGAAGGCCTTAACCAAGGAGGCAGGCAGACCCGACGTACGTGGATTCGGGTCCTGAAAAACACTCACCTGAATCTTGCGTGACAGTTCATCGGCGATTTCATTCCCCATTTTCCATTTGGGACCTAGACAAGACAAGTGAATTTAGCCTTCTGACTACGTTCAGTGATGTCTTACATTAATGAAGTCGTAGGAGGGTTTAGCAAGGTTTTAAGCACAGCTTGGCTATCGCTACAGATGCAAATGTCCCCTTCACCGGTTCCTCACAATATGGTTCGTTGCCATCACCGCTTGGAAGACAAACGCAAGTTTTCCTAATGAGGAGTGAAAGACACCAGCGCTGCTTCGTCTAAGGGTTTTGAAGCCATACGTGAAGACCCGACTGCATCACACCGCATGTCCTAAAGATCAGAGTCATAAGACAGTCGGCGCGCAAGGTCATTAAAGCTGAAGTGCGTGTTGTACCAAAGACCACTTCTTTTTAAGAGAATGATGGCTTTAAGAGTGCAGGAAGGGAGATTCATCAACGCTAGGGAAATCCCCTATGCAGCCGAGACAGTCCGTCATATTTTCGTGAGAGCTTATTCCACCAGACAACCGACGCATGGGATATAATTGGTCTAATCGATAGCTCCTTTGCACTCCCTGAAGGCCGACAATGTCATAAAGGCTTTCAGCATAACATGCTTAGTCCATAGAAGTTTGATATTCAGGATGAGACCCAAATACTTAGCTTCTTTGGAGGATTAGATGGTGATGCCTTTAAGCACTAGATAAGTAAAACCAGACAGCTTCCTCCTTCTCGTAAAGGGAACAAGTTCAGTTTTGAGAGGAATAACTGAAAGCCCATTTCGTCGACCATGTCTAGGGCTGGCTGCGTCTTAGAGCAAACACGATCCAAAAGACAGTACAGCACATTATCTACGTATGCTTGTGCATAGACGTTCGGGCAGCTCCTGTTTACTACCACCATCACATATTAGCTGCAGTCAGCATCCGCTATCATTGTCCTATTCACCAGCATTACTTTTATCCAAAAAACATTGATTCGTCTAGTCCGTGTTGTCTGGACAAGTGACACTTCCCATCAAAAGCTACTTTGTAGAAAGCACCCTCAATGTCGATGAATTCCTTTTTGTCGAGTGCGCCTTCAATCCTGCCTACTAGATTCTGAAGAGCGTTGATCGCAAACAGAGATGCACTCGAAAGACAATTTTGCGCAGATGTATCTCGACGATTCTCTCCATGATCTTCAACTTGAAGGAAGTCCGACTTATAGGTCTGAAGCTCTTGGCGAACGTGAAGCCCCCCTTTCCGATTTTCGGTATAAATGGTACTTCTTTAGATGTTTTCAGGTTTTCGAGACGTATGTCAATATGGAAATCAAGGTTCCCTTTAAACTTACCAGCAGCTGATCTATAGCTTTTCGTAACGTAACTGGGTATATGCCATCGATGCCCGGGGACTTGAAACCATTATGTTATTCAGCTCACTAACAGCTTCGTTGATAGGAGGTAGTTGTGATCTGATTCTGATTACGTCACCTGGGAAGTAAGGCTCAAGCTTAAGACGAATAGTCTCTGTTTTCGAGTCAGTGTAGATGGCATCAGATTTTGTGAATAGTTCCAGCCGGGTTGATCTTCCCCTTTTGAGGTCTTTGACCAGCCTACTAGCTTCACTCTTCGAAATCCGAATGCGCTTCTTATATTTCTTTTGCTTCGATCTGTAAGGACTCCAGTCTTCCTCCAAATTAGTCTTCAGTGACCTGCTTAGAAGTTTTCTGGTTTACTTTACGAAGACGCTCCAGATCTGCGTTTTTCCAAGGAATAGGCGATCTGCAGGACTGCTTTTCGCAGTTTAAAGGGGGATTCACGATCAAAAACGTAACTGAGAAACGGACACAACAGCTAATCGTCCCTCTGGAGACTGGTTTCACAACAACTTGTTTTTGATTTTCGTTCCTCTACGTTCCGCAGTTTTCATTAGACACACTAACAGATGAAGAAAAAATTGCGAATGTCCTACTCATAGTTTGGATAGTAAAATAGCGAACAAATGACGCTCTCCATGGACACAAACTGGGTTTAATTTAAACGACAGCTGACGCGGTATTTTACATAAAGCAAGTCGTACCAACTATTCGATGTGTTGAAGTTCTTTGCCAGCCCCATTTACAAGTGGCAGGGAAGATATTATAAGGAGGCACCATTGCTAAATTGATTCCAAAGTCAGTCTCTAGCTCTGTAGACTTACCCTTATAACCACAACTGTATTTGCATTCGTAAAATCCTTTCAAAAAATTTTCTATTTTTCTTTCTTTCAGAAAATTGCAACAAAACCAATGAGCCCATCCTGAACACAATTCTCGGCCTGAGCTATGCAACATTCCAACAGCTCATGGGTCCATTCAATCAGCCGCCGATGATAAACCCCATCGATCGATTGTACAGCATGCAAAATTCCTATTTTCGTCCAGAAGATGTAAATTTCAATGAATGCAAGGATCCAGCCGACCACTAGGACACCACAAACTATACTCCATTAAATATACTTAACGGTTTAGTAAAAAAAAAAAATAAAAAATAAAAATTTAACTAAATTCCAAGTCGTTGTGCAGGTGCATCAGTTCCTTCTTAACCTGACACACCCATCATTTGAGGGGTGCAACAATTCGTTTCATCCATTTGACAAAAGGAGCAAAAATTCCAACAAAATTTGTCACAGAAATTGTGCAGAAAATATCCTTTCGTCATGCGTTGTTCTTACGCACATCAAACAATGTGTTGCCAAGGGCTGTGAGTCGGTACGGTATCCGTATCATACGTAGTACATTCCATTTCCGATTCGTCTGCTGCCAAGAGATTCAATATCAACGTACGAGTATATAGTTGTACTCGTAAACCGGGGGTAGTTCTGTGTTGCAAGGTTGTTCCTCGGAATTACCTCAAAATTTATGCAATTTGTCACAATCTGTGTCACATTAGATAGAGCAATTGTACGAGTATGTCAAGCAAATGGTAAGGGATGTCAACTCAGGGGGTTATGTGTGTTCCTGGCCAGTTGGTTGGGGTGAATTTGTAAGTGACACCGAAGGGTTGCTTAAATGGTAAGGCCGCGCGTCGATTTTCTTAGCTTTAATCAGGTTCATTGGTGAAAATAAAAGGAGAAAACAAGAGACTTGTTATCCGAACGGAGATGAATAGGATTTGTTAAGTCAGGACTAGGACTCCTTTTTTCCAACAGACGGAAAGTGGAAGGGTGACATGATGTAATTAATTACGATTTTATCGGCGTGTTAAAATGCATATCACGACATAAATTGAGGGTCGGAATTGCCGATGAACACGTGGTTTTTGGTTTTTTTTTTTTTTTTTCAAATGTATGCGAGTCTCTGAATACGTTTCTGGAATTATTTTGTTTTGTTGTTCTTTGAAGGTAACAGTTGGAATGATGCTGCAAATTCGGGCCATTAAACTCAAATCACTCTGTGGTGTTGCAAACAACACAACCAAATTCAATAATTTGATTTTGACATGACGTAAGCGCATCAGAAGCTCCCTTTTTCGTCGCTAAATGACGAAGACAATTGAGGAAGAAACAATTAAAATAGAGGAAATGGATCAACGAGATTCAGGCTGATGTTCCAAAAGACACAAACGCATATAGGTTTCAGGTGGAGTGCACATAATTTTCAACCCTGCATGTTCATTCATTCTAATTTTCTATGCCATTGGAGGCATATGAAAGCAGTTGCAAGCTACCATATGTCCATAACGCCGTCGATCTATCATATAAAAGAGTATGCAACTGACGAAATTATACCGACACAGCGGCCAATCTTCAGAAAGAACCGCATTGAGAACCGACAAGTCGTTTTGTGACAATTGATTCCCATTTCATTTTTCAGTTTCATTTCCATATACGAGTAACTCGAACGAATGACTGAACGATGATTAAGATTTCAGCCAGGATTTTCCAGAAGGTGGACATTTGACAGAGGATTTCCTCCGATTTCTTGGTAAGAAGAGGACACACATACCCTTTAGGATCTACTTTTATTTATTCAATGCTCCGAGCTATAAGAAATTACCGAACTTAGTCAAGACTTTAGAATAAGATTAACATCGTTTTTCCGATACCAAATCCGCCAAACTGATCTACGGCTTTTTTTGCGTTGGTAGGTGGAAACATTGCATGAGACACCAATGGTCCCAGATTCTTATCCCCTAAAACCGCCTCCACCTCAACAGATTGATATGTGCCCAGCCGTGGCACCACATCGCAGGAGTCGACTTGAAGACTAAGCTTACTCGTTACGACTCGATTATTTTACCTGTTCGATTCACGTTGACGCTCTAACTGTCTAAAGTCGCTGGGTATATGCGCTGCCATATTACTAACAAGGGCCCAGTTTTGAAGCATATACGCAACGATATTATCAGAAGTCGTCCATTCTCCAAATTGCTCTCCAAAGGCCATACTCTCGGTTTCGTGCAGTGGACAATGAAAAAGGACGAATTCCGCATTTTTTGAGATACTTTCACAATATGGACAGACGTATGCATAAAATATTGGAAAGGCTGACCGAAATGCAGGCTCAGGTACTTAACCTTCTCACTGCACTTGCGTTAAAATGAGTACATTAAGCATTTTGATATGGAACGCTAACGGCATCGCGGTTAAGGTGCCGGAACTAGAAGTATTCGCTCATAAGAACAGCATTTATGTGATCCTGCTGAGCGAAACCAGATTAACATGCAATGCTGAGCCAAGGATATTTGGCTACCAGGCTTATCAAGCCAATACTTCACAGCAAAGATGGGCTGGAGGAGGAGTTGCCGTGCTCGTAAAAAACTTAATAAAACACTAGCCACTAGCCAAAATTGGCAATAACTGTTTCCAACTCTCGACAGTGAGTGTTGATACTGCACTGGGGACAGTACAGTACACTGGGAACACAAAAATCGCTATAACTCCTTAAAAAAGTGTCTTAGAGGGTCCAAACTTGAACTTGGAAGTTGGCTCTGTATATATGCAGCCAAGCTATAGGACTGAACCAGGGGACATCAACGCCATTCTCAATTCCGTGGGAGTTCGAGCACTGATTGGAGGAGACTGGAACTCGCGACACTTGATGTGGGGAGATTGCAACTCAAACGCCAGAGGAATCTTGCTTGCCAGATACTTATCCTCTCATAGGGCTAAAGTTCTGGCAACAGGCTAACCCATCAGATATCCATACAGCAGCAGAAGAAGACCATCTTGCCTCGAATTCGCTATATACCAAGGACTGTCTGACGGATGTGTACACATCTCAGATGATTGGGACCTACACAGCGACCATCTAGCGCTCACGGTTGCCATCAGCACACAACCATCCTATGTCTTGCCTGATGGCAGCCTTCTCTCAAGAAACTCATCAATTCCAGTGTTCCAGAGAAATCTTGATGAGCAAATCTACCTTAACATGGATCTTAGGACACCTGAAGGCATAGACAATGCAGTAAATTTTTTGACTCAAAAAATCCAGCTTTGTCAGGCAGTAGCGACACTGAATCTCGTCTCTCAACACTCTATTGCCTAAATAGGGAGACGAGGGACTTGATCAGACTTAAAAGGCAGCAAAGACGAAGATATATCCGCACCCACTCACTTGAGGACAGAGCATTATGGCAACATACTAGCCGAGAGCTGAAGGTGGCCCTGAAGAGTCAAAGAACGAAATATTTTGAGGATAAACTCGAAGCCATGGATTATACAGTCGACTCTGGATACTAGGTCCTTGAAGAGACAACCGCAGCGACTTATACCAATCAGGACCACTGCTGGGGAGTTTTGTAAAACTGACGAACAGCATGCTGAAACGTTTGCAGTACACCTAGAGGGTAGATTCCAAAATTTCAACATGTCCGGTAAAGAGAAGGTATTTCAGACTGAGAAATAACTTGATATGCCGCTGCAGATGGACTGGCCGATAACACCAATAAGAGTAGAAGAAGTAATTGAGGTAGTCAAGATTCTGCCAAAGAAAAACAGCTCCGGGACATGATAGGATATGCCACGCCACCCTGAAAGTTGTGCCTAAACGATATTTAATGCAATAATCAGAATGCAGTACTATCCGTCTAGCTGGAAACTGGCGAGGATCCACATGATTCATAAGCCTGGAAAGCCCGAGGATAACCCAGAGGCATACCGTCCAATCCCTTCACTCTCAAAGGTCTTTGAAAGACTCATCATGAAGGGGCTGTCCAAGGTTATAGACCTAAAAAATGTTTTGCCGGATCACCAATTTGGATTTCGGGAAGGGCATGGCGCCATTGAACAAGTCCACAGAGTGGTAAATCACATCCTCAAGGCGTACGACGATAAGGAGTACTGCAACGGCGTATTTCTTGATGTCCAACAGGCATTTGACCGGGTCTGGCACAAGGGTCTCTTAGTTAAAATCAAAAGAAAATTACCCGCCCCCTTCTATCTCCTGTTCTGTTCATATTTAAACAAGCGCCAGTTTCAAGTAAAAGTGAGAGCTTCCATCTAAACTACTTATACAATAAAAGCTAGGGTACCACAAGGAAGCGTACTTGGACCATTCTTTTACTGCCTATTTACGGCTGACGTTCCAAATCCTGTAGAAGCCATCACGACCATCCCTGGGGAAAAGGCACTACTCGCATCATACGCGGATGACATCTGCTTTTTTTATTCGGCGCCATGTGAGAATAGGGCAACTGACGGTGTACAGACGTATCTCAACCTGCTAGAGGACTGGGCTCGCAGGTGGAACAAATGCAAGAACGTCTGCTACACTTTACGGAAGGGGCAGGTATCTCCAGTCCGGATCAATAATACGTCGCTGCAGCTAGATCAAGAAGCCAAATATCTGGGAGTCATCCTGGACAAGCGACTGACCTTCAAATCGCATATTATGGCAACTCTTTCAAATTGCAGGTTCAAGCTTGCACGGCTTAACTGGATGCTATGCCGCGATTCAAAACTACCGCTGCGATGCAAAAGGAAGGTATATGAGGCCATCATTGTACCGACTTGGAGCTACGGAATCCAGATTTAGGGAATGGCTGCAATGTCAAACCAGACGCTTCAGAACAGAGTCTTAAGGATCACAACTGATTGCGAATGGTACGTTCGAGGTTCGACTCTGCATCGTGATCTAAATGCCCGTGGAGCTTCTAATTAATCGGCATTGTAGCAAATATAGCAACAGACTTCATTCACACATGAGCAGACTGGCAAGGACTCTAGCAGACGAGCGGCCTATCACACGGTTAAAAAGACCACAAGTGTTATAAAATAAAACTAGAACTAAATTGTAACCTTTGATTCACAAAGGCTTGGTTTAAATAAAATTAATTGTAATATTCCTGTTATGGCCAAATTTTATAGGCCGACTCTGGAAATAATAGAAAAAAAAAAAAATTTCTTTAGCGAGTATGTCGACGGGAAGTATTGAAGATACAAAGAGTATAGCCTCATGCGAAGCAGTTCAAAACATAGGGGCAACTTTCAGTGCGCTAAAGCGGTGGACAGATTTGATTCCCCTCACGTAAGACTTAATCTTGCATTTGACCATATTTCCGCTAGGTACATGAGTACATATAGAACACGCAACTGCAGCAAGAAGTCTTTTATTCTGTTTTGGGCCTCCGATATTACTCATCAGCGTCGGACGACTTCTGAATCTAAAAAGAGAGGGGATAAAAGCGACTGTATACGCCGACGATGTGGTTCTTATGACCACCGGCAAGTTCCTCCTGAAATCCTAAACTGTGGGCTGGGAATCTACCCGATAAAAACAGGGCTTGTTCTATTCACGAATAAATGAATAATGCCACAATTTGACCTTCCTTCGATAGATGGGACAACCCTCCGACTATCGAATAGTGATAAATACCAAGGTAGGTAGGTCAGTAGATAAAAGTGGCTGTTGGAAAGACCAACCCACTTAGGCCTATTGGCCCATTGTGATACCACGTCGATCTATGATGCTCTTATTCATAGAACCAGTTTGAGCTTAGGATGAAGCGTACCTCCTTGCATGCTTGCCTATAAAGCAGTGTCCAGTAATAACACCTATGATAGCGCTGAAATGTTTCCTATTCAGAAGGATCAAACCCTTAGAGCGATTCAGATCCAGCTTTGGCCAGATCTGTTTGGTCGACATGTTGGTCCAACAGTCCAAGGTCTAAGGTCTAAGGTCTGTTCTTTTATTATCATCCAGCTTTAATTGGTATACCTATGATACCTTTTCTGATATAATAGAGTGATTCTAATTTTGGCGAGTTCGTTGGCCCCACAGTTCCCTGGAATGTCTCTGTGGCCCGGCACCCAGCAAAGGTGAAGGTTGAACTGAACGAGATGATCGGCATACAAGGGCGGTTTTAGAATTTAATGAGACTGAGTCCAGGGGCTTGATAGATGCAGAGATCACGTTTTTCTTCAGCCAGGATAGAGCTTCTTTAATCGCCAAAATTTCGGCCTGAAACACCCTACAGTGATTTGGAAGACGGGAGATTTTGATTTAACTTATCTGAGAAAACACCGCCACCAACCCCGCTATTGGTTTTTGTTCCCTGTGCAAAAGTGGATTGACTTGCTCTCCATGAAAGCTTCTTAGCAATTCCTAGGTATCGTACTAGATAATAAACTGAGTTGGAAGTTGAATGTCGAAAAACGAGTAAAGAAAGCAACGATCATATTCTGCGCTTGCACCTGTATACTCGTATTTGGGAAAAATGAAGACCTACCCCAAGACTATCTTCTAGATGTACAAATAAAACCAGCAACCTTAGGTGAATGACAAAAGTACAGAGGATTGCATGCATAAGCACGACTCATGCCATTAGAACGGCGGGACTGAAAAATATACTTGGCTCCCTGCCGCTAGATCTATGCATGCAGGAATCTGCAGTGAAAAGCGCTTTAAAATTGAGTCAGCTTAATGGATGGAAACCAAATCCGAAAGGCCGCGCCTCGATCCTTACAAGTAAACTGGGTTTATTCTCCAATACGGACTACATAATACCCCATCATGACTTCGAAACACCATCCAACTACATTTTCCCAAACAGACAGGAATGGGACGGGAACCTAGTGGTACCAGATTCGGTATTCATTTTCACGGATGGATCAAAGATGGAGATAGGAACAGGTGCTGGGATCTTCTCCGATCAATTGAACTTATGATGCTCATGATTCCTGCCGGACTACAGCAGTATCTTCCAGGCTGAGATGTTGGCTATAGCAGAAGCAGCTAAACAAGCGGCAATAAAGGCAAAATCCCACGAGGATATTACTATATACATTGATAGCCAGGCTGTGCTCAAGGCCATCGTAGCAGTCGAAATCAAATTGAGGCTTATGAAGCTCTGTAGCGAAGAGCTTAATGTTTTTTGCGTTCAGCGTATGACTATGCTATGTTTGGTCAGACTATCTAGCTTGAAAGGAAAGGGAACTGATGGATCAAAGTATCAAACCTCCACTCTGCCAATGAAAGGTGAAAAAACCTACCAACCTGCAAGAACTCAGGACAACTATGGCCGGAATTCAGCAAATCCAGAACAAGATTCTCTTGAAAAGCAGAGCTGAACTACAATATTTACGCTTGTTGAATTTCTCAAAGGCCATAATCTTCTAGTGGCTGAGACCTACCGATGACGATCTCTGCAGAGACTTAGGCTCACGAGAAGATACCCTCTACATTTTGTGCCACTGTACCAGTCTCAGTAATTTGAGGCAAAAAACTTTAGAAAGTCATTACTTATACGACCACTCAGAACTATCTGCTGCTTCAGTTACATCTCTCAGTTCTGGTGCCATTGCATCAGACGGCATGTCCATGAAACCAGATTCAAGAGACAGTTGGCGCGTAAGGTCATCAAAACTCCAGTGTGCATTGTACCAAAGATCACTTTTTTTTTAAACAGAGAGACAGACCGTTCTTTGGAGTCATGAGTGCTTATTCCACCAAACAACCGAGGCATAGGATATAATTTGCTGAATGCCGAAAACCTCTTAAAAGGTTTCGACGTAATATGGTATGTTTAGTCCGATGAAAATGCCCTGCGCGTATTCCATCTTGTCGCGTACGCCTTCAATTCTGTCTACCAGATTTTGAAGCGCAATTTGCGCACATGGTTCTCGACCACTCTCTCCATGCACTTCCACTTGAAGGAAATCACACTTACATGTAGGTATGAAATTCTTGATGAGGTTGCAGCCCCCATTTCCTATTTTCGGTACAAAGGGTACTCTCACAGTTCGCTAGGGTTTCGGTATGTATGCTAGTACCATGCTAGCAGTTAATATTATCTTCAGAACTACTAGCAGCTAGTTTATACCTTTTTGTAGCATAATTGGGTATATGTCATCGGTGCTAGGCGACCTAAAACCATCAAAGGAAGCTACAGCATGTTTAATGGCCTCATTCGTCGATGATTATATATCCAGCTACATGCTGTGTTGCGTGTTGCGTGTTGTGTTATTCAAATTACTAGCAGCTTCGTTATTAGGTTACCCGAGAAGAGAGCCTCAAGCATGAGACGGAGAGTCTCTACTTTCAAGTCAGTGTAGGTGACATCAGATTTGCTGAGTGATTCCAGCCTGGTGGATCTTCTCATTTTGAGGACTTTGACCAGTCTATTGGTTTCACCGATTCTTCGACATCCGAATACGCTTCTTATATTCGTTTTGCTTCGATCTGTAAAGATTCCAGTCTTCCTCCAAATTAGAGGTTTTCTGGTTTCTTTAGGAAGACTCTGTGGATTCGAATTCCACCAACAAACGGGCGATCTGCATTATTCCTTTCTAGCTGGACATGTCATTTCAAAACACTTGATGAGGGTATCATTCACATTCTGAACAACTTCCTCTTGCTTTGGTTTTTTCCTGAACTCAGGAAGAGCACTATTGGATTTACGGAGCTCTTCCTTAAAAAGTGTCCAATTGATTTTCTGTGGATTCTGCCTCTTCAACACGGTCAAGATCTCGCATCCGATTCTGACCTATGATCTGACATGAAGGCCTCCGACAATTCATTCCAGCCGGTAATCTCCTTAGCATACGCGTACCTAGTGGATAACGTTAAGTCGTTGGCTGAGAGCCAACATTGTCGACAACTAGGTCAGATGATAGTATTAAATCCTGGAGATGATTGCCTCTCACGTTGCCTTTCCTACTGCCCCAAAATGTGTTCTGAGTAATTCTGATATAAGTCAAATCTTCCTGGAATCACATTATTCAATGAGCTCGGCTACCGCCTTTGGTGGTGGTGGTAATAACGAATCATAGGGACTACAGCAACTACATCTGCTGTCCAAGTTCAGATGGCGAGAGTCTTTCAGACAAGTTCTCGTTCTTTCCGATTGCTCGTCATATAGTGTTGTGAAACCCGTTAAACATCCGGAACCACTGATGCGTTTATTCTACACCCATGGTTCCTGTATGGACAAAAGGGGTTAAAACTCCTTACTCAGAAGAGGGAATGCAGATTCTGCCAATTCCGATGTATGGGGTCGAGTGCTGTACGATAAGCGTAAAATCAGAGCACACATAAATTACACATTTTCAAGAAAAGTTTTCGGCAAACATCTGGTCCCGTATTCAAGGAATAGAAATGGGAGAGAAGATACAACCGGGATGCGGATGAAGATCTGATAGTCCAGAAAACCAAAAAAACGTCTACTACACTAGCTCGGCCACATTGAGTGTATGGACAATTATGCTCCAGCAAAAGCAATTTCGAATCACGACCCCCAGGTTCGAAACGAATACGGAATCCTAGTTTTACAGACCAAGCTATTGCGGATGCTAGAGCGCTAAGTGCTGTACTGTACTAAATGGTACGCCAATGCAACCTCCCCTCTGTGGTTCAGTAAGGAATCCGGACTCTCAACGGGTACCCGGAGCCAGAATCGGGGGAACGTTCTTGGAATGGATCGTTGCGCGCAACGCCCATGTTATCAGAAAGCCGAGTGAGGTGGTCGAAGTGACGTTGACATTACTTTTGCCAACGAGGCAGCTTTTAGGGCGTTTGCGAGTTAGTGTAGGGGTGAGTGATCACAACTGGATTCAGTTTGAGATCGCTCACGTAACAGAAGAAAGGGACACGGTTTCTGACAGGAGATGGTGTGTGCGATGGTGTACGGTAGTTTAAGCATCGACCGGCAAATCGCGCACATCAATGAGTGCGTATGGCGGGTTAACGACGAACTCTTTGAGAGGAGCTGTAGGGCAAATCAAAAAAGTTTGTGGAACCGCTGTTTGACTGAGAAGCGAAGGGTACTTAGAAACCTAAGGAAACTATTCCAAAGGGCTCGGTCGACCAACGCTGAGAACCTGGATCAGTTGGCATTGCCTTTCGGCGAGGGCTCGCTGAGTATAAACATCTCATTGTCAGCACAAAGGAGAAACTTTGTCTATAACAATAGGGATGACCCCTGAGGCAAACTTTATAAGATTTGCCGAAGTATTAAGTATGGTTTTATCCACATGAAAAGATTGCCTTACCACATTGCTTGATCAGTTCTTCCCGAGAGAGGAGTGCTTTGAGGACTCTTCATATGAAGAGCCTCCGGTCCCTCCGGAGTTGACGACTCAAGAAGTCGAGTATGGTGTTTCACTTCTTCGTTCCAGGAGATGTCCTGGAGCTAATGGAATGACTGGAGAGATGGTGAAAGCCATCTGGAAGGTCGTCCCAAATACCTGCTCTGCCTTTATAGCAAATGTATTGCTTGCACCTACTTCCCCAAGGATTGGAAGGAGGCAAGGGTGGTCGTGCTCCTGATAAGAATAGGTCTGACCCTAAATCTTATCGGGGCATCAGCCTGCTGGTATTAGGAAAAGTACTGGAAAGGGTTTCAGAGAGCAATTCGGCTTTACAAAAGACAAGTGTGTTGAGGATGCATGGTCTTTCCTAAAAGACAGAGTCTTGAGGAGCAGCGCCAGGCTGGTTATGAGTATCTTTATTGATTTCAAAGGTGTCTTTGATAACCTGAACTGGCAGAGAATACTAACCAGGTTGCAAGAATTGGGCTGTCGGGAAATTGGGCTTTAGGGAAGCTATTTGTTGAGAGAGGTTGCCCCAGGGGTCCATTTGTGGTCCTTTTATTTAGAACCTGATGATGGATCCACTCTTGTGGCGAATAAATGAGCTCTGTAGCTGCTGCGCCTATGCAGATGACCTGTTCCTCATCCTCGAAGCCCAGTCCAGAGCCCAAATCGAGGAATTAGGAGAAAGAGCTCTAGCAGTCGTTGCTGAATGGAAAGAAAGCGTTGGGGTCAGCGTGTCACAAGATAAGACTGTTTCAATGCAGCTTAAGGGCACATTGAATACAAGAAGTCGGGCTCCTGTGATACTCGTACATTTGAACGGCGTTAGTGTGACCTCAGTCACACATCTGGGCATAACATTGGGTGAGTGTATGAACTTCATGCCTCACCTGGTTCCAATCAGACAACGCATGCTGAGTGCTGTAGGCCAGGAATAGCGCATTTTGCGATCTGACAGGCGTTCTGTCCGTATCATATATGATGGCCTTTTTTGTTGCTTGTCCAAGAAATGGACCATCGGTATGGCACGACAGGGCTACGACTGTGGATGGCCGTAGTGGGATCTTGTCTTCCCAAACAGTCGCCTTGCTTGAGTGTTTACCTGTGTGCCACACTGTCTCCACAGAGGCAATACAGGAGTTGTTGGGAGTGCCACCTCTGGATCTGGAAGCGATACATCGTGGATTGCTTTCAAGATCAGAAAAGGTTTCCCTCTAAATGGGCGAGATTGGGTTTCCTCGGAAGAAGTGGCCGGCCTATCCCTGAAGCAGCGTAAAACCTTGCTACCCGCATGTGTTGTATCTAGATGGGATGCTAGCGAGAACGGCAGTGTTACTTACGGCTTCCTAAAGGATGTGCTAGCCATGGGCTTTTTGTTGACAGGGCATGGCTCTCTTAATGCATTTTTGCATAAAAGAGGGATTAGCGGGAGCCATCTATGAGAACTGGCTTCATGTCCTATGTGAGTGTCCCAATTACTCTGACATTAGGGACTTGCAGGCTATGGGCATCATATTTAATGGTGAGGCCTACGATGTCAGTGGAGTTATCACTGATACCGTACGGTTCGAAAGAACCCGTAGTTTTGCAAAGGAAGCGTTTAATACAAGACGTAGTAGGCTGTTAGCGGTTGGAACTTAAGAATGTTGAATTTTCTTTAAAGGCCGCCAGTCCTTGGCTGTGAGGTGCCCAACTGGAAGTGACCGCAAGGTTGCGAATCTCGACCGGAAGCTATATCCTTGTACCACAGGAGGTCAGGAGCCCCCGGAACTATGGTTCCGGCCTGACCTAAAAGTTGGCCCCCTTGTGTATCGTATCGTGGTGGCGAATGGAGCTTGGACATCTCATGGCTTAGCATATGTTGCAGTGTACTACGACCTGTTCTCAACCATGGGATTGCTATGGAACCCACTGGAGTTGCATTGCAACCGGGTGCCATAACCCACAGAATGGCGGAGGTATTAGATAGACCTCGACCCTTCACCAAAGGGGAAGATCGTGCCTTACACACGACTTCGAATCTGGTACTGATGGTAGTACTCGTACTGATATCTGCGAAGAGGCACCGTAGGCTTAAGTCTTCACGGCAGGCACCTACGTTAAATACAAGAGACATCTTAACTAAATGTTATCTTCACTTTAAATAAATTTTAATAATATTGTACATTACTTCATGAAAATCTCGCCTAAACATCTCAATATTCAATGAACCGTCAATCTTCGTACTTTCACAAATGTCATAACCACAATATGTCACCACAACCCCCGCAATCACTTCCTTTTTCCTCTTTGAATGTACCCGTAAAGTGCTGTATTTTTAAACATCCTTCCAATGTAGCAATATTTGGAACAAAATCGAACTTTAATCGAGATAAATGTCACTACATCTAGAATTTTATTGCAATGACAGCGATAAGAATGTCAGATGGAATTGGTCCCCCTTCGGTAAACCAACAATAAAACTCACATTTTTGACTAACACGCCATTTGACATTTCCCCTAATGTGATAATCATTACAGGATTTGCATCGAAATGTGGACCGCAAATGTCTATGGTAAATGGGGTCTACTTCTTAAGGATGTGTCATTTTTCCATATCGTTCCTTGGAATTGTCAGTATCTGAAATTGAGATGAATTCTGCCAAAATAAAAGAAAACAAGGAAAGAGTGACAGTATCATTGTCAACATTTGACAAGACAAGGACTACGTTTACCAATCTCTGTGCAGTGCATTTCAAAGACACTTTCCCATCACACCTCACTATAGTGGCAACTACTGACATTCCTGAAATACCAACTTGTACTCACACAACATATACAACAGTCGCTACTTTCAAAAGTTCTAAACCGTACTACAATTAGCGTAAATCAAATGAAGAAACCAAAAAATAACAAAATTGAAACCGACGACAAAACTAATATTCTTTCAGCAGCACTTTTCATAAGTTCCAATTAAGAACGCTTCCAAGGACGCACCCAATGGCAACAAAAAAAAAGAACAAACCCTTTATGAAATATATGAGGAAGCTTTGAAAAAAAGTTGTTGTTGGCAGAAAAATCTTCCATCACCATAACGGTCCGTACAAAGCAATATAATTGTTCCATAGCACTCTGCTGTAACTTACTATCACCGAATCCTTTGTATGGTATTCGTATTTGCAAGCTGAACGAGCACGAGTACAAAACTAAGAAGTTCATTCGACAGCAGAGTCGCACAGATTTGCTGATACGAGTATGAGTGTTACTTAACTTTATTTTTACAATTCAATAGTGTTGCACAGGATATACGAGTACAACATACACTGGCGATCACTAGGATGAGGCAATATATTTTGCAATCAGTCGCTCACAGACCGTCGTGGAGTAAAAACGTGTTTCGGCTTTTTTCGAGGAAAAAAATAAATAAATAAATAAATAAAATATATATATATATATATATTTTTATTACGTGAAAGACATTATTGGACAAACTTTTATAAAGGGTCAATCAGCCCAGTACAAGTGGTGTTTCTTCGCAGCTAAAGTGGCGCGAGTTCGAGTCCCGTCAGGGGAACAAGACTTTTTTTTTTCTTTCCCTTTTTTTGTTATCTAATAAAACACGTGTAATAAAAGTGTTAATAAGACAGATAACAGCAGGCGATGGATAAAAGTGAGCTCTCCGCTCCCCCAATGGCGGGATCAGCGGATGACGCAAACACATCAGCCGATGAACCAGTTATTTCGGGCAACTTGGTACGTGAAACAAGGTCCAAGAGGAGGAGAAAGACAAATCCGACTTCCAACCCCGTTAAACGCATCGCCCTATCTACTTCTACCGCGATGGTGCGGGTTTATGTAAGGAAAGAGGCCAAAACAGCAGGGGAAAAGCATAAAAGACGCGGTAGTGACTCCGATGGTGGGGAAGGGCACCACTTGTGGTCAAACAATAGCTTCGCCTCTCTGATGGCTTCTGAATCAGAGGACGAAGAAGAAGAAGTAAAATGCCTTAACAGCAGCATTAAACAAATGGAAGAACGAGTTCTTGTAATAAAAGCCAAACAGATAGCGAGAAGGACGAGAGAGCTGAAAGAGACCCGAAATTCTCAACAACAACAGCAGTCAAATGTAAAACAAGCACAAACCCAGCAACAACAAAATCAAACACTGAGACAACAAAATATATCTCAGCCGGAAAAACAAACTACTGCACAACAAAAGCAGAACAAACAGAAATTGCAACCACAAAAAACCCAACAAAACCAGAAGCAGCAGCAAAAACAGCAACAACAGCAACAAAAACAGCAAAATCAGCAGCAGAAATCAATTAACCAAAGGATGCCGCCAATTAATGCATATAAAATGGAATTGGAGGATACAATAGAGTTATGTAAGTCGGCCATAGGCAACAATTTCTTTATTAAAAATACAGTGGAGCGCTACCACAAAGTTAAAAGTTTACTGAAGGAAACGACGACGGAGTTCTTCTCCTACACCCCGAAGGGGGAGAAGCTGCAAACAATGCTGCTGAGGGGATTAGAACCGTCGACTGATCCGGAGGAGCTCCTTGCACTGCTGAAAGAGAAGAAGTGCGAAGGGCTCCAATTCGTTGGGGTCAAGCCTTTCACCACAGCCAGAGCCAAAAGGGAGAAGCGGCAATTGCCGATTTTACTTGTCCAGCTAAGTCCCACCAGCAATTTGGATGGTCTAAGGAGTATTAAAGTCCTGGACTACCAAATTGTACATTGGGAGAAATTAAAGAGGAGCGAAAACATTTTACAATGTGTGCGCTGTCAAAGGTTCGGGCACGCCGCGTCGAACTGCGAAATGCAGCCTCGATGCGTGAAGTGTGGAAAGAACCACAAGTCCGAGGAATGCGCTCTGGGTAAGGACGGGGCGTCTGAAAAAAGCCAACTCTCTTGTGCTTTGTGTAGGAACACGGGACACACCGCAAATTATCGGGGTTGTCCCAAATTCCAGTATATCAAAAGAATAAATCTGGCCCGGCAGCAGAAAGTGGAAGTGAAACGTCCACCCGTGCATTTGCAAACTCCAGCCGTTACTCCCCATATTACCTACGCCCAAATGGCGGCAGGTAGGGGAAATACGGTACAGCAAGCGAAGGTTGCTTCTCTCTCTGAAGGTCATTGCTGTGATTGTGAATTCACTGATTAGGCTCGAACGACGATATTGCGGAATTGGATGAGTTTGTTCAAAGGCATTCCTACAATTATAGTAGGGTGCGTTGGATACACTTCACCAGAACACTGACTAGAGCACTCTCCTCGAATTCGCTCTACCCACCGTCCAACAGGAATCTGTCAGACGAGGAGATTGACAGGTATCTAAGACTAATGGACGAGACAATCAAACGAACAATGGACAAAACGATACCTCGGTACCAACACACTGACGAAGAAGACTTATTCCGCAACGCAACTATTGACGCACTGCACCGACAAAAAAGTAGGTTGCTGTCAAGACTAAAAACCTTGTACAGACAGTTTACTGACAGACATAACCCGGAGATCATGACACTGAAGTCGTCGATTAAAAACCTCCAAACATTAATAAAAGAAAATTACAGAGCATCTGTAGGTTTGTATTGGAACAGTAAAATTCGGGCTGTAAATACCAGCAACCCGAATATGTTCCCGCAAATAAATAAAATATTTCGGAGAAATAATCAGAACAACCTTCCTTGTCTTAAAATCGCCCGAACGACGAACAACGAACAAATACTGGTAGCAGCGGGCATAGATCCAAATGAGGCTGTTGATGATGACAACTTCTTTGTGATCGAGGATCCGCAGGAGCAGGTAGAGGCTATAGGAGCGACTTTCCAGGAAGTGTACAAGGCGAATGTTATCATTGGCCCGAACCACGATCTGGAGAATCGAGTTCTTGTGCACAATTTCTACCTTCGAAATGAAATTGTGAATTGGCGATTCGAGAGCTCGGGTTTCACCCAGTTCAGTGACGAGAATATGGCAAATAATGTCATCACCAACGATAGGGTACTACCCCCGTTCATTTCGAAGGAAGAGCTCCAAACGATCTTCGAATCACTTAGAAGCAAGAAATCAGTGGGAACCGATGAAATACCGAACATTGTGCTTCGACATCTCCCTCTAGAAGCGGTGAACATTTATAACGCCCTGTTTAATAATGCAATAAACAATCATCCCCAAAAGGGATAAAGACATATCCAATGCGGTGAATTTCCGCTCGATCAGTCTTCTTCCAAACATCAGTAAGGTTTTCGAGAAGGTGATCAATAGAGTCCTGACTAAGTGGGTTGAGGACAAAAATATAGTTCTGATTGACTTGGAAAGGGCCTTCGATACCGTATGGTTAGAGGGACTCTTTTTCAATCTGGACAGGTTGGGCATTAGTAGACCACTGCTGTATATTCTTTTTGATATGCTCTCCAGTAGACAGTTCATCGTGAAGAATGGCGATGTGACTTCTGCTGGAACATTTAACATTAAAAATGGTCTGCAACAAGGTGCGGTAAATTCGCCGATCCTATTCAACATTTACACGAGTGATCTCATAGGTTCACTTCACTATGCCATAGCGTACGCAGACGACATAAACGCGTACAGATCAGGTCCAAAGATTGAGGTCATTAATATACTTTTGCAGCGTGACTTCGACAAAATTAAGCGATATTGCGATGACTGGAAGTTGAAAATCAACTTTCAGAAGTCGGAAACCATTCTGTTTAGGACGCCTTTGTCTGGGGCCTCTAGGGATACCAGAAAGAATTGGCGAAAGTTCTCGATCGTGGGGCAGCACGGGCAACCACTTGCTTGTCGAAATGTAGTCAGATACCTTGGGATCTGGCTAGATCAATTTCTGTATTTTAACAAACATATAGATGTTGCTCTGGCCAGAGCCAGAGGTTCTTTTGCCCTTACAAAGAGACTGTTTTATAACAGCCAACTCGATGCGAGAGTGAAGGTAATCTGCTACATGGCCCTTATCAGGCCTATGCTTGTATTTGGATGTCCCGTGTGGTTCAACGTGAGAGCAAGTTTATTGGAAAAGATTCGGGTGTTTGAGAGGGCTTGTCTTAGGACTTGCCTTCGCTTATACAGAACACCAGAGTCTCAGTACATAAAATTCTATACCAATGAGGTCTTGTACAATAGGGCGAATCTAATAAGAGTGGACAATTTCGTCATTAAGTTGACTCGAAGGCACGTTGCAAGTGCAATGACCTCATCGAACAACCTGATCTCCGGGGCTTACTACCCCAATTATATGTATCACGAGAGAGTTTGCTTTGACGGCTTTATTCCTCCAGAATCGTTCCTCTATTTAGATACTAAAGGTCTGCTCCAGGACAGATTGGCGGTGCCGCTAATCTTCCACGTCGCTCGAACAGCTGCGGACAGGCGACTCAACTACGACAGAGACGTCGCTCATGGCAGTGCGGAGCATCTCCGGTTCAGTAGGGCGGTAGGGAGTCGCGACATGAGGAATGTCGCTTGGCAGCACCAACACTTTTGGTGGCTTGTTGAAGGGAAGGATGCTTCGCCGTCGAACTCCTCCAGTGATAGCTAGCTTCATGTGAAGCAAGGTGGCCAGCCTAATTTTTTTTAGCCATGGCCGGCTTACATACTCGTAGTTTTAGGTAGGTTTAAGTTAGATTTTAAGAAAAAAAAAAAAAATATATATATATATATGCATACATGTGTTTACATATTATGTGTGTATATATGTATATGTATTTATGTATGCATTAGATGTAAGCAGGTTAAGTAGGTTAAGATTTATTTTTAGGTAGATTGTAGGCTTTTAGTTTTAAGTTTTATGAAAAATTAAAAAAAAATGTCCATATACTAAGTTTTTGATTAAAATTTATTTTCTTAGTTTTAGTAGTAATAAATGTAACAATAGAAATAAAAGTAGACTATAAGATTCGTCGAAAGACATAGTTTAAGTGTTAGGTTTAACTTAGAGTGCCCGCATGGGGCCAGTAAGTTAGAATAAGATTATTTGTAAGTAATTGAAGCTAATTTTTAAGCGTTTTTTGTTTAGCATATAAGAGTAATTCAAGTCATATAATAAAAATGCATATAAAATGAAAAATGAATATATTTTGCAATCGATTTTCACTCAAGTACACAAAGAGCATCGAATGAATTTTGGAGGAGAACATGACGCTTGGAGCAGTGAATGGAAACGCATTGTCTTTTCGGATGAAAAAAAATGTAACCTTGACGGCTCCGATGGTTACAACTTTTATTTCCATGATCTAAGAAAGGAAGAACTTATTTTGGCAAGACATCACAGCCGTACATCAGGTGTGTAATGGTGTGGGGAGCTATTACCTACTATGGCATAATCGAGTTGGAGATTTTGTCCACAACAACGAACGGAAACAACTAAAAATGTTTGCTGGAACGGTCTTTTCCAAAAGTGAAAAACATTTTCGGACCCCTGCCTTTGATTTTCCAACAACACGATGCCCACCATCCACACTTCCAGGGTTGTTAGAAGTTGGATACAATCAGAAGACGTGGAACTTCTGCCATGGCCGCCCTGTTCACCGGACTTAAACATAATCGAAAATGTTTGGGCATAGTTATCTCGTAAAGTGTATGAAGGCGGCAGACAATTTGAAGACAAGGACAATTTAATAGAAGCTATTCGTGATGCCTGGCCCAAATTTCCCTTGATTATTAAATAAAAAAAAATGGATGATTATATTCCAAACCGTCTTATAGAGGTCGTATCGAAAAATGGCGGGCACACTGATTATTAACGTAGAAAAACGTAATAAATAAATATTTTAAAACCATAAAATGTAAACATTTTATTCATTTTTTTCCTTTTTTTATTTATTTATTTAATAATGTCGGTTATATACAATAAGATAAACATCTTTTTTAGTACTAAGAAATTATCGATTAGCAAATTAAATAATCTTTAACTTAAAACTAAATTACAATAATAAATTTACAATTGTATGGCAATAGATATTAGTGGAGTTTATGTGGGGGAGGATAAAAATTTAGGGTTGAGAAGTCAGGGAGGAGAAGCAGAGGATGACTGCACTTTTAAACGTCGAACGGTTAGATATTAATTTGATTCGCGGTGGAAGGGAATTCCATAATTTAACAGCACGAATGAAAAAAAGACACGATGAATTCAAGAATTGATAACGAAAAGGGACAATAGATAGATTTCTTAAGGAGCGATTGCAAACGAGTTTGTCAAATAAATAGGACGGAGACTTGCAAGTTATAATTTTGTGCAAAAATATACAATTTCTTGCATTGAGATACTGTTGTAGAGTGCAACCTAGTAATTTATTGGAGAATTCAGAGATATGGCTATATCTGCGGAGACCATATACATATCGTACAGCATCATTGAAAGCAACTAAGAGCTTACGTTGCGATAGTGAGTCCAAATCACTATAAACAACCTCAGCGTAGGTAATAATAGGCAATATCAAAGTAAGCACTAGCTTGCGTCTTGTATCCAAAGGGGTAAAATAGGAAGTAAGCCACAAATTGCGGAGCCATCCGTAGACACGGCCGATAACTGCATTTGTGTGACTATATCCAGAAAGATTATGATCAATAACATAACCAAGGCTAGTGCACTGCTCCACAACAGTAATCTCAGTGTTATCTAGAAAAATATCGGAAATTAAAATGAGATCACATTTTCTTTTGCATATAGGAAGGGATTGAGATTTGATCGGGTTTAGAAGCAATTTATTAGCGACGGACCAAGCAGATATACGGCGAAGATCCCCATTGATAAGATGGACTAATTCATCAAGCAAGAGAAGAGCTTTACCTAAGTGAAGCTGTACATCATCTGCATAAAGATGTACAGAAGTGTGGGTGCAGACATTAGGTAAATCGTTGATGAACATGGCGAACAATAAGGGACCAAGGATAGAGCCTTGCGGAACTCCTTGAAATAACGCAAGCGGACGAGCTTGCAGGAAAAGGAGGGCTACTCGACAATAGTGAGGTTGCCAACATCAAACCACCCCTTTGCATAGTGAGGGGCACTATCGAGGAAAAAATCACAAAGACTGCCAACCTAAGGTGGTCAAATCTTGAAGGACACAGGGTATCCAAGGCTCTTTGGCCGCTTTTTGACGGCAAAAGATCTAGGAAGTTAATAAAATTAAACAGGGATAAGCTTAGGACAGTAAAAGGAATCCTGACAGGACACTGTCTTTTGCGGCAACACGCGAAGAGACTCAAATTGTAAGATACGGATATCTGCAGATTCTGCGGTGATCTGCAATCTGTTGAGGACATAACACACATACTATGTGAATGCGAGGCAATACCGCGTGGTAGAAGAAAATTTTTCGAAAACCTAGGGGAAATAGACGGCACAAACTTTAACGGCCTTCTTGGCTTTTACAGGGAAATAGCGTTTTTCAACAGGGCGATTATTTAGGTTTTTGTCCTTTGAAGACAAATTCAACTGGTTCGACAGGGATCGCGATGGGCTCGTTTTAGTGCCTGGTGTCTGTGTGATGGCATATCCATCATATCCATGTTTAACCTAAGCTAACCTAATTGGAAATATTCTCAAGTCATTTGGCCTCATGTCTCCTGACTTCAGTTTTCCTCGCCAGATCAGAACACTTCACCATTGTTGTAGCGGATGAGGACAATAAATATGCTGCTGCATCTTTTGATGGTTTTAAATTGTACAGTATCATCTGCCATCAATTGTGGAGGTAATCTTCACAAGGCTCAAGCCTACATACCTGTAAGTCCCTGGCCAATGGAAAGATCAACTTTTATACTGAAAACCGGAGAAGATTACTACACACTTACTGACCCCTTTCCTGCTTCCTATTATAAAATGCTACCCGAATACAAACGCAAAAGGTCCTGTAAGGCTGCGCTGCAATATCTAGTGGTTTTTATTCAATGTGCGCTCGACAAAACGGAGAATGCGTTAGGCATTCTCATCGACACTGAATATGCCTTCAACAAAGCAACTCTTGATACACACATGTGTAACTCTTCCAAACAGCACCACGACTTAGATGGATCACTTGTTAATGAACAGAAGCTTGATTGCGGTGACTGTGACACCAATACGTTGTAGGGAGGGAAATCACGAATTGCCCAGACAGCGGCGTCCTGTCTTCACTACAATAATGCATGCTGGTTGACTCTCTGCTTAACGCTTTAACCTACATCTACGCTCAAGCATATGTTCAGGAACGGTTCCGGCCAGAATCCGAGTCAGGGAAGGAATGTAGTCGGGTTTTTGTCGATTTAAAATGCATCCCCCGATTCTTTTTGGAGGACGAAACCCTTAAATTTGACTAATTGCGTCTGCCTTTCAAGCGAAGATGTACGCAATCCTGATGGAAATGAATTGTGTATATTGTGAAGAATCATTGGAGTGGGCGAAATATCCTTTTCTATACCGATAATCAACCTGCCAGAAAGGCTAGCTAAATCGTCTAACCACCTTCAAGCTAGTTCGAGAATCCAGTGAGAAAACTAAATTTATGGAGCCCTTCCCGGGTGGCAGGTAGCAATGGGTCCTGCAAAATGAGACGTCCGATAACTTTGTCAGTATGGAGGACCTCTCAGCTTCTAAGTACCTGAATACGCTGCCTCCGGTTCCACGGCAGAAAAAACTCCCCATCTGAACTGAGCACTTCGCTTTGCAGATGGACCATTCGTATGTAGGAAAAGTAAAAGCCGATTTGATCAAACAACCGATATGAACGACACAAGCCGTCCAAACAGTTCAACTCAGTTCATCAATATGCTGACACAGCTGGTGCATGGTATTGCTCGCACCTCAACAACACTCAGGTTAAGCCAACGAACTCAACGTGCTGAGGGTGCAGTTCTGTGCAGTAAATAATTGCGTCAGTGGGTCAACTGTGGACGGAGCATTTTGAGAGTACTATTCAATTGGACATTTCAGCCTCTAGCAGTTTAAGTGCTTGTTTACAAATTAAAGAGTCTACAAGCGAGTCTAAACAAAATGTGTTGACAAAACAAGACGTTTAGCACTAGGTGCATCAATCCGGAAAACTTCCTCATTCTCACAGAAAAAAAATACAACAACTACTGTGTTCGGATCGACTATGATTATGCCTCTGCGGCTTAGAACAGATAGACGTTGAAAGTTGCTTCACAGGAAAAACTTAACTTGTCAGTTCCCAATCCACGGCTGTCAGTAATATCAGCAAAGATACGAGTATATCTCAAGCTACAGTTTCAGGTCCAATTCACTATTCCGTTTTTTTGATCAATGTGCGGCAAGTTGCGCCGGCCTATTGAAACCACATACTCGTATCTTCAGCAATTTGAGGGCAGTAGCAATTGTTTACCACCTCACGATAACGAACACCGTTGGCTGCATTGCTAGCCGCATTCTCGAAAAAGAACGGTCCAATCCCTCCGCCAGCTCAAAATGCGGACCAAACAGTGATTCGTGGTGGATGTATGGACCACTTTTGGATTCTCAGCTGCGGTAATTCTGTTTGGTGGCATAGCCATCAAGTTCGAAAAGAGTGTCATCTCCTTTTCTTCTAAACATCGCCATTCACTTGTTGTTGCTGTACGATCCATTCTGTGAACCTTCGGCGCTGCGCATGGTTTACTGGTTTCAAAAGTTGTGTCAACTGAATCTTGTAAGCACGCAAATGCAAATCTTTAGTAATAATTCGGTGTAAACTGCTTCGTGAAAGTCTCAATTGCGGAAAATGATGGCGAATCGAGGTGAAACGATTCTGGTCAATGCTCTCGAAAACGAAAACCGACGAAAACATTGATGGAGTAAAAGAAATGTTGGTCAATAACAGCAAATTAACCATCAGAGATATAGCGGAGGACTTCAACATTGCCTATGGATCGGTCCAAGACATTTTGGTTAATGATTTTGGTTTCCGTCGTGTAGCAGCAAAGTTGGTGCCAAAAGACCTCAATTTCATGCAAAAAAGAGACCGTGTTGACGTAGCAAAAGAGCTGATTTGCGACAGTTTTCATGGATTACAACGGTGTAGTGCGTCATGAATTTTTGCCAGAAGGCCAGACAGTAAACAAAGAGTATTATTTGGGCGTTATGAGACGTTTGCGTGAAGCAATTCGCCGAAAGAGACCAGAATTGTGGGCAGAAAACTCGTGGATTTTGCACCATAATAACACACCGTCGCACAGTGCCATCATTTTTGACGAGGAATGCGACAAATACCATCCAACAGCCACCAAATTCACCTGATGTGGCTCCCTGTAACTTCTTTCTGTTCCACCACTACGGGGAACGCGTTTCAGCAGCCGAGAGGAAGTAATGGAATGGTAATGGAATGGAAAAATCGCAGGAAGCACTATTGACATACCGAAAACCGAATATAAAAAATGTTTCGAGGATGATCGAGATCAAGCGCTGGTATAAGTGTGTTGCAATCGATGGGGATTACTTTGAGGGTAAAATATAGATTTAGATGAATAAACTAGTATTTTTAATTTTCTGAATAAATTCCGGGAATTTTTGAAATACATCGTAGTTTCCTGCACATAGCGCGGGCGAACGAAAATTAGAGAGGAAAGAAAGACACGAGTAGGTACCGATGTACGTTGGTTTTAAATGTCTGAATGTTACAATGACTAGAAAATAGAGAGCTCGGCAGGGCAATCCATAAGGGAGTTGTACGGCTTAGGAATGAATCACGATATCTCAGAGTACGTCCGAAAGTGGGCTTGAGGGTATACTGAGGAGCATTCATAGCGTTACGGGTGTTACGGTTGAAGGTTTAAAGGGTCGCAATGCTACTGGCGATTTCTATGGAACACTCATGGTGGAAGACACGAGAGATTTCATCTGTGTTCGAAGGTGTTCATTGACTGGGTAATGTTAGCATCAGCTATGAGTTTTATCGCACTGCTTTCGGAGCACCTTACCAGATGTGGGCATTGTACCACAATTTCAGGAGGATGAATGCCTTATATATTGAGGCCAGCTCAGAAGGGGAAAAGTATTTCTTACATCTTTTCAGGAAAGATAGACATTTTGGAGCATTTTTGGCGTGGTCATTATAACGTGAGTTGTCATTGACACAAATACCGAGAGTGAAAAGTTTATCGGTTTCGACGATGCAAGTGCCATTCATGGATAAAGGCTGGGTGTTTAGATTTCACTTTAACGACAGCAGACAGCATTGTGTTTTGGAAGCATTAAATTCCACTCTCTTGATAGTTCCCCAATTGGTTATGCTGTTAATATCGGAATTGAATGTGCTTAACATACGCTGACGTTCCCGTTCTACAACCGAAGAGCAGGGGCGTGAGTTCGGGAATGAATATAAAAAGCAGAGAATACTTTCATCAACAAATATATTGATGAAGATTAAAAATAGTGTCGGAGACAGAAAGGAGCCCTAGGGCGTACCAGAATTGGTTTTGTGAATATCAGACTTGAAACCGTCGAAGAGAACTTAAATTGATCGTTCCGATAGGTAATTCCATTCAAGGAGAGAGCCGTCGATTTCAATCAATCAAGCGATTGATCCCAAACGCTACCAAATGCCGTAGAAACATCGAAACATAGATTTCGCCAGTACGCTTTAGTTCCACTTTTCAGTGTGACATGCTACGAAAACCGAATTGTCGGTCATTGAGAAGTTTTTCTGTTTCGAGATATTTCATGAGCTGATGTTTTATCAGCGTTTCCATGTCCTTGGAAGAAAGGAACGTAAGTGTAATGGGTCTATAGGAGAAGAGAGCAGAAGGTTCGCCTTTTTTGGGTGCGGGCCGTGGTTTTGCCGACGTGGAAGTATACCATTTCAGAAAAAGGGTGGTGTACCTGCGGATTTGTGTATGTTAAGATCATTAAGTACTCTTGATACTACACGAGTGCGAAAGTGGATTTGTCCCATTGAAGATTCGACGCACTCAGGTGTGGGCGGGGACAAAGCACAATTTGGAAGTGTTGAACTGGCCGCAAAGTGTGCAGCAAGCAGATTGGCCTCATCTAAAGATCTGGCAGCTGGAATGTCATTAAAAATGAGCGTCGGGAAGTAGCATGAGACAGACTCAAAATGTTTACTACTTTTAGAACATTGTAGTATTTTTTGCCTCAGTTTTTGGTCGTATTGAAGTTTTACACGCTTAAGAAAGATGTTGCAGTCATGTCCGTCTCGTTTGTACTTTTTGGACAACATTTCCTGACAGCCTCTTTACAGCTCGAGTCGTACCACGCCTTTTCTGTTGGTTTGATACTCTTAATCCGATGTATGGTAAGAATTGTATGAATTCTCCTCTAAAACGATGGAAAGAAGAGGTACCAACTGACCGATGATGAAGCACAAAGCTCAGTGGTGGGCTTCCTGTTTTATAATAAGATATACTCGTATGACGAATTTTTAAGTTTTCCAAATCGTGGAATGGCCCAAGTTCTGGTTTCGGTGATTACATTGCAATTGACATCGTTGCCAAAATACAAGAAGCAGAATGGGCTATCACAAGTATCTGTAGATCACTCATGGACAGAGATTTCAATTTAAATAAATACCAGCGCTCTACGAGCAATTTTTGAGACAACACCTATTCTCGTGTGGCTTCTAATTTCCACATCGTCAAGTGTCGCAGAAACCAGAAATTCATACCCTTGCAGTGCGTTTTTGGCAACTTTTTCTAATCGTCGGGGAAAACCGAATTGCCAACCAAAATTGCCGTTATTCGAGTGAACACAATCCACATGTGTTCGGCATCAATGCATCCACATAGATTGACTGTTTGGTGCGGTTTATGGCATGGCGGCATCATAGGAGCTTATTTCTTTCGAAATGAGGAAGCAGACACCGTTACCGTCTATTGTCTCATGTATTGAGCAATTTTAATCGACTTTCTGTAGTCAGAGCTCGACTACATCGATATATCCGAGCTGTGGTTCCAACAAGACGGCGCGACATGCCATAAAAGCGACACAATGCACAATTTGGCAATTCGGTCATGTCACGGCGATAGTTAATCAATTGGCCGCCGCGATAATGCGATTTGACAGCACTCGATTATTTTCTCTGAGGCTACGTCAAGTTCTTAGTCTACGCTAACAAGCCAACCACTTTGGACGAACTCGGCCAACATTCGACACGCTATTGTCGGAATAACGCCGCACATATTGGACGTAGTCATCAAAAATTGGACCCACCGCTTGAAGCACTGCCAGCGAAGCCGATGCGGCCATTTGAATGATGTGCTACTCAACACATAATGGCATGAACGTAGCTTCAAAATAAAGCCAGAATCAATTTTATATCACACACCGATGTAGTTTTATTTAAATTGTTTGTTCCTATCGTTATTATCTGGTCACCCTTATTTATATTATTATATTATTAAATAAACATTTGAATTTGAAAAGTGGCAGAAATATACAAATTTTACTTCAACAATTTTCTAATTGCTTTTCAATCTTTCCTTCGACGACCTACATAGTTGTTCTACTTTTGTGATTTCCTGTCCAACATTTCGTTTTAGTTTCCAGTGAATATCAGCAATTTGTGTTCTGGTAGGGTCTTTGCAGCTTATAAAATCTCGGGATCACCCACCAGCTATTTGAAATTTTCGTAAACTGCCATATCTTCTTGAAGACTTTCAAGAACTTTGTAAAAATTCGAATCAAACTGAATCGCTCCACTTTTGGACCATTGTACAACAAATCTCAAAATGCTGCAAAAATCTACAAAACCCATACCTGCTCCTTTTCAGAGTAAAGTAAACTGCCAGTGCTTACTGTGTACAGTCCCAGACAATCAGTTAGAGTGTCAGCAAAGGACGCTTACTTTATGTGTTCCTATATCAAACTAAAGCATACATATGTATGTTACGTGGCAAACGACGACGGCGGCGGAGCCATAGATGGCAGTAGTAATGGCAAACGGCATATTAATATCCTGGTAACTCATACGTGTTAATGTGACTTTATGACTTTTTCCCCCCTGTCCCCACCATCATTTTTTGTCAGATAAAGAACCATCACACAAGACGAAGCATTCCAGTAACTCTATTATTATTTTTTTTTTCGTTTTTGCTCCCCTTTTTTTCCTTTTAAGAGTGTCATCCGCTTTGTATTCGTGTATCCTTGAAACTATTCCGCTCACTTTGCCTCCACTCAGGCAGGAGCATCCGACATCCAACATCCAACATCCAAGATTCAAGTGAGAAATAAAAATTTAGATATATTGTATTTGCATACAAAATGGCATAAAGCGAAGACGTGCTCGTTACACGCATTCAATCGTTGTCGTCGTCGGTCCCGGTACTGGGTGCTAGAGGACAGTCTTTACTTTGCTTACTCTGCTCATGCTTGCAAATGTAACACTTTCGCACTTAGAGAGTCCTTGCAGTACAAAAATAAAAATCCAAAGAGCCAGAGAAATGGAATACTCGTATACGTACAAAGTGCAATTTATGCATGATGGCCCATTTAATAACGCGTGCCTTGTTCATTTACGAGTATGTGTGCCCAAAAGGGTCTATGGAGGGTGGTTCCAAAGCAACACACATCCGTTTTTTCACTAGAAACAGACTGCTACTGATATTGGTACCAATGCGTCTATGCTGTGTGCTGTGGCGAAAGAAGAATAAAGTTCTTAGGCGAATGGGAATTATGCTAATTGAAGGTTTGTAAGGAGTCCACGAGTATTATATGAAAAAATATGCGATACGAGTAGAGAAAGGGAAAAATGTCCTGAAGAGATTTTCATTAATTTAGTAAATGATTGAAGACTGCTTTAGATGACTTGCCGCACTTTTGCCTTAATGAATCAGAAATCTGTGGGATATTGTTATTTATGCAAGCTTTGACCTCATCCTTTATACTCGTACAATGAGGATAGGATGATGTTTTTGGGATCTCAACATCTTAACTCTCGCCAAAGCAAAGCACGTAAAACAAATTGACAATGGCGACTTCGAACTAATTGTGCAACACAGAATTTGTCGTCACAGGCCGAAAAACTGACCAGAACGTTTAGAGTATATTCAAAGTCTTTTCGAGGAGCTAGAATAAATTAGATTGGTCATAATGACTCAGATCGACATCGTATTTTTGGGACATTTGAGAACTGGATTGAGCTGTTAAATACTTACTTTACCTCTCCGAGGTAGGTAATTGCTTAAACCCTTAAAGCCTGAAATTGGAAGTGCGACGCGTAACACTGTACTACAATACCTGTTTCCAGAAAATTATCCAGAATTACTCAGAAAATGAAGATGGGCTTCCTACTTACGTCAGCAGCATGCAGGAGCGTTATTTGCTCGCAAATCAACGGTCCAGGATTTTTATGGCCAAACTCCAGTTGTAAATGCCGGCCATTACTATAGTCGTACAGCTTGTAAATGCCAGGTGCTGGAAGCATGCATCGTAGAAATCCGTAGTGGAAAGCGGTTGTAAATGGTGTCTGTCTATGCACCTAAGGCTTCTCAATCCACTTTATTCACCTCAGAGCTCGAGACGCTTTTTCGATTCCTGAGGCTGGAATTGGAAGACAACTATTTTATTATCGGCGGAGATTTCAACCCCAAACATAGTGATTGGTGGGGTCAGCACAGTATAATGTATCCACTCGGGCTTAAAGCGACGGATAGTCCGTCGTTTCCCAGACACGGGTCCTATTTGGATCTCCTGCTGTTCGACTCCCGAATACACCTGACATGCACTAACCAGCAAACTATAAACTGTCTACGCACTTTCGTGTATGACAGTGACCATTGCGGTTTCAGCACCGAAATAACTGTTCCCAACGAAATTGCGGAATTGGATGAGTTTGTTCAAAGGCATTCCTACAATTATAGTAGAGCGCGTTGGACACATTTCACCAGAACACTGACTAGAGCACTCGCCTTGAATTCACTCTACCCACCGTCCAACAGAAATCTGTCAAACGAGGAGATTGACAGGTATCTAAGGCTAATGGACGAGACAATCAAACGAACAATGGACAAAACGATACCTCGGTAAAAACACACTGACGAAGAAGACTTATTCCGCAACGCAACTATTAACGCACTGCACCGCCATAAAAGTAGGCTGCTGTCAAGACTAAAAACCTTGTACAGACAGTTCACTGACAGACATAACCCGGAGATCATGGCAAAAGTTAATAAAAGAGAATTACAGAATTTCTGTAAGCTCATATTGGAACAACAAGGTTCGGGCTGTAAACACCAGCAACCCGAATATGTTCCCGCAAATAAATAAAATATTTCGGAGAAATAATCAGAACGACCTTCCATGTCTTAAAATCGCCCGAACGACGAACAACGAACAAATACTGGTAGCAACGGGCATAGCTCCAAATAAGGCTTTTGATGATGACAACTTTTTTGTGATCGAGGATCCGCAGGAGCAGGTAGAGGCTATAGAAGCGACTTTCCGGGAAGTGTACAAGGCGAATGTTATCATTGGCCCGAACCACGATCTGGAGAATCGAGTCCTTGTGCACAATTTCTACCTTCGAAATGACATTGTGAATTGGCGATTCGAGAGCTTGGGGTTCACCCAGTTCAGTGACGAGAATATGGCAAATAATGTCTTCACCAACGACGGGGTACTACCCCCGTTCATTTCGAAGGAAAAGCTCCAAACGATATTCGAACCACTTAGAAGTAAGAAATCAGTGGGAACCGATGAAATACACATTATCCAGCACATTGGAATACTACGGCGGTACGGCGGTACATCCCATCCCCAAAAGGGATAAAGACATTTCCAATCCGGCGAATCTCCGGTCGATCAGTCACCTTCCAAACATCAGTAAGGTTTCCGAGAAGGTGATCAATAGAGTCCTGACCAAGTGGGTTGAGGACAAACATATAGATCCGGATAATCAATTCGGTTTCAAGGCGGGGCATGATATCATTCATGCTGCGTCTAAACTGTTTTCTGATATCCAATGGAACAAAGGCAAGAACCTGCCTGATTGACTTGGAGAAAGCCTTCGGTACCGTATGGTTAGAAGGACTCTTTTTCAAGCTGGACAGGTTGGGCATTAGTAAACCACTGCTGTATGTTCTTTTCGATATGCTCTCCAGTAGACAGTTCATCGTGAAGAATGGCGATGTGACTTCTGCTGGAACATTTAACATTAAAAACGGTCTGCAACAAGGTGCGGTAAATTCGCCGATCCTATTCAACATTTACACGAGTGATCTGATAGGTTCACTTCACCATGCCATAGCGTACGCAGACGACATAATCGCGTACAGATCAGGTCCTAAGATTGAGGTCATTAATATACTTTTGCAGCGTGACTTCGACAAAATTAAGCGATATTGCGATGACTGGAAGTTGAAAATCAACTTTCAGAAGTCGGAAACCATTCTATTTAGGACGCCTTTGTCTGGGGCCTCTAGGGATACCAGAAAGAATTGGCGGAAGTTTTCTATCGTCGGACAACACGAACATATATAGGTTGCTCTGGCCAGAGCCAAAGGTGCTTTTGCCCTTACAAAGAGACTGTTTTATAACAGCCAACTCGATGCGAGGGTGAAGGTGATCTGATCTCCGCCGATAATATAATAGTTGTCTTCCAATTCCAGCCTCAGAAATTGAAAAAGTGCCTCGAGCTCTGAGATAAATAAAGTGGATTGAGTAGCCTTAGGTGCATAGACAGACACCATGTACAACCGCTTTCCACTACGGAGAGGGATATACGCGATGCATGCTTCCAGCACCTGGAACCTACGTACTACACGACTGTATACTCTTTTAAAACGTATACCTTTTCGTACGAAAATTGCAACGCCACCTCCCTGAGTGGAGTTGGGTCGGTTTCTCCGTACTATTTTGTATCTTCTGTGCCTCATTTTGTGTCTCTTGGTAAGCTTAGTTTCGATAACCAAAAGCACATCAGGGGATTGGTCTTTAAGCAACTTAAATAGTGCGGCTCGTCGTTCGAACCTAATCACCGAATTCCCATTCACAGCAAGGACCTTCAGAGTCTGCTCCGCCATGTACGTACCCATTACGGCAAAAGGTGCGTTAGGCCAGGCAGCATCGCGTACACTTGATCCACCCGCGCGGTCTGTTCAGTTAAATGACGTTGTAGCTGAGCCACTGGAATTTGGGACAACCCCGATAATTTGCGGTGTGTCCCGTGTTCCTACATAAAGCACAAGAGAGTTGGCTTTTTTCAGACGTTCCGTCCTTACCCAGAGCGCATTCTTAGGACTTGTGGCTCTTTCCGCACTTCACGCATCGAGGCTGCATTTCGCAGTTCGACGCGGCGTGCCCGAACCTTTGGCAGCGAACACATTGTAAAATGTTTTCGCTCCTCTTTAATTTTTCCCAGTGTACAACCTGGTAGTCTAGGACTTTAATACTCCTTAGATCATCGAGATTGCTAGTGGGACTAAGCTGGACCAGGAAAATCGGCATTTGCCGATTCTCCCTTTTGGCTCTGGCTGTGGTGAAAGGCTTGACCCCCACGAATTGGAGCCCTTCGCACTTCTTCTCTTTCAGCAGTGCAAGGTGCTCCTCCGGATCAGTCGACGGTTCTAATCCCCTTAGCAGCATTGTTTGCAGCTTGTCCCCCTTCGGGGTGTAAATTTTTTATTTTATAGTAGCGCTCCACTGTGTTACAGTGGATGACAATGCCTATCTAATGACAATCTTTTTATAAAAAAATTATTGCCTATGGCCGACTTACACAGTTCAATAGTGTCCTTTAATTCCAATTTAAAGGTGTTAATTGGAGGCACTTTTTGCTTGGTGGCTTTCTGATCTCGCTGTTGTTGTTGTTGTTGCTGCTGTTTCAGCTTATGTTGTTGTCCTGATGGTTGAGTATGCTTTTGCTGTTGTTGTGTTTGTTTTTTCTGTTTTGACTGCTGTTTCTGTTTTATGGTGTCCGTTTGGAGTTGTACCTGTTGCTGGCTTGCAACCTTTTGGGAGTTCAATTGTTTCTCCTTTTTTCTCCTGGCTATTTGCTTTGCCTTAATGGCAAGCACCTGTTCCTCAAGCTGTCTGATGTTGCTTTTCAGAGCTTTAACTTCATCTTTTCCGTCGTCTGACTCTGAGACTGCCAGAGCTGCGAAGCTGTTATCGCTTCCCTTGAAACGACCTTTGCCCCCATCTGATAAATGTGTTTCTTCGTCATATTCCGACCCATGACACTTGTGGTTTATTGCTGCCCTTGTAGTTGATGTCGTCTCCTCCCTTAATCCACCAGGCAGCTTTGCGATGGATTTTGTAAGAGAGGGACGTTGTGTCAAGTTAAAAGTGGGCCTTAGCCTCCTCTTTCTCTTCATCTTCGGTTCTGCTAACATGGCTGATTGGCTTGAACCGCTCGAAGCCTCGTCTGACTTTTCGGCTGGTCCCGCTATTGGCATAGCGGACCGCACCCCACAATTCATCACGTGATGTAGTAAACAACACTTAGTAACACTTCAATTTAATTGTTTTTTTTTTATTTATTTTAAATAAAAATAAAAAAAATGTCTACGGCGATCGGGGATTCGAACCCACGACCTATGATAAGAGTATGCCGGTCGAACACACTGACACTCTGCTGATTGGAGGTTATAGAAATTTCCTCAAATATCTCTTTGTTATTTATTAAACTAATCACTGTGCACTCTTAAGCTGAATCACGTCTGTACTCTACGGAGATCAATGAAGGACTGAGTTTATGACCAGTAGTTGGTATAAGATTGTTAAGTAATTTTAAACTAGAATTAAGCATTTTTTGTTAGTATGTAAGAGTAAGTGATTAAGAAAATAAAATGCACTTAAAACTGAAACTGAAACTGAAAACTGGAATACAATGCCCACATCTGGTCGGGTGCTCCTATAACATTTCTGCACCTGTTAGATAGGAATCAAAACTGTGCGATAAAACTCATAGGTGATGCAAATATCACTCAGTTAATTGACACCCTCGAACGCCGACGTAATGTCTCTTGCCTCACCTTGTTCTATCGCTATTTTCACCACCAGTGTTCCACTGAAATCGCCAGTGGCGTTCCCTCCCTCAAACCTTCAACCGTAACACCCTCAACTTTCGGACGTATTCTGAAAGATCGTGGTGCTTATGGAATGACCTGCCGAGCTCCCTATTTCCTAGTTGTTATAACTGGCAGACATTTAAAACCAATGTACATCGGCACTTCTCTTTTCTTTCTCACTAAGTTTCCTTGGCCCGCGCTGTCTACGAAATCCCTTTAGTGAGCGCCAATTATAAAAAAAAGCACGAATATCAAGACGGTAAACACCATCTTTGACTTCGAGCATCGACCTTTTGTTGAAGCATTTACCGCTATATTGTCAATATACAATTGTTTCATGGCACGAGCAGTCAAGGAGAAGAAAGTGACACCTTATCTTTGATCAGCGAAAAATAACACCAGGCCAACGCTGTGTACGTACATTTTGGGAGTTTGAGACAAAATGTAGGGGGCAATATCTCAGGAAGAGACAAATGGTAAAGACAGAACTCCCTAGCACCTGACGCTGCTTTTAAACCCTTCGTTTTAAGTTCCTATGAATTGGATTACATTAGGTAAAACGTTTCCGTATTCAAACGTTTTGATGGGATGCCCAATGGATCGAATTTAATATCAAGTTCCACATATACTCGTATAACTGTTAAATTTTCAGCGGATATTAAAATCAATCTATTGCTTTGGATAGCAACAGCTCTTTCAGCTGTGTCACTAATTACTCTGAAGTTTTGCTGCTAACACAGACTGCTATAAAAACATTTCTCAAAAGAGCGGCCCAAAATTAAACAGATTTTGTATGTCGGATTAAAGTACCATAGACATCCCTAGACAACATTATTTAAATGTCCATTGCCCAAAGCGCACAAGTTAATAAAGAACTGAATGCCGGCAATTGCCATCTATAGTCTCTGGATTAGAGCAAATAGCTCCAAAGAAAAAGAACGTCAAATCGCACAGACTGGTCAATTTCTGAAGATAAAACGGTCACCAAACTTCGATTTTAAGAACTCAATTGCTTGGACAACTATGTAACATTTGGTACCATCTTGTCGAAACCACATATGCTTCAAGCAAATCACTTCCCGCTTATTACAAAAATAGGCAACCAACATGTTGCTGCAGCGATTTCCATTGACTCTGACGATGTTGTTGAGTTGTAAATGGACTTCATTTTCAAGAACGATTTTGACATGAAAATCTAAATCGTTTTCCCACATGGTAGGGGCTCTACTGAAGTTATATTGCAACTGATAGTCGGTCGGCTTTAGTTACTAGATTATAGGCTTCTTAAAGGAATACGGGCCCAAGTTGTTACATGAAATTCGCCAAAACTGGTCGCAGAGATGGCCAATTACTAAGATCGACGCGGAGTCAACAAATTTGGGTTCGCTTTTAATTTCGCTGCACTTCGTATGTACTCGTATCTTTGTCTTGTTACCACGGAAACATCATGAGGCACATGTACTCGTATTCATTCCACAACATATTCAATTCAATTGTCCTAATCCCCTAAATTAGAGATAGCGAACGTTAAGTTGTCAGAAGAAAACGCCAACGTTGCTAAGAGACTTGGATAATTTGGAAACGTTGTTGAACACGAATTGAAACGTTTAACAAACTGGCATCTAGCTCATAAGATAATCGAGATATGGCGTCCAAAGTGGAAAACCTTCTACAATACAGTTGAACTTTGCAAACCCACCAATAAGTGGTTACAGCAACGAATTTTTCCAAGAAATATTTTTCTGACATTTTTCTTTTGAGTGGCTAGAATGCTACGAATGCAGCCAAGTGCATGCAACATAACCAGGCTTTCAAAACTTCATCTGGAGTTTTTATTTTGTAATATCCTTCATGTATGTAAGTATGGGTATATTACTTTTCAAGTTCAAGGACCTGTACAGTCACAATATGCATCCAATTCAATGCACTGTCTGCTGTTGGTAACTTTTCAAGTGTTTGCATGAACTTTGGTCATTAACCCTTTCATTGTGCAATAGTTTGTTGCATGTACAAGCAAAGCACACAAAAAACTGTTAAAGTTACACATGATTGGATTGGAGTTTTTGAAATTCCTCAGTTTTGAGTATGTAGTTGTGCTACCCCAAGGACACCACACTCCTTGATAAAATAGGGTGGGGATAGCTTCAGATTGGTTAGTTAGAAAAGTGAATCCTTCGGACATCCTCAATTGCAAATGCTGGTGATGCGAAGCCACAGAACGATATGGATTGTGAACAATTTATCTCACAGAGTCTAAACAAACAAAATCCTGTTAAACATAGACTCTAGCAAATGTTAAAAGGACAAAGTGAAGGGTATGAGCGTAAAAATATATGATGCACATAAGTGTCCTTTTTTTACTCTGCACAGAGATACAGACGATGGCAATGTAAACGACATTCTCTTCAAGTGATCCTACATTGTCTGTTCTTATATCTAGAACAAGTAATAGTAAGGACATTGTTGTACCGAAGCAATATGGAGAAAGATCCTGCGATTTAGACGCTTCTTAAGATACAGTAATATACGGAACGAAACGGACGATTTGGTGCCCTACTAATCAATCACATTTCCAGCTGACATCGAATCCAAGTACCTATCACTTGTATTCGATTTTATACACGAATAAGTGTACTCGTATACCTGCAATGTTTGCATCCTTTGGGCACTGAATGTGAGAATGAGGGTATTTTCCAAAATCTGTCGTAATATAAAACTCTGGTCGATGATGGACTTTTCGAGCCTGAAACCTATCCTGTCATGGACGACCAATTAATTGGTTGACCAAAGGCTTTACTCGGCTACATAGTTCGAAAGATCATATAGATTATGTTGAGGGAACTGATGCCTCTGTAATTTATGCGCACTAGAAAGTCTCATTGGTGGTTAAAAGGGTGGTGAATGCGATTATATGAGAACACAAGCGTTCTCACTTTAGCCTCACACCATCAACTCCTACTACTCGCCTCCACGTGGTGACTGCTGGCTGCCTAGTACCTCGACTTGAGATGGGGTAAACAACTCCTGTCGAAGGTCGTTGGTGGTAGCTGACGAGAGTCAGGGGGTGCCATTTCACTAATTCACTTTCTCCTGTTTCCGGGAGGCAGCGGACGAATTGTGAGGGTGGAATCAACGGTGGCGTGCACAGTTCCAGTTAGCTCGAACTGAATACCAAATCTATAAGGATCTCCAACACTAAGTCAGAGTGTTGGAAAAGAGTTGGTGGCGGAGAAGCCCTCAATAAGGGCCAACGCCAGCACTCACATCCCCGAAGAGGGTTACTGGCTCCGGAATTTGGTCCCAAAAAAGTCTGGCCGTCCAGATGGGGGCTTATGCGTGGGGTTAACTCCCCAACCCCGTAAAAAAGTAATTGTTACGAAGCGACCAATATCCCCGGATAAGGACGGATTCACTCTTGACGACACTGCAAAACGAACAAAGGACTACGACTTTCGGATCTGCACGTCGAATGTTCACCTGCGTGCAGCCGATCAATTAGCGGAGGCCCTAGACTGCTATAAAGCAGATATCACCGTTATCGAGGAAGTGCTGTGGAATGGGCCGTGCAAAAGAAAGATGAAAAACGGTGATGTTTACTACGGTATTGCTATAGGGGACGTAAGTAGCGCCTATTTGAATGCAGATTTGTTGTAAGCGGTAGACTTAGGCAAGAGTGAATGCCTTATATTAATCCGTATTAAAGGTAAATTCGCTAACATCAGCCTTGTATGCGCTCACGCCCCAACCGAGGAAAAGGACGATGCTACCAAAGAAAGTTTCTACGAACTCCTTGACAAAACCTACGAGCAATGGCAAGCTAGGCGACTTTAATGCCAAAATTGGAAAGGAGGACATCTTTGGTAGCACAATCCGAAGACATAGCCTACACGACACCACGTTTGGAAACGGACCTAGGCTAATCGGTAACACGGTTTCCTTACCTCAATATTCACAAGAGAACATGGCCGACATCAGATCAGCAAACTGTCAACCAGATTGATCATATTGCGATCGACGTAAGGCACTGCTCAAGTATTTTAGATGTCCGAACACTCCGAGAGGCCAACATAGGCTCTTACCACTACCTAGTTGCAGCCAAGGTACATCTATGGATATTGAATGTTGGCTGTGTAATTTTTCATTACTTCTTCCCTTTTAATTAGCTTGTTTGCTTGTCGTTGGTCCATAATACCGCTTCTCGGGAGCGACATCAACTCAAGCAAGTGCAAAAGTAAATTCTACTTTTCGGTCGCAACTACCGCGACTGTGGATGATGATGCATTGTTTGGCTAAGTGTAAGCGCTGGCTATTGAAGTTCGTCGGTCGCAACTCCCTCTATTTGGGACCGAGCACTCACTGCAAGGTGAATTAAAATTGGTGCGTTAGCACTTGTGTGCATAACTGATGCGAAATGGTGCTGTTTGGTGATGTTTTTCCTGTGCGCTGAAGAATAGAATGATGCTGTGAAAGTGGTGCGAGTTGTTTATTTGTTGTTGGCGGCAACAGGTATGGAGATTTAACGTTGTACGATTGCAATGGCAACAAGCCGCCAGAATCTTTGCCGATCGCGTATCCCTCAACCTCTCGAGAAGTCCTTTGCAGCCAGCATCAAGTGCTGAAGACCAGTCGCTTGGATGCCGAGAAGCCATCAGAAATGCCGCAACTGACGTGCTAGGTTTCACCCACCCAACACCACGAAACCCCTGGTTCGATGAAGAGTGCCAGCAAGCACGTGCAGCAAAATAACATGCCACGAACAAAAGCTCCACGAACAAAAGAGGAGGGCAGAACATCGGCTTCTCGAGAGAATAAAGAAATTGCATGAGAAGCGCGCGATCGAGGAATTAGAGAGATACTATTCCAGGAATAATGTTCGGAAGTTTTTCCAAAAAGGTAAAAAGAACGTGACAGAGTAGTAAGACCCCAACGGAATCCTGCAGAGATGAACGAGGAAACATTGTAGTAGAGTCACAGTCGGTGTTGAGTGTATGGAAAAACTATTTCTACAGACCGCCAAACAACGAAGACGACACAAATTCCGATCTCAGGAAGAGCGAGCCATTCACCAAATTAAGTAAGGATAGCAATATCTAAACTGCAGTCAAACAAGGGTGCCGGATATATTTAAGGCAGCAGAAGATGACTTGGTAGAGAGCATACACCAACTTATTTCCAAGATTTGGTCGGATGAGAATGTATGCCTGATGAATGGAACCTCAGCATCGTTTGTCCGGTTCACAAAAAAGGAGATCCTATAGACTGCGCCAATTATAGAGGTATCAGTCTCTTAAACATCGCATATAAGATCTTGTCTGCCGATTGGACCCTATCAGTGCAGTTTTAGGCCCAGTAAGTCCGGAACTCATCACCTTTTTATCGATTTTATAGCCGCATATGACAGGATCTACAGAGACGAGCTGTACAAAGTCATGTCTAGTTTTGGCATCTCTGCCAAAATCGTCTTCTGGATCCGCTGCCAGATAGCCATAGTTGTCTTCTTTTTAGCGATCACCATGATATACACATGTCGCACTTCTGCGTTCTTCTTGATCCAGTGCATTCCATCCCACTTCTTCAATGGCGGTTAAATCCGCCATGCAGTAGTTTAGAGTCTCCGCGAGTTATTCGGCTGCATGTGATAAATTAAGGAACCTAACATTCCACCTGCGGTACTTAAAATTGTTTGGTTATTCGAGTAGCGTGAATCGTTAAGAATGATATCGGTCGTAACCACATATTTCTTTGACTGTCCGATGAGGAACACTCAACTTGAGAGCCCAGACCCTTTGTAAGAACCCCTGGACGAAGAAGCAGCCGGCTACAACGATATCTGACAGCAGAGCGTAGTTCAGATGGTACTCGTTGATCAAAAAACGTCGTGTTTTACAGTGTTAAAGAGAAAGAAAAAAGCGGAAATGGAAAATTTATTCACTCCATTAACATTGTATAATGAAAGCGTTCAACACAACATTCTCATAACTATTGTCAAGATTTACAAAAAAGTTCAAAATTCAAAGAATTTTAGAATTATTACAAAAGTAGTAGCAAAAGGCCCATGAATTTACTCAGATCAACAAAGTAAATTCAGGACAAAGGCTGTTCATACCAAAATCTTTCAAAAAAATATGTAGTTTAGCTCTGCTTACACTTTTAGTTAAAATACTAGGTGGGGTGAAAAGTAACCTCCTTGACCGCCAGAATGCGCTGCTACTGCAAAAAAGGTTATGGTGTCTTGAAGTCCGTTCATATTTAGGCAGACATGCCAAATTTCAGTGCGATACTGTTTAGTTTTGTTTTGACAGCTGATTGTTGTTAACGTGTTTGGCATCATGTTGAGTATGGACAAAAACGATTTTCGTTCTCTCATAAAACATTACTTTTTGAGAGGCAAAACGGCGAAAGAAACAAAAGAAAAGTTCTATAAATAATAATAATGGGGCTAATGCTCCGTCAAATATTGGTTTCGAGAGTTTCGTGGTGGCCGCAATTCCACCACCGATCAAATCCGCAGCGGCAGGCCCTCCGATGCAGTTACAGAGGACAATGTCAAAAAAATACATGAAATGGTGTTGGCTGACCGGAAAGTGAAGGTGCGCGAGCTGGCAGATGCCACAAAGATTAGTACTGAGCCATAGTACGCCATAGTTTTGGGCAATATTCTGCATATGAAAAAGTTACGAGTATCCTGCCGCTGGGTGCCGCGCTGACCAAAAACACGAACGCGAGAGCACTTCGAAAGAGTGTTTGAAGTTACTGATGTGGAATCGGGCGGACTTTTGGCGTCGATTGGTAACTGTTGATGAAACTTGGATCCACTATTACACACCAGAGAACAGAATGAGTGCCCGGCAATGGACTGAAGCCGGCACGAGTGCTCCGAAGCGGCCGAGGGAGGCTCGATGGTTCGGAAAGGTTATGGCGTCGGTTTTCTGGGATTATCATGGCATAGTCTTAGTGGACTACCTCGAAAAAGGAAAAACCATCAACAGCGAGTATTACTGTGCATTATTGGAGCTATTTAAGGCCGAAATCGCTGCAAAACGGCCTCACATGAAGCGAAAAAAAAAATTGTTTTTGCAAGACAATGCGCCGGCGCACAAGAGCATCGCAACCACGGCTAAAATCAATGACCTACGGCTCCAATTGCTGTCGCATCCACCGTATTCGCCCGATTATCTCTTCCGAAACCTCAAAAGATGGCTCATCAATAAAAAATTCAGCTCACGCGGGGAAATCATCGTCGCCACGAGTTATATGTGTGGGAGCCAGTCGTGGTCCCCAGAAAAATTAAACACCAACAATTTTTCTTGATGAGGGCTCTTTATTCAATTGAGTCCAAACATCGAGAGTATACTTAAAACTACTTTAACATAAAATGAAACCTATTCTTCACGATATTCCTAACAGTAATCCTAGGAAAAGATGAAAAGAAAAAGAAAAATAGCGGAGCAGCTTGTTATAGACAAAAGAATATATCGTGCTGTAAACAGAGCGTTGTTGTTGGGCTTACATGCAGCGTACAAAACATCAAAGAGAAATTGTCTATGGACAGCTGCATCTGTTCTAATACCGTTTGACAATACATGACTTGGCTTTTTCTTTCTGTTGCCAAGTACGGTACAGCCTGCATAGTTGTAAACATGTGACTCACGGAGGAGTATTTTGCAGACCTTCCGGAAATTACTTTTCGGACGGGATTAAGAAGTTGGAAAATCGCTGGAATAAGTGTATCAAGTTAAAAGGGGACTATATTGAATAAAATAAAAAAAACATTTTAATCTGTTTTGTTTAAGCCATGTATTAACTAGTTCCAAGTCATTCTGCAGCAACCTATGACTCTCATCGATACTTTTACTAGTCACATATATTACAGCATCATCGGCGAAAAGAGCTAGATTTGCATTTTGTAAAACAATTTGCAAGTCGTTTATGTATACAATGAATAATAAGGTACCTTGCGGTACACCTAGGTTCACTATAATAGAGTCCGATTCAATTTCATTTATTTTTACTATTTGGCTTCTATTTGAAAGGTATGAAGGTATTAAACCACTTTAACTCTTTGATTTTTACACCATAGCATTTAAGTTTCTTCAATAAAATATTTCTGTCGATCGTTTCAAATGCCCTTTTGAGGTCCAAAAATACACAGTTTACCACCTTTTTCTTAGCTAACCCGTTACCACTAAATTAATTGCACTTTCACATGAATGATTTTTTCTAAATCCCGATTGAATGTCAGTTATTAAATTGTTTTCTTCGAAATAGCTATTGAGTTGTTTAAATACTATTTTTTCAAAAACTTTTTCAAAGAGGGGCATCGCGTTAACCGGTCTAAATTCTTCGCACAATCTTGTGTTAATTACTTTCGCAATCGGTGTAATGACTGCCTTTTTCCACGAGTCGGGAAAAATGCTAGTTTCAAAAGAATGATTGATTGCTTTTTGTAACGATGGTCCTATAATTTCGAAGTTATCAAAGTATTTTCGAGTGCACATGAAATATATGTCTTTTTTGTTATTCATCTCTTTAAGAGTTAGGCGGATATCTTCAATAGTAACATATTGAAATTGGAAAGAAATATAAGATTCGCTTACATAACTAGAAAAGGGCACCTGTTGAATAGAGTTTGTTATTTCATTGACACTTTCAATAAAGAACTTATTAAATTTATTAGCAATTAATTTTTTATCACTATAAATTTGGTTACCGAACTGAATGTCTATGATACTTGTATCACCTGATTTTTGATTTTTAAGAATATATTTTTTTAGATTTCTCCACATAGATTTTTGGTCTGTAGAGTTTTTGATTTTATTTTTTAAAAATTTTCGTTTTGATTTCACTAGTTCCGATTTATATTTGTTCCTTGCATTTTTGTAAGCTGTCCAATCCTCCTCTGTATTTGTAACCGTTGCTGTACCGTACTTTATAATTTTCACTTTTCTTAGTTTTATATGAAGATTATTGAACCATTCTTTTCGGCTATTTATAACGCACTTTTTTTTTCAAAAACACTGAAACTGTTTCTTTTATCCCTTCTAAAAAAAGGTCTCCCATGCGACATACGTGTAAGCTACCATTAATGCATTTTATTTTACTATTTCTCAATGTATTTAAAAACATGTTTTTTTTATACACCATCTACGTTATCAATTTACTCTGCTTTGATGATTCATTCCTTTCCTTATTACTTACAGTTACCAATAAAGATTGATGATCACTGATCATTAATTCGCTCACTGTGATAGCTTCGACGTACTTACTATTGGTAATAACGTAATCAACCAACGTTTTTGATGTTCGTGTTATCCTTGTTGCTTGTTTCATTATTTGTTTACATGCATTATCCCTAATAATTTTATCAAGACACTTTCTATACGTATCATTAGTTCTAAACCAATCCACATTAAAATCAGCCAAGATTATTAAATCATCCTTTGATCCACAGGTTTCTTCCATAAATATTGCAAATTCATCACAAAATATTAATTCAGGTGAACTAAGCGATCTATACACACCTGCCACTAGGCATGAGAAATTATTAACAGTAACGCGGTTAAGTAGCCACCAGAAGTTTTAATATTATTAACGGTCATGTCTTGTTTTATATACATTATAACACCGCCCGTTCGACTTGACATGCTGTTACACCTAGATATGTTATAATTTGCTAACTCAATTTCTTGGTTATGTACGTTCTCAGTAATATATGTTTCAGTTACAATTATAATATCAAATTTATTTTCTATTGATAATGTCTCGAGCTCATCAAAATTATTGACTAGACCTTGAATGTTCAAGCACAACACGCTGATTGACTTTGGTTGCTAGTAGCCAATTTTTTTCTTCTTTTCTCCTAGTTTCCTTAAGTAGACAGGACACATTTTGTCATGCGTTTGGTGGTCTTCGTCAAGCCCAAGGTTTAGTCTTTTGTTGATATTTGCACAATTTATACATTTAGCTATTGATTCTTTTACGCATTCAATACTTTTATGATTTCCAAGGCATTTCAGGCATATTTCTTCATTCTTACATTCACTTGCTTTATGATTGTACCCATTACATTTAAAACACCTCAAAAGATTAATCCCATCAAATACTCTACACTGCTCCCAACCAATGTTGATTTTACCTATTTCAATGGCTCTTGGAAATGATTCTTCATCTGTTTCAATAATTGCAGTATAGAATTTTTTATTATTTATTGTTATTTCGTAGTACTTAACTAGCTTAATCTCTGTATTTTCAAAAACTTTATTTTGTTTCTTTAACTTTTCGATAATTTCTTTTTCATTGTTCTTAAACTTCATGTTATATATTTTAATTCTTGGTTTTATTTTATTTGGCACTCTAACTTCATACTTTTCTCCCATTTGTTCCTCTATAGCATTTTTTATTTTGTTTCTTTCACTTAAGTTCTCACTTTCAATTAAAATTATTCCACTAGGTCTGCTTTCAATATTCGTGATTTTAAAATTTTTTGGATCCACTTTTTTATTTAACTCTTCTTTTGTTTTATCACAATGCTGTTTTTCTTTTGGTTTCACAATAAGTGGCAACTCTTTTCTTAACTCATAAACCTTTTCACCATAAACGCTATAATTCATTTTTGTGACATCAGCGAATGACAGTTTGTCCACAGTTGGTATTTGTTTACTTACGGTTGCGGTAATTTTTTTTCATTTCATTCCGCAAGCTAACATTACTGTTTCTTAACTGCGTTCGTATCTTCTCACTTTCGTTGCCGAAACCTTCCGATGCTTGACATAACAATTTTATGTGGTTAAAACTTTTTTCGCATACTTCCTGTGCAGTTTTCATTTCTTGTATTCTTTCAGAGTATCTGGATTCGATTGCTTCCAGCAGATCTTTAATTTCACTTTCATTTTTTCTTAGTGAATTCTCAAACTCATCCTTATAAAATTTTAATTGATTCGTATTGGCATTTAAAGCTTCCTGCATTTCCCTCAATACCATATCCACATTATGTATGTATGTACAACAAGCACTTATCGCACATAAATCTTACCAAATTTTTTTCTCCTAGGACTCCACTACTGTACTGATCCAATCCTGAGCACCTTGGTGTGGGGTGGAAGACCTTCTTGCATACGCCTGCACATGCAATACCCGTTTCGCCACGGATTGCGGACTTGCACTTGTGGCATTCCGCCATCGATCACCAACACCAAAATACCCTCAATTAGATTTTTTATTTATTTTTTTTTTACTTTTAAGTTTGCTAAGTCAGTTGACTTATTAAGTTCAACCCTTTATACAATAAACGAATTAATATTTATTATTTATTTATTATTGCACCATAAGAAAACTAAATACTTCGTACTGGTTAATTTCGCGACCGTTCACCAAGAATTCAGTGTGAAACTGAGGATGAGCACAACATTTGTGCACAAGATTTATTTAGGGAAGACAAAATACTTGACCAAATCGAGTCCAATAGTTGTCCTCAGTTACATCTGTGTAGTCAAAACCTCGTCTTAGGTCTTTGTGTTTTGGCACAAAGTACTTCGACCTCCCCTTAAGTCTGATGCTAGTACCCACGAAGTTTCTATCATCGGGATATAGTTAGCACAAATTGATGGTTGCTGATGATTTTAGTCAGTGTCATCTTGTAAAGTCGATTAAGATCTGCGGTTATAACGTATTGCGAAATAGCGGCATATAGACGATGCATTGTTTAATGCAGTCGACGTATCTTGTGGATTCTAGTCGCAGGACATGCTTCCTTAAAGCCAAGGAGTTTGTGCATGCGCTGTCTAAACCTCTACCCTTGAAACAGCTCAATCAGAAGATCATCCGCTCTTGGTGGAACTAGGCATCATCAGCTTTAGAGTGCATTCGACGATCTTATTCCCTCCATACGTTTTTCATTCCCATGGAGGTTACTTTTCACCCCACCTAGTATCCGCAGGAATTCTTGCAGTTGGAACTTGGTTTATAGTTATATCATTTTCATTCATCGACTGAGCAATAGACCAAATTGTAACATCAATATGCTTTGTTCTAGCAGAAATATTATCGTTAATGACTAAATCAATGGCAACCCTATTATCGCAATTAATGATAATTGTTTAGATGCACTGAGTATTAATTCGGCTCTAAGATATTTCAGCAATTTCGCCTCTTGTATGTCTTCAGTCATCGCCATTAACTCCGCCTCAGTCGTCGACAACGCAATTGTTCTCTGTTTGTGTGTTCTCCAGGAAATCGCACCGTTTTGCATCATGAACACGTAGCCAGTCGTTGATCTGCGGTTATCAAGGTCATTTGCATAATCAGAATCGCAAAAATCAACCAGAAGATTTTGTATATGTGATGTCTCTATCGATTGTGCCTTTTAAGTAACGAATGACATGCTTTAATGCTACCCAATGAGCTTTACCCGGGTTCTCATTATATCTGCTAAGTAAATTAATAGCAAAGTTAATGTCAGGACGACTTACCTGAGAGGCAAATTGTAGACTGCCAATCGCCTCTCTGTATGGAACGTTACGCATCTCATATCGCTCTTCATCGATTTTTGGACACATCTCACGACTTATCTTTTGGTTCAGGCCCAGTGGTGTTAGCGTTGGATTGGCTTCACTCATTCCAAATCGTTCGATGATGTCGCCGATATATTGTGCTTGGTCAATGGTAATAAAGCCATTCAACTGATTACGCATGACTCTCATACCAAGCAATGATGAAGTTTCGGCCAAGTCCTTCATCTTGAAGTTGTTGCTCAACTTATCCTTTAATCGCTTCTCTTGGTTTGGATCACCGGACAATATCATGATATCATCCACGTAGATTCCAGTGATGAGTGTGTAGCCAGTAGCCGTCCGCTACCGGCTCGACAACACATCAAACCAGAATCAAGCAAAAGTTTGGTTAAAATAGCATTCCACAATTGGCTCGATTGCTTCAGTCCGTAGACGGATTTCATCAATCGACAATATTGATTTGAACCATAATCAAACTGCTCCGGCTGTTGTATGTAAATTTCAGTGTCCAGATTTCCATGGGAAAACGCAGTCACTACTTCCATTTGGCTGATTTTCAAACCAAACTAAACTGCCATTGCCATCAAGAATCTTATCAACGATAGCGCACTACCGAAGAAAATGTTTCATTACAGTGGACTGTGTGGACACCAGCGATTTGTGTAAAGCCTTTCGCGACAAGCCTGGCTTTGTAGCGAGAAATCTGCCCATTCTGATCGCGCTTGGTGCGAAACACCCATTTGCATTTGATCGGTTTCTTGCCTTTTGGCAATTCAACCAACTCGCAAGTACGATTTTCTGTAAGCGAGTCCATTTCCTCGTGCATGGCTCCCTTCCATGCTTCTCTGGATTCACTTTCTAAGGCTTCCTTGACTGTCGATGGATCATTTTCGTTAACTGCAGTACAAGCGTGATTCGGTCTAGGCCTGCCTGCATTTCGTCTTGATGGTGTCCGCTGTTCAACTTCGCTGTTCAAAACCGCTCTCTCGTCGTTTGTCGTTAGCTCGTCACTAAACAAGCTTTCGGTAGTTGTGTGGCCTACTGACAATGAAGTTTCGCCACTGATATTGGGTTCAACCAATGTATGTTCTGTTGGCGTGCTGCTGATTGTAGAATTATCGCCATCCAAATCCTCCCTTGATTCGAAATCACTGTCTTCGTCATCGTACTCATGCAATGGCACAAAAACTCGATTAGTGTTATTTAATTCGCAATCATTTACCTGTTTGAGGTACTCGATTGCTTTTAAAATGTGGGCCTCCACATTCGAAGTATTTTACCATTTTTCTGTTCGATTTGCACTTAGGTGACTTTTTTGCTCTGGCTCCAAGTGCGTTCAAAGTTTCATTGTGATCGTAGTCACGTTCTTCACAAAATCGATGGTGAGATTTTCAGGTTTTGCCTCGATTGCCATTACCATTGGCTTACACATTTCAGGTAGACCACACAACACGATTGCACCAGCAATCGATTCATAGATCTTGAATCCAGCGATCAAACGGCAATTGGTTCATGTTGCTCTGACAACTCCAATCCTTAACCTCAACCAAGGTTTTGATGTCGGCAGACGAAGAAACGTGAAAAATGTTCCGAAAACTTCACGACTAATTATAAAATAATACCTTCTCCGTAACGAACAGTATTTATTGGATCGTAGTTCAGATGGTACTCGTTGATAAAATGAAAGCGTTCAACACAAGAATATTACTAACCCTGCACGAGATTCTGAATGCTAGTTTTGAGCCAACTTAAGCTCTTCAGCCACCATCTCTACTAAAGAAACTCTGACAGCATGTTCTGAAATCCCTTTGAATATATCAAATTAGCCTTGATGTTCAAGAGGCAACATCTATGGAGGGTTTCCACGTGCAGTTTCCAGGGTTCACCATGATGGAGTAAAGCAAGCACTTAACGCGATGTTGAAACGTTGCTCTACCGACCTAAGATTTGACCACTCAATCCTCTAACCAGCCACTAACAGATGGGTCAAACGATGGATGCATTCAGACGCAAAAAAGCTTAACTCAAATATGTGGCGTGCACAAATCACATGTGACTGCTAAAATGAGAGCCGCATGACATATTTCGTCAATGCAACATGAGTGTAGTGGTTGATGCCGCCCAATATACGATATCTTTGCCCAGAAATATTTTTAAAAATAAATTAATGGCCTTACTTTAATAATGAAAATAAGTTTCTTAAATCGTAGATTGGAAATAAATAAAAAATAAACTATGCTTAATGAGCGACAACTTAGCTTACCCATGAGCCTTCCGCTAAACCAACTACCTACTGAATTCAAACTCGTTGAAATGACAATTTGGAGCAAACGATTTCCATCTCGTTAATCCCCAACACAAACTTCGACCCCAACCGCGATCTTAATCCCACGTACGAGTATAGTTCTCAGTATACAGTCACTTAACCTCACAAAAATTCTACTGCAATTGTGATTGCATGCTTATTCGCTTCATTTTGTGGTATTTCTCCACTCAAGGACTTACAAAAAAAAAAAACAGAAAATTACACACTGAAACCCTCTTGTTCATTGGAAAAAAAGAATTGAAAATCAAAGGAACTGCCTCATTCCTTCGTCGACCATACTTTTACTAAGCTCACTATTACCCGACCTAAAATCACCGGTGTCAGCAGCTGCCGGTTCCATCCAGCTTTGGCTCTGACTCTGAAGCTGGCTCATATATTAACCAGGATAATCGCCCATAGGCACAAAGGCTTACATACGCACACAACGGTGCAAGTACATAATATTGGCGTTGGCAAATTGGTACCGGGTGCCTGGCATCCAGATTCAGCTACTGCTATGCATAGGCATTTGGAAGTACTTCACATCGACCGCATATAGAGGAACTGCAAATGGCTAGAGATACCCTCTTTCACACATGCTACTCATATCTCGAAATATATTCATATTCATGCACATGTACCCGTAGTCGTACTCGTATTCGTACTCGTACTTTTACATAGGCTTGAAAGTGTGTAACTGTGTGACTACAATCTCCTCTGCAGTAGCAAAAATCCTTCAGCTGCTGCTTTAGCTTTTCCAACAATTGGCATTTGGCATTTATAATTCACAGCTGGAGTGGGTACCTCAAACGTTTTATTAAACACTCAACAAGGGGTGGGCACAGAGAGGCAAAAAGAGAATTTCCATTTCAAAAGGAAAACTGTAACATCCTGTTCTCTGTTCTTGGGTTACATGAACTTGTAGGTGATACCTATGGTTAAGATTGAAGAATCTCCCATCCACCTAGCAAGTCGACTAATGAATTCCGAAACGTAGAGCATCTCATTCAGCTCCTGAATAACATGAAACACCTTTAAGCAATCTACTCGTGTACGAGTTTCGTATGTATGAATATCGTCCCGTATAATCAATGTTGCACCACAAACACAGGATGGAGCTATTCCTTTTTGGAGACATGCCTACCGGTAGAAGCCAACTTAAGGAGCAACCCTTTGGTGTCGCTTGTTGGCTTGTTAGAGACGAGGAAGTGACAGCTTGGAAAATCTTACAATTGTCATGAATCGGTAATGGCTGGAAAATTATGTAAATGCTCCGATTCACCTTTGACTTGGCAAACGGTGGGTCAGAAACACACCATCCCTCTTTGGTTTTAAGTAATTTCAAAATCTTCCTTCGTTCGTCTTCGTTTATGTTGGCAATTGTCATTAGAAACACTCTGTTGGGTGGCAATGTGAAGGGCGCACGCAAACGACCTTTTCGGCTCCATTATTAATCTTGAGAGCTTCGTTGTTCAGTAATTTATGCTTGGCATTGTGAAGTAGTCTCCAGCTAAGCCTGGTGGGTGGATTGTTGCCTTATTTCTGTATTTCATCTGCAGAAGTAGCGTATGTAAACACTTAACGCTTCGAATGATTAATTCGCGAGAATTTATTTCAACACTGATGACATTGACGCAAGGAAGTGGGCTTGTTTCTTTCGCCTGAGTTTGTGGGACTTGTTCGCTTTCTTTGTACACAGGAAGTGGGAGAATTTGTTTCCTTCTTCGTGGAGTGGAGTTTCCGTCACTGGTGGGGTAATTTTCCTTCAACTCTAATATTAATCTGAACACTACGCTGCTGTGAATATTCACAATTTTTTTTAAGGATTTCTTAGGGGATAACAACTGTAAGGTCAAATGGTATCCATAAATCATAGGGCTAGACAAGTGCGCGCATATCGAAAGGTATTATTACTTTAAAGCTTAAGGACATAGTTATATTAACCAATGGCCCGGTATTGAGCTGACAACCTCTAGTTGGGTACAATACGACTGTTGAGTTCACTCCCCGTGTGAGCCCACCGCTTCCTTTAAGCCGTTTTTCCTCAGGGAAAGATTCGCAGACATTGTGCTGGAGCGTTAGAATTAATTGTCCTAGCCGATAAGTTCGAATGCATCTAAACTCGGTCCTGTATAGCCTGAATAGCCGGTTCGTAACAAATTTGATTGACACTAATGCTAAAGGAACTGCTTTCCCAAATCAACTTAGTTTAAATTCATATTCATCCTACTTCCGCACTAAACAGCAGGACTTGAACATTAATAACTTAATAGAGATGTAGCCCAGTTGTTCGTGAAAGGGTGTTGTTTCTCAGTTCAATTCCTAGTCCAAAGAGATAGAAATTGACAAGAGTTAAGCATTCTGCCCAAGCAGTCCTTTTGATTTTATACTCACAAGAATCCCAACTGTCAGTGAAAGGCCTAACCGGGCAAATAGACAGTCCTAACGTAGGTTCAGGTCCTGAGAAACTCTCCTCTAAGCATTGAGGCGATTTCATTTCTCGCTATGCCATTGTGGTCCACGATCAAAACAAGTTTCAATGTATTCAGCCTTTCGTCTGCGTTCAAAGAATGCTTGCATAGAACTAGCAACACTAATTGCAGCCCATTCTTCGCTTGCCATCAGGGTTGCATATATCTGGAAGACACCAGTGCTCTATCCCCGATTAGTTTTGGAGCCACCCTTAAAGATTCAACTAAAATCATTTGCTGACTCAGATTCTGATCCAAACCATTCATAAACAGAAGGAAAGTAGATTTCGGGAGAGGCAAGAGTTCTGGCGGCATAGCTTCAGATGACATGTTCATAAGGCCAGAGTCAAAAGACAGTCGGCGCACATGATTATCAAAACTCCAGTGCGTGTTGTACCAAAGACCAGTTATTTTTAGAAGAAAGAGAATGAACGGTGACATGAATATCAAGAGGATGGAGATTTTTCAGTATCTATAAAGCATAGCCCGGCATAATCAGAAGAGCCCCGACAGATTTGTTTTTGGAGTCTAGTAAAAGGAGCAGTATCATATTTCTGTTATTAGTTTCTTATTCCACCAGACAACCGAAGAGTAGAATTAATTAGTTTAAACATAGCCACGTAGATCCAAAAGGACCCTCTTCGGTGACAAGCCACATGTCTTGCTCTTTACACTACTCGAAAGCCGACAGTGCTTTACCTTCGTTTTACCTTCACCATCACATACTAGGCACTAATTCAGCATTTGCTATAAGTGACCCAAGAAGTTAGGACGGGCAAAAAGCGGATGAAAACTAAGACATCTATTACGGGGACTGCTACATAGTAGAAAGACAACGCTTACTTGGATGTGGATTTGCTATTCGAGGGAATTATAAGCTTTCGGCATAACGAACGCCTCAAAACAATCCGCATCAAGGCCAAATTCGATAAAATAAGCCTGATTAGCTTTCATGCCCCTACAGAGAATAAAGTTGACAGCATTAAAGACAAACGCTATGACCTCCGAGACGAAACATATGCGCAGAGCTCAAGATATGACACCAAAATTGTACTAGACAATCTTAATGTAATGCTGGGAAAGGAAGCCGTCTTTGAGAAAGTCATTGAAAAACTCATGGACTCAGGTCTTAGACAGCACGCGGTTCCCACATTTCAACATCCATATAGGAACTTGGCTATCTGCTAATCAATCAACCCCATCAACCAGATGGATCATATTGCGATAGACGCCAGACACTCCTCAAACATTCTGGATGTCCGAACTTTCCCTTCGGATGTTGAAAAGCAACAGACTCCTAGAATTCTTGTACGCAATGTTAAAGGGACTGGTGCAAATGATACTGATTCATCAGGCATACTTTCCTCTGACGAAATCTTACAAAGAGGTTGGTGTATGTTCTCTATTTAGTCATCTCCTGCTACCCCGATCGGGCAGTCTTGTTATGGCTGAAACACATGTGCAGTCGAGCTGCAAGCAGTTCGTCGTGCATCTCTGCACTTAAAACACATGTGCATTTGGTTTATAACAGTTCATCGAAGATTTTTTTGACAGTGACAGTCATTTTGTTAGAATTTCACATTGTGGTTATGTTTCCTTTGCAATGGAAATAGACAAATGCTTTGTCCCTTAAAAATATATTTTTGTAATTGTTGTATTTCTTATCAAACAAGAAACTGTGTTCTCTCAAAAATTTTATTAATTTTTCTTCCATTGTTTCACCAATTTAAATTATATATATTTTCAAAATTGGCACTCCAACTGTCAAATTACCAGAAATGTACCAAATATACTAGAGTATAAATCTACTACACGTACTGGATGCATCCAATTTAGAATTAAAGACATCTTGCATCGACGCAAGTTGTGCAGCTGGCACATGTGTTCGCTCGTATAAGAAACAGTGTTCTCTAAATTTGATACACAGTATTTTCTGCACATGTGCTTCATTATATTATATTTAAGCTCAGATATTGCTATCTTTACTTCATTTTAGTTGGAGAACGGAAATCATGGCTTCTGTCACCCAAAAAACTTCCAAAAGTCTTTCTTAGAGTAGCATCTCCCATCAGTTGGGGCATTTCTGACGGCTTCTGGACATCGATGAAACTGATTTTCTGCGCTTAATACAATTGTATCATGTTTATTGTTAACATCAATTATTAACATAGGCAGAACGTCAACTATGCTTTAATAGGTGCCTGACTATCCCGAGTTTCCATATAAAGAGTTTTGCATTTGGAGCTTTACATGTTTTTAGATGTGAAGGGTGCGTTCAGTTTTTTTTTCTTGAACTGTCATTACTATTTTACTTGTCAATGTCTACCATTTAATCACGATACAGTACTCTGCTGATTCGAATTATTATTAAAATTTCTTTACCAAAATTCGGAGTCCGTGGGTGTGCTCAACTTTAATAGCGCTAACGCCAATTTTCGGTCATTATAATCGCCCCACCCGACTCGCAAGTCGTTGTGGTGCAAAAATGTGAGCCTACATTTTTGCTGCTCAATGCTCCGGTGCCAGTGAGAGAAAGAAATGCAAGGAGCGATGAAAATATTGAGACCGTAAGTGCATCCGTTGACAGCGACCCAAATCAATTCATTCCACGCCGTTCTCAGGGTATCGCCCAAACAATATTGTGGAGAATTTTCCGAAAGGATCTCGGCCTACACCCTCGTATAAGATTAAATTGTCTCAAGAATTAAAGCCAGATTACCATTTGAAGCGTCGAACTTAATCAAATTGATCTCTGTAAATGGTTACAACCGATTTGGAATTTCATCGCAAAATCATCTTAAGCGATGAAGCTCGTTTCTGGCTAAATGATCATCATGGTGATGATGGCCGCCGCGTTACTGTTAATAGAAATCGCTAGCGGGGCATGTTGGAATTGCGTGCACTCAACATTGGTGAGATGTGGTTTTAACCTTACGGTTGAAGATCTTAGCAATGGTTTTCGATTTTATGAATTAATTGATATACATAAATTAAATATTCAATTAGAACTTAAATTAACAAATTTACTAGAAAATGCTTTTTTAATATCTTTTTAATGCTTGTTGCGTTCTGTGCTTCTTTAATGTAACGCGGTAGAGAATTCCACTGAGGGACGGCGTTGACAAAAAATTGGCGCTCGGATGTTAAACAGGAAAAATGAGGATGAATTAATTGACGGGACGTACTAGATATACTAATTCTTTCAAAGCAGTTTGTGGCTGTAGTGTTAGGAAAATATCGGAAAGCAATGTTACATTTCGAAGTTGAAGATATTTTTCCAAAGGCATACCAAGCAGACGATTAGCAAAACCAGGCAATCTATCATATCTTTGTATCCCAAAGACATAGCGTACAGTGCTGTTAAAAGCCACATTGAGCTTTCTTTTACTTACATGGTTGCACCTACAAAAAGTTCACATCCGTAAATTAAAATCGGTAATACCAATGTCTTAGCAAGTAACATTCGTGTATTAACTGGTGCAAATGACTGAGTTACCCACGAGGTACGCAGTACGCCATATACTTTACTGACGAGTGAATTAATGTGGCTATCCCAAATTAGACACTGATTGAAAATCACCCCATGATTTTTTGATCGGAGCGTCGCTCAACACGCTTTAACTGGGACCAATGTGATATCTTCTCTTCATTTACGCAAGAAACGCCATTCTCAATAAGACCGAGAGGGCAGCTTAGGTACAGTAGCACGTCATATGCATACATGTGAGATGAGCAGTTCTCGATTATAGATAGAAGCTCGTTAATGTAAATCGAAAACAATAGTGGTCCTAGAATGGAACCTTGAGGGACGCCGGTAACACAGCTTGCTTAGGAAGGATAAAGCAACTTTGTGGCACCAGCTGAGAAGTTATATTGCTGAGTAAGCTTTTTACATAAAATATCATGATTAACTGTGTCAAACGTCTTCGAGAAATCAAGCAATACCAGAAAAGTAACTTCATCCCTGTCCAACCCATGCCTAATATCGTCTGCGACACTCAACAAGGCTGTGATACAACTGTGCTTTTCACGAAATCCAGATTGTTTTGGGGTGAGCATATTATTCGCCGTTAGGTGAGCACTAATTTGTTTTTGAAGAATCCTTTCAAACACTTTCGACAAAAAGGGCAAAATTGAAATGGGCCTAAAGTCATACCCTTTAGTGTTTTTTGGAAGGGGTACGATCTTAGCCAGCTTCCATAGATCGGGATACTCGGCTGTCGTTATAATTGTATTGAACAAATAGGTTATGTGTGGCAGTACAATGGGTAGAATATTTTTTAAAAACGAAGGATGAATTCTGTCCAGACCCACAGAATTTGACTTTATAGAAAGCATACCTTCCACAACATCGGCATGATCTGCCGCTCGAAAACCAAAACCAGACAATCTTTCATATCTTTGTATACCAAAGACATAGCGTACAGTGCTGTTAAAAGCCACATTGAGCTTTCTTTTACTTACATGGTTGCACCTACAAAAAAGTTCACATCCGTAAATTAAAATCGGTAATACCAATGTCCTAGCAAGTAACATTCGTGTCTTAACTGGTGTAAATGATTGAGTTACCCACAAGGTACGCAGTACGCCATACACTTTACCGACGAGTGAATTAATATGGTTATCCCAAGTTAGACACTGATTGAAAATCACCCCAAAGATTTTTTGCAGTTTCAACATATTCGATCGGAACGTTGCTCAACACGATCGAAGGAAAATAAGAGAGATCCATACTTTTTCTTGATATTACCAGGCATTTCGACTTTTTTGGGCTTAAAATAAGGCCATTTAACGGGGACCAATGTGATATCTTCTCTAAGTCTTCATTTACACAAGAAACACAATTCTCAATAAGACCGAGGGGGCAGCTTAGGTACAGTTGCACGTCATCTGCATACATGTGAGATGAGCAGTTCTCGATTATAGATGGAAGCTCATTAATGTAAATCGAAAACAATAGTGGTCCTAGTATGAAACCTTGAGGGACGCCGGTAACATTTGGGAGAAAGTCGGATAAGTTATCAACAACCTGCACTGCTTGCTTAGGAAGGAATAAAGCAACTTTGTGGCACCAGCTGAGAAGTTATTGCTGAATAAGCTTTTTACATAAAATATCATGATTAACTGTGTCAAAAGCCTTCGAAAAATCAAGCAATACCAGAAAAGTTACTTCATCCCTTTCAAACACTTTCTACAAAAAGGGCAAAATTGAAATGGGCCTATTTTTTGGAAGGGGTACGATCTTAGCTAGCTTCCATAGATCGGAATACTCGGCTGTCATCAAATTGGTTTGAACAAATAGAGCATGTGTTGCAGTACAATGGGTAGAATAATTTTTAAAAACGAGGGATGAATTCTGCCCAGCCCCACAGAATTTGACTTTATAGAAAGCATTCCTTCCACATCATCGGTATGATCTACGGCAAACGAAAAGGAAGCTTCTGTAGTACTCATTGAACGTAGCGAGGGGACGGAAACAAATTTCAAACTTCTATTCTTCATCTTTTAGACACAATGCAGACTGTATTGCTGCATTGCGTTCATATAGGAATCGAGTTGCCATCGGTATGGAAGCATATTCTTACCTAGAATTGCGACTCATTATATGAATTTCGGAAATGTGATGGCAGTCCACCAAAATTGATCATCTACATAGAATACTATGAAAAATCCATTTCCCATCCACATCCTAAACCTGACCCGAACTGGAGCCTTAAAATCAAAATATTTCCCAATTTTTCCCCTCCTATTTATATCCTTAAGCAACCCTCTTCACGTAAACCCACAAAGGCACCAAGTGTCTCTCGTCCATCCAAGCCCCAACGCGTTTCTTTTAAGTTAACCTCTGCCCCTGATATTGTCACTGCTCAACTTGCTTTCCCAATTTCGATCTTACAACAGGAGCCGTTATGCGCGCTCTAGGCTTAATGATAAAAAGATATACAAAAATATACCTCTCTTTCTCGCATACCTTTATGATAAATACGACTCTGTTTGCTTTGAAGAAAAAACCAAACCAAGTGTCATGGTCTCCATCCAACAGGAAGGCCTTCCTAGTGAGGAAACTTTAAAACAGGTACCACGAAATCTTCAACACACCTCCCCAAAAGTTTGCGGATGACCTCGTTGCTTTCCGCAGCTATGTACACTCTAAAAGAGTTTCTCACCTTCAGCGTAGCCGAGCTGACCATTATAAATTTGTTCGTTCCTAACTTGCCTCCTTTGCCTGCATCTCATCTACCCTCCTCTACTCCTGCACGCAACAAACTACCTCATACATTTTACTACCAAAACGTAAGAGACTTACGCTCCAAAACTCGTGCTGTTTTGTCTAAATCGTATGGCCTCTCTTTCGACGCGTATGCTCTTACGGAAACCAATGTGATCCCCGACATAAAGACCCAGGAGCTATTTCCATCTTTTTATAATGTTTTCCGAGATGATGATCACTTTCTCTCTATGGTTAACCATCCTAAAGTTGATTCCCCATGTAGAAGTGTCCTACTTGCTATTCACAATAACTTCAACTCTTCTCTTCTTCTGTTAAACTTGACTTTGTTTCAATTAAAATAGCACTTCCCAATAGGTCTCTGTACGTTATATGTTGCTACATTCTTCCAGCTCAACCTATCGAATCCTACATCCTTGCTATTAAAGCAATTGACCAATTAATTGACCTAAGTCATTCCATTGACGATATCCTTATCTTTGGTGACTTTAATCTGCCCCTGCTAAAGTGAATTCCATCGGATGATCACTTATTTTTTACCTTGTCAAACGCCAGTTCATCCAAGGAATGTCTTTTCATTGATAGCATAACTGACTCAAGTCTGTGCCAAGTAAGTGGCGTCCCTAATTCTATCGGTAAGCAACTAGACCTTATTTTCACTAGCGATCTCATTAACTCCACAATAACGTTTTGTCCCTTTACCCTATCAACTGTCGACAACTTTCACCCCCCTCTTCTTCTCTCATTTTTTCATAATTCTCCACCCCATTCCACTTCTTCCCATACTATCTTTTTTTATAACTTTCATAAAGCGAATTTTCGCAAAATCAATATCTATCTTAGCAAATCTTCTTTTGATTTTACCAACCTATCGTTATCTGATGCTGTCTCCATTTTCTACAGTGAAATATCTATTTCCATTTAAATATAAAACATCATCTACTTCCCCTCCCTGGTATAACAGAAGACTTCACCCTTTACGAACAAAAGAAACAAATTATGGGCAGTTTTTCTTCGCACCAATTCTTATTATGACTACTCTAACTATCTAGGAACTTACCTGCAATTCACCCAGCTCTATAACTGCCTGTATCAGCGCTTTTTCGACACAGCGCAGACCAACCTTATCAACGATCCTAAGACATTTTATCAATTCGTCAACTACATCCATCTATTTCAAGTACCTTCCCAATTTCTCCATTGGCTCCTCTCTCTCTCTCATACTTTTGATCCCACCCTTATCGAAGAAAAGTTACAAAATCCCAATGATGAATTTGTATCCGGTCCACTCATCATCTGTCCCTCACACACGGGGAATTCTCCCAAGTTTGGAAGACCTCTTTCATAACCCCGGTTCACAAAAAGGGATTAAAGAATGAAGTAACCAACTACCGTCCCATTGCTAAGCTTTCTCACATACCTAAAATATTAGAAGGTTTCTTATATGAAGTTCTCAGCTTTCAGTGCAAGTCACTTATATCACCCAGCCAGCACGGATTTCCAAAAGGTAGATCAACTACTACAAACTTAGTTGAATTCGTAGCCTTTGCGCTTTCAGCCCTAGAAAATGGCAACGAAATCAATGTTATTGCTACGGATTTCGCTAAGGCCTTCGATAAAATATCACATCAACTGATCTTTTTCAAATTGTCTTCCCTCGGTTTTAACCCCATATTATTAAAATGGATATCTTCTTTCTGGAGAACCATTACTATAGCGTTCTCAACCCCGTTTTTAGCCACTTCTGGTGTCCCACAAGGCAGCCATCTAAGTCCCCTCTTTTTCATTTTAAATATAAACGATCTTGAGAGGGTTATTAAACACTGCCATTTACGCCAACAACACTGTTCTCCAAAACTATTTCTTCACACCAAAACTCTATTCGCCTTCAAGAAGACCTCGATAGGTTTTCCACTTGGTGTCTAAAAAATTGTCTCCAAATGTCAATCTATGACTTTGTCACGTAAGTCTAATCAATCTCCCCCTCGACTTTATTTTCTGCATGACCAACCTGTACTCCAGGTTCAATCCCTTCGCGATCTTGGAATTTTATACGATTAAGAGTTAAACTTCCGTTCGCATATTGATGAGATAATCCCTAAAGCCAACTCATTTCGCCACTCTAGTTGGATTAAATATTCCAGCAGAAAAATACCTCGTGCACTAAGGTATACCATCAAGGGCAACGATGTATTTATAAAAGTTTTCGAAGTATAAAATGTGATAGACAAAATCTGGAATAGTTTGTGACAAACGGATAACAACATTACCAGTAGTATAAATATCAGGAATAACGTTGTCCCCAGCATCGTTATAAATTTCAAAGCTGTAAGAAAATCCATGAGAGTCGCATAATACAAACAGTTATTCCTCATTTATGGGGCTTGTTTTTGATGTACTGACGTAGATGATGAACTATCTTCGTACTACACATTTGTTCATCAACACACAATCTTTCAGTGTTCAGAACGGAATCGAAGTGCTCGTTTACCATGTCACCCAATTTTCTGATGCGAAAAATTGGAACGTATGGCTGTCCTCTTTTGTGCGAAGATCTTCATCAGCAAACGATAAATACTGTTTGATTGCTTCAAATTTCTTTACTGCCATTGTTTTTTGAATTAGCGGAAAGGCATTTTTTCCCCAATGGCTTTCTATATTAGGATAACGATAGACGGACATGTAAATTAGGATTCCAATGTAATGATAAACCTGCTCTAAGTCTGTTTTAAATTTGGTGCTTACATCTCTTACATGTGATGTTCGGCTGGTTTCGGTTACAGCTAAAGGGTTTTCCAATAGCGATTTGACAACTTTGAATTTAATTTGTGAACGCACTCTTTCACTAATCATCAAACTGTCACTGTCAATTCATTCAGTAAACTCAACATTTTCATCATTGTAAATTACACGAACGAGCAACGTCTGCAAATTATAAAAATTTTCTACCGAAATTCGGAGTCGGTGACTGCAACTTTAAGAGCGTTAACTCCAATTTTCGGTCATAATTCTCGCCCTAGTAGACAGGCAATAACAAGTTTAGTGCAAAAATTTGAGTCTAAATATTCGTTGTGTGATGTTGCCGTGTCAGTGAGACAACGGTTTGCATGCCGGCGGCGTTATTGGGCCATATTTTTTCGTCGACGATAACGATCGTCACGTTACTGTGAATGGTCAGCGTTATCGCGCCATGATCACTGATTATTTTTGGTCCGAATTGGAAGATATGGACTTGGACGACATGTGGTTACAACAGGATGGTGCCACAAGCTACACAGCACACGCTACAATCGATTTATTGAAGAGTAAGTATGGTGAGCGTATTATCTCAAGAAATGGGCCAGTCGATTGGCCGCCTCGTTCGTGCGATTTAACGCCGCTTGACTATTTTCTGTGGAGCTACTCGTACGTTAAGGCATTGGTTTATGCCAACACGCCGACCACATTGGAAGAGCTCAGAGCCAACATTGAACGCGAAATAGCGGCCGTTTCGGCCGAAATGTGTGTCCAAGTCGATGAAAATTGGGTCCAACGAGTCGATCGCTCCAAACATGCCAGCGGTGGCCATATGAACGAAGTTGAGTTCCATTCATAAATGTTCCGATAATAAGGTTTTTAAAATATCTCAAATGGTTTGCGTTTTATTTAAAAAAGTCAAGTCCTTATTGGAAAACCCTATATTACCTATTTCACTAATCTGATATATACTGGAGTTGGTTAGGCAGTCCACCATCAATATTTCTATTTCAGAGGACGAATTAAGAGAGACGAATCATCGGAAGGTCCCCATTTAAGGTGAGGGAGGTTGAAATCCCCTATTAGAATAATACAATCTTCACAGGTTGGGTATGCATGCTAATTAGTTTTAGCCTATTTTCATAGGGGGGTAATCCATATGGATCGGTCCAAGGTAGACCACGAAGTGCAAAACGGATAAACCTGCTTTGGACTGCTTCTATTCTTTGAATGTGGATTAGTTTATAGGGTGACCAAACTTGGCTGCAATATTCGAGAAGAGACCTTACAAAAGTAATGTACAGGGACTTTGTAACGTAAGGGTTGGAAAATTCTTTTGACCAGCGTTTGATAAAGCCAAGTGCAGAGTTAGCTTTATTTATAATGCTGTCAATATGTGAGTCGAAATTCAATTCTCTATCACAAATTATACCTAGATCCCGTACTTGGGTAGTGGAAGGAATAGGCTCATTGCAGATGAAGTAGTTTCTTGGAGGTGGAGGTAGAGGTTTACGTGAATAGGTTGGCATTTGTTGACATTAAGTTCCAAAACATTTTGCTTGCACCATACCAAAAACTTATTCAAGTCATCTTGCGGGCGATGGGTGTCAGAAGGCAATGAGATGTCATCATGTCATCAGCGAAAATAGAAAGATTAGAAAGAAAATAGAAAGATTAAAATGAGATTTATATCATTAATTGTGAGGATAAAGATGATTGGACCAAGGTGACTACCCTGAGGGGAACCAGATGTTGCTTTAATGGGTTCGGATATTGAAAATCTGAAGATGACCCTGTTTTTTCGGTCTTCTAAATAGGATCTGGTCCATGTCACAAAATGAGAGGAAAAGCCAAGTTTTTTTAGTTTAAAGATGATAAGTTGGTGAGAAATTTTATCGAATGCCTTGCTGAAATCTGTGGAAATTGAATCGACTTCATCACCGTCTTCTAAAGTACGAAGCGTCCTAGAGACGAACTCTGTTAGGTTAGTGGTCGTTGATTTACCTTTCATGAAGCCGTGCTGATTTGTGCAGATAGTTGGCCTACAGTACGGAAGCAGTTGTTGATTGACTATGCTTTCAAAAAGTTTGGGTATGCAAGAGTTTTGCTATGGGCCTATAATTATCGACTTCGGCCTTACTTCCTTTTTTATGAATAGGGATGATGTAAGATTCCTTCCATAGTTGAGACAGACAAGTTAAGTAGGATAATATCTCATATAGCTAAAGTAACTAGGATCGGGTTCAGCTGTTTTCTTAGAAAAGGATTTGTTAAAAGGAATAAATTTGCAATGGCTTTTGGGTCGGCAGAAGATTCACTAAGAAGTTTAAGAATAGCTGGGTAGCCGTCTGACTTTATTTTTGGTATTAACAAAATGGTAGAAGCGTTTAGGTTCCGATACTAATCTAAATTGCATGCGGTACTCAAGGTAAAGAGACTCACAAAGTTCAGAAAAACGATTGTTTACCAATCGATAATTACTGTAGTCGTAATCAGATCGAGTTCTTAAGAATTTGTGCCACAACTTGTTTCTGTTATTACGGAGAGAGCGCAACTCCTTGTTGGGAAGATATATGGAACCGATTGGGCAAAGCAGGAGAAAATTAACGAATAGAACATTTATAGGGCAAGATCAATGTTAGTTGTCTCAGCAATAAAGTCAAAGTCAATGTTGCTGATGAGGCTTTGTTAAAGTTTGTTAAAGTCAGTCCTTCGGAAGTTGAATGAAAATGAATTTTCCGAATCGACACATGTGTTGCCATTTTCATATGAGTATAGAATTGACAAGGGGAGATGAAGGTGGTCTAGGGTAAAAAGAAGATGATCCCTCCTATAAACGACACAGTTATCTGAATCGGATGTGAAGACAGGTATTCCACCAATCTGATATAGACTTGAGTTGGTTAGGCAGTCCACCATCAATATTTCTATTTCAGAGGACGAATTAAGAGAGACGAATCATCGGGAGGTCCCCATTTAAGATGAGGGAGGCCGAAATCCCGTACTAGAATAATACAATCTTCAGGTTGTGCATCATCAGTCAAAAAATCCAGAAATCCACTGAGTGAACTACAGGTCGATAAGACTCAATTGGTTGAGATGGGTGAATGTAACAACAAAGTACGTAAGGATAGCGTTTGGGGAGCGTAAAGTTGATACGAGTACATACTAACTCAAAGTTGTCGGTGTGGGGAATATCAACAGGAGTTGCGTGAAAACAGTTCCGGATCGCTAGTAAGACACCTCGGCCATAGGGACTATCAGTTCTTTCAAATCCATCTTTTCGAAAAACGTTGAAATTTTGAGGAAACAGATTTGTTTCAGTAAGAACAATTAGGTCATAGGGAAACCTTTGGGAATTGAGATATATAGCGGAGATTTTAGAGCGTAAACCTCTTACATTTTGGTAGTAAATGGACAGGCATTGTGGACTGGAGGATACAGAATTCAGTTTGTTGGGAACTGTAATAGTTTTTAAAATTTGAACGAGTTCTTTGCAAATGGGAAAGATGTTTGGAACTGGCATGCGAAGACAGCGTAGAAAGATCATTATGAACTTCGTCGGAAGAGATGTCGAAACTCTCATGGTAGCGAACGAAAATTTTCATCAATTCCACTGGCTTAATAGGAAGACCTTCTCGTTCAATCGAAACCATAATGCTGGTTTTGGTTATGCCATCAATGCAAACGGAGTTGGGTTTGCCGTGCAAGAAAGCAAGATAGAGCCGAACATTTTCATAAATGCGGGGTCTCTCATACGAGATACAACTTATCTCGTCATCATTCATATCAGAACATTGCTTAGTGAGTTTGACAGTTGGTGGAAAGAGTGTGTCAAGGTATTTCGGATGAGAATCGGAACAGGCGAATTAAGAGAACGAGTGGATGAAGAAGGGACAGGTTTGAACTAGAATCTTGACTAGTGAGGGGGATTGGTAGATGAAGATGAGGAAGGGATGGTTGGGTTTAGTATATGGGAGCTAATAAAATTAGGATATTTGTCTAATGGGGCAACGTTAGTTGGAACTTGGGTAGAAGGCACAGGAACAAGGTTAAATGAAACTCTGCTTTGAAGCGGTTTTAGAGGTTTGGTGAGGGGAGGGAGAGGATTTGGTGTCGCGACTCTGGTGTTCTTTTTGGATGGAGCAAAGTGGGGAAGGAGTGAGGAGAATCTTGGAAAGATTTGGTGTCTTAAATGACTAGTTTGAGTCGGGATGTTGATGGGATAGGGCAGAATTGTGGGTGCTATCTTTTCTTTTATTAGTAAACTCATCATCCACCATATCCTTCCGTTGGGTGATGACCATCTTTTCCGAGAATGGTATGCCTTCCGATGATTTGAACATCCAATCGTATTTAGTGGGTATACGTATTTCAAAACACTGGCCGTTTTTGCTCTTGACTATGCCAACTTGTTTACATTTGACGTCTTATATACCAAATTTCTTCCTAAAAAGGACGAGTTGCGTGACGTCGGGTAGCTTGGAGGAAGAAAGTAGACAGTTTCGGTTTTTTGGTGGCTTCAAGATTCATTTTATTTAATTTTTGAATTCTGTTGGTCCATTCAGGGAGAGTCCAAGATGTCCCAAAAGCGCTAATTATTGGCTATGGTCTTGTGACGGGATTGGTGATTAAAGTTGCATTTATCGTAGAGGGTTGAACGGGGGCTTCGGTGGTAGCGGTTATTGAATGAGTTGGGGCTGAAGTGTTTGGGGGTGATGTATATAGCTCGTCGCGTAAAGATTGGTTACACGGGCTTACTGCAGATGTAGGTGCATCCGGTTTACTAGAGATGTGCTTTAATTCCTCCAATATCTGCATTGTGGTTGATCTAGTGGAGGGAGCTTCTTTACTAAGAAAATTGAGCTCATGTTGGATGGATCCGATGTTTTCGGTATGTTCAGCATGTGTCTTGAGATGTAGAAGAGTGGATTGGTCATCCAACGTTGACATAATTTTTCCCAATTGAATTGAAGTTGACTGAATCGCTGGTAACATGTTTGAGCAGTGAGACTTATCAGAATCTGCTAATTTAGTGATTTTAGAGTGCAGGGATTGAACAGTTGATTTTATGTATTATTTATTGTATCGGTCTAAAACAGTATATTCTCAACTTATTAAACTTTGAGAATATGCCAAAAAAAAACTGATTTTTTGAAGATCGAACATGAGACTACCCCCTTAAGCTTTTATTAAGCGAAATAATGGGGGCGTTAGCCCCCACCCAATTAGTTAAATTAACTTACAGGTTGTTGAGAACTACCACCTTGATCAAAAAGTTCAGAAAATTAAAAATACAAATTTATTCATCTAAATCTATATTGTCCCCTTCAAAGTAATCCCCATCGACTGTAACACACTTATGCCAATCCAATCCGCGAAACATTTTTTATATTCGGTTTTCGGTATGTCCATCAGTGCTTCAAACGATTTTTCCATTACTTCCTCTCGGCTGCTGAAACTCGTCCTCGTAGTGGTTTTTTAACTCGATTGAACAGAAAGAAGTCACAGGGAGCCAAATCAGGTGAATTCGGTAGCTGTTGGATGGTATTTGTTGCATTTTTCATCAAAAAATTACGAACCATGATGGCACAGTGCGACGGTGCGTTATCATGGTGCAAAATCCACAAGTTTTCTGTCCACAATTCTGGTCTCTTTTGGCGAATTGCTTCACGCAAACGTCTCATAACGCCCAAATTAGACGCTTTGTTTACTGTCTGGCCTTCTTGCAAAAATTCATGATGCACTACACCGTTGTAATCATTTCAAACAAAAGCATTGACCACTTTCGTCGGGGATACAACCAAAGAAAATGATATCTCCATACATGTCTAACGCAAGACCAAGATGTGGTTTATTCCCAAATACCCAAACTCACGTAGTAAAAAAGTGTAGTCCAATTTAAATAGTAAACTCTATCTTTATTCAAATACAAATAAACTAATCAATAATTTAGTATCCAAATAAATAAATAAATTATGTAAATTAAAATGTAAATCACAAATTTAAGTTCTTAGCAGCTAAATGAATCGCAGAAAAATGTATCCAAGTCTAAAACTAAAACAAATTCAGCAAAAAAAAAGCCAAGCCGACTAGGTATACGAGCACGTTTTGAACGTATCAACTCATTCTTTAAAAAAAAAGAAAGATAAGCAAAGAAGAAGCCTTAAATCTAAAACAGAAAATATACTTGTCTTTTCGTTATCTAAGAATAATTTTACTATCTAGTAAAGGTTTTACTTCTATATATAATAGTTTTGTTTTGTTTTGTTCTTTGGTTTGTTTTCCCTATTTAAATTATTCTACCTCATGAACGAGTACACATAATATGTAAATATTTCCACAGAGATCCAATTTCTGTGCGATTTGTAGATAAACTTATTCAATGGAACTAACAATCAAAAGAGAGATAGTTTAGTCAACGCTATGTGACTTAAGGCCTAGTTAATAAAGCACACACAACCATATGAAACTTAGAGTAACAAATAACGACTAGAAAATGAAAAGTTAACAAATAAAATAAGAAACAACAACAAAATAAAAAAATAAAAAAAACAAATAGAAACTTTAAGAGATAGATCCGTCTTGAAGGTCTTTAGATTTAAATTTGATTTAACTAATGGATGGATTGAGGGGATGAATGTACACTTCGAGTGGCGATTTAAGCGAGCTATTGTATTGAACAGACAGCTGATGAGCCAGAGTATTGGTTGTTTAGACGTCGCTTCATTCCCTGAATATAAATATCACGATTAAATAGTCCAGCTGCTAATGGAATGCTAAAGAAAATACAAAGAAAGTTGTCAGTGTGTATATATATTAATAAATTGATTTTAAGAAATAAAATACGAATTTCCAGTTACTTTATACATAGTCTAGTCATTAATACTGATACAAAGAAAAACTTATGCCAAATCAAAACGCGCTTTATTTGTTAAATCCCTAGCTACAAGTTAACGAAAACTTCATTCGTTAACTTGATGGCCGCCATTTGCCTTAAAGCACGACCTGAGACGTACTGACCAATCATCAATTGCATTACGGACCTCATTCATCGGAAAGCTGTCTACAGCGCGGATAAGGGCTCGCTTTAAAGACTCAATATTTCTGTGATCAGTAGAGCAAGCCATTCCCTCTAAAACTGACCACAACTTGTAATCCAAAGTTTTGAGATCCAAACTACCAGCTGACCATTCATCCGGTGATATGAAGTCGGATACATTTTTTTAAGCCGACTCTTGTTGGAATGTCCAAAGCTTGCTGGCGAACATTGTTCAGTTTAGCGGCTTAACGACGCCTTCCAAAACAGTGGCTTGGTAAACTTCCGCCAAAGTCTTGACTCCTTTTTCCCAAAAATGAAGGCTGGTTATGCCATCGTAGTTCACTTCCCACTACTTATACAATTACTTTTGCGGGTTGGTGGCCTCTTTCAAGCCTTGGAATATGTTCTGAAGCTTCTTTTGATATCCGAGCATACAGTCGATCATTTTGCTTATTAAAAGCTTCGTCAACGGTAAACAATTTCTCGTCGGTCAACAGAATTTGTCCGTGAACATTTGTAGCGACTGTTAGCAGGTGTCCAGTGTGTCTTTTGTAGGCACTAAGTCTCATGTCTTCTTTGATGATGCGAGACATGGATTTTTTATGGTTCCCGGAGTGCTTACAGTGCATAAACGGCCGGATCTTTGACGATAACGTACTCCACCAGTGTCCTCGAATAATTTAATATAAATAAATGCATATAAGAATGATACGAGCGCGGGTCAATAAGTCCGTGACTTTTGGAATAAAACACAGATTTTTTGATAAAAAAATAATTTTATTTTTCAACGTAGTCTCCCTTGAGCTCTATACACTTTGTCCAACGCTTCTCCAATTTTTTTATCCCTTCCAAAAAAAATGATTTGTCGAGGTCCTCAAAATAGGCCTTTGTTTGCGAGATGACTTCATCATTGGAGTCAAATCTTTTTCCACCAAGCCATTTCTTCAGGTTTGGGAACAAGAAGTAGTCGCTCGGAGCCAAATCTGGAGAATAGGGTGGATGAGGGAGCAATTCATAGCCCAATTCATGGATTTTTGCCATGGCAACTGCACATGTGTGCACCCTTGCATTGTCTTGGTGGAAAAGAACTTTTTTCTTGGCCAAATGAGGTCGGTTTTTTTTCAAATCGTCATTGAATCGGTCCAATAAGTTGGCATAATATTCCCCATTGATTGTTCTTCCCTTTTGAAGGTAGTCAATGTGGATTATCCCGCGTGCATCCCAAAAAACAGTCGCCATAACTTTATTGGCTGACAAACCCACCTTGGCCTTCTTTGGCGCCGATTCACCCTTAGAAACCCACTGTTTTGACTGTTGTTTGTTCTCTGGTGTGTTGTGATGGATCCACGTTTCGTCCACGGTTACAAAACGGCGCAAAAACTCCTCCATATTGCGATTAAACCTTCCTGTGAAGTGAAGCACACGAAATTCACTTTTTTCCATTTTCTCCTCAAATTAGTGAGTAGTCTGATAAAAATAGCTGTCAAACACAAACTAACTGATGCAGCAAGTTTAAATTTTGACAGGAGTCAACTGACAGATGCCTGTTGACAGGAGCAGTGTTGCTGTTTCAGTAAAGAGGTCAGAAATTCAAAAAGTCACGGACTTATTGACCCGCCCTCGTATAGATGTACTTTCTGTAGACTTACGCCTTATGGTCATTTGTCCAAAACGCAGGCAGACGTAGATGTAAAAATACACTTTCAGTCAACCACCCCAAGACTGAGGTTGCTATCTTTAAGGGAAGAAGGCAGCACCGTTCATTTTTCGAACGAAGCTAAGTATTTGAGTTTCATCCTGGATAACAAACTTCCTTGGACTAAATATGTTGTGTCAAAAATATCCAAGATGCTGTTGACTTTCTGCAGTGTAAGGCACCTTTAGGCAAGAGATAAAGTTAGTCGGCGAGAGGAAACTTTTGAGTTAAATGGCTACGAAAAGACCATTTATATTCTACGCATCGGTTGTCTGGTGAAACAAACTTTATATATACAGTCCGTTTGATAAGATCGTATACGGCAAAACTCGTTTATGAAAACCAAAACGGTTTTGGAAGTGGCATTTGCATTAGCAGATAAAAAAATACTTCTGCTAAGATGCTTTGAATAAAAAAATTTAAAGAGTGTTCAATTTTTGTCAGAGACGGAAGTATTTTAAAATGTGTGTCGCGTTTGCATCACGTTATGAAGCAGTATTCTTGTGCACGCATCCAAAAGGACCGAAAATGTCATACGGGGCAGCTGCTAAATACATGAAAAAGTCAAAAGCATTTGTTAGCAAGTTAGTGAACCGTTATTCCCAAGTTAAAAATGTGGTAGACCGTGGGTCTACGGCAAAAACAACAAAAAAGCAAAACAAAATGATTCTACGCGTGTTTGAAAAAAATCCTCTTCTATCGTTACGTGGAGGACAAGGGATTTTACGTAAAAGGGGTCTAAATGTGTGTTGTGATACTACCCAATAATGTAAAATATCGAAGCACAATAAAGAAACCACTACTGTCAAAAAAACACGTAGAAAAAGGACTCAGTTGGGCAAGGAAAATTTGGACAGAGATTGGAACAACGTAATTTTTTCGGATGAAGCTTCTTTTTGGGCATGGTCTCTTATCACTCATACCTGGTGTACACAATCCAATAAATTAATCCAGCGGACCGTCAAACACCCGGCAAAGGTGCACGTTTGGGGATGCTCCTCAAAACAAGGATTTGGCAATTTATTCATGTTTACAAATAACTTAAACGCACCCCCAACATGGTCAAAATTTACGTCGATGTTTTAGATTGGCCATCACAGTCGCCGGATGCAAATCCCATTGAAAATGCTTGGGCATTCATGGAGCTAAAGCTCCAAGGAAAGAAGATCTCGACGGTCAAACAATTATCACGAAAAATACGAGTTTTATGGAGATCTTTGCCTCTTTGCTATAAGATTAGTAGAAAGCATGCCTCGTAGACTCCAAGCAATTATTGATAATGGAGGAGAGTGGACAACATATTAATTGAAAAGCATTCAAGTAAATAAACAAAATAAACCAGTACAATTGATTTTTTTTATTATTATAAGTTCTTCTTTAATTTTTGTCGTGTACGATGTTATCAAACAGACTGTACATCATATACACCACCGCTGCTTTTAGTAGACTCCGAAGAACGATCTGTCTCGGGCGCGAGTGGGGCTTTCTCCAGCACGCCTAGCTCTGATGAGTTTTCGTCCCGTTGTTATTCATATCATGAACTGCACTTTCAAAACCCTCGTCTATTTAAAACAATAAAAAGGTGTCTTGGGTAAAACACGTAGAAGGGTTTTAATGACCTTGCTCGAGTCAGTGTTTTGACTTTAGTCTTATGGGCATGTCATCTGATACAATGACATCCAAATTGCTGTGAAAGCATTAATTGGGCTTTCCCTGGGCTCCAGAATGGTTTTGGCGAGAATCTGAATCAGATAAGGAATGCAGTCAGGTCTTTACGGACGGATACAAAGCCGACCTATGCAGCGCTCCTTGCGTTTCCCTTCCAGAGATATACGCAATGACGAATTGGCTATCCTACGTCTGTAGGGATAGCACAGATCTCACGTCTGTTAACTTAAGGGTCCGTCAAACAGAACGCGTTTTAAAGCCGCGTTGTATTCTATTGAAATCATAGAAACTGTCAAACAAAACGGTGAAACGCGTAGATATGTTGAAATGCAAGTCCTTCATTTCAACGCGACGTTGATTACTTCTTTTTGTGAAACAATGGAAACATTAATTGAATTTGTGCGTAAATACCGATGTTTATACGACCAGAGTGTTAAACACTACAAGAACATGGTTTTAAAGGTCGAAATATGGGAAACTATTGTTAAAGATTTGAATGAAATGACAGGTAACGCAAAGCTACTGAAACAAAATGTTGTACAGTCATGACCGCTCTTTGTTTGACGTCTTTTAACGCGGCGGTTATAAAGCGACTTAAAATAATTTCACCGTAGCGTTAAATAATCTTACCATGGTGTTAAAAACGCGTTCTGTTTGACTGAGCCTTTAGTTTGAAAATTTAAGGCTTCTCTAAAGTCAGAATGAATTTAGTGAGTTTGGGCTGCCAGATTGCAATGAGATCATGGGAAATGAGATCGCCGTACAGTAGAGTTTCTCAGGAACCAAACCTGCATTAAGACGGGATGCGTATCCGTTTATGGTTTCCATCGAAGGTGGTGGGTTTCTTGTGAACATCCAAACTAAAATATGGAACCCGTAGAACTCCACCTTAGTAAGACAAAGTGGTGCTGTCGAAGTAGAAAGACGTTAGGATGATATTGATTATTCTGTTACGGCTAAGTGTTCACAGACTGGCTATACTGCCCCTCAGAAAAGGTAGCCCACCGTGGCGACACTAATGGAACAATTAAAGTAAAAACGTCGACTTTTACCTATATGCTCTCGCCATGCCCACTGACATTAAGCAGGCTTTTGCAAATATTCCTATATTACAATTTATTTATTTATAAGTGGGACTACCTTCTTTTTAAGGAACCTCGACCTTAAGTTAATAAGTACTCCTAGAATTGGGAAACAACAAGAGAGATTAGTTTGTCGGAGACGCAGGCTATGCTCAGATTTGACGAGGGTTGCGCATCTATGTAAGTAGAGAGTCGGATGAATGCAGATGGATAACTATTCATGTTGTTGACATCATTAGTGACCTCGAGTAAATCGAGTAAGAGAAGACGCTAGCCACGGTGCCACAACCCGGAAACAGCTGCACGGAAAGCCATGAAGTTCATACTGAGCATAATTGAGAGACGTACCAAAAAATAGGATTCGAGGTGTCTTAATGGAGTGGGCCTTGGCACGTTTTAATTCTCTGTATTCGTTGTTCTATAAGCCGATCATTGTTGACGAACGTTATGAGAGTCTTTGTGGAAGACGTTTTCGAGAAATAGTCAGAAATCCCTTGAAAGGCTTAAAGCATACTAAATTGGATTTCCCAAGCTCCACAACAACGAAAACTACTATGGGAAGATGTAAGTCAGAAAAGCTGCAATCGCAAGAGACCGTCAAAATCTTCGCCGAAGACAAGTGGGAACGCTGCCAACGTGTCATCAGAGACGCCGCAACTGACGTGCTGGGTTTCACCCGACCACCACCAAGAAATCTCTGGTTTGATGAAGTATGGCTTGCCCGCATGCAGCTAATCAAAACGTGTACACAATGGCGCTGCAGCGAAGGGCGAGAACTGCTCGTGGGCTCTGCGAGCAGAGGAAAGCAGAGATATTGAGAGTTTGTACTCTGGGAATAATGTACGGAAGGTTTACCAACAGGTAAACAAGTAAACAAGTCAATGCAAGGAGATCCGTACAGAAACCTGTAGAGATTAAGAAGAAAACCTTGTAGCAGAGTCGCAGTCGGTGTTGAGAATATGGCAAACCTTTTTCTGCAGACTGTCAGGCAGCACAGACCATTCAACTTAGACGATAATGGCCAAAACTTCCGTCCGCCTGTAGAGGTATAAGTCTCTTCAACATCGGATACAAGATCTTGTCTGCCATATTTTGTGAACGTCTGAAACCCTCCGACAACAACCTGATTGGTCCCTATCTGTGCGGTAACAGTCAAGGAACAATCGACCAAGTCTCCATACCTCGGCAAACACTGGAAAAAACTCAAGAAGTTCGAATCGATACCCATCATCTTTTCATCGATTTTAAGGCCGCATATGGCGGAATTTATAGAGACGAACTATATAGAGCCATGTCTAGTTTTAACATCCCTGCCAAACTCGTCCGTCTGTGCAGAATACCGATTGCGGACGCTCGCTACTCCGTAAAGATCGGTAACGACTTAACCGAGATCTTTGACGTCAAAAAAGGTTTTAAAAAAGGTCTGTCATGTGACTTCTTTGACATCTAACTTGAAAAAATTGTGCGGAATTCACAAGCGAACACCGGAGACACAATCTTTCAAAATGCAACTACTAGCGTGCGCCGATGATATCGACATAATCGGAGGAACGCAGCGGGATGTCATCGGTGTGTTCGCTTTTAATGAAACAGAAGTTGCCAAACTGGATTTAGCGCTAAAGCTCAATGCAAAACCAAGTGTGTATATGCTGTCTCAAGAATATCAATGAATTGGATTGGAACGTCACAGTTGGCAGCTATAATTTCGAGGTACTCGTAGTAAGCGACTTTGTCTACCTTGGCTGTGCTATAAATTCTGTCAACACCTCAGCAGAAATAAAAATTTATTTGCGCTTTGGGTAGTGAGGACCTATCTCGAAAACTAAGAGTAAGTTAGTAGAGTAGGGTCTCCTATATAAGACCTTGATCGTCCCAGTTCTACTATCATATATGGCACTATCATGAACTCTATCGAAAGCGGATGTATTGTAGATACCCCAGTCGTTTCGAGAGAAAAATCCTTCGAAAAATATTCGGTCACGTTTGCGAGCTTTGGAGGACAAGATTCAACAACGAACTATACGAGCTGTACAGTGACTTGAACCTAATCAGAAAACTGCGCATCCGTCGCCTGAGATGGCTAGGACAGGGACAAAAATGCTCCGGCCGCATCTTAGGTGGCACGCACAAGTAGAAAAGGACCTCAATCGACTTGGAGTGACTATACAACAGAAATAGAGCAAGCAATTGATCTCAATTTACGGCTTTACAATGCTTAACGCGATTTTTAATGATAACGATGTGGAAAGACTATAATAAGCCTTATTTCTCACATTGCTCAGATAATGATCTCAGTAAACAACATTCGATTCGAGGAGCGCTCCTCCTCATTAGTATTTTCATCCTAGAATGTCCACCAACCCAAAACAAATGTACTCTCAGTCCTTAGTATCAAAATAAACCTCCTCGGTCCCTAGTTAATAAATTATTTTTCCACTTCTTTAGCATTTGATACTTACGAATCAGTTCCTGCACGAATTGATACCTTGAACAAAGCCCAGACTGGCTTATGATCCGATGATATAATTGACGGCACAGAGTCATACATTAAACACTGCACCATTGGCATATTTTGTTGAGTATTATTGCCGACAAATGTGCTTGTCTTCCTCATGGCCAATCCTTGAGTCTGCCGGTACTTGAACAAAATCCGGTCAGTGTAGGCTGGGGCACGTTGTTTACTCGATGTATCAAATTGTTGAGTGCCTGGATCATACTGAAAGTGAAACCTCAATAAACATTCAAATATTCGACAACAAACATCATTGCTCACTTTATAAGTTGGTGGAAATGTAATGTTTGCTTCCATGAATCCACGAAATGCTGCTCCATCGGCCAGAACGGATGACAATTGATCTGTGTGCATGTAACCATGCGGCAAATGCGATGGCAGCGGAAATTTCGTATTCTGTATCCATTCAAGTAATTTCTCTCGTGGTTCACTTAGGCGAAAATTTAAATCACCACACCAAAAGACATTATCGAAATTCTGAGTCACGTCTTTGTTCTTGTGACGCAAATGAAGATTCTTCGGCAAATCTAAAGCATGAATAATTCGTTTTACATCAGAGACACGTTCTTTGACCTTCTGTTGATGGGCGGTTAGGTGGGATGTGACAAAGAGCATGGAGGTGCCAAATAGGCAAAATGATATGGCAACAGCTCCTTTTGTGCGGAATGCAGTACCGGGTCGAACAGACATCGAGGCATCTTCGGGAGCTGAACAGAACCAAATTAAATCACGACGCATGTATACGGCGAGATGTAGTGTTCCCAGGGTGGTCGAATGAAAGAGAACGTGCGATGGTCCAAGTGTTTCTTGCAAGGTAACTTCCCATTCGAAGCGCTCTGGGCATGATTCTTGAGTACCAATAACGACTAGATCGGGTACGTGTTCCATAGTAGACGGAAGGACGAAATCATTCATTTGTCTGAAAAGTAAATTCAATTGACAAAGTAAGATGGATGGGATGGACTAGGTCATAACTTACTTTGGTGGATTCTGTCCATTCATATTCCAAGTACCAACGAATATGGTGATTTCTTTATGCGGAAGTACCCGGGCTAGTTCACTGGGACCGAGCAATGACGAGGAACCCAATCGCCCGTCAAGGTGGCTCCTAACATAAAAAAAAAAAAATATTGTTTAGAATCATAAGATACAAGCACATACTTGTCACACTTGACATTTTACCTCTCCCTTGCCTTCTCCGTTGGAATCAAACTTAAGACCTGCGCCGCCATTAGAGCCTGGCGTGCTAATCCTGTACCAGATGTCTGCTTTTGCTGCGGTTGTTGCCTTTCAATTCTTTGCATTGGAATATTTTCGTGCGACATCGATCGTATTTCGGAGACTTCCTCACTAGCAACAATCTCCGGCTGTATAGATATATTTGGCGATGACATATGCTGCACCGCGGCTCCTACATCATTCTCAAGCTCCTTCCCAGGCGGCAATAGTTTCAATCGTAGCCGCGACTTGCAAGCTGTAATCGCAATCGAACGTGGAACATTGTTTTCACTTTGCGTACTCTTCACTGATGAATTCGATGGTGAGCTATGCGAATTATTAAACGATTGCATAAGCTTGCCATTGATTGGAGTCTCTGGTGCACTGTTACATTCGGAAATGGGTTCGTCCATTGTACTAGTATCGAGATTCAATAACAAATTATCTCTCCTCAAACAGCCAGCATCGGGCAGTGAATTATAACGCACACTCACAGGCGGAGTCATTGGCTTGCGATCCACTTTGCAGCACAAACTGAATTGATGACTAAACCGATTGTGATCGATGCTGCTCCCCGTACTCCCACGATTCGATTTGCTTCTGGGTGGACGGTTTTTAATTCTCCGCTTGACGATAGCTATAGCATTTGGGTTTATGCTGTCATTGCTGTTGTTGTTATTACTATTGCAGTTGTTGTGAACGCTGTTGTTGCTACCCGATGATTTCCCACCGGTTATCTTTTCAGGCGAGCATTTGGCAAAGGACATGTCGTGTGGTACACTGCCTATACCACTCAAACGATTCGTTTCACGATTTTCCAACACCGGATGTGGTTCCACTTTCGTTGAACGCTTCGGCCACAATCCACCGAGCAGATTGCCGACGCCTTTGTTAGATTTAGGGCTGGCAGAGATTCGTTCATCACTACTTATGCGGTCCATGACGTGGTCCTATTTACTACTAAATTACAATACACTAGAGTTCTACTATTACTACTGATGCTCAACTATTACACTATTAAATAATGAAAGAGTAAATATCACGAGAATTTTGACTAGAAAATGATGAGTTAAGAGTTAAGTGATGCGCCCACGTACGGGTGAATTTGACACCCTGAACAAGCGCACACACAGAGATATTGAATTTCTCCTTGGTCCAGAGCTAACCCAATTCGAAGAGACCTTGTATCGCCTTTATCCCCTTCATAGTGTCGACAATTTGAATTTTACAGGTAGCTCGTGTTGCTATTGATTTCCATCCTTGGCGAGTTCTTTTGGCATCACCCAAACGGATTTTTCTTTCGTTTCGTTTGTCCTGAATGAAAAAATCAATAGCTCTCCACTTGACACTCACCGAGAAACTTTTGTGCAAGTCCTTGTCGCGCGTCTTTTCACTTTTCAGTCTGACTAATTGGAAACGCCTGCTCCTGTACTGATTGGATATTTGGTTTGATATTCGGATTTCTTTTGTGTTTTTGTCTATTAATAATTCGAATCGGAATCAGCTTGGTCACATTTTTTCCATATCGTCATCGTCTTGAGACTTCTCTTGCCTTCGTTTCGCTTGTCAATTGTTTATGTAATGATATGATGTGACGAGGTGAGTTAATCCGTACGAAATGAATTAATCGGAATCTGCTTGCCGTTGTATCGTTGTGTGAATCGTGCCTTTTGTTTGAGGAGGTTTATTTATAATTAGCCATCGACGGGTAATAAACACAACGCTTGATGTAGAAGTCGCAGGGAAGAGATTGGGGCAACGAAGCAGAACACAGAACACCGTACGGAGAACAGCAACAAAGGACGCTCAGTTCGGTTCAACACGAGGAAATTCGCAGATTTATTTCTTCTCTGAGTGGTATATTCTCTGTTGCTATAGGTAACGAATGTCATGTCTAAGAGGACTGTCAAAATCATATGTTTTTAGGGAATTGGAAAGGCAAAATCCAGATAGCTCTGTTAGATGTATCAGCAGAGCAGTACCTTTAAATAGGGAAAATGGTGAAAACGGTGATACAGAGTTAAAATCGATACTTTAATACAATAAAATATTTCTCTAGCTTCTCGAAGGAGTTGTTTGAGGAACGATATTTAGAATTTTATTTTTATTACAAGTTTTGCACGAATCTAACAGAATGTCGCAATAGTTTAGAGATTTTGTCTAACTCGACTGAGCTATTAATTCAGATGATGACACCTCATAATAAATCAAGAGGAGAGATGTTTTTAATTGCTGTTTCTTTGTCATGAGAAAGCAATTAAGCAATAAGGCCTTGTAAAGGAATACTAAGGCGACTCTGTATAAGATTCCTATTATTCCAGTCCTGGTCCAATAGGCTGAACCAACGACGGGGGATGAAAATAATCTTGTTCGTTTTGAAAGTAAGATTCTTCGAGAGATTTTTGGCCAGATATCCTTCGACAGACTTTAAAAAAAAAAAACATTTAACAGCGAACCACGTTTTGTACATCGACATCGAGCTGGTGTCAAAAGAACGCATCAGTCTCATTAGGTTACAGTTGTATAAATAATAGAATGTATATTAACACTTAAATCAAAAACCGAACTATCTGGAGAGGTTTCTTGGTTCCAAGGCAGATCCACCCCTGTATGTAATGCCATAAAGGTAAGTAAGAAGGATTTACGAATAATTTCTGTGTAGTCATATTCCTTTCGCTATTGTGCTCGAGGAAAAAAAAGCAGGCAAAGTTAGCGAAATTCGCAAATTTTTGTGGTATACCACTTTCTTACTGATTGCAGCGTCATTTTCTCTCTGTTGGCGATACTTCGTTGATGAATGTACAATAGATGGATAGATGGATTCGAAGAGAACTATTTTATCCAAATGCGAAACAACACAAACGCCAAAGTATACTACTTAACGAGAAAATCAGTGTGTACTACGAAATGCTGTCTGTCAGGGGTTGTAGTATTCATCAATACCAGCAGTCTGTCCACCACACAAGACAGCAAGTAATCGAATGTCGCTTGAAAAGTGTTATTGGAGGATTCCTTCTCAAACATTAGATACATTGAATATAATATCAGATGCAGGTTTTCGGCCTGCTTGAAGAGGAAGCATCCGCGGAAAACCATCTAGGCACGCTTGAAGGACCTCAGCAGGCCTGCCAATGCTCCTATAAAACAGTAGAAGAAGCTGTTCAGAACCTGAAAGGTGCCTTCCCAAGTGCTTTGTAGTGACATGTCCAGCTAGAAAACAATCATGCAGATCATCTATTCTATGAAGGAACGCAGATCTGCAGTGACAACGTAAGTACTCCAGTGCCTTATGAAGGTGAGGCCGAGTAAGGCAACACGCTGTTGGTGACGTCTGCATTTTGGTTGGGACGATGGATGACGACATCAAATACGATGTTGCTTTCTTTAACGGCTTAAAATCATCTGGAATGATGACATACCAGTTATGCTACAATAAGGAATAGACCATCTTCTCGCAACTCTGAGGAGAATCCCCAGTATCGGTATATCATACAAACCGAACCCTTCGCGAACGGTGGGAGTAGCCAATACACCGAAAATCGAAGAAGATGACTACATGTGCGACAAGAGCTTCAGACCTATCAGTTTGACTCTCTTAGTGTTGATCAGCATGGTCGAGCTTCATGTCCGCACAACTGCCTTACGAATGTGTCCTCTGTCCAACAGGCAATATGTTTACCAACGCAGAAGCTAACATGAAACTGGGTTTCAATTTCCGGTAGACGGATCACTAGTTTTGTGGGTACAGGCAATGCTGGTGAATAGGACGCTGATTGCGCATATTGACTGTGGCCAATATATGATGGTGGGGGTAAACAGCGTCGGCCGTATGGTGTTTAACCGTGTCAATAGTTCTAATATCTATGCTAAGGCATATGCTGATGATGTAGCTGTACACTCTGCTGGATCATGCCTTGCTACTAAAGCGTTGGCAGCCTAGACGTGATCGATGATTGGTGAACTAGAAATAGTTCTTCAGCCAATCCTTTCAAAACCAAGGTTGTTCGTCTGACTCATCTACTTATTAAAGGTATCACCATCCGTTTCTTCAATAAAGCTAAGCGGTTGATTCTTTTGCTGAATAAAACTTCTTTGGGGTAAACAGGTAAGGGAGTTCGCGATAAGACATGGGACATGGGACATGGGACTCTGGATCTATACGACTATGAGAAGACCAATTATTCGTATGCGTCGGTTGTCTTATGGAACAAGCTTTTTACGAAAATACGTCACTGCTACTTTTAACACACTCTAAATAATGGTTTGTCTTTTCTACACTGGAGCTTTCCATAACACGCCTGGTTCTGCTTTAGACGCACTGAAGAAATTCCGTCACCTTGATACGCACATCATGGGCTGCACTTTTAAAGCCATCTTCACTTTAAAGAGCAGTGGTCTTTGGTACAGCATGCACTGAAGTTTTGATGAACTTGTGCACCAATTGTCTTTTGACTCTGGTCTTATGAACATACCATCTAATATAACGACACTAGAACTCTTGTTTCTACGAAGTTGTATGAAGACGATTTTCCCTGTGCTCAACAAAGTTTTCGGCCAGATTAACTTTCTAGGCAAGCCTTAGACTAGAATTTCTCAGCACCCGATCCCTCGTAAAGACTACCTAAGTCCTCATCTAGGATTTCATCACCGATTGTAACTCTACTAATACGTTTTCATACTTATGAGTGCATGCTTCTGTGCACATTCTAATTAGCCGCACCGTTTTATGGCTTCGGTCGAGCGCTTCTAGGCTTATTTCCTTTTCTCTACCAAAAATTTATGTTCCTCCCGTTTCATTTTCTAATGGAATTCATAAGCAGGTTTCTTAATTCTTTGTAGCACTCATTGCATACCACTCATTTTTCTGCATGCGAAACGTCTACAGCGAAACGTCAATAGTGAAAAGAATTCTGAGTCGGTAAGTCAATACCATAATGAATAGATTATAAATCGTGCTCAGGAGCTGGGTATTTCTCGAACGTCTTGCGATGTATTTTTCGAAAAGACATGGTTAGACGTCTGTATAAGAGCGTATAAGATCGTATTGATCCAAAAGCTAAAGCCAAAAGACCATCATTCACGTCGAACTTTCATTGAAGACAAAGTTCCGTGATCGGCTTATCGCCAGAAATGGCGCTCTCAGTTGGGCATCCCCATCATATTTATTATTTTCTTTGCAGATACTGAGACTTAACGCCACGACCCATAGAATCCGTCAATCCGTTGCTCCATCATTCCATTGACGGTATTGATTGATGAGATTTTCTTATTGCTGGCAGTGTTTTTTTTTTTTAACTATGACAGTTTCTCTCATTGTTTCCACCAATAAAAGTGCTTATTCTCAATTTTTGAATATGTGAACTGCCAACGGTCCCAACGGGTAAAAAAGTAGAAAGTTAACCAACTTTATCTTTCCAGCAGTCAGTTGAATACGTCCACGCAGTGAGTTCTATGGGACCAGCACTTTATTCCGGTCTATGACAACAATCCAGAAACTTGAGACAACTTGTAGGTAAACATTTGAATACCTCATAAATTATACGGAAATGCCATGAAAAACAAGTCGTGTCGCACTGTGTTCAAAATCCTGAAACTGCAAGCAGTCGTAGCATTCTACTCGACCTTACTGTAAACGAATGAACTCACAGGGAAATTTAAAATATCCCATAGTCTGTGGGCCAAAACGAAACGGAGGAATTGCACTCGCATTTTTTGACAGTTCGTGTAAGAAATCCCAACAGAGTAGACGGCTTGTCGTCTGGTGTAGTTCGTGTTTGTGTGTTTGTCTACATCAAAAAATAGAAATAAAATTCACTCGTGAAAAAATTGCAATTTCGCGCAAATTAAATTCAATTACAATTGATAAGAACACGCGACAATGGCTTTGAACACGATTCTGTTTGATTTTTCGGTTGAACCGGCTAAAACCAAAGATGCTACTCAGCGTCAGGAGATTTCAAAAATAATTCGCTCCGAGTTCGAGCACATCTTCCCGCAGCTAGAATTCGTCTATCACATGCCAACCGACGATGGATACTTCTGTGTGCTATCAGAAAATAAGCAGACGATAATAACGTACCGCATTTTCAATCACGGATTGATCACCATCAATGTGGAGTACTACCTGGAGGAAGGAAAGGAGCAGCTTCTGTCCTTTGATGTAATTTTTTATTTTATTTTTTATATTTCTCTCATAATACACGACACTACTGCTCAAGAGCAGACTTCCAGGGGTGGAAGGGGATTTGCAAAAGAAAAAAAAACACAAAAATCAATGCCATCAAGGTCAAGCGAAACTGGCCGTAGCGCCTAGGCAGTGTTCCGGAAACAGCAGCCTTCTGCTGTGTCAGGGACAAGAGTTGTATTGGATGAGGAACTGAATACAGGCCCACTTTTGCCCCCCATTGACCGTGGTGGCATATTGATTTTTCCGCGTCATGGCGAATTTCAGTTCCAATCAGTTTTCTGTTTTTTTGTTTCTTTTTTTTTCTCTCAATTTTTCTATTTTTCTTTTTCTTTGTCACGCTTTGCTCCATTGCCATTGAGCACATGGCCGAAAAGCAAGCTGAAGAAGAGGAATGAGAGGTGATATGACGATTGTGGGGCCAATATCACATGGTCGGAGCAGACGATCACCTCCTCTCCATACACAAGTCGTTTTCGTTTTCATTTTTATTTTTTAATCTCTTTAATCCAATTTATTTATTAATTTCATTTTGTGCAATTTTTTTTTTTTTTGGTTTAGTTGCCTGCTCTCTGCATTTCGGAGATGTGCCGCTTCAATCATCGTTTTTGTTTTGGTTTCCCTGTAGAGTTCATGCCGGTAGAATTATGTAATAGCAGAAACTCTAAGACTTCGACACTGGGGAAGACGACGCTCGAGCATTTTTAGTATTTTTTCTTTTGTTTACATAACGAGATTGCGCCACAGATTCCGGTTATCGCCATGTGCTTTGTCTTTTGGGTAACTAGGTTGATGCACTGATTGTTTTCTTTTCGTCGCTTCATTTAGTTGTTGGGTTGTTCATTGTTTTTAAGGCACTGTTCTGATAAGTGGGGTTAGGTAGTTAGTTCGCAAGTGCTGGTTATTGACCTCCAAATTCAGACGCTTCCAATCATTGAATCATTTACTGTTTGGCTTGAAAATTATCTACATCTACGAGTCTCCTTTACTTATCTGCAATGTTACTGTGACGCTTATGAGTCTGGCTAAATTTGTGGACTCAAGAACCATTCTACAGGTCGATCATCTCATTAGTGAGGTCAAGAGTTCGCTGATGCTTTTGCATTTGAGTGGTTGAACTATGTATTTATCTTTCGGTTCTTTCTTTGAATCTCAACGGGAACCTGGGTCTTGGACCGAATATGGCAAAACCAGGTGATTAGCTCAGCCTGAAGGTTGCCAGGTATTGGTTTCTTAATATGGAGACTTCAGTGAATGCGCTTACTTATTTGATCACGCTGACATTTGTATCATTTTCATTTCTCCTTTATACTTCTCGTACGTTTAGGATTAATGGGCATCTATCTGTCACAAGTTAATGTTGAGTTTTCGTGCCATTTCAGCCACCCCACTTACTTTTTACCCCGTCAGGTCAAGGCATCAGTAACATTTTTAATCGTTTGTTAAATATTAGGAACGTCTTTGTGATTTGGTCCAATGTCCTATAATTTTTGACATTAAAAATGGAGGCACAGATAGGAAAAAAATTTAAATAAAACAACAACGGTGTGAGATATAAAATAGATTCCGATTGAATCCGATTCTGATAATTTTAGAGCTACGTTCATGCCATTATGTGTGGAACAGCACATCATCCAAATGGCCGCCTCGGCTTCGCTGGAAGTGGTGTTATTCCGGCAACAGCGTGTCGAATGTTGGCCTCGAGCTCGTCCAAAGTGATTGGTTTGTTAGTGTAGACTAAGGACTTGACGTAGTCCCAGAGAAAATAATCGAATGGTGTCAAATCGCAGCGGCTAATTGATGAACGCTTGCCGTGATATGACCCAGTCGGAGAATTTCTCCTTCACAACTTCGAGCGTTGCGTCGCTTGTATGGCATGTAGCACCGTCTTGTTGGAAACACAGGTCGGATATATCTATGTTGTCGAGCTATGACCACAGAAAGCCGGTTAACATCGCTCTATACCTGAGACCATTAGCGGTAATGGTGTCTTCTTCCTCATTTCGATGATGCAGTAAACCGCACCAAACAGTCAATCTTTGTGGATGCATTGACGCTTGGTCGAACACTTGTGTCGCTCCAATAACGACTATTTTGCATGTTGACATAGCCGCTAAGCCAAAAATGGGCCTCGTGCGATAAGAGGATTTTTTAGCCAAAATCCGGTTCTCTGGCCAACAATTCCAGCGCTCAATTAGCGAACTCACGGCGTTGTTTATGGTCGTTCGGCTTCAATTCATGATTCAACAGAATCTTATACGGATGTAGGCCCAAATCCAACCGCAAAATAAGGCAGGTTGATTCTCTGGTGTTGCCCAATTCAGCTGATCGGCACCGGATCGCCATTGGTGGGTCTTCTTCGATACTGGCCGCTACGGCGGCTGTGCCTATTTACATTGACGACGGGATGAAAGTCCTCACCATAAACGTCGTGTTCACATTGTCATGGGCTTGAAAGACTTTTTGACAAGTGGAACACTTGAATCGGAGCATTTTTAATTTTTAAATTTGAGCAGCTGGCACATTGTTCACACATCCTTGCTCATCAACGATCAAAACTAAAATGAAAAAATATGACAGAAATGGAACGATATGAAAAAAAACGATGTGTTGGTGGAAGTAACCCCTCTTCTTCCCACTTCAATAAAAAGCGATCCCTCTCTTTCGGACAATCTTCCTGCCCGCGCCATTGTGGACTGGCACATTGGTAACTTTGACAGCTGCTGAAACATACAAATTGGAAAAACTATGCTTGCTATCTGATCACCCGTTATTACGTTTGAAGCGCTAGGTCAATGGGTCCTCTTCGTTTAAGTCTTCTTCTTATTAGAGTTTCTGCGTCGAATAAAGTGTTTACATGGTCATTGCAGTGTGTTATAAGTTTTGTTAGGTGTTTCATGCTGATTTTTTTAATCTCTTGGTCAACTGTGTTTACTTGTAAATCTCGATGGATATCATCGTTACAGATGCACCATTCAGCGTTGGTGATCGTCCTTAAAAACTTGTTTGAATTGTGTTCAGATTTGTTTTCTTGGAGGTTCCCCCGATTTGGACACCGTAAGTCCATATTACTTTTATTATACTCTTGGAGATGGGTAATTTGTTTTTTATCGAAACGCTTGACTGGGGTCGTAGAAGCCAATATACTCGTAGTTGTCTAAATTTGTTGTATATGGAACTTCCAAGTCAATTTGTGTGAATTTTGTTTTGGTAGTGTAGACAACTTGTATTGTTTTGTCTTCCTTGATTTTTATGTGCCTATTTGTGAACCACTCAATTGTTGTAAGTTGGAGATTGTTTCCGGAGTTTAATAAAGCTGTGTCGTCATCAAAGATAGCAATCATGGCCGTTTCTCTGCTGTGAGGAGTAGATAGAACAAGGGCCTAAGATGCTACCTTGGGGTACTCCAGCTTTGATCGGATGGATCTGTGAGCATTGATCCTTGAAGCGTAACTGACAGGGATATATATAAAAAGTAGTCCTTCGGAATGATATTGCTGATTTTGAATAAGAGCCCCTTATGCCAAACCGAATCGAATGCCTTAGCAACGTCAAGGTATACTGATACACAGAATTGTTTGTCGTCCATGGAGGTGGATATATTGTTCGCTACTCTATGCATTCGATAGTTGAGTGCTATCTTCTGAACCCGAATTGTTTGCAGTCTTTTTAACAGAAGCTTTTAAAAGACTTTCAATATTACAGAAAGCAGGCTTATAGGTCTATACGAAGTTGTCTTTGTAGCGTCCTTCCCCGGCTTAGGACTTTCCAAAGTTTTGGAAAATGTTTTATTCTGACTATGCTGTTGAAGAGGTTTCGTAGGAAAGTAGTTTACCAGTCAGAAGATCGTAGCCAGCAGCTTTTTTGATGCAAAGCTCTATCTCTCTCGCTGTTATTTTGCTTATTTGTCTGTTGTCTATATGGTTGTTGTGATTAAGTGGTGGAGTGTCCCCGTCGCCGTCGGTGTTTGTGTTTGTGAAGTAGCCTCGAAGTACTTGGCAAGTAGTGCAGCTTTGTCCAGGTTATCTTTAGCCCATGTGTAGTCCAGTTTCTTGATAGATTTATATTGGCTGCATTTATGTTCTTGACTATGCAGAAGTCGATAAGGTCAGGGTTTTTCGACATGTCTGAGGGCCAGTGGGTAGATTCTCCTGTGTATACACTTGTTTGTGTAATTGTTACTTAGCGTAATTTCCTAAGTACGATATTTGAATTGTTTGCTCTATAGTTCTTTGTAAGTATAGGTAGATGTCAAGGGTTAGGTTTGCGGATACGGAAAAACGGCAGTGCAGTTATTCGGTCTTAATGAGTCTGATCCCCTGGAAAACTCGTTGTGCAGGATGACTATGGCAAATTCTCACTACTCAATCAAGGTCAGTAATGAGCCGAGCTGACCATCCACAAGTGTACACGCACAAGTACACTTGTGAAACTCTCTCCTCGCCTGTAGACGGTTGCTTGCACTCGGTCGCTGCCGTTGCTGTATTACATTGTTATACAGCGCGTGCAGTGGCTGAGTGTATGTAACAACTGATGGATAGCGGGCTGTGAGTATGAATTTTTGCTGTTTCCTATTGTTGAAAGGGCATAACACCTACAACAATTTCATTCGATAAACCAACTCTGAATTTTTACTTCACAGCTGTGCTTAGTAACGTCGGTGTTTGTGTTTTTTGTGTTTGGCCTTTTTCATAATGAGACGGGAATTTAGGGTGGATATAGACAATATTCGCGGGCTTAAAAGCAACCACTTTTCTGCTTTCGCACTTAGTGAAACAGAGGTAGATCCCCGCCCGCACGTCTCTGATGTGAAGCTACCTGGCTGCAAACTAGTGCCATTATTCTTCTCTCACCGCGGTCTCGCCATTTACGTGCGTAGTGATGTAGCTTACCAAACTCCACCACAATGTAGTCCCTGTTCCAATCCGGAATTCAACTTCATGTGGTTAAAATTCCATTTCCATAAGCAAATTATCCACTATCCATTATGCGCTATCTGTCTCCATTCAAAGAATTGTATCCCTGTATCCTCATATTGAAATCGTTATTACGGGCGATTGAGAACTTCGCTGCGGAAAACACCTTAACCCAGCTTGTAAATGAGCCCACGCGAATACCAGACGTTGATAGTCATACCGCCAACACCCTGGAATTGTTTTTAACTTCTCACTCCGACAAATACAAAGTCGATGTACTATCCTCTCTAAGCTCGTCGGACCACTGTATCATATCAGCTAATTTCGCTTACACCGACCACTCAGTTAGAGAAAAAATTTCTAAAAGAAACGTATGGCAATACGAGAAAGCCAACTGGAGCGGTCTTAACAGGTTCTTTAGGAATTTTAACTGGTCCTTATGTTTCCCCGATAACGACGTATGCAACTCAGTGCTGATATGATCACAAACACTATTCTCTTTGGAATGAGATCCTTTATCCCTCATCGGATGAAGTGTATCAAACCAAAAGAAAAAACTTGGTACGACTCGAGCTGTAAAGAGGCTGTCAGGGTTAGGGAAATGTTTTTTCGGTTCTTCAAGAGCAACCCAACAGAGGAAAACCGAAAAAAGTTTAAACGAGCCAGGAATGACTGCAACGTCTTTCTTAAGCGTGTAAGATTCCAATACGACCAAAAACTGAGACAAAAAATACTACAATGTCCCAAAGGTAGTAAAAATTATTCGTCGTTCGTCAAAGATATTAAAACTTCTGCCTCATCTGCCATCCCAACGCTTACTTACATTGGCATTCCAGCTGTCACCTCTTTGGACAAGGCCATCCTGCTTACTGCACACTTTGCGGCCAGCTCAACACTCCCAGATTCTGCTTTGTCTCCGCCTACACATCACTGCGTCTAATCTTCAATGGGACGAATTTACTTTCGCACTTGTGTAGTAGCAAGTTATCTTAAAGATCTTAAGATGGTCCAGATGGTATATTTCCCCTTCTTCTGTTCTTCCACGCTGGCAAAAACACTGCGTAAGCTTTTTCATCAATTCTACTCTTTAGGACCTTTCCCGAGCAGATGGAAAACAGCATTTGACCAGCCCGTCTCTGAAAAAGGCGAATCATCTTCTCTCTTCTCCTATAGACTCATTGCACTAACGTCCCTTCTTTCCAAGGTCATGGAAACGCTGATAAACCGTCAGCTCATGAAATACCTCGAAACACGAAAAGTTCTCAATGACCGGCATGTCTCACCGAAAAGTGAAACCAAAGCGTACATCAATCTTTCGAAAGCAAGATAGTTGAACTTGATATTTCTAAGGCATATGACAGAGTTTAGCATCAGACTCTTTTGTCGAAAATGCGTGCATTTGAGATCGACGACTTTCTTCTCCAATGGATTAGAAACTATCTTTCGTAGCGTTCAATTAAAGTTGTCTTGGATGGTTTCAGGTCTGATATCCACAAAATAAATGCTGGTGTGCCCCAGAACTCCGTTCTGTCCCCGACACTCTTTTTAATTTTCATCAACGATCTCTTGTTTGCTACTTCTAATCGAATATATTCCTTTGCTGACGACAGTACTCTCTGCTTTTCTTTCGCTGACTCACGTCCCTGCTCTTTGGCTGTAGAACGGGAAATTCAGCGTATGTTAAGCTCTAACAGAGCAGAATTTAATGCTTCCAAAACACAATGCTGTCTGCTGTCGTTAAAGCGAAATTTAAACACCCAGCCATTATCCATGAATGGCGCTTGCATCGTCGAAACCGACAAACTTTCCATTCTCGGTATGTGTTTCAGTGACAGCTTACTTTGGAATGACCACATACTCGATGTCTAGGTTTCCTCAAGCGATGTAGGAAATATGTCACACCCTCTGATCGGGCCTCATTAGATAAGGCATTCATCCGTCCAAAATTGGAGTATAATGCCCACATCTGGTCAGGTGCTCCTAGAACATCTTTGTATAGATAGAATTCAAAACCGTGCGATAAAACTCATAGGTGATACTAATATCGCTCAAACAATGGACACCCTCGTACAACAACGTAATATCTCATGTCCCACTCTCATTTATCGCTATATCCACCACCAATGCTCCATAGAAATCGCCAGTAGCATTCCGCCCCTTCAAACTTTTAACCGTAACACCCGTCTCGCTATGAATGCTCATCAGTATACTCTCAAGCGCACTTTCGGACGTACTCTGAAATATCGTGATCCGTTCCTAAGCCGAAAAACTCGTTTGTGAACTGCCCTGCCGAGCTCTCTATTTCCTAGTCATTGTAACATTCAGACATTTAAAACCAACTTTCACCGGAACCTCTCTTGTTGTTTCTTACACTGTTGGGTCTATTCATTATATTACTTAATTTAAGTTATTATTATCTTCATTCCACGGTTACTTTCTTGCTTCTTTAAATATTTCTTCGGAGTACATATTGAAAAGTAATGGTTATAAAATACATCATTGTCTCACCACGAATCTCTACTTCATCTGAGTCCCCTTTTTCCATTGCTATTTGTGCTTTCTGACTCCAATATATTATAGATCTCTGATCACTCTGCTGTCGTTCATATCTACACGTTTACTTTCAACGATTTCTATCATTTTGTTGTGCTGAACTCTGTCAAAGGCTTTTTCGTAACATACGAAGCATACAAAAACGTCTTTGTTCACCTGCTAGCTTCGTTGAACCAGTATGTTGCAAGCAATCAGCGCCTGCCAGAAGTTTGCATTGGATGTTTTCTTTCAAAATATGTAAATAATGTATAATTCATTTTAAAAAATTGCCACCCTTAAACGCAGAGTCACAGCAAAACCCCTGGCCGAAACATATGCAACTTCACATTTAAAGAAACAACTTTCTTAAAACTTATGTTTTTCCTTTAATATTTATTAGTATTTCGTTGTAAAACCTTTATTTGCGATTACTGCTCCACAACGCCTTGGCATTGATGAAATCAAATTTTGTGTAATGGCCAAATCACAAAGTCGCATTCGCGCGCGAATAACATAAACGGGGTTTGAGCGGATTATAAAAAAAAAACAACAAAATCACTGGTAACTAGGAACGTTTATTATCAAAAAAACTTATTGTAAGACTTAACACGGGATACTACACACATTTCGTGTAGTTCGCCTCTATTTATTACATTAAATTTTCTGGGTTGTTAATCGGCAGACGTAATGTCAGCGATTTTGCAATTGCACATATTTTCTGGGAATACACCGACCGAATTGAGGTGTTTCCAGGAAATTGTGAAATAATTAATTATTTTTTGTAATCGACCGGATAAACGTGTCAAATTCATCGCCTGGTGCTGGCAATGGTGCTGGTGTTTGCACATATGTAACTCGCGCGTGCAATGGCATGCTTCATATACACTTTATATCGAACTTACGATAACTTGCGTCAAAAGCACGAACTTGAAATTTTCTGACAGATAAAGTATTGTTTCCTCAAATTTCTAATATATGAATTCGTTGCACGAGGTAGAGTAGAAATGTACTCTTCTTCTTCTTTTATTAGGAGATATAACTTCAGAAACAATGTATTTTAATAAACAAATTAAAGAAAAAACAACAAATACATAGTTCAAATTACTATTTTGTGCAGGAAAACCATAATAAAATAATTGTAAAAGGCAAAATATTGGAGGTCACCCATTCGGAGTAAATATATTACACTATAACCTACCCTGCAGCTACAAATCGAACAAATCAACGTATCGTGTAATGTCAAAGCGAGCAATTCCATTTTCTTTTACAAAAATGGCAGTAGAGCTGATAGCCGATAGCTGTCAAACGGGCGACGAAGTAGAGAGTAGTTCTATACTAGGGCTTTGATGTCGAGCTCAAGATATTTACGATCAAAAGTGTCAGAAACGCCTGATTGCTCATTAAGAGTCCATTGTTTGTACTCAATATGTCAAAGAACGAACGCGACATTGTGATTTGGCCGTAATGGTGGATGGAATGACACCTCAGACTTTTTGAACTTGTTCGAAGAGATTACAATTTCGGTTAATACGTTGCTTAACAATCTTCCATAAGTTCTCATTCGGGTCCGCAGATTGATGTGGCCATTCTGACTCTGACTCTGAACCATTGCTTTGCTGCCTTTGAAGTGTGTTTTGATTCATTTTCTTGTTGGAATGTCAAACTTAAAGGCATTTCCCACTCATCATAAACCAGCATGATGTTCGTTAAAATATTTTTATACAACGTACTATCTACATAGTCCTGTCATAAGTTCTGTTATATATTGTATTCAAAATTGTTTCATTTATTAGACCACAATATTGATTATTAAAAGAAATTTAATTCACTCGAAATGACTGCCTTTTGCTTTAACACAAGCTTCCAAACGGTGTAGCCATTAGGCTATAGCGTCACGCACGGTTTCCGTGGAGATCGTGGACGCTGCTCTGGTTGATTCTGTTTTAAGGCTTTCCAAATTTCTGTGGGGAGTCTTGCAGGCCATGTTCTCCAATTCTGACCACAAACTATAATCCAGTGGATTTAGGTCTGGACTCCCGGAGGCCCAATCTTCGGCTGCTATAAAGCCAGGAATATTAACTCTGAGCCACTCCTGCGTGGTTTTGGCTTTGTGCGCTGGAGCAGAGTCCTGTTAGAACATCCAACTGTATTCATTGAAAGTGGTATTAGTCAAGACCCTCTAGCACATCTTCTTGGTAAACTTTTCCACCAGTTTTTACGCCTTTTTCACAGAAATGGAGGAATGTGACACCATGGTGAGAGACTCAATACCAAACCATTACAGTAGTGGGATGATTTCCAGTTGAACCCTAGGAACAACTTTCTTCGCTTCCTGAGATGAAGTGGCATAAATTTTGTCATTTTCTCATCTTTAAACTGAATGTTGTCCTGGCCTTTGTCCTCGTGCCATTGCAAAAGTTGCTTGCATCTTTCCAGCCTATTTTTTTTTAGTTGAGGAGTTAGAAGATGACCCGTGGACCAACGATAGGCTTTCATATGTAGATCATCCTAAATCAGCCTAGATATGGATCTGGTTGATACAATATATCCAATTCCTTGAACATAATCATCTGCTTCCTAAGGGGATTTCTCCGAAATCGTTTACGAACTGCCTGTCCTTTACTCCAGACAATTCACCGAAGCGAGCAATAGAACGATAAGCAAATATTCTCGACATTCCGAGTGGTTTTAGTAACTCGAAAATTTGACCATCACTCTTTCCGCACTTATGCAACGCTATTACCGCGACTCTATTCTCTTTAATGCTCCACTCCATGTTAATAGTTTGCAAACTGAAACCAAACTGACTAGTATTCTTCACTGATCAGTGCATATGTTCTGAAAAAGTTAACGGTTCTAGTCCCGCAAGAAGTTTTGAACGATAAACGCTGGAAATTGTGTAACAGAATTTATGGCAGGTATAACACCTTCTATACGGTGAATAGGTCTGACTCCGCGATGTGAAAACCCCCAGACCATTATGCCTCCTCCAAATTTGATAGATTTCTTGCAATAGGTGATTTTGCTAAAGGGTCTTCGCACTGTTACCACTCCATCAGACCCGAAAAGGTTCAATTTCGACTCATCACTGTTTTCCACTTTTCCACACTCCAATTTATACATATCCTCTTTAGCGAATTTAAGTCGTTTCAGGTGCTTTTTAAATAAGCGGCTGCGCGTCGAGACCTGAATCCAGCTTCTACTGCTCTCTGCCTCACTGACCAAGGCAGTTTCTTTTTTTTTTTATTGTCGTTGAAGCAATGCCCTTGTTGTTGTTTTGCGTTTTCTTACTGCAACACGTCCATTTAAATTGAATCGTTTGATGATTCTTGAAATCGTCAACTTGTGAACATTGTGTTTCGTAAGAAATGTCTTTTTGCAACATTCAAACTTATCTTGAGCCATTTTTGCAACTTATTCAAAGAGTTCCCGGAATTTATTCAGAAAATTAAAAATACAAGTTTGTTCGTCTGAATCCATATTGTCCCCTTCAAAGTAATCACCATCGACTGCAACACACTCATGCCAGCGCTTGATCCAATCCTCGAAATATTTTTTATATTCGGTTTTCGGTATGTCCATCAGTGGTTCCTGCGATTTTTCTATTACTTCCTCTCGGCCTCCGAAACGTGTTCCCCGTACTGGTTTTTAACTCGATTGAACAGAAAGAAGTCACAGGGAGCCAAATCAGGTGAATTCGGTGGCTGTTGGATGGTATCTGCACTGTGCGACGGTGCGTTATCATGGTGCAAAATCCACGAGTTTTTTGCCCACAATTCTGGTTTCTTTCGGCGAATTGCTTCACGCAAACGTCTCACAACGCCCAAATAATACTCTTTGTTTACTGTCTGGCCTTCTGGCAAAAATTCATGATGCACTACACCGTTGTAATCCATGAATACCGTGAGCATTGCCTTATATTTTGACTGAAAACGACGTGGTTTTTTTGTATCGGTTCACTTGGTGAACGCCATTCATTTGCCTGATGTCTGGATTGCGTGTCGTACTCATAAACCCACGTCTTATTGACCAACTTTTCCTTTACTCCATCGATGGTCTGCCACTGCGTTCATCATCTTCGATTGACTCACAACCACTTTTGAACCGCTCGTGCCACTGGTAAACGACGGTTTTCTTTAGAGAATCGTTGCCGAAACACTTACCAACGCACACCATTAAATCCGTTTTTTACGCAAAATTTAATACAAGTTCGTTGTTGCAAATTTAAATCAATTCCTAAAATTGTAAAAAAAATCACCAACACATACAGAGATAGATGTACTCTTGGCTACGTAACTTTTGCAAATGTCAAGCTATGACGCTAAGATTTAGAGGGAATGTCAACAACAGATTTACCAACTTAACAAAAAAAAAAAAAAAAAAAAAAAAACAGAACTCAAATCGGAACAATTACAATGGGAGCGTCACGCGGTGGTTATTCCGGGATGAAGGTGGTATGTTTCGACCAGAGGTTTTGCGGTGAGTCTGCCTTTAAGGGTGACAGGTGGAAATTTTTTTAAATGATGCACACATCCAATGCAAACTTTTGGCATACAAGCATTGTATAATTGAGAATGAGAAATATTTTTGGCAAGCTATTGCCTTAGAAATGCAGTTTGGTTAAACATATTTCTGCAATAACTGTATATCGTCCCATGGCTATTATTTTTAGGAAGATATTAAACGTATGGCTCATTAGGCTAATTGTTCTCTGTAGCAAAGTTCTATAAAGCTCAAGGTATTTCATAGTGAGAGGTCACCTCATGATATTACGTATTTTACTCGTCGTGATATGGATTTGTTGTTAATCAAACACATCATTTATGTAACTATTGGAAACATATCAGCGTTGGCCTTTACCTTTTGATAAGCTCAAAGCCAACTCTTCAGATCGTGCTGATAGTGATGACTGAGAAGGAAACAAAATGTGCTGAGCAGTTGTTTAGTTTACGCAGATGTATATAAGTGTAGTTTGTAGCAGAATTTAATTCCACAGTCAAATATACTGACAAGGGAATGGCAATAATGACGTACGCAATCGAAAGGTTTTTGGATTAATTTTAAAATATCCAATCAACAGTAGCATCAGTTCAACGAAAATCGATAAATCACACTTGAATTGAAGAATGAGTATCGCAAAAGTTGGCTGCGGCTTCAAAAGTACCAGCAGATCATTGAACTATGCGAAACGGCGGAAAATCCCCGCAAAAGTTCTCTCGAGAAAATCCGATTAATATACTTTTCAATTTTAATTGCATTGGACAGTCGCCAGGGAAACCGTATATTCGGTTCCTATTGTTATTAGCACTATTTTCATAATCCCTTAAATATATAGCACTCATTTTTATTTCGTTTTTTACTTTATTTCTTATTATTTGTTTTCTTAACTTTACCTTCTCGCATCACTCACAACTCATTAAACCTCCAACTATGTATTGTACTTCCAAAAAAATAAAAAGAGCTCATCGTAGGCTTACCAAACACGCTCGTTTCAATTTATTTTCGTTTGCTATTCATTTCTAATAATATGTAATAAATTAAGATAGAAAAACTTTCTTTTAAAAAAAGTCACAAACCTGATACAACTATATTTTGAAATATTACAGAGCATCAGAGCTATGGAACTTATTTTACGTAAAAAATTAGATTCAATGCGTTCGAAGCATTTACCGCCGATAAAGCGTGGTGGATATATTGATATCTACATGACTAGTTCAGGTCAGCAAAACTAAACAAACCAAAAACAAAAAAACAAAAATCCAATAAATATATTAAGTTCAATTTTCTTCTTAAAAAAAAAAAAAACAAAATAATTATATCATGCAACTAAATAAGAAGCAAATAACTATAAATAGTAAATGTTTGTATATTTCCTTTCCCTTTACTTTGTTTCCGTACACTAGCCCGTTTTGAGTTTAGTATTGGTTTTCCTATACTTAGCTTTGTACTCGTAGCTACTCGTAGTAGCAGATGTTGTCAAATATCAAATTGGTAGCGTGGTCATTTCTTGCATATTCTGTATGCAAAGTGAAAAGATCAGTCAGCGACTGCTACTACTTGAGCAACATGATTTATTAGAGACTCGATTGTGAAGCAAAGGAGTTTAGAACACCGGGGTCATGTCGTAAACGAATTCAATATTTACACAGTATTCTGGCAATTTATTAAAATGTACTGAGTCTTAAATATCTACAAAGTGGTTAAAAAGTTTTTGTATTTGATAAAAATGCAGCTTTATTCTGAAAATAAGGTTACAAATGAATCATTCAAAGTATTGCCCATCGCAAGCTAAAACTATTTCCCATCTTTCTTGCAGAGCTCGAATACCGTGTTCATCTTTTGAGGCTACCCACGAATCAAGCCATTTTTTTATGTCTTCATATGAGCGGAACCAAGTCCCATTGAACAGAACAAATAATAATCGGACTGCACAACATGGGCAATATGGTAGGACTTCCCATTTGAGCGTTACCAGGTAGGTTTTAACGGATTTGGCAACGTGAGGCCGAGCGTTGTCATGCTGTAGAATCACTTTTTCTTGCCTCTGCTCGTATTGTGGCCGCGCAGTGCTCGCCTCAATCACACCATTTTGAAATCGATACCGTTGCCCAGTGATCGTTTCGTTGGGTTTCATCAGTTCATAATAAATAACACCGACCTGGTTCCACCAAATATATAGCATAACCTTCGCATCGTGAATATTAGGCCGAGCCAACGACGTAGAAGCATGACCAGGCAGTCCCCATGACTGTCTTCCCTTTGAGTTGCTGTAATGAATCCATTTTTCATCACCCGTCACGATGCGATGAAGAAAACCCTTCCATTATGCCGCTTGACTTGGCTTCAAGTCGCATGCAATCGTTTGGAAATGGCTTGGAGGGTAACTCCTAATGCTGAAGCAAACTCTTCTTGCGTTTGGCATGGGTCCTCATCGAGTAATGCCTCCAATTCTACGTCTTCGATGGATTTTGGCCTTCGTTCACGCGGACAGTCGTCAATATCGAAATCACCGTCTTTGAAGCGACGGAACCAATTACGGCACGTTGTTTCACTTAGAGTAGCATCTCCGTAAACCTTTTGGAATGAAAGAATCAAATCAAAAATTCCCGCTAATGACACAAAATCAGACCAAAAGTATATGACGCCAAAACAAAATCACTAATGTGTCAAAACGGTTTGTTTACCATATATCAAAGCTTGGTTCGTGACGTTTTTGATATGTCAAAATCGACCAGCACTTACTGCTGGAGCCATCTATTGACAAACATTGCCCTTCACAAGGTTGACTAATTTTAAAAATGTTATTTTATTTTATTCACTCAAATGTAAAGGGTGTCCACTGATCAAAAACTAGCGAGGTGAGGTTCGGCGCGTATGTTTTGCCGATCCAAAAGTCACCATGAGTCTCTCGTCGGGAGCGCACCGTCCTTTCCCGGCCGAGCAATATTTGAAAATCACTGCTTCGTGCACATTGTGTTTTTGGACTCACGTCAATATTCGGCAGGCAACTGATCTGGTCCTGGATATAAAAGCTTCATACAACAAGGGATAATGCACACCGAACAGAAGTCCTATGAGAACATCCACGTGAGCAGCCACGCCAGAACATGCGGCTCGAGTTCGAGACGAAGTTACAGAATCTCCGTGAATCACGGCTTCAATTGGATTAAAAAAAAATCAACACTGCACGTTTTTTTAAATAAGAAAGTTCCAACGATACAAGATGCAAATCGTGCAGCGTCTTAACGAAAGTGGCTGCGAGAGACCTATGCAGGAACCATATTCGAATATTTTCGAACAGCAAAAACGCTTGAAAACTGGAAACTTACTGTTCAGTGACGAAACTTATTCCCGTGTGGATGGCTCTATGTGAGTAAACAGAACACTGTCTCATAAAGCCAAGAAAATGATAAAATCTAACGTTTAGATTGTCCAAAAACTACAGCATGTTATGTCATCCGAGGGATACCTCCCCCCTCTATATTTTTTGAACAGGGGAAAACAGTAATTGATGAAGTGTATTGTTGAGTTACCCGAGTACAAAAACAGAATGTGATTTCACCAAGGCTGTGCCTTACATCACACCGCTAACCTCGATGGAGAATTTTAACGAGGAAATTACGAGTAGTATGGAATCATAGAGACATATCCTGGCGTCCTCGCTCGCCAGACATCAAACGATTATCGTACTCTTCATTTAGCCAATTCCTAAGCTTACGACCATTGCGGACTGGAGCACCACATCCTGTTGGAAATATGATGAAGCTAGTTGAGAATCAGTTAAATATCCTCCAATAGTTCTGGTAAATCATTTAGTAAAAACTCCAGATAGTCTGTAGAATTCAGTCTAGTTGGTAGTTTGAAGGGGCCGATTAATTTGTTTCCATTACACCTGCCTACATATTGACGCTGAATTTGTGTTGAAATGTTTTATGTCTCCGCAGCCCATGTATTGTTATCAAGATAATTTGTGATTGATCCTGATAAACTTGTTGTCATCCAAGCTCCACTCCAGCAACCAGTTAGAAAACTCAAGTCCCTTTTCCAAATCATCGTGAATTCTTACCCAGGTGTCTGGTGGCATGGACAAAGATTTTCTCCATGCAGTCTGGAAACACTGGAAACAACAGCTAAGTGTCTGATGCTGATTGATGAATCAGTTGTTACAGTTTCCAGTATTCTTTCAGCAGCCGAAATTCTTCTTGTGGAACTCCCGCGTTAGGTCGTGTATTTGAAGATGATCCCATTTCTCGAAGCCTTCGATACGTATTTTCAAATACTCCTTCACTAGGAAGTCGTCGGTTAGGATAAAGTTCATCTTATCTTTGTCGCGCTCTTATGCACGTTCGTCCATAAACGTAAATATTGTCTGCGTATTCTTGGTTTGTACATGCAGACATTTCAAAGCAACCTTGGCGTACAAAATTAAGTTGATGAATTAATAATATTTTTTAACCTTTTATACCATTTTTGTTTGGTTAGTTTTCCAAATAGAGCTTCACACCTGAAACCTAACTCTTTCTGAGAACTTTTAAAGAACAGGGTAAGAAAAGGAGGGTTTTGACAGGTGGTAAGTAACCTCAAAGTCAAAAATTAGTCGGCAAGAAAAATGGAGCAGCCGTAGACATTGAATATCTCAAGATTCAAGCAAGACTTCAACTTAATCTGAACGCAGTTACAAGTGCTAGTATTGGGTTGTACCACATGAAATGTCCGATTTTATAGCAAAAATTTAAAAGCCAAATAGTATTGACACATTTGACAAGATTAGCTTACACGAGATTTATTGTATCATCATAGCTAGCACGCGTTTCCCATACCTCAACATACATAGAGGGTACTGACGAAGACTTTTCGATCGACACAAGACGCAGCTCTGACATCAACATTGACTCAGATCACTTGCTTGCTGTAACCAAGTCTTGATTCTTGAATTAGAGAAGCATTCGATCGAAGCCATCGAGAAGAACTTCCAACAAAAAGTAAAAATATTAGGTTGTACCACATGATTTTATAGTAAAAATTGAAAAGCCAATATTATTTTTCCGTAAATTTTTATTCAATCAAAATAGGATCCGTTGTCATCAATGACATTCTTCCAACATGATACAAGGTCAAATATTTCTTTTTCGTAGAAGTGCTGACTTTTTGAGGCAATGAAATCTTCAAAGGCTTTTATGACCTCTGCTCGGTTCCGGAATACCTTCTGCCGGCAAAATGAATCCAGATTGCGGAGAAGATCGTAATCCCTTGGTGAAATATCATATCCCAACTGCAACAGCTTTTGCACCGTTACTTGTGAGGCATGGGGTCTAGCATTGTCATGCAAAAGGATCGGACCGTGCCTATTGACCAACACAGGTTGCTTTTCAGCCAATTTAGTATGCAATATGTCGATTTCATCACAATATTCGATAGCATTTATCATTTCTCCTGGTTGAAGGGATGAAAAGTGGATTGGTCCTTTCGATGTCCACCAAATTGTCACCATTACCTGTTTTGGGTGAAGATCGGGCTTGGTGGTGTGTTTTGGTTTTTCATCTGCATCCAACCACTGCCCAGATCTTTTACAATTATCATACAGTATCCACTTTTCATCACAGGTGACTATCCGTTACAAAAACGGTTCAGTTTGGTTTTTTAATGTAAGCGATGCCCAGATTTCCAGTCGCCGTAGTTTTTGGGATTCATTCAGTTCATGGGGTACCCACTTATCTAGTTTCTTCACCTTTCCTATGAGAGAAAGGTGTCGACTTATTGTCATTGGGGATACTCCCATGCAGAGCTTACTTTCTTTACTTCGGATACCGGATTGATGTCCGGCCTGAACGATCAACTTTCTTCATTGAGCTCGATCGTAAGCTATTTTTTCCAATTACTCACGTTGAGTTGAGGCCTTTCCACTTAGGGTCGCAAGTATCGTATTTGAACTCTGCAGACCAGTTCGATGTCATTGTACAGGCCTTACAGTTACTCGTTATCTCTCCTCCATGTAACGACATAAAAAGTCTCGGTAAAACTATTGCAGATCCTCATGGATCAGTGAGCTTTCTACATGAGGGGTGGCCGTGGTGTAGTGGTACCAGCAATCGCTTCTCACTCGGAGGGGTCTAGGTTCGAATCCTGCCCATGAACAAGTCTTTCAAGTTTTTCAGTTGTGTAATTGGAACTCAGACAGAAAAATTCTGCGTGTGAAGGCATAACACTGACACGTAGATTTGGCTGTTGTAGAGTTTCAAGCACAAATAATTACTGCGAATTATAACCTTCCACTCTGAGTGAAGAAAAAACTCTCCGTCCTATTCGGACCTTTGTTTTCCAGGTCTTGAAAAGTATCTTTAACGCAGCTACAGCATTAAATTTGTCTCTTGGCCCTTTTCCTTATGAAGGGAAGTGTTTTAAGCGTTTGGTTTTGTCAAAAAAAAGCACGAGAAAATTGCAAAACTGCTTGCCATATACTTTTTAAAGATTATTTCATGTAAATGTTGACTACGACTACGTTTTAAGTGGTCCATATGGAGAGTCAAATTTTGAATCACTTTTTCGAGCATATCGGCATAGATGAGTGATAAAAAAATTGTATAAAGGCGTTAAATCGCACGATCTCACCGGCCAATTCGCAAGTAGCGCCGTCTTGCTGGAACCACATGTCGACCATGTTCAGCTCGTGCATTTTGGGCAAAAAAAAAAATGAAATCATTGAACGAAAGCGGGCGCCATTGATGGTAACGTTATTCTCACGTTCATCTTTGAAAAATTATAGGCCAATGATTCTGTCGGACCACAAACAGCACCAAGGAGTGAATTTTTCCGGGTGCATTGACAGCTCTTGTATTGCCTGAGGTTACTCATCGGACCAAATATAGCAGTTTTGTTTATTAACATACCCATTCAACCAGAAATGTCAAGTCAAATGAAGTAAATTTTTCGATAAAAGAGCGGATCTTCCTCCTGCTTTTCTAAGGCACACTCACCGAAAATTCGACGCTGTGGCAGGTCATGCGGCTTTAGTTCTTGCACGAGATGTATTTAGTAAGATTTTAGACCAAAATCCTTGAGTTAAATCTTTCCAGTAACACAATCCCAATTGCTGGGGACGGCACTGGCGGATACAGCAGAAATATTTTCTTCTGGACGCACTCTACGCATACGGGTAGGTGGCTTGATGTCCAATAGCTTTAAATTGGTGCGAAATTTGGCCACTATGGCTTGAATTGCTTGCTCAGTAGGTCGATTATGACGACCGTAAAATGGTCGATGTGGGCGAAAAATATTTTTCACAGAGCACGAATTTTGATAATAAAATTCAATAATTTGTAAGTGTTGTTCGGGTGTAAGTCTTTCCATGATGAAATGGCAATGCAAACTGAACATGTTTGACTTTGACATATGTCACGAATCAAGCGTGAGCTGTCAAAAATAGAATACTGAAAAACCAACCAGCCAGTTCCACTTACACATTTTGAATTATTTGGTGGAGATCCACAATTCTGTACATAGACAGAATTATTTCGCACCTCAAGAGCCTGCGATACCTGATTGTTGTTCAGAGGAATACATTTACCACTGCGAAATATGAGAGGTATCCCAAAGAGCATTTCAAGTCAAACTACTCAAAAGTTTGTTGAGATCAATAAAGAGTAGATGTTACGACCACTTCTACAATACCTTGCTTTCTCATGTTTTTTTTAAGGGATCTGATAGTGATTATGATTACCACTGTTGCAAATTGTTCCTTCTAAATGGTAAACTGGTTCTCATCCGAAGTCAACATTCTGCTATCTACTCTTTTCACTAAATCTTATTTGGAATTCCGACTGCAAGAGAGTTCCTTAAGGGTGATATAGATGATTCTACTTTTGAATCTGTTTGCTGTTTCCAATGCCTTAGAGCCCAGTGCCCTTGTGAAGCCACGATACTGGCTTTCTACTTAGTTCTGTGATTTTCCTGTCTTTTACTAATGTGCTCGTATGTATTCCATGTCCGTGCCACCTAAAGTATTTTTTACAGCCATCAAGTGATTGTCTATATTCGTTTTCCTATAATTGTTACTACTTCTATGGAGATTTAGTCCTTACATTCTTCGTTCAGAAAAGTTTTTAATTTGTACTAAGCGTTTTGATTTGATGAGAGTTCCACGTTTGTTTCAAATCTCTAGTATGCAGTTTCAAAAGCATCAACTCATCGCAAAACCAAACAACTATTAGTAATTTGTCTCTTTGTGGATAATTTCAGCTTCAGTACTAGACGGAAGCAATATAAAAGCGACGTCTGCTGATGGAACTCGGCCTTAAACATTTATTTAACGGGCTCGTGACCCTGCCTGAGACGCGGCAGCTTTCCATTCTTTTCGATCCCTACCACGCTGTATTCTGTTATCCGCTATAACTTGATTTCTAAAACGCGGACTCAGTACTCCTTGTCATCTCGAATACATACACACTATAGACTACACTCAACCTGTTTTTACTCTTTGGACTACAGCCACCATCTTGATACAGCTGTTCGCAGAGTTCGCAGTTGTATCTCTCCTATTCGGCGTCTTATACGGGACCTACTCGTAATATTCGACGAAGAATTTTTCTCTCTTTGCTTTGCTTAACTTTCCTGTTTATCGTTCAGTATTCGGCTTCATATAGCAGAACTAGCAGGATCAATGTTTTGTAGAATTTGAACCCGCTGGTTTCGTCAAACCGAATCTTCATTGGGACGTCATTCATGCGGTTGAGGTAAGATTTGTCCCAGGTGGTGGACATTTGTTTGTTGACAACAAGTATTCGTACATATTCTTCAATTGGCTGGTGCGAAGACGATGAAGAGATGATGAGTCTCGACTTGAAATTTGTTGGTCTTTTCTATAGCTTGTCTTCGTATGAAAATTTGCTCGTCTGTCGGGTCGGAATCCGCACTAGTACGGCATTAAGCAGCAACAGTTCGTCCAAGATGTAAAGGGTCTTCCTTTAAGCGCTTTCTATCTTTAAATTTAAATAAAACAAAGTGTGTGTGAGATATCATCGAAATGTTTTATTCGTTTAAAAGGCCTACCGATGCCATTATGTTTGGAATATAACTTCGTTCAAATGTCCATATCAAGTTTTCCATGACTCTGGCTGAGTTTGACCGATGGCATGGGTTATGTTGGCTTTGAGGGCCACTGTGGTTTGTGGTTTATTCGCATAGACTTGCGACTTCAGAAAACCGCACAAGAAAAAGTCTAACGGGGTCAAATCGCACAATCTCGGTGGCAATTCATATCACCTCCACATGAGATGACCATGCCCTCGAATCGCTCGTGCAGAATTTCCAATGTGGAGTGAGCTATGTGGCACATAGCGCCGTACTGTTAAAACCACATGTCTTTGGTGTTCATGTCGTCCAATTCAGGCCAAAAGAAGTTGGTAATTGTCGACCTATAGCGCTCGCTGTTGACGGTGATAGCCTGGCCAAAGTCGTTCTCAAAGAAATATGGACCGATGACGCCGCCAACCCAAAATCCACACCAAACAGTGACTTTTTCGGGATGCACTCGACGCTCTTGGATCTCATGTGGATTGGTATCGTTCCAAATTCGACAATTTTGTTTGTTGACGTACCCATACAACCAGAAATGGGCCGCATCACTGAAGATGATTTTTCGATGAAAATTAGGGTCAGTTTCCGACTGCTCCAGAGCCCATTCAGCGAATACACGTCGTTGTCTATGGTCGTTTATCTTTTGCTCCTGGTCACGACGCTAAATTCGTCTAGTTGTGGCCTGCGAAAGTCCAAGTTCTTGTGAGCGACGCGAAATTGACTGCCTCGGATTCTCCTGCACACTCTCCCAAACAGCGGCGGTAGGACGATTATGGCGACCGTAAAATGACCGTAAAAACACAAATTTCGACAAAACAATTTTATCATTTGTACGTATTGTTGAACGCTATGTCCGTCCATGGTGATTTGGCAAAACAGACTGACAGATGTAGCTTCAACAATATGGCCGCCGCTATCAACTGTCAGAGATCGGAAGACCCTGTAGGATCGCCTTGTGTCATTGGCACTTTATTGTCAGTTTTTCTGTGAAAATTCAGGACTTGAAGAATGAATAAATGTGAAATTGCCTATTTTCTCAGTTACAGCAAAAATTCAGTTTGTCTACCTTCCGAAACGTGTCGATAATGCCTCAGATCAAAGTTGTAAACTCCTTTGTCTTCACAAAATCAGCTCTATAATTTTCTAGCAACAATCCTTTAAAATAATCCTCCGAATTCTAAATCTATAGAAATATGATAATTTCAAAATCTTAAAGCTTAGCCCCCTACTTTTTCTTTAAAATACTTTTTCTAGTACGAGAATTTTTTGTATTTTTTTTGCATTCTCTGATTTTTAAAGCTAAAAGCTAAGTAAATTAATTTCTTGAATTTTAATCGGCAGCTAGTTTTGTACATTAAGTTTTTCTTAATTTTTAGCTACAGCTTTAATTTTTTTCCAATTTCACTATACCAGAGTTTTTTTTGTATTATTATTATTATAATAAAAAGGATAATAACTATGACAATGTATAAATAGAGAGAAAGAGAGAGAGAGAGAGCGAGAATTAAAAAAAAAGAACACCCACAATGTAAACCCTCTTAGCTGGCTCGATTTTATAAATGCCCTTTATTTTTACCGGAGTTGTTGAGTGAGTTGGAATTATTTCTTCCCTGCATGCAATTGAAATAATTTTTTTTCTCAAATTTAACCCTTTTGTTGTTGTCTTTTTCTTTTTCTTTTGTTTGTTTTCGTTCAATGGAATTTGAATCATTGTCATTTTACATTGCAAAGAAAAAAATACAAGAACACAAAATTGGGCATTGTATGTGCATATATTTGAAAGTTCTAAAATTCATTAATCCTTAGAGTTAAAAACAAATTCATTAAACATTTAAGTTTACAAAATCAAGAATCTGTAACTCATACATTTTACATTTTCAGATGGATTCGTATACATAAAACGAGGTGTCAGAAGATTAGTTTTATATATTTATAATGTGTTTGTTATAAGAAAAATGCATTTATTTATATATAATCTTATTGAATGCATAAAAATCAATATAAAAAATATTTTACACTTTGTTCAGTTCAGTTTGGAGTTGAGGAAAGACCCAGATGAGCACCTCAAGCTCTACGGATACAAACTGCAGAGTCAACACTTTTGATTTTATGGACCGCAGTGATCTTATCGATCTTTAGCCATCTTTTATACGCTAAAAATTTGTTCATGCTCTTTTATCTCTTGCTGATCGGACTCGAAAATTCTTTTGATTTTCCTCGACAAGCGAATTTCGTATTCTGAATTAGTTTCCTATTTGCGAATTCAAGTGTGACATGAAAGCAGGTCACGTTTTCTTTCGCAATTATGCAATAGAAATTTCTAAACTACCTGCTTGAAAATAAAAGGCAAAACCTGTATTCTGTGCGCGTAAAGTACTAATTTTTAGCTAAAATAATGGTAAATTTTGAAGGGTATTTCTGTGTTATATTCGCCACGGTTTTAGATCGTTCGTTATAGAACTGGTGTAGGGAAACGAAGACTCCATACAAATTTATTGATCAACAACGATAAAAACTTATCACTAAAAAGTCTTAAAAAGTAAAATACCAGTCGTCGGCTGTCATTTTATTGACCAATGATATGTCGAAAATGTGCTATATACTCGTAACACTTCGATTTTATTTTTCATTGAGCTTTTTTTTTTTTTTTGAAGAAATTAACGTGAATCCAAAATGTTTTGATTGTTACTAAAAAGCCATTCAAAAACGGCTCGATATTTCCACAACAGTGAATCCAGACAGATTCACATCTATTCTAGAATAATGCGCAACTACGAAATTCTTAAGTGAGCAAGTATTGCTGACAGCTTTTGGTGAGTAAACAGGAGAAATGCCAACGAAAACCCGTGTAATTCGAGAAAATGAACTGCCACAACTTAAAAATAGAGGACTGCTCTGTACTTTAACTTTTCAAGAATGGTTCCAAAATGTCATAAACGTAGCAGAAAATTCTTCAGCTCGGAAGTTACATACTCGTATGTACAAGGTGCTTTCCTAAGTAAATAGGGTTTTTTTAAAAATAAGAACAACAAAATGTTTTTGGGACAAAGCGGATTTATTTTATTCAAAATAGTCTACCATATTTCCGACTCAATACTAGGTGGGGTGAAAAGTAACCTCCTTGGGAATGAAAAAAGATTTTTTTTAATGTTTTTTTTATTTTATTCAATAGTCCCCTTTAACTTGATACACTTATTCCAGCGATTTTCCAACTCCTTGATCCCGCCCGAAAGGTAATTTTCCGGCAGGTCTGCAAAATACTCCTCCGTGGCGTCGATGATTTCCTCGCGTTAGCTGAATTTTTTATTGATGAGCCATCTTTTGAGGTTTGGGAAGAGATAATAGTCCGAGGGAACCAAATCGGATGCGACACCAATTGGAGCCGTAAGTCATTGATTTTAGCCGTGGTTGCGATGCTCTTGTGCGCCGGCGCATTGTCTTGCAAAAACAAAATTTTTCTTCGCTTCATGTGAGGCCGTTTTGCAGCGATTTCGGCCTTCAATCGCTCCAATAATGCACAGTAATACTCGCTGTTGATGGTTTTTCCTTTTTTGAGGTAGTCCACGAAGAGTATGCCATGACAATCCCAGAAAACCGACGCCATAACTTTTCCCACCCATCGAGCCTCCCTCGGCCGCTTCGAAGTACTCGTGCCGGCTTCAGTCCATTGCCGGGCACTCATTTTGTTCTCTGGTGTGTAGTAGTGGATCCAAGTTTCATCAACAGTTACCAATCGACGCCAAAAGTCCGTCCGATTCCGCATCAGCAAGTCCAAACACTCTTGCGAAGTGCTCTCGCGTTCGTGTTTTTGGTCAGGAGTGAGCATGCGCGGCACCCAGCGGCAGGATAACTTTTTCATATGCAGAATATTGCCCAAAATATGGCGTGTGCGCTCAGTACTAATCTTTATGGTATCGTTTTAGACATTGTCCTCTGTAAACGCATCGGAGGGCCTGCCGCAGTGGACTTGATCGGTAGTGGAGTTGCGGCCACAACGAAACTCGAAACCAATATTTGACAGTGTAATCTGACGAAGCATTAGTCCCATAATATTTATCCAACTTTTCTTTTGTTTCCTTCGCCGTTTTGCCTCTCAAAAGATAATGTTTTATGAGAGAACGAAAATCGTTTTTGTCCATACTCAACATGATGCCACGTCAACAACAATCAGCTGTCAAAACAAAACTAAACAGTATCGCACTGAAATTTGGCATGTCTGCCTAAATATGAACGGACTCAAAGGCACCATAACCTCTTTTGCGGTAACAGCGCATTCTGGCGGTCAAGGAGGTTACTTTTCACCCCACCTAGTACAGCAATTTGCACAGTCTACGAGTAAAAGCATGTCGAATCAGTGTTTTAGATTGCCGACCGGAATGTCCTTCAGGATGTCGGTACAAACCTTTTGGATGACTTCTATAACATCAAACGCCTTTCATTTCATCGGTGTATGTATTTTATTTGTCCTAAAAGATAAAAGTCGCACGGTGCCAAATCAGACGAATACAGCGAGTGGTTGACAGTTAAAATTGCGATTTTTAGCCAAAAAATTGGTCGCAAGTGTCGATCGATGAGATGGCGCATTATCATGTAACAAACCCCAACTTCCTTCTGCGTGATATTCTTTCCGAATACGACGAATACGAAGCACCAAACACTTGAAAACACCAAGATAGAATTGTGCATTAACTTGTTGGCCCAGTGGAGCGAACTCTTTGTGGACAATGCCCTTGGAGTCGTAAAAGCAAATCAACATTGTCTTCACATTTGACTTTTCCAAATGTGATTTTGTGTGTTTTGGCTCATCTACCGCCTTCTACTCCGCGCTTTGGCGCTTGGTTTGTGCATCATATTGAAAACACCACGTTCCATCACCAGTCACAATGTTGTAAATGAAGTTTTTGTTCTTTTTGGCCTCCTTAATGATGTCCTTCGAATGTTGAGTTCCAAGCAATTTTTGCTCAATGCTTATTTTTGTACCGATCACACAAACATATTGTTACTTCAGACGCAATAACTCCGTTTCTATTCGTCCAAATGTCATGAAATTTTGGCATTACATCAGTGAATGATCTATCTTTTCGACGCATGTTGATTGCCAATAGATGGCAATCACTAGAAAAGTTCTGTTTATTTTGGTATGGACTTTGCATATAGAACAACTTTGATGAAATTATTAAATTAAATAAACGTGATGCTGAAACGAAGAGACGATAATGCCGGTAACGAACCAAAGATGATCCTTTAAAGCGTGGACCAGCGGAAATAGCGAAGTCAGTAAAACTAGTCTAAAGTTAGATTATGAACTTTGTAAAAAAGAGGCAAAGAAGGAGCTATATGCACTCTCACAAACTGCAAACAAACGAAGTCAACTTTAAAGCACATGCAAACAAGCTAATATGTTAGCACTGCTGCACAATGAAGAAAAATCTCGGTCGTGATGCAATCGCCGGATGTTTGCTAACGAGCAGCTCCGAAATTTGCAATATATGGAAAGAATACGTCTGAATTCCTAAATGCAGTACTGCCTGCATTTTGTGCATCTGCAAACATTCCTTAATGCAAACATAGGCATCGTTACATTGCATCACGTTTCGAAATACAAATGCAAAACAGCGCATCATAAATTAGCACGATGGCAGATGTGATTATTTACAGTTTTGTTTTGTTTGATGGTGGTTCACATGCATCACATGCCGTTCCAAAATGTCAGCAGACAGAAAGCAACTGCAAATGCAAAAAAGTGAGAGAGCATTCGCCTACTTTAGCACGTTTACTCAACCAAGAATCGCAGCACGATTTTATGAAGTTAGCAAAGAATAAACTGGGTCATGCAGTAAAAGGCAAAGGCGACACAGGAAATTCTAAAAACTATCGCACGGAAAAAAAAAAGAGACAGTAAACCTGTTGTTGTCATTCCCTCTAAATCTTAGCGGTTAGCTTGACATTTGCAAAAGTTACGTAGCCAAGAGTACATCTATTTCTGTTGGCGATTTTTTACAATTTTAGAAATGGATTTAAATTTGCAACAACGAACTGCGTAAAAAACGGATTTAATGGTGCGCGAACGTTGGAAAAGTGTTTCGGCAACGATTCTCTAAAGAAAACGGTGGTTTACCAGTGGCACGAGCTGTTCAAAAGTGGTCGTGAGTCCGAAAAACCGAAGAAAACAGTGATGGAGTAAAGGAAATGTTGGTCTATAACCGCAAATTAACCATCAGAGAGATAGCGGAGGACTTGAACATTGCCTATGGATCCGTCCAAGACATTTTGGTTAATGATTTGGGTTTCCGTCGTGTAGCAGCAAAGTTGGTGGCAAAAGACCTTAATTTCATGCAAAAAAGAAACCGTGTTGACGTCGCAAAAGAGATGATTTCCGAGGCTGAATCCGATCCCACATTCATCAAAAAGATCATTACTGGAGACAAGACGTGGGTTTATGAGTACGACACGCAATCCAGACATCCGTCAAGTGAATGGCGTTCACCAAATGAGCCGAGACCAAAAAAACCACGTCGTTTTCAGTCAAAAAAAGAAGGCAATGCTAACGGTTTTCATGGATTACAATGCACTACAGTGCATCATGAAATTTTGCCAGAAGGAAAAGAGTATTATTTGGGCGTTATGAGACGTTTGCGTGAAGCAATTCGCCGAAAGAGACCAAAATTGTGGGCAGAAAACTCGTGGATTTTGCACCATGATAACGCACCGTCACACAGTGCCATCATTATTTGTAATTTTTTGACGAAAAATGCAACAAATACCATCCAACAGCCACCGAATGCACCTGATTTGGCTCCCTCTTTCTGTTCAATCGAGCTAAAAACCACTACGGGAAACGCGTCTCAGCAGCTGAGAGTAAGTAATGCAAAAATCGTGGACACACCGAAAACCGAATATAAAAAATGTTTCGAGGATTGGATCAAGCGCTGGCATAAGTGTGTTGCAGCCGATGGCGATTACTGGGGGCAATATAGATTTAGATGAATAAACTTGTATTTTTAATTTTCTGAATAAATTCCGGGAGCTTCTTGATCAGGTGCTATAAGAATGCTATGATTGATGATGATGTTTGATGATATAAACGAAAGCTTAATGGTGAGCGGTTATAACTGGAGAATTCAAAGTTAAAGTCGGAGTAACACCAAAGTAGTTTTGAAAGTTCCATTACCTTTCAATGGCTTACATGATTCAGTTGAAATATTGACGAGTCCGAAACGACTTAATTTTTTTCTGCACTATAATAAATAAAGACATGACAGCCCTTTCGACAACTTTTAATAATTGGAAGATAATGGATTAAGAATCAGCCATAGTAAGACCGAATATCTATTTGGAAAGAGTGACCATGCCGATGTGCAAAAATTTAAATATTTAAGCTGTTTCTTAGCCACAAAAGCTCTTAAGTATTTTGTGACAGAAAGATACCGCTTAAACTTAAAGGTTTGATATACAGGGTAATCGTTCTTCTCGCTTTAAAATATCCACGCAATCTTGGTCGAATTATAATTGAGGAATCAAGATTTGCTGCGGGATTTGGAGTAAGATGCTTAAAAGATACAACGATGAAAAAGGGAAGAATTTCTTGGAGTTCTGTAATGACTACCGGCTGATCGTATTAAATAGCAGAACCAAAGGAGATGGAGAAGTGATATATGTGAATTGTCACAGGAAATGGTGAGGTGGGTCGAAATGTTTAATGTAGAAGGGACGATATGGTCAGATCACTTGCCAATAAAACTGAACATTCAGCAAAATACTACGACTGCTAGGAACAGCCCTAACAATCTTTTACCAAATCTCCATTTTGGAAGGAATCTAAGAAGACAGGCTATCAAAATAAACTTATCTGAAACTAGCAAAATGTCAAACGTTGAAAATATACGATCGGGATAATTGATCTCACTAATATAATAAAGGATTCAGTGACTCTATAAAGTAGCAACAGATAAACCTTCATTTCAAATAATAAATGTTACAATTCTCAGTGCGAAATAGCGATAAAAAGTATTTATTTCGTATTTCGCATGAGGTAATACTGAGATTTTTGAGAGTCCAACAACATTATAAAGTAGTTTGTACAAGTACTAAAATACTATACTACGAGTACCTACAAATAAATTTCAAAATTAACATTAACGATTACAGACAGCAAAGACGATTTCAGATGCAAAATCAGAGCAACAAGTATGCCCTGACATAAGCGCTTTGGAATTTAAAAATAACTACCGATATCTTCTGAACCCAAATCAAGAAATGTATAACATATTGTAAGCAAGGCCAGAAAATTTATTCAACCTCAGACGAACCAAACCATTACCTTCGGAAAAGGATGTGACATTGGTACCATCTTCGAATGAACTTGCGTTTAGTGTAAGTTTTTCTTTTTGATTACCTTTACTACAATATATTCCAAAAAGGCTTACAACCTTTCGCTAAGTCTTGTATCTTATAATTCCAGGACTCACACCTTTAAGCTTGCGTCAAGGTTTTTCATTTCGAAGAGATAAAAACGGTTCCTAGTACACATCCAGTTGGATCTCAAAATGTTTCGAATCTTGATCAATTGTTGTACATATGTGGAACTGTAGCACATTGACGCCGCCACAAGATTTCACTTTTTTGGGTACCGAAAGTTCAATACTTTCCAGTATTTCACTAATAAGCGAGCCTACGGAATGGTCAATTTGAGATCGATTGTATACATTACTAACATCATCTAAATCGCCGATTTTTTGCGGCATAAGACGTTTAAATCGTTTCCAATTGAAATTTTTGAAGTTAAAGACTAGATACTTTGGTTTACATTGAGATCAGAACATAGCACTTGAAAGAGACTGGAACATCAAAAACATACAGCTTCTGGATCGATTCAAAACAAATAGTTTAGTCACTAAGAAGCCCAACGGAGAGCAAGGAAAACTATCACAAGCTTTCTCATGTTCCTAGATTACTCGAAAGGCCAAGAATACTTTAATGATGATTTTGACATGGATGAATGGATCTTTAAAGCTAGGTGCGACTTAATCGTTCTTAATGGAAACAGATTTGGGGCAACGCTTCAACTCTATGCACCATGTGTAACACGAGAGAAGAAGAAAACATCCTTCATTTTAGAGGCAGATGGCCTGTACTAAGGGAGTTTAGAGTGAGATTCTTCGAAAAGACAACTTTTGAATCAAGATGAATTGATAAACGTACTCAACGTACAAACGGAGGACACGCGAACAATCGGAATGGACTGGTCACTTATATCAAAGTAGCTATATCCTACAGAAATCAACTTCTAACATAATTCAATTAGTTCAAAGATCAGTGTTAAGCCATATTTTTTTAAATATTTCTCTTCTTTTATATAATTCAAATACATACGAGTATTAATCAAAATATTGGGGTTGGCAACTAAGTACCTAATTGCTGATTTCGCACATAGATGTCTTTGGCCATATTTTTTAATGGCTTCTGTCAATGTCATATTTTTTTCCTCTTGACATTTGTTAGCTGTCAGTCTTACTCGGCTTTAGAAGCAAATTGCGCGTATTTTGTGGGAAAATGTATTAGTTTGGCGTCAGTTTTTATATGGAGTTCAAAATCGAGCATTTTCGTCATATTTTACTCTTTAGTTTCCGTAAAGGAAAGAACGCAGCGTAAGCTGCTAAAAAGTTACGCGATGTGTTTGATGAAAAAGTCTTAAAAGAAAGACAGTGCCGGAATTGGTTCCACAAATTTCGTTCCGGAGATTTTTCACAGAAAGATGAACAACGATCAGGTCGACCAGATGAGCTTAATGATGATCAAATTAAAGCCATAATCGAGTCGGATCGTCATGTAATATTTAAGTTCCACATGATTTGAAAGAAATTCATTTAACGCAGCGTATCAACGCTTCCGATTTGCATCTTAAACGCTATGAATCCGACGCTTTTTTGAAACGAATCGAACGAAACAATTGGAAAGGTATGGTGTATTTTGAGCTGCTTCCAAGGAATGATACGATCAATTCGGATGTGTACTGTCAATAACTGGACAGATTAAATACAGCGATCAACGAAAAACCGCCAGATTTGGTCCATTAAAAAGGTGTCATTTTTCACCAGGACAACGCCAGGCCACATACATCTTTGGTCACTCGCCAACAATTATTGGAGCTTGGTTGGGAATTATTGTTACATCCACCATATAGCATTGACCTTGCTCCATCAGTTTACCGTTTATTTCGATCTTTGCACAATTCTTGGAATGGTAAAACTTTCAATGATAGTGACGCTGTGAAATCGCACTTAGTTCAGTTTTTCGTCGAAAATTATCAGAAATTCTACGAAAGTGGAATTATGAAGTTGCCAGAAAGATGGCAAAGATCTTCAAACAAAATGGATTGATTAAAGTTTATTCGTTGTATTTAAAAAAAAAATGAGTTGTATTTATGAAGGGTCCGCCATCTAAGGTTTTTTTTTTCAACTAGTGCTTATTTCGTGAATGGTAACACTTAGCTCATGTCTGATTTGACAGATAATTAGTTTTATCCTTCCGATTAATAATGGAAAATAATTTCATTCAAATGGCTGCCTCGGCTGGCCATGCAGTAGCCTACATGATCGGTCCAATTTTTAAGTACATTATCGATTGTGTGCAGCTGTATTTCACCAATGGTTTCACGAATATTGTCCTTTAAAGCGTCAATTGTCTCTGGCTTGTCGGCGTAACACTTATCTTTTACGGCACCCCACAAATAATAGTCCAACGGTGTCAAATCGCAGCTCCGAGGTGGCCAAACGACATCAGCTCTGCGGCTGATAATGCGATCTTCAAAAACAGGGCGCAAAACATCGAGTGTAGCTTCGGCTGTGTGGCACGTAGCGCCGTCCTGTTGAAACCAAATGTTGCCAATATCCTCCTCTTCAATTTTTGTGAACAAAAATTCGTTCAACATGGCCCGATAACGATCGCCATTGACTGTAACGGCCACTCCTTGCTCATTTTCGAAGAAAAATGGCCCAATTATGCCTCTGGACCAAAATCCGCACAAAACAGTGACTCGTTTTCGGTGTATCGGCTTTTCAATGTATGCGTGCGGGTTTTCTGTGCCCCAAATGCGACAATTTTGCTTGTTTACATACCCGCCAAGATCAAAATGAGCTTCATCTGAAAAGTTGATTTTTTTGGCAAAATCGGCATCTTCTCTAAGTCGATCGCAGGCCCACTTAGCAGTAGTTGAAAAAAAAAACGTTAGATGGCGGACCCTTTAGAAAAACTTATTCAAAATAGCCCCCAATTGCCTTCCAACAACAGCGAAGTCGGCTTGGCAACTCATCGATGACAGTACGCACTTCATGCATTGGAAAATTTTCAATTGCTCGGAGAACGACGTTCTTCAAAGACTTAATACTTGAATGTTGAGAAGTGCAGCCATAGTCGCCAGAACGGACCATAGTCTTGCCGTCTAATGGATTGATTTCTGGGCTACCATCCGTGAAAATGAAGTTCAGAACATGGTCTAAAACGTCTGTTTGATACACTTTTACCAAGGTCTTGACGCTTTTCTCGCAGAAATGGAGCTTGTTGTGCCCTATCTTAGGCGACTCTTCACCAAACCATCATAAAAGCTGGGTGATCACCAGGTTGAACTCTCGGAACGATGTATGCTCTATCATTCTGTTTGGTGAACGATTCATCAACGGCGTAAATTTTCTCATCAGTAAAAGGAATTCGTCTGTGAGCGTTCTTCGCGTACTGGCTTTCGTTTCTTACTTACCTTTCTGTTTCAATGCTTCTGTGAGTAAGTGGTCGGTGTGTCTCTTGTATGCGCTGAGTCCCAAATCACGCGCGACATACTCTCCTTGCTGATATTCCTCTCCCGAGACATGATTTTCTGCTTGCGCAGCGGATTTCTACACATTCGATTCTCCACAGTGCGCGGACAGCCGGATTTTGCTTGGTTGACTATTCTACCACTATCCTTAAATAACTTCAGAGTACGATACACAAAGTTTTGTGTGACTTTCAGTGGCCGCAACATCCGAAAGATTTCACCTTTTTCCATGGCTGCAAACAACTGACGTCAAAAACGTTTTACGCGTGAACTCTGCATAAATGTCACTTGTCAAATAGCGATCAAGTTGGAGTGGATGCGTTCATTTGTTCTTGAGTATGAATGTGTTCATTTCGTGCAACAAAACATTTACCTACGAGTACTAGGTACATATATCACCTTTCCTTAAATATCTTTAACAAAGTTCTGTTGTCGATGGATTCTTTCTTATACATATATTGTAGTAATAAACAATTACATTTTGACACATGACCAGACATATTAAGAAAGCTGGCAACGTCATAAGTTTGCATATGGGTACGACCGATGGATCACGCTAGGAACTTCCTGATAAAGAGAACTTGTTGTATTCTTCAATAATTTTTGATATTTCATATCCTATTAGAACTTAGGAAAGCTATGTATTACCAATGAAAGTTCGATCAGTCAGATGTCGGACTCCCTGTATTAACGAAATCGCAGTTAGTCCTGCATTGACGGTTCTAAAATGTTTGCCATTCCTTAAATAACTCCGATAATTCTGGCGCGATTTTTTTCAAATTTTTGTCAAATGTGTGCTACATTAATAGATTTTGAATAATACTGCAATATCGGCCACTAATATCGCTTAACATTTTTGTATACTTAAGTCTGCGATAATTTTTGCAATATTAAGCCGTCCATATTAGATCTCTCTCTCCTCGCGTCGCGATGTAAACTTTGAATTGTGGCGTATGTCGACTTGCTTTCTGACCAAGCCATATTGACTGTCATTATCTAGATAGAATTCGCTTATATTTTTCCATTGTGTGCGACATTAGCTTAATCGATTGGTAACTGTTCCAGTTCCTCTTGTGGGCCTTGCCTTTATATTGTGAAACAAGAAAGCTCTCCATCAAATAGTTGGGCTACCGATCACCCCATCTTTTATCACCGAGCCATTTTTTCAAATTCGGGAATAGAAAATAATCCGAGGGGGCTAAATCTGACGAATCGAGTGCATGAGGAAGGAATTCGAACTTTAACTCATTGATTTTGGCCAGTGAACTGGTGCATTGCCTTGACGAACAACTTTTTTTTCGCCAAATGCGGCCGTTTTTTTATAATTTCATCTTTCAAACGTTGCAATATGTTCGCATACTATACGCCGTTGACCTGCTTGCAGATGGAATTTACGCCTTCTTTGGAGCCGATTCTCCCCTTTGACTTCGTCTCGGGTGTGAAGTGATGGGGCGTTGACCATGTTCGCACGACGCTGTTTTTGTTCCGTTGTGAGTAATCGCTGCACCCATCTTGCGCACAGCTTTCTCATGTCCTTCTTCTAGTTCACGCACTTTCAATCGACAGTCATCCAATACCATTCTGTTGAACTCACCTCATTTGGTCGACCATTCGGCGATATTTGTCTTAGCGACTCATACGGCCTCGCTTAAACCCTGCCACCGAATATTTTATTATTGTAAACGAAGGAGCAGACTCCCCCAGAGTAGTATCCAGGTCCGCTTTGATGTTGGTTGGATTGAGGTCTTTCAAATGAAAGTATTATATCACATAACGATGACCAATTTTTTCCATATTCAAAAATTCATTGAGAGCGTTCACTATTGATGGCTGCCGAACAAATACTAAACAACGTAGCGTCGTCAAATTTCAAATTTAAACTTTATAAAGTTGGTACTTTCTACAATTGTCATTCTTTTTAAACAATAACCGCCATCTATACGTCAGGTCGGGTACTTCTGGATTACCCTCATAACACTCGTCATACGTCCACGCCTGAAGTACTTTTCTATTGTCCTTTACCACCCTTTAAATTGTGGTTTGCTTGTCCCGCATATGCCTGTTTCGGTTCAGTTCAAATTCGAACCTCCTTCCTTTACGAATTTAAAAAGGGACATAATGCGTCGTTGGCAATGAAAAATTTTAATGACACATTTGAAGATGTAGCTGTAAACGAACGTACTAAACGATGTGGGTTTCCGTTCGGGAGATTTCAGCCTCGAAAATGAACCACGTGGGCAGCCGAAAACGTTAGTTGACAACGATGTTTTAAGAGCGACGGTGGATGCGGACCCATCGAAATCGATGTGAGAGATTGCACAAAGCATGGGTGTATACCTAATAACAATAAATGGACACCTTTCTCTAATAGGAAAGGTAAAGAAACTCAATAAGTGGGTACCACATGAACTGAACGAATCGCAAAAACTACGGCGCCTGGAAGTCTGTGCAACGCTTACATTAAGGATGAAAAACCAAAACACATCCCCAAGCCCGAGGTTATGGTGACGATTTGTTGAATATCGAAAGCACAAATCCACTATTCATTTCTTCAACCAGGAGAAACGATAAACGCTATCAAATATTGTGAGGAAATCGACATATTGCATGCCAACTTGGATGAAAAGCTACCTGCGTTGGTCAATAGGCACGGTCTGATCCTTTTGCATGACAATGCTAGACCCCATAGCTCACAAGTAACGGTGCAAAAGCTGTTGCAGTTGGGATATGATATTTCACCAAGGGAATACGACCTTCTCCGCAATCTGGATTCATTTTGCCGGCAGAAGGTATTGCGGAACCGAGCAGTTCCGGAAGTCAGCACTTCTACGAAAATGGAATATTTGACCTTGTATCACGTTGGAAGAATGTCATAAATGCCAACGGATCCTATTTTGATTGAATAAAAATTTACGGAAAAATAATATTGGCTTTTAAATTTTTACTATAAAATCAGACATTTCATGTAGTACAACCCAATAGTTCAATTCCCCGAAACGTCCATCGTCACATATAATCTTCGAGTTCTGACGAATATTTCTATTCGCCCTGTCTGCTTTGCAGATGGCATTCACTTCCGAGCTGCTTTTTTTTCGTGCTGTTCTCCCTATGCATTTGTGGCGATAATACTTTTCTTTTGCCCCAACTCAAGCCTCTAGACGTGATGATGTTATAAATTTTCCGGCGCCGTAAACAGTTTTATTGCAAAAAAATATCTCCACACATTTTGCAGCGCTGTAGAACTTTTCAGCGTCACTACGTGTAGTTCTGTAGTCTCGACTCGTAACAGGGCATACTCATGTTAGTTAAATAAGAGTAACATGAGCTCTCATGTGTATCATAAAGACTGAACCATAATGTTCGATTGTGTAACGTATTCCTTAAATATTTTGATAATTTTAAAATTCTGCAGTGAAAAAGGTCTTTTTGTGCATTCGTTGAAATTGTATTGCATTTCAAAACTGCATATATTAATGTAATAACTTAAGTTTTTATAAATTGAAATAAAGCCAAATTCTTGCACCTCCTCCCATCATCATTCATCACTATTCATCATGAAAACTCCGTAGAATTGTTTTTTTTTTAAGAAAGATAAAAAATTGTAGATATCATAAAAGTGAATTGAATTATTTTTACTATAGTATATCCAAATATCATTGTCCATTTAATTTGAATTGAATTTATTTGAAATTTTAATTTTGTTTCATGTTAACTTCGTATTTATTTACTTTTTTTTATTATTAGTCATCCAAACGACTCGAAAATACCTTAGCCAAGAAATTAAAAGTTCACTCCGGACAAGTAATACCCCCATTGAAACGTGGCGATGTATCTAGGTATTTTCCATCAGCAGGTAAATTAATCAAATCAACTACTATCATCTTAAATAATCTGTCTGTAAACTATTTTATCTAAGTGTCTATGTTTATAATTTTGTAATATTGTTTTGTTTATTTCTTTTATTTATTTATTTGTAAAGCTAAATTACAATTTACATTTCACATTACAGCTTCATTTCAATTATTTTTATTCGTCGTTGTTTGTTTTTAGTTTTAAATAATCCTCAAGCACTGTTTAAAGTTAATTCCTTCCTACTCGTGTTCAATTTGTTTAAGAAAAAAAAAACAATAATTGTAAAGTTGAGATTGTTTGTTTTTATTTATGAAGCAAATATTTGCTCCTCTTTAAAATGTAAAAAAGATGCCAAGATGCAATTTGAAGTGAATTTTTAATTGTCTGTGTGTGATTGCAATTTATTCTAGCGTTAGTCATTTGTTAATGTAGCCACTTGAAGACCATGATTTAAATTGATTTTATTACAGATGAACGCATCATTGAGTACGATATTGATTCAGTGGTGTACGAGGCTCGTTCACCATTCCAGAAAATTCAGATTCTGCACTCAAAGAGCTTGGGCAATATGCTGATTTTAGATGAATTGCAAAGTAAGTATATTTGGTTTTATTGTTACATGCATATTATTACAGAAATCAGTTGTATTATCTTATTTAAAAAAAAAAACTGTGCCTACCAATCCTCTCAAGTGGATTGATTGCTCGCCAATCATAACCGGTTGTGCTGTGCAAATATATTTATATCACCTATCCACTTGAGCGCGCCATCATACCTAGATATGGCCTTCCTCTGCTGTTTCCTCATATCTCTTAGTGACTGAATTACACTTTTTAATTATATGTAATTGTTATTCTTTTCTTTTTTTGAGTAAGTTCGTGTTGCTGCAATGTCATGGAACCGAAAATGTTCTTTAAACCACCAATTGTCTGCGCCATAGAGATAAGACGATTAAGATCTCATAAGGCAACTAATTTAGCTGTTGGAGATAAGGCCTAACTTCTTAATTGCATTTTTAAATTGAATAATCAGCAGTACTACCAACCTTGTTGTTCTTTTGATTTCTTTACAGAACCAAAGTACACAACAAATGTTGCTCTTAGATTGACAAACATTCAAAAACGAAGATTGCTAAATTGGGGCATGCTATCCTACTTGCGAATGCAACGCGAAATGCGAATTTGTTTCATTTTCACAGGCGTTCTAAAACAGCCAAAAGCTTTGGTACGAGTGTCTTTCCTGAAGACCTCTGTATACAATAATCCCCCACATTATAGCATCTTCCAAGCCGATGTGTCAACTATACTTTAGTCGGCCTGAATCCAATTCCTTCGACTGATATTGCCAACGATCTCTTCTCTCCAGGAATAGCCAGGGCATCACCCTCTTGCGCTCTCCTCGCCTAAGTGCTGCTCAAATGAGAATCACTCTAACCTCAGCTAACACAAGATTGCTATCTCGAATTTTTATTACCATATAAAGGATGTCCCGAATTTCACGCAAGATTTGAATTTTGACAGCTGACAGTTCAGGGTTATTAGAAATGGAACGTTGCACAAAGAACAACACGTTTGCATTGCTGGGGAATATTTTAAAAATAATGAAGAGTTTGGTGGTGTACAAAATATGACCAGAATAGTGATTTACATAACTACATCAAATGTGAAAAGATTAATTTAAAAATTCAGGGAGTATCAGTTTCATATCAAAGTGATCTTAGGTACTGTGGCCGTCCTTTGTTCACAAAAAAAGATCGAAGCAGTTCGTGAGAGTGTTACTGAGAGTCTAGGAACACTAACTCGGCACAGTCATCAAGAATTGGACATTTTGTGAAGTCGATGCTGATTTTTCAAACAAATCGTTTTCAGCGATGAGGCTCATTTTCATCTTGATGGCTTGCTTTATCGTCAAAATTTTCGAATTTGGAGCTGAGAGTGATTCACGAGTGATTGTTGAGAAACAATTGCCTCCACAACGTGTCATTGCTTGGTGTGGACTTTATGCTGGAGGCTTCATCAGACCATTTTTCTGCTCAAAATGATCATTTGATTTAACACCGTTGAACTTTTTTCTTGGGTTTTTTTTTTTTTGTAAAGTGGGTTAAGCTAACAAGCCCCGACCACCCACTCCTCGAAGGAGTTAATTAAGCGCAGTATCAACAAAATTCAGCCACATTTATGCAAAACTGTCGTGAAAAATTTCGACAAAAAAGGGCGTATGTGCCAGCAAAGTCGTGGAGGACATTTACCTGATATATAATTCCATACATAACCCTATACGGTATACTTTATGAATCAATAAAAAAAATTACAATTCTTAATTAAAAGCCTGTGTTTTCTATCAAAATTACTTATTCTTATTTTATTCTTACGCCGGTAAAGTATCAGGGCTTAAAGAGAATGTATCTCTTTCGTGTTTCCGCTGCGAGTTTTGTACGAACACGATTAATGAAGACGCCTTGTTTAAAACCCTTCTTGGCACTTTTTAGTTTGTGCATTGATAGAGCAGCGCGTATTTTTCATAGTCATTCAGTCATTATTATAGCAGAAATCCAAAAGCTGGAAAATCGTTATACAACTGCCATACACAACCGTAAAACTCTCAATTTTAATTCATCGATCTGAAACATTTCGGTCTTTGAAGTGAGCTCTGACCGCTCCAGAAGTTATTGCTCGTCTATACAGCGACACATGTGTCGTATTTGGCACCTCATCAAACCACCAACATCCCAACACTCTTGATGGCTTCTATTGATTGGTGCCACCGCCTTTTATGTTCACTTTGGTGTAGGGAAAATGGAACTTTGTGAGAAATTAATTAATTGGCAAACACCATCATCAGTTCTCGTAAGAGAAAAAAAGACACAGAGTATGGAAAGAAAGCCCAACATCGATCGCGCCAGTGACAGTGGATTGATGCGAAGAACTTCAAATGAATGTGGTATGAGAAAACATCTCGCTGACCGCCTCTACTTCGTTGATGAATCTAAATCACTGGCGGAAGTAGAGGAAATAGGCTAAACGTGCGTATGTAAAAGTTACCCCAGGTTCTATTGTGATTTTCGTCTGTAAATAATGTCTATTTTTTTAGAGGTCGAAAACTTAAAACCATTCATCTTCTGGTTGTTTCGAAGCAGCCACTACTTGTTCTGCTATTTCATAGACCAAAATCATATTTCCTATATACGGAGTCTGTTCCCTTTTCCTTTGGATATTCTTACTATGATAAGCTCTTTATACGCAGTTTTATTTTATTGAAGGTAGCCGAAAGCCTCTCATATTAAAGATATTGACGTAAATCTTCAAAACCGATGAAGAACAGATGCAGCAGGCCCTGCAACTGATTATAGTTGCTCTAGTCGGCATCAAAAATGAATACCAACTTGTTCACGGCCAAAGAAACAGATGCGCCATTTAATTGTTTACTTTTTAGCACCTCGGTCGATTAGCTTAGTTCAATAGAAGCTGGTCTTTTTTGTCGCTCTGATCACAGTTGCTCTATATGCTATGAGCACATACCGAGAATTTGAAGCTCTCAACATCGAATCAAGAGGTATTTGTCTTTTGAAAATCTCAGACATCTCTATTTTACAGATCTTGTTTGCTGTTCCTTCAATTAGTTAAACTAATTTGCTGATGTATTCGTGTAGTTGACCTCATTAGCTGTAGTTAACAGTGTGGTTTTCATCTTAAATTAAAGTGGTAGTGTCAGGCGTTCAAAGAATCAGTCTCTTTTTTCTGTCGAAACAGAGCACTCAGATGATTCTTTATCTTTATCTTCATTTTAGTACGTTTTCCTTTATGATAATGAATATCTTCAGTAGGTTTATGAGAGATGAGTACTTTCTCCAGTGATAAAGTGCCTACAGTACCAGTACCCTCAGAAAGATAGTTTTTTTTTGCTTTCGAAACTAGTCCATTGTACTCCTTGTATGTTCCTTTTACTGGAATCTCTTAGTCTTTCGTATAAAGATGACTAAACGCTTCAGTCATAAGGTGTATACAAGGCCAGCATCCACAACATCAGCTCGTAGTGCTGGACATACACAATGGAAGTACTCCGTAGTGCCGTCATCACTCTCACAGCGAGACTTCGAGACTTTAGCCCATGATATAAATATCAAGAAGACGAAGATTGATTACTGCGTTTAAGAAAGAGCCTGGCGTAAAAGCGAAAGCTCTCATGCAGCTGTTATTTAGAGTATTATGTGCTGTAAAGGCAAAACTAGATGAATAAGACCAGTTGGTTTCCACTTTCTCGTGAAAAGAGCAACTTCAGATTTGAGATAATTGACTATAAGATCATCACTGTTGCACCAATCTTTGATTACCTTTTGTCTAACAGCGCTTTAGAGTAGACCGTCACTTGGCATGATCCGCCGGACAGGATAGCTACATCATCTACATATGCCCGCCGACCAACATGCACTTACGAGGGTTGTCTGAAAATTTTGCGACTTTTTTCTCAATTTTTTTTTTTATTTTTCTACATATTCTCCTTGTAACGCTACACACTTCTCCCAGCGATGCTCCCATCTCTCTAACCCGTCCAAATAGTACTTGGCGTTTTTCTCTGCAAAATAATTGTTCACGAAGGTGATTGCCTGCTCATTTGACGAAAATCTCTGACCTCCGAGCGCAGTTTTTAGATGAGGGAACAAAAAGAAGTCGCTTGGGGCTAGATCTGGTGAATAAGGCGGATAATCAAGCAGTTCAAACCGTAATTCATGGATTTTCGCCATGGCAACCGCTGAGGTGTCAGACGGCGCGTTGTCTTGGTGAAACATAATTTTCTTTTTCTGCAAATGTGGCCGTTTTTCCGCAATTTCTGCCCTCAGCTTTTCAAGTAATAATGCGTAGTATGCTCCTGTAATGGTTTTTACCTTTTTGAAGATAACCGGCTCGCCCTTTGCAGTCCACTGTTTTGACTGAATTTTTATTTCGGGCGTATAATGGTGTATTCAAGTTTCATCTACAGTAATTAATCGGCGCCAAAAATCGGATTTATTGCGCTTAAACTGCGCCAACAGAGCGTTGGAAATGTTCATTCGAACACGTTTTTGGTCAAACGCGGCACCCAACCCGCGGACAGCTTTCCCATGCCTAAAACTTGATTTAATATGTAACAAACACGTTCTTTGGACATTTTCATAACCTCTACTATCTCTCTCACTTTAATTCGGCGGTCGTCTAACACCATTTTGGTGAACTTTAGCAATGTTATCGGCAGTGGTTGCAGTTTTTGGACGTCCCGAACGTTCATCATTTCCCAAGCTCTGACGACCACGTTTAAATTCAGCTGCCCAATATTCCACTATGGTAAATGCTCGATGCTCAATTTTTTCCATTTTCACAAAAAACACTCACATCGACTCACTCAAACGACTGTCAACTAAAAACTGTGCGTCCAAAATGACTGAAACTTCGGTAAATAACTGTCAAAAGATGCACAACTAGCATTCACTAGCTTTTATTGACGAGTACCGCTATCTTTACGTTGCGGAAACTTTTCAGACAACCCTCGTACTTAAAGTAGCGCTAAAGTTCGCGGTGAAGCTGGGCCTCAATCAACAAGCCAGCTCGATCTTTATGTTAAAGCCACCTTACACTTGCATCCGTCACTTGAGTCGCGGTCTTCCTCTACTGCGCTGTCCCTCGGGGGCGGATTCGAAGACTTATCGGACCGGAGCATTGATGTCCATCTGCTCTACATAACCCAGCCACCTCAGTCATTGGACCTTCACTCTTCCGACTAAATCGATGTTGTTGTACTGCCCGTTCGTCGTTGTGTCTCCTCCTCCACTCACCGTCTATGCAGACGGGACCGAAAATCACCGGAAGAATTTTCCTCTCAAAGCAGCCAAGAACACCGTCATCCATTTCTGATAAAGTCCATACCTCTGCGCCATTGGACAGGACTGGGATTATTAAGGTGTTATATGGGGTACATTTTATTGTTTGAGAGAATGCTTTGCTAGTCAACTGTTTTCTTAGCCCAAAGAAGCAGTGATTGCTAAGAGTTATACTTCGCTTAATCTCAGTGCTGGTGTTGTTGTCTGAATTGATAGCGGATCCTAGGTAGACAAAGTCCTTATCTACGTCGATACGTTGGTGTTGGGTCTCCTTTCTGGTTGACAGCATATATTTGATCTTGCTCTCATTGACCTTTAAACTCATCTTCGGCGGTTCTGTCTCAATGCTCGCGAAATATCACTGACATCACGCTGCTTTCTAACGATTATATCAATATCATCGGTGTATGCGAGAAATTGGACGGACTTTTGAAAGATTGTAGCTCTTACAGATGAGACGGCTGTCAGGGCGTCTGCTCCAGCAGTCGTAACTATAGATTTTTTCCATGGCCAGACAGTTACCTCAGCGGCGTGCACTACAACATACAAATGTAGTGCCAATGGAAATGTGATTTATCTACTAATTCCATGCTTATGTCGGATGTACAATAATCTTTTTTGAAACCCCCTGTTAACAACAGTGTGTTGAATATTATCCGCCTACATTTCGACCTCTACTCACAATGACATGGAAAATGGCATTACGGAGGTTCACAAGCCGTTCATCACTATCATATTAGATTACATTACATTAAGCGGGGAGGTCCCATCTCTTATCACTGTTAGTCCTATTGTTTAATTCTTTTGAGGGAAGGAGTTGGTAAAAAGTTGTTTGCTTGCCTGTCACCTTCAGTTTCCGTCCAGTAACGGAAATCACTACAGTAAAGGTTTCGAAATAGTGAACCCGCATCATGTGCACATTTATTTGAGCACGTTGTAATCGTTTTCAATCTTGACCTTCTAATTTCCAATCAAGATTTCTTTGTCAATATTATACTTTGCACTATAGCCGAAATGTAATTGATAACCTTCTCGTGTAAAGAGATTTTTTTTTTGCCTAAATCTGAGGTATGACCATGGTGCTGTTTGTAACATTGCAAGCTAAACTCAAGAATATTTGTAGATAATGTTCAAAATGGTACGGTAATTGTGTTCTAAGTTGCTCGTCTTCAGTTTTAAAAACTCAATAGCTCAGTTTATGCTAATGGATTTTTTTTATTTCATTCTAAATGTCAGATTTACACCCTTTACATAGTACCTAACTGCCTATTTGTCTACTCATTTTCCCTTATCTATGCGAGAAAAGTTGTTGAATGCTAAATGTAAATATGTGCATACTCGTATATACTGCAAACTCAACAAATTTGTACATTTTCACTTCAACGAAGCAAGCTTACAGAGATCCTTTATAAGAATTATGCACAGCATTTTAAATCTAGAAAGAAATTCAAGGTTACCATTGCAACGCCTCATTACGTACAGCTCTTTGTAGAGTTTCTGTTTGCTTTTGTTCATTTTTTCCTGGTATGTGCCCGACATTATGCCCCCAAGGACACAGTCAAGGATAGAAAAAAAAAATTTAAAAAGCAAACCTATTACAAGAGGACATAAATATGACGAAGAGCAAAACTACTTCAACAGGTTGTCGCAGTGCAGAGCTTCTTTTTAGTTTTTTGTGTGCCAAGTGCCAAGAGAAAATGTGTCACAAAGTGCAAATAATTCAAGTTTGAGCAGTCCTTGAAGAGTCAGCACAATGAATGCACTTTGTTGAGCGTTACAGACGTGCAAGTGTACTTTTCTTAATGCGTTTCCTCCTTCCACCTGGGTTACTTTCTTAAGTATTTGCCACCCTGCCACCCAGTAAATTTAAAAAGGTGAAACAATAAAAGTGAAGACTCTGTTTTACAGAGAAGTTTTACATTGCGATTCCATCATGTGACCTTTAAAGAACGAGGCTCCTTAACCTTGAACTTGTTCCTTATATTCTTTATCTAGAGGTGGATACTTTTATTATAAATCAATTTCCTTTTATCTTTCCAGACATTGCTGAGTCCGATCTCATCTACACCGAGACCCTCATGTGTCGTGGCACTGAAGATTATCGCGGAAAGGAAATCTGCATTTTAGGCGGTGGCGATGGTGCCCTCCTCTATGAGTTACTCAAGGAAAATCCCAAAAACGTTGTCATGCTGGAAATCGACGAAGTCGTCATGGATGCATGCAACAAGCATCTCAACTCGATTTGTGGTGATGTTTTGGAAAAACGCAGTGGCCCCAACTATGAAATCATCGTCGGAGACTGCGTAGAGTATATGAAACGCTTCATAGCAGACGGTAGGAAATTTGATTATGTGTTCGGTGATCTCACAGACATTCCAATTTCGGATGCACCCATTGGCGAGTGTTGGGATTTTATTCGCACCATTTTGGAACATTCATTTAAGATTCTCAAGCCAGATGGAAAATATCTTACCCATGGCAACGGAAGTACTTGTTTAGAATCGCTAAAACTCTTCGAAGATCAGTTGAATGTGCTTAAGCCAGCTGTAAAATTTACAACAACCACAGCATTTGTGCCATCGTTCATGGAAGAATGGCTTTTCTATCAAGTTACCTTCGCTTGACCAGTTAAACGTAGCAGACATGCTAGCATTAGCAGCAACAGTAGCAGCAGTCCAAAGCAAAACTCACAACGTATAAGATGACGCCGCCGACGACGACAAAAACTAGAACGCCTTCAGCAACATCAACACAATTTTCATAATGCCGTATATACCAATATCAGTGTCTATTTCCGGCTTATTTGTAGTAGCTCTAGCCTTAAAATGTTGTTTGAGTTAAATTATTTCTCGTAACCCATTTGCCGGCTTTTCCCCTCCTAGTCGTTCGTTCCCGCATAACATTTGTTTTTCTTTCCTCGACCGTACAATATACTTTATGTTCCAGCTAAAGACCAAATGAAACAAAGTTTCAATATTAATTTTAGTTAAGTTCTTTTCGCATGCCAACAAATGAGGCCATTAACAGTACTTATTTATTAAGTAGTCGTAGTAGTAATACGTTGAATTTATTATACAATACCATATGTTCTTTTTTAGTTTTTAATTTTGTTTTGTTTTGAGAGTTTGTTAGTCATATTTGTATGTATGAGGTTCCTCGAATAGAATTATGAAGTTCAGTCATTTATCATAATAAGTTATTGAAGAATAAAGAGTCAAACACATGGAAAATGTCGTAAGCGTCAATTAAATGTCGTTTTATTGTCTTTAAAACTGGGCTGTGGTGTGAATTCTAATGAAATTCTAGTGAAGGACGCTGAAAAATGGCATCACCAACGAAGAAAGTCGAGTTACGATCATGTAGACGTAAAGAACAAAGGGAACCCATCCACTTTATTACTTTTACTTGTTTGATTCTTAGTAAACTTTTATAAAATCCTCATAGATATGTGACTACGATCGCAGTCCTCGTTGCGATGTGAGATTCTTACTCACTGAAGAGTTGTCTACCTGGTTGACTATAGAATGACTAAGCTTCCTTAGCAAGTTGTTTAAGTTTCAAGAATATTCGCGTTAGGCAGGTACCAGGTTCTACCACACTAAATGTCCGATTTTCACTGCAGCCCGAAATAAGGGGCTCTGGTCAGAACGTGCAATTTTCTTCTTTTTTTTTATAAGATAGGTACTAGCTGTCCCGCCCTGCTTCGCACGGGTCTAAGTTGCATTATCATTGGAAGTCATACATATATACTTTTAATACTATACAAATTATATTTATTTTATCCTCCTAAACAATAATTTGATACATATATTGGGTTGTACCACATGAAATGTCCGATTTTATAGCAAAAATTTAAAAGCCAAATAGTATTGACACATCTGACAAGATTAGCTTACACGAGATTTATTGTATCATCATAGCTAGCTCACGTTTCCCATACCTCAACATACAGAGAGGGTACTGGTTGTCACATGATTAAAAAACCAATCAGATTGAACACTTTCATCGACACAAGACGCAGCTCTAACATCAACATTGACTCAGATCACTTGCTTGCTGTAACCAAGTCTTGAGCCTTGAATTAGAGAAGCATTCGATCGAAGCCATCCAGAAGAAGTTCCAACAAAAGTAAAAATATTAGGTTGTACCACATGAAATGTAAAAATTTTGTTCAAATATCGATTTTATAGTAAAAATGTATTGCCGTAAATTTTTATACAATCAAAATAGGATCCATTGGCATCTATGACATTCTTGTAACGCGATACGAGGTCAAATATTCCTTCTTCGTAGAAGTGCTGACTTTTTGAGGCAATGAAACCTTCAAAGGCTTTTATGATCTCTGCTCGGTGCCGGAAGACCTTCTGCCGGAAGATGGTAATCCGTTGGGGAAATATCATACCAACTGCAACTGTTTTCGCACCGTTACTTGTGAGGTATGGGGTCTAGCATTGTCGTGCAAAGGGATCGGACCGTGCCTATTGACCAACGCAGGTTGCTTGCCAATTTGGCGTTTAATATGTCTCTTTCCTCACAATATTTGATAGCGTTTATCGTTTCTCCAGGTTGAAGAAATGAAAAGTGGATTGGCCTTTTCGATGTCCACCAAATTGTCACCATAAACTTTTTTGGGTGAAGATCGGGCTTGCGGGTGTGTTTTGGTTTTTCATCTGCATGCAACCACTGCCCAGATCTTTTACGATTATCATACAGTATCCACTTTTCATCACAGTTGACTATCCGGTGCAAAACCCGTTCAGTTTGATTTCTTAATGTAAGCGATGCACAGATTCATGGGGTTCATGGGGTACCCAATTATCGATTTTCTTTACCTTTCCTATGAGAGAAAGGTGTCGACTTATTGTCATTGGGGGTACTCCCATGCTTTGTACAATCTTTCGCATCGATTTCGTTGGGACCGCATCTACCGTTGCTCTTAAGAAATCGTCGTTAACTAACGTTTCCGGCTTCCCACGTGGTTCATTTTCGAGGCTGAAATCTTGGAACGGAACGGAACTTTCCAAGTAAACGTCGTATGTTCGTTCGTTCCGCTAAATCTTCAAATGCGTCATTAATGTTTTTCGTTACCAATTACGCATTATCTCCCATGCCGACAGCATGGCAAATAAAATTCTAAAATTCTAACGCGTACCACTTTAATTTATAAAAGAAGAAAATTTAACGTTCTGGCACAGATGTTCACTCTAGAACTTCTTATTTCCAGCTGAGAGAAAAGCGGACACTTCATGTGGTACAACCCAACACAAATAATATCGACAAAATAAGATGGCAATTATGTAGTAAATAGTAACCTTCAATAACAGAGGCTACTTTTAGTTATAACAGGTACATGGCGTGTAAAGCTGTGAGCAGAACCAAATAAATTAACTGAAAAAAATATCAATAAACATATTAGTATTATGTGTTAGTCAGGCAATCAAAGGTAGAAATTGTATTTATTTTTTTTATAGTTTAATAGTTCTACCATAAAATAATAGAAAACAAACTGCGTAACAGCTGAACGTGTTTAACTGGGTGTAGGGTGATGCTGCAACTCATACTGTTTACATTGCTCTTATGCTAACCATTATCAACAAAATTCTTATATTTCTTGTATACTTTATATAACGGTCTACATTGTCAAATGATATTTCATTTGTCTCATACACAAACAAATAGATTATGTCAACTTGCACTAAGAATTTGATTTTTTTAGTCTTCTGTTCACACTTGAATTAAATCGCCTACAACTGGTCATTGAAGAAAAACGCTTAATTCGGCTTCGGAACCAAGCCGTGGGTCTTGGCTTTTGAATGGAAAGATTCAGCGGGTTTGAAAAATATGTGGAGCGAAATAACTACTGATCCCAAATATTTTTCTTCTCTGTGCATCTAATTTACTAAAAAGCTTGGTTGAGTTCATAAATGTCAGCATTTCTAACTTAGCACACTCGCAGATCTTTCCTCTCCTTGTGAGTTTTTGAACGTATTCACTGCTCAGACATATCTTAGTACGATCGTCATTTGTTTTTCGTTCAAAAACGTCAAGGCAGTGCAAGAAAAAAGTAATATTCAGCCAAATCTTAGATTTGCTTTTTTCAAAAGAAAAAGGTTATTTATTCTTATTACAAATTGTTTCAATAGGTCTTAACTCTTTAAAAAACACAAAACTATTCCACAGTAAAATCTTCTAACTTTTCCCGCAGCCATAGTTGAAATTAGTGATTTATGTTACTATTCGATACTTGAAATGAGTACCGGTACCGAATACTACTCAAAATATGTAGGTATTCGATACTGAATACTGATACTCATTTGCTGATAAACACCTGTGTGCCTGTTTACATTGGCGACGGGATGAAAGTCCTCACCATGAACGTCGTGTTCACATTGTCATGGGGTTGAAAGACTTTTTGACAAGTGGAACCCTTGAATCGGAGCATTTTTAATTTTTAAATTTGAGCAGTTGGCCTCAAACATACCTTTTTTCCTATTCTTCACACTTCCTTTCTCATCAACGATCAAAACTAAAATGAAAAAATATGTCAGAAATGGAACGATATGAAAAAAAACGATGTGTTGCACCCGAGAATCCACTTTAGAAATGGATTCTTGGTGGAAGTATCCCTTCTTCTTCCCACTTCAATAAAAAGCGTTTCCTCTCTTTCGGACAATCTTCCTGCCCGCCCCAATGTGAACAGGCACTTTGATTACTTTTCTCCACATAAACTTTTAAACCGTCAGTATCGAATACAAGTACTCATTGGGTTATTTGTGAATTGTATTCACAAGGTATTAACTGATTCCTGAATACTTTAAGTTGGATGATTACTGATTACTGAGTTTACTTATTTCGAGTAGATACTTGAGTAGATTTGAGTCAGATGTAATATATTTACAAGTATATAAAGGGTTTTCCAATAGGGACTTGACAACTTTTAATTTAATTTGTGAACGCACTCTTTCACTAATCATCAAACTGTCACTGTCAATTTATTCAGTAAACTCAACATTTTCATCATGGTAAAGTACACTAACGAGCAACGTCTGCAAATTATAAAAATTTTCTACCGAAATTCGGAGTCGGTGACTGCAACTTTAAGAGCGTTAACTCCAATTTTCGGTTGTAATTCTCACCCTAGTAGACAGGCAATAACAAGTTTAGTGCAAAAATTTGGGTCTACATATTCGTTGTGTGATGTTGCCGTGTCAGTGAGACAACGGGTTGGTCGATGTGTCGAAAATATCGCTGCCGTTCAGGAGTCCGTAGCAAAGGATCCAAATCAGTCAATTCCACGACGTTCTCAAGAATTGGGCATCGCTCAGACCACATTATGGCGTATTTTGCGTAAGGATCTTGGTGTACACCTATACAAGATCAAGCTGACTCAAGAATTGAAGCCTTTTTTTGTTCAGCTCATTTTTGGCCCAATGGGTTCGTCAATAAGCAAAATATGCTTTGTTGGTCGGGTGAAAATCCACATGTGCTTCATGAATCACCACTTCATCCACAAAAAATAACTGTTTGGTGCGGTTTGCATGCCGTCGGCGTTATTGAGCCATATTTTTTCGTCGACGATAACGATCGTCACGTTACTGTGAATGGTCAGCGTTATCGCGCCATGATCACCGATTATTTTTGGACCGAATTGGAAGATATGGACTTGGACAACATGTGGTTTCAACAGGATGATGCCACACAGCACACACTACAATCGATTTATTGAAGAGTAAGTACGGTGAGCGTGTTATCTCAAGAAATGGGCCAGTCGATTGGCCGCCTCGTTCGTGCGATTTAATGCCGCTTGACTATTTTCTGTGGGGCTACGTTAAGTCATTGGTTTACGCCGACGGCGTTGGAAGAGCTCAGAGCCAATATTGAACGCGAAATGTGTGGCCGAGTCGTTGAAAATTGGCCCAAAGAATCGACCGCTGCAAACCTGCCCGCGGTGGCCATATGAACGAAGTCGAGTTCCATTCATAAATGTTTTCATTGAACTTCAATCCGATAATAAAGTTTTTGAAATATCTCAAATGGTTTGCGTTTTATTTAAAAAAAAGTTGTCAAGTCCTTATTGGAAAACCCTATACATAGGTACATATGTAGGTACAAAATTTAAACATTTTTGCGAATAGGAAAATGTAGGCTGTTATGTTATAGGTCAGGAAATATTTATTTTTAATAGATAATCTGAACTGCATATGTATGAACTTGTAAGTTATGACGTTACGCTCCGTCGGACCATGCTATTTGTTTTAACGATAAACAAATAAACCACAGCATTAATAGATTCAGGGAAAACAGTAAAAGAAAGCCTTATCGAACTGTTCAGGCGATCCTTCTTGAGATTCCTGAATCCTTATCTTACTATTCACAAGACCCATCTAAGGATACCTAAAAATAACAGCACAGAGCAATACTATATAAAGCATGGCCAAGGAGACCTAGAAGCACTAAGCAGTTTATTTTCAGTGTAATCATATTAAGAAGTTGTCAGTATTTTTTTTAATAGACAAATAAAGTTTTTTTAAACAAGAAGATCTTAATATACATTTCATCAAAGCCATATTGTGTTTGTAATTGTTAATGAGGGTGTATATCGATATAAGTAATTCATTTAGTAAATAGGTTAAATGATCGCTGATATGTATAAAGGAAAACGAAGTAGCATCTGGTTGCATTTTACAATGGGATGAGAAGGGAAAGCTAAGTGTGATATTTGCAAAAGTATCATATCTTACAAAAGTGGTGCAACATCAAATTTGATTAAACACCTCAACACTAAGCACCCTACCGTATTAGGAGAAAGCTCTACTTCGCTATCATCGCTTCAGAATGCTGTTTCCTCCTTTTCAAGCACTTATGGGACAAAAACTGCAGTAGGATTTGTCCCAACGAATACGCCCGTTATTTCTGATGTACGAGTAGCAGCTCCACCAAGAAATGTTGAAAATGAAAGTGGTCCTTCCACGTCAGAGCAAGCGAGGGCCAGATTGATATCGCGTATGGCTAGTGGCGTGGGAAATCAACCAAAGATTAGTTAATATACCACTCGGCCCGTATCAATTAATCGCCAAAAAAGAATTACTGCCCTAAAATTTAACATGATTGTTAAGGATCTTCAACCCTTTTCCATGGCTGAAGATGAGGAGTTTAATGGCAGAACTTGAACCATCGTATAAAATACCCAATCGAACAACTTTTAACAGAAATTTGTTGGAACAGCGATATGATGAGGCAAAGTAGTTGGTAAAAAGCCTTATAAAAGGGAAAGAAGAAATAACTCTGACGGCGGATACATGGACTTCATCTTCAACAGAAAGTTATATGGCTATCACAGCACATTTTATTGACAAAGAGTGGACCATTAATTCGCTCTTACTTGATTGTTTTTCGTTTCAAGATCGTCATACGGCAGAAAATATAAGAAATGAAATAATTAAAATTGTTTCAAGTTGGGATATTTCTGAAAAGATAAGCGCCATTATAACACACAACGCTTCAAATATAACGGCCGCAGTAAGATTGACAGGATGGCATCATTGACCTTGTTTTGCTCACACCTTAAATCTTATTGTCCAAAGTGCTTTAAAAGTTGTTGAAACTATTCAAAAGAAGGTGAAGCGAATAGTAGAATTTGTTCATAGTAGCACCACAGCCGCAGAGAAATTGCAATCGCTGCAAACACAAATTCGAGGGAGTAAACAACCGTTGAAGCTTATCAATGATGTCGTGACAAGATGGAATTCGACATATTTTATGTTTGAAAGATTTTGCAATGTTCAGGAATCCATTGAAGCTGCTCTTGAAGTTTTACACAACCCTATTGAATCACTTCCACAGGAAGAATGGAGTTCTTTGCGGGAACGCTGAATTATTCTAAAACCTTTCGAGCTGATGACTGTAGAACTAAGTGCCGAGAAAGCAGTTACAATTTCGAAAGTCATTCCGATATGGCGATTAGATTGAAAGAATCCCTTTTAGATGGTTTACAAAGTTGATTTGAATGCTTGGAGTTTAATCAAATTTTAGCAAAGGCAACGTATTTGGACCCACGTTTCAAAAAGAAGGGATTCGATAATTCCACTGTTATTGCATGCATCCAAGAAACTTTTCGTCAATAAATTTAGCAGGCAATTTCCAGCCGTCGTAAAAAAAACCATGTTCCTGATACCACACAAGTCGATGCATCCTCTGGCCAATAAAAGGAGCCGCATCTTTTATGGCGAGATTTCGATTATGATGCGGGCTGCGTTCAATCTACTCCACTGTGTGCAGGAATAATAGAAATGAGGCAATATACCGAGGAACAGATTATTCCTAGACAAGAGAACTCATTGGCATGGTGGAAATCGCGGGAAATAATTTATCCAAATCTGGCAAAATTAGCTAAAAAATACTTGGGTATTGTAGCTACATCAGTTCCTAGGGGAAAAATTTTTTCAAAGGCTTGGTTTATAATTTCAGATAAAAGAAGCAGACTGAAATCTCAAAATGTCCAAAAAAAATTATTTTTAAACGCTAATTCAAAATACATACCAAATAGCCTTTAAGAATTATTTATTATTATTATTAATACTATTTCTATTAACTGTGAATTTATTTATTTTATTATTTTACAAGAAATATAATTTCTTTTAAGTTTATTTCCCATTTGTTTAATGAGACGAAATGAAATGAAGTGCAACGATACTTGATACTCTGGTTCCAGAAAATGAATATTGACTGGGAGACCAAGTACTAGGTATCGAATACCGAATACCGAATACTGAATTTGATGTAATCATTCGTTACTCAAAAGTAATCAAATAGTACATCACTAGTTGAAATGCCTAACTAGTCTCCACAAATACGACGATATGCCGACGTTTATGAACACAAGGGTAATACAGTTTGACTAAGTAAGTTCTGTAGAAAATCTGTGTTATTGAACGCAACCACCGCAGTTCTTTGTTAGTCTGACGTTTTCGAAACCACCCCTTATCACATTCGACGGCATTTTAAGAGCATTCATACCATCTTGAGTGTTAAGTCCATTCCACAGTTGGCCAGGTTTATTAGAATAACAAATAACCAGAGAAAACCATGAAAGAGAAAAAGTTGTAATGCTTTTCTTGACCTATCTCAAGCCTTTGACAAGGTGTGGCGGCAAGAAGGCTTGAGGTTTTAACTAAGCAGATTCATCAGGAATACCATTATATATATGTGATTTAAGAATTTTACCTCGCGTGCATATTTTTCTGTTTTAACTGAATACTCTACTCTGCTCCAACGATATTTGAACAAATTTTTAGAATGGACAAGGATCTGGCTCAATAAGACCCATAACCATTAACTCGGTACAGATTATGCAAACGAGTTCAAACATCTTGGGATGACACCGACTCAAGTCGGGAATCACGCATAGAAAATAGATTCAGAGAAATGTGTTGGCTACTTGGAAGACATTCCAAGTTCAGAACACATAACCGACGGCTTTTATATATATAGGGTTTTCCAATAAGGACTTGACAACTTTTTTTTTTAAATAAAACGCAAACCATTTGAGATATTTCAAAAACTTTATTATCGGCTTGAAGTACAATCAAAACATTTATGAATGGAACTCGACTTCCTTCATATGGCCACCGCGGGCACGTTTTCAGCGGTCGATTCTTTGGGCCCAATTTTCAACGACTCGGCCACACATTACGGCCAAACGGCCGCTATTTCGCGTTCAATATTGGCTCTGAGCTCTTCCAACGTCGTCGGCGTGTTGGCATAAACCAATGACTTAACGTAGCCCCACAGAAAATAGTCAAGCGGCGTTAAATCGCACGAACGAGGCGGCCAATCGACTGGCCCATTTCTTGAGATAACACGCTCACCGTACTTACTCTTCAATAAATCGATTGTAGCGTGTGCTGTGTGGCATCATCCTGTCGAAACCACATGTCGTCCAAATCCATATCTTTTAATTCGGGCCAAAAATAATCGGTGATCATGGCGCAATAACGCTGACCATTCACAGTAACGTGACGATCGCTATCGTCGATGAAAAAATATGGCCAAATAACACCGCCGGCATGCAAACCGCAAACAGTTACATTTGTGGATGAAGTGGTGATTCATGAATCACATGTGGATTTTCACCCGACCAATAAGGCATATTTTGCTTATTGACGAACCCATTGAGCCAAAAATAAGCTGAAGATGATTTGCGATGAAATTCATCATCTTGGCGCATCTCCTCCAGAACCCAATCGGAGAACGTACGTCGCTTCAAATGGTCAATTGAAGCCGGTGCAATTCTTGCGTCAGCTTGATCTTGTATGGGTGTAAACCAAGTTCCTTACGCAAAATACGCCATAATGTGGTCTGAGCGATGCCCAATTCTTGAAAACGCCGTGGAATTGACTGATTTGGATCGTTTGCTACGGACGCCTGAACGGCAGCGATATTTTCGACACTTCGACCAACCCGTTGTCTCACTGACACGGCAACATCACACAACGAATATGTAGACTCAAATTTTTGCATTAAACTTGTTATTGCATGTCTACTAGGGAGACAATTTCGACCGAAAATTGGAGTTAACGCTCTTAAAATTGCAGTCACCGACTCCGAATTTCGGTAGAAAATTTTTATAATTTGTAGACGTTGCTCGTTCGTGTACTTTACCATGATGAAAATGTTGAGTTTACTGAATAAATTGACAGTGACAGTTTGATGATTAGTGAAAGAGTGTGTTCACAAATTTAATTCAAAGTTGTCAAGTCCCTATTGGAAAACATTTTAGTTAGTAGCTAGGTAGCTAGGTTGGCTACTGCTTTTATCGCCAAAATACAATAGGATAACATCTTCGCTAATACAGTCAAAAAGTAACGAGTGGTTTTTAATATGTTTGCGTCGATGGGCTTCGAAATCAGAAATTTAACAGCGAATTCTACAAATTGTAATGCTTCATCGATCTTGTCAGAAATGTGGGTTACAGGCGGCGAAGATTTATAGGATAGGAAATGTAGAGCGAATGTAAATCAATACTTCGACCGTTATATTCTGCAAATTATGCCAATCGAGCAACATAGTAGACAAAGTGAATGGGTTCTCAACTTACTTGGAATGCTCAACCGCAGAAAGTTGGTGAAAGACTGCGCTAATTATTGTAGAATAACTTATTGGTTATTACTTGGCGCAGTGGAAACGTTCGCCGACAGCGTTTCCACCGCGCCTCGACATAAGAGGTCAACACCAAAAGGAACAAAAAGTAGTCTACTTTTCTGACGTTTCCAATTTTCCGGCGATCAACAGCATCCTTCGAAACTGAAATCGTCTGCCTATAAAAGTGTCTCACTCATGCCGTCTAGCGTGGGCAAATTATCGTATGTAGGTCCTCTCTTGGAGTGCATACAAAATGACGTAAAACTCGGTGAACAGGAGAGACTTGATCTACCTGGTTGACCTGTAAACAAATGATCCAACAAAGAGAACAGCGGCAATTGAGGATAGGGCTGAAACTCATAGTTATAAAGCGATGCGTGGGTCCGTAATCGAACCCGATAGCCTACACAAGAAACGAAATAACGAGAGAGCAAATAAAACACCTGTAAATGCATGTGTAAATATTTAATATGTATATTTGTATTTTATTTTGTTAATTAAGTACATTTGTTTTCTTAAAATGTTAATCTGGAATATTTTTATGATTTGTTATAAAGAAATTCTTTAGTTTTCGTTTTTCTTACAAATACACATACATATATTAAAAGATAGAGATAAAGGCAGAGAGAGAGACAACATAAATACAATCATCTTTGAAGCCTTACTAATAATAAGTAAATAATATATAAAAATTGATTAGAATGTGTAAATCGCACTTAACGACATAAACGACATAAATGCATACAAATAAGTTATGTTTGTTAATATGTTTGTGTGTGATGAATATATTTGTAAAACAATTATTTTATAATGTGCCAAAGAGAATTAGTAAAATTTCTTGTGAAAAAGTTGCCCCTTTTTTAGTTCAAAATTACTAAAATGTGATTACGCAATGAGCTAGAAGACATAAGTTTGGTCTGTGATCTGTTTTGAGGATGGGTTTCAAGTAAAGTGGGCTGATGAGACGGAAGACTTGAGATTGTGCATTCATTTTAAATTTATAAAGGCTACCATAAAAAATATGATTAGTTAAAGACTACATACACTATCGAACATAAGTCTACATACACCTCCCAAATGTCTTGCAATTGAAGATAAACATACAGTACCGAACCAAAAAAAAAATGCAAATGGTCAAATCAACGGCAATTACCGTTACTTTACCTGTAAAACTATATTTTTTTTTATTTGAATCAACTGGAATATGCAATCATTAGAAACAGCTGTCGGCTGGATGCAAAGAAGCAATTATTTCCGCTGTTAACAACGGAAGATTCATGCAGGATGTTGCTCTGGAATTTGGTGGTGCAACATCAACAATTTCGGGTATTGTGTCCCGATATCGGGAACAAGGGGATATCAATCGCAAAGTTGGTAGTGGGCGAAGACTGCTGTGGAAGTTACTAACTACATCAATGAACATTTGAAGGTTAACGTAGGAGTACATAGAGTTAGGCGACAAATGAGGGAGTCGTAACTGTATGCAAGACGACCAGCTAAAAAACCTTAAGGGCTGACCAGAATGTGAATCTGATGCTTGAATCTTAAATCGCTGTCAAACGCAGATACACTTCAATCGAGAATCTGTATCTCGAAGTTGGGTGCTTTTCAACTTCGAGATATAGATTCAAACAGATGCGCATTGTGTTGGTGCTTACGGCTATTCATGTATTCAACTTTTGACAGTTCGATATCAGATACAGATTCAAGCTTCAGATTTACATTCACATTCTGATCAGCCCTTTACATCAGTTCCATTAATCGGAAGAAACGGCTGGATTTTGCGAAGCTCCACATGCATTGCACGAGCGAGCAATGAGCAAATGCTTTAGCGATGAGAGCATTCGCTATGTGCGAAGGCCTCCGGGACAAAGGTACAGCCCCAGATATCAAGTTCCGACAATTAAACACAGAGGAGGATCAGTAATGTAATGGTGTGGGGTTAGTAGTCTAAAATGCTCATAAAATCAAATTTCTAATAAAGCTCGCTTTAAGGTTCATTTTCTCGTCAAGGAGTAGGTCAATTGTGTCAAGTAAGCGGCCGGATGAATGCCCAAATGTATCAGGAAATACTGAAAAACCATATGATTCCACATTTGGGGTCGAATATGCCTGAAGACAGCTTATTCCAACACGATAATGACTCAAAACACATCAGTCGGCTGGTCAAAAGCTTCTTGGAAGAGGAGAATGTTGATGTTTTTGAGTGGCCAGCGCAATCTCCCGACCTCAATCCCATAGAAAAGTTATGGGATCTTGTAGATCGAATAAGGTCAGAATGGCACCAATTATCTCCGGACTTATTGGTGTCCCTGGTTTGCTCAATGCATAATACAATAGATTGCTCGCCGTTATTGGTAATACAGGGTCCGCAATAAAGTACTAAGCTATTTTACTATCCAATAACAATCCAACAAAATATTACCATGTGGAATGGCAGAGTTGCATTTTTATGCTCGCTACTGTATACATATGGGAAACAAGTAAAAATGTTTATGAGGCAAAACCTAACAATATTCATTTACCTATTTAAACACAGCGTTGCGTTATCTCATCAGCATGTCGAAACACGATTATTTTTTAGTTCAGTTCAGTTGTTCGGTAGAAGTAAATGCCATCACAAACACTGGTATTGCGAAAACGCAACGCTGGGTCAATGTACACACAAGGTGCATAATTTTTCAATTTGTTTTAGGAAGAAACCATTGACACTTTCCGACAGTTTGGATGAACTGGAATTCGGTAATGAAACCCCGAAACTATGTTCTTACTGTCACCTACAGATGGTTAATAACAGATGACGATTCTGGAAGAAGGATTGTGCTGATCCCAACAGGATGAACTCGAACCAGCTCTTAGCAGAAGTGGAAGTAAGGTCAAAGGATAATGCACTTAATTTAAAAGAAGATTGGGTAAAATTGAACAATTGTGGGGCATTGGCAATGAGGAAGACTTGCCCTTAAATTATTTTTTTTACAATTTTAAACCCTGGAAAGGTGCACTGCTTCCACCTTTAAAGTTGAGTGGTGAGACCCATCCCTTTGAATTCTTCTTGGTATTTTTCAATGAGGAAATAATCCAAGAGATAGCTAAATTGACAAAAATAAAAACCTGGACGTATCCGAAGCAGAAATTTATGTTTTTTATTGGAATCATTATTCTCTCGGGTTACGTTCCAATGCCAAGAAGAAGGCTTTTTTGGGAAATTCGTAGAGATTGTCATAACGAATTACGACTGCTATATATTTACAAACTTGCACCACTGCAACAATAATGAACTTGATGCTTCAGAAAAAATGGCTAAGGTAAGACCGCCAGCAAACCTTTTGAATAAAATGTTTGTGAAGTACAAGTCCAATCGAGATGCAGCTCTCCATTGATGAAGCCATGATACCGTATTTTGGAAGAAACTCCTGCAAACAATTCATGCCAGTACGATTTGGATACAAGGCATGAGTGGCACCGACTCGTCTAGGGTGCTGCGTACAATTTTATTTGTATCAAGGGCGCACTCAAAATAGGCACCCCCATCCATTTATCTAGGCGAATGCATCATGATAAGCTTGGCAACAATTATCAGGCAGGAATACCCTAGTGTACCTTTATCATACTTTTCTGATAACTTCTTTACAACTCGTGACATAACCAACAAGCTTACTAAAATTGGATGCAGCGGCACTGGAACTCTAAGAGAAAACAGGCTTAAAATGGTTGATAAGAAAAAGTTCAATAGGGAGGAAAGATTACTACACCAATCCTTTGTTGATAAGAAAAATCAACTTTTTACTCGTTGGAAAGATAACCAAATGGTTTTAATGCTCTCGTTTTTAGTTTTCAGTATTATGTATAGTTTATTTGGCAAAAAGTAAATGGGAAATGGCAAAGAAATTACACTTTCGGTAAGAAATTTAGTAATTCAACATAGAGCTTCCAGACCGTGATGCATCGATTGTGCGGATGAGTTCTGTCCTCAATATTTCCACTTCTATTTCACGAACGTTACTTAGACCGAAATGCATCGATTGTGCTTATTATTCTTTATGTGTGCTTCTCACATTATTTCGCTGTTCGCTTTACCATTACTTGAGCACATGTGAAATTGTTGTGACACTTTTCAGTTTTATCAAAATGGTGCAAAATTAGTGAAGTAAAGACATTTTAACTAAAGAAATGATAAATTTTAATGTTTCAAATGAATTTACTCATTTGCTGTCATAATAATGCATTTAAACTAAAATGTTCCATTTCACTATAAGAATATGTTTTTTCTTCAGTTTTTTTCCTTAGAAATACTCGCTAATGATGCCATTTTGGCAGCGCTGGAAGATTCGGATGAGTTAGATTTTATTAGCGATGATGAGGAAGTGGAGAAAACGTATGTGCTAGGAGCACTGATCGTGAGGAAGAGGAAGGAGATTTGGATCAAGGTGGAGCCTTGCTTACTGAGTTAAGCGACAATCAAAATTTAGGGTTATTGTGTACGGAGGTAAGATTTTTACGGGGGGCGCACAGTGGCAGATCGATGGCCAAACCCTTAAACAAAAATATCGTATAAACTCCGATTTTCTTGTGAATAAATGATGGCGAAACAAATATGACCATGGGTATGTGTTTTTTCTAAACAACTAACCGGCGACATCAGTCCAAAGTTTGAGTACACGACTAAACAGTTTATTTGTTGCGAAGTGCGTGAATCGTAACTCTAATTTTAAAGTAAAAATGTATTGTGATTTCGGCCTTAATCTATTTAATATGTACATAGACTGCAATGTTAATGATAAATTAAATGTTGCAGTCAGTTTTGTACAGTTATCTCTCATCGCAAGATGGTATGCGAAAAATGTGTTTTTTTTTCACTAAATGTCAACTTCAATGAGTGTAAAAGTATCAAATCTATCGTAATCTAGACTGAATATTAATTTATTTTAAAAGATTATTTTGTGCTCTTTTGTTTTTTCAAAATTTCAACTGCTAATAAATGCTAATGTCTAACAAGTTCATTCAAAACTCAAATGTAGGTAAGAAATTAAGAAATAATAAAAATCATAATTTAAGTAGTGCTTTTTAGGTTTGAACATGGAACACATATATTTACCTCGGCAAACGTTACCGAGTGTCCGTCTCAAAATCCAACCGAAAAATTCAGCTTTTTAGTGGAGAAGGTGCAAAATATTGTTTTTTAATCAAGGCGGTTTATCACCTACTTCAAAGCAGTTATTATCAAAATTTATTAGTGAGTACAAACAAAAATGGAAAACAGTTAACGAAACGAAGCGTATTTTAAGAAGAAAGAAAAGAATTGGTTGGAAACTAGTATTCCTTTTCCTATTAATAGTCAAGCAAGTAATAGGGGTAGGCCAACAGTTTCATTTTCAGAATGTAGCGATCGTTCGAAGTGTAGAAAAACCGAAAATTTGTGATCAGAAGTCGAAACCGATGAACTAGTATATGCTACTCAAATGAAACTCAGGGCAAAGGGAAAGTTGTCTACCGCAAAAATTTTAAAGCAATCTTTAGAGAGATTACACAATCTTATATTTCCTATACACCTTAGATGAAGCCTTAGCACTTGTTGTAGGAGCCCATCTAACCAAGCATCAGTATAATTTTATGAACACCCTTTCCTCTTTAACGTGGTTCTTGACTATCTTTTGAAAGATTGCATGCACGAAGCAAATGTAACATCGATTCTCTTCGCCGACGACGCAGTTATTCTAAGCGATAATGTCGTAGATTTACAAAACGTCCTAAGTAAATGGAAAGACGCGTTAGAGAAAAACGGGTTTAAAATAAGTCGCTCAAAGACGGAACATTTGACCTGCCCATTTTCGGATCCACTGCGACCTATTCCAGATATAATGTCGGACGGAATAGTTCTTCCGAAAACCACTAGGTTCAAGTACTTAGGATCAATCGTGAACGTAGAAGTGAAATGTGACGACGACGTAAGGCACAGAGTAAGCGTGGGGTGGATGAAATGGGGAGAAAATTCGGGGATCTTCTGTGACCGAAAATTTCCACTTAAATTGAAGGGAAAACTTTACACCACGATGGTTCTGCCAGCTCTTACATATAGTTCGCAGTGCTGGACAATATATGAAGCGTTTAAAAATAAAATGACGGCAGTAGAGATGAAAATGTTAAGGATGTCGACTGGAGTTACGAAACGCGACTGCATTAGATCTACGCACATTAGAGGAAGTCTACACATAAAGAATTCGGTAATCGAACAACTCGAGTCGTATAGAATTAGCTGGTATTGCCACGTTCAAAGAAGATCTCCGGAAAATCCCGCTAATAAGGCAATATCAACTACGGTCGCTCCTACTAAAAGAAAACTAGGTAGGAAAAAGAATTCCTGGATTGCTCAGATGGCAAATGCACAACAACGCCTGGGGCTAACCGCCGAAGCGATACAGGACCGAGCAGTATGCAGACGCGTTCTGCGACATTAGCCAACCCCATAAGCGGAGCAGTAGCGATGCAGTAAAAATGGGAAACTCGTTATGCATAAGTTCGTGTAGCGAGGAAAGGGCTAGTAAAAGGAAAAGAAGAAGACAGTCAGTTATCAAACAGTTACAGAATCTAGGAAGAAATGCTATTCCCAAAATTGAATTGTAACTGAATCTTCAGCTCCGATTCCTCTTCAAAATTTGCTTGATCATACTGCTCAGAGATGTATTCACTTCTTTGCCAGAAAATGAGAGGAAAAATTTGTGTATGATAACCAAATGGGGCTGTGATGGTACTTTCGGCCAATCAGAATACATGCAAATATTTGAGGATGAAACTATTTCAGACGCTAGCATTTATTTAATTTCAATTGTGCCTATACAACTTGTATTTATGTGAAAATGCAGACGATAAAAATAAGCTAGTTTTATGGGAAAATCTAAGAGCATCTTCGCCAAAATATTGCAGACCCCTAAAAAATAATTTTTTCGCAAAGGAGACAACTGAACTTATAAAACAAGAAACCAATTATGTAATTGCCTAAACGGAAAGTCTAGGATTTACGGAGTTTGAATATGAGAGCAACAATTTTGTAATTAAAAATAGACTGATTTTAAGCATGATTGATGGTAAAACCGCTCATGCTGTAACGGATACCCCATCTTATCAAAGGTGTTATCTTTGAGTTAGGAACATCGACACTGCATGCTTGGATAAGGTTTTTTGAGTGCGTACTTCACATTTCTTATAAGCTACCAATAAGCTGGTGGGATGCTCAAAAACAAGGAGAGAAGGTGAAAATGAATAATAAGAAAAAGGAGGTTCAACAAAATTTTCGAAGAAGACTTGGTTTAATAGTAGATAAGCCAAAACCTGGTTATGACATCTCCAATACTGGAAATACAACACGAACGTTTTTAGAAATTTTGAGACATCTGCTGAAGTCACTGGAGTACACAAGAATCTAATATACCGGTTCTACATAATACTTCTTGCTCTCTCTAGTACTACTGCGACCATAGACACCAACAAATTTAAGTTGTACTGTCTAAAAACTGCAATAATCTTCGTAAACAATTACCCTTGGTACAGAATGCCCACCACTGTCCCTAAAATTCTATTTCATGGATACAGCATTGATGCTTTATCTGAGGAAGCGCAGGAATACCGAAACAAGGATATTCAAAATTATAGAGAGAGGTTTGCTCGAAAATTGTCGCGCACAAAAACAATGAAAGATGTTGTTCACAATCTTTTAATATTTTCAGACCCTACATTACAAATCTCACTATTAAAAGCCAGAAAAAAAAACAAGTCTCAGGTTGATTATCCTGTAGAATTGAAAAAGTTATTCCTAGTTAATGATATGTAAGTTCAGTTTTTTTTTTACTTTATCCATTTTCATGAAATAAACTTATTTAAAAACGTTAAGTATTTGTTGTTTATTGATTTAAAAATGATAAAAAAGTTGCTACAAACTTGATTGGGGTTTTGGCCAACTTTTGTTTGTAGCCGCGCTACTGTGGGGCGTTAAAAGCGCATTATATAGAGTTGTAACAAACTATCGTCCTAATCGACGAAATCAACGAAAAATATGGTTTTGGATGCACCACTTGCTGTGGAAATTGTAAGTTTAAAAATGGGTGACTATTTTTTACACATATTTTGAATGACATTTCGTGAACCGAATGACACGGTGAAGATGACGACGCCTTTGGAATATTTCAAAAAAAATATTTTGATGATGCATTTTTTGAAAATGCGGCTGATTGCACAAATAGGTATAAATTTTTACAGAAAGGTGAACATTTAATTAAAATCATCCGCTGGAGAAATTAAAAACTTTATTAGAATGCATACTGCCATGGGTTGCGTTCATTTCCCAAAATTCCGTATGTACTGGCAGAAGAATTTTAAAATTCCAATAGTAACGCAAACAATGAGTCGTGATAGATTCTTCAAAATACGTGAAGCTTTCCATGTTGTAATTCAAAATGACGTTACTGAAGCAGAAAAGAAAGCAAATGTCTTCTGGAAAGTTAAGCCAATTATTGACTCAGTAAGAAATGCTTGCTTAAATATAATATTTCCAGACAACAGAATGGACGATTTTCAATCGATGAGCAAATGATACCATTTATTGCACGTTATCCAGTACGCCAAAATCTACCTAACAAACCAAGAGGTGTTGGTTTAAAAAATGAGGTATTGACTACATCAGATGGTCTAGTTCTCGATTTTGAAGAAAATATTGGCCTCGGTCCTGCATTTGTTCTGCGTCTTGTAGAAACATTACCGAAAGGGTCCAACGTTTTTTTTGACACGTATTTTACCACATTACCCCGGTTGGGTAAGCTTCTGGAAAAATAAATTTTTGGGACGCGAACGATAATAAGAAATCGAATAAATGGCGTAAACTTGACTGAGGATTGAAAAATGAAAAGAGGAGATATGAAGGAGTTCTTATGCCACGAGGATAAGGTTGTCATTGTGCAGTGGAAAGACTCAAAGTCGGTCTTATTGGCGTCATCTCCTTTGCATGCTGTCCTGTCAATGATGTTCACCGTCGGTGCAAAAAAGAAGAAAAATTTATCGAAGGAGCACGTCCAATGGGTGGTGTGAATATTTGCGACCAGCAAATGGAGGCGTATCGGTGCTTCTTCAAAACCCGAAAGTGCCCATTAAAAATAATTATACTTTTCATTGATTTGGCATGCTGCAATGCATGGGTGGAGTACCGAAAAGAATGTCGGGAAATCGGAAAACCACCAAAAGATACGCATGATTTGCTTAGTTTTAGACTTGCGTTAGCTGAGGCATTGGTCGCAATCCCAAAAATTAATAATGTGGAGTGGAGCTCGAGTCCGAAACGGAAGAGGCTGAAACTGCTCACGGTATCACGGATGGCTTCAATCATCGGCCGTATGTGCCGTCGCAAGGCGACGTTTTAAGTTGTATCATAATGAAAAATAAAAAGAATTTGAAAAAAGTTATCGAATGGGCTTTGGTTATTTGAAAATGCAAACAGACCGAGATGCATCAGTTGTGCGTGCCCTAAAACTCATTGAAGGACATGTAAATTGCAAAACTTAAGATTTGAGAATAAGTCCAAATGGTCTATAGACCACATATTTCAAAAATTATAAAAAAGTGTTCGGTAGTTTAGCGTTAGGTTTGAAAGGGATAGAAGAGATGATAAATCGTAGTGAGATATCAAAACTATTGAAATTAAGCCGAAGTACTGTCCAGACAATTATGTTGTAAGAAATTATAATGAAAGCGGAACTATTCCAAATAAGCTTCGGTCTGGACGTCCAAGAAAGCTTTTAGACAGGGACATTCGAGCTGTTTTGAAGAAAGTTGGTAAAAATTGCAAAATAAGTGCACCAAGATTGGCGAATCACCTTGCGGATTCATTAGAAAAAAGTTGTTCACCCAAATAACCATTCTCTTACATCCAGTAGGCTTTCGAAGCCGAGTTCCCCGGAGAAAGTCATTGCGACTTAATTTTGCAAAGAGCCATTTATATGAAGGTATTGAGCTCTGGACAAAGGTTATATGGCGAAAAAAAAAATACAGCGTTAGACAAAAAAATATAACTCCAACCCAGTCAGCATGGTGGGGGTAACGTCATCGTTTTGGGGGCTATGTCATTTACTGGAGTGAGAAATTTAATTTTAGATGGTACCATGGATAGTTACTGAAAGATAATCTGTCAACATCTGTAGATCGTTTAGGCCTAAGACAAGACTGGATCTTTCAACAGGATAACGATCCAAAGCATACAGCTCTAGTAGTTAAGGAATGGTTGCTGTACAATGGGCCAAAACATCTGAATTTCCCACCACAGCCGCCAGATTTAAACCCCATCGGGAACATATGGGATGAAGTGGAGAGAAAACTTCGAAAATATGACATTACCGGTAGTGAAACTTTAAAAGAGGCTCAGAGAAACGCTTGGTCAGAAATAACTCCAGAAACCACCCAAAACTTGGTTATGTCAATACATCGACATCTGCAAGTAGTTATCTATGCCAATGGAGGGTCCACCAGATCCTAAAAAAACAGCTTGCTTTTTGTTTTTGCCTTATTTACTTGTAGTATTTGTTCTGTATGTTGTAGACTATTATTCCATCACATTTGATGTATTTTGTTTGTACGAAATAGTAATATTAAATTAATCAAATGAATATTGTTGGGGTTTGCCTCAATAACAAGTTTGTTTCGCATATATTTCTTCAATTACGGGATATTTGGCGCGTATATGTATGCAGTGTATGTTTTAAGTAAAAAAAAAAAAACATAGTAAGCGATGCAGAGAGAGATCAAGCTCTTTGTATAGAAACAACATGCCAACTACAGATTAAATTATGTTTTACAATTGAAGTTTGTAAATAATTTGTTATATCAAAAAGAAACGTTCAAAATAATGAGACGCTCGTGACCTATGACTTATTTGTCACCTTTGTCTACCATAAATCACATCTTTCTTTACATAAATATCCCTTTACTTGAAACACCTTAGACAGATCGAAATTCAATTCTATTCAATCTATTCTTTTTCGCCTTTGTGCCCTTCATCGCTAATACTGTACAATGCCGCCAGAAGCATTCGAAAAACGCCTTAAAATCTACTATATTCGCCCTCTTGCTTCCATTTAACACGTCTCACTGTGAATCTTACTGTGCTCCAAAATATCAGTATTCTGCATCGGTTCGATTTCTGTCTCTGAAATAATTTCAGCCAACCATTGTTCAATCTGGACTGGACGCATAACATCACTACTATCGTTAGCTTCTAAAATAATTTTGAGGTTTTCAAAATTCCTGAGAATCAATTTCTTATTGGGAGCTGGAGCTGCTTCTGAAGGTGTTGATGTATCATTGCCATTGCTATCACCTGTTGTTGAAGTTACGGTCATTGGTTGCCGTTCTTCATCATCCTCTTCATCGTCTTCATCATCGTTCACAGCTATATAACGATGATTGTCATCGACAACTTTTGGAGTTTTTTGCTTAAGACTGTTCTTGATCTCGTTCAAGAGACGATTATAAAATTCACAAGTTGCCGATCGATCATCGTCGGCATACTCAACGTTCACACGACGTTTATTATGATTATTATCTCGCTTTGGTGAGATTGCATTGCTGCTGAAGGCGCTGTTAGCACTGCTGTTGCTATGATTGCTACCTGCACTACTAGTTGAATTCGTAGTTGTGACAGTGGTACTCTTTGGTGGCTCGACATTATTATTGGGGCTGTCTGGTTCTGTCGCTTTAAATGATTCTTCTGTTGCGCAATTGATGGTTAAATTCGAAATGTTCTTCAAATTGATGGTGCCATTGCAGTTGTTTATGGTGATTTTTGGTTTGAAACGCGATTTTCGTTTATTATCTACAGTTTGGGAAGACTTTGAGTGCGTTGGTGCTGGCATACCATCGTCGTCGTCCTCAACATCGTTGGTGATACCTTTTGAATTATAAATAGAAAATTGTCAATTAGTTTAAAAGAAACAGAAAATTATATGGAAATTTACAGAGTACAATTTAGTTCCAAACAATGTGTCTACTATGTGTCTATTAGTTAAGCTGATGTAATATAAATTGAAAGAATTGCTACGTCAAGCATAACAAAAAACTATAAAAACTTTACACAGCTCTAAAAATTAGCTGGGTTTGGTAGATGGCATCATTGTATCGAAATCTTAGTACCGGTAGGAATGCGGCCTGGCCGAATATGTTCACCCTTCATAACGATTAGTATCAGAACAAATTGTGAATTTGAAAATGCTACATTCGTCATACCCGATGGCTAATACTGAGCCTCTACGATAATACAATAGAAAAAGGTTTTCGAGAGGTTGATCTCGCGACATATTTTTGTATTATTCAATCAATTACGTATGCGAATACTGTGGTAATGATTGTTTCGAGATGGTTTTCAAGCAAAATATGTGATTTCCTTCAAAGTGCCTCTTCGAGAGGAGGTGCACTTCTTTGCACCAGAAAATACAAAACTTTCACCTAAGGTATCTTACTTCAATGGAGCCCATTTCACATTTGCTAATGTGAAGCCAAATACCTGAATTTTTCTATTATGATATAGCTACAGTGCTTCTGAGAAATGAATTAAGTCTCTATTGGAAAACCTATTGCATTCGTAATAAAAGCTATTGACATGGTTCTTTTTAAAGGGTTTTTCAATAGGGACATGACAACTTTGAATTTAATTTGTGAACGCACTCTTTCACTAATCATCAAACTGTCACTGTCAATTTATTCAGTAAACTCAACATTTTTATCATGGTAAAGTACACGAACGAGCGACGTCTGCAAATTATAAAAATTTTCTACCGAAATTCGGAGTCGGTGACTGCAACTTTAAGAGCGTTAACTCCAATTTTCGGTCGTAATTCTCGCCCTAGTTGCCTGTCTAGTGCAAAAATTTGAGTCAACATATTCGTTGTGTGATGTTGCCGTGTCAGTGAGACAACGGGTTGGTCGAAGTGTCGAAAATATCGCTGCCGTTCAGGCGTCAGTAGCAAAGGATCCAAATCAATCAATTCCACGGCGTTCTCAAGAATTGGACATCGCTCAGACCACATTATGGCGTATTTTGCGTAAGGATCTTGGTTTACACCCATACAAGATCAAGCTGACTCAAGAATTTGGTGCGGTTTACATGCCGGCGGTGTTATTTGGCCATATTTTTTCGCCGACGATAACGATCATCACGTTACTGTGAATGGTCAGCGTTATCGCGCCATGATCGCCGATTATTTTTGGCCCGAATTGGAAGATATGGACTTGGACGACATGTGGTTTCGACAGGATGATACCACAAGCCACACAGCACACGCTACAATCGATTTATTAAAGAGTAAGTATGGTGAGCGTGTTATCTCAAGAAATGGGCCAGTCGATTGGCCGCCTCGTTCGTGCGATTTAACGCCGCTTGACTATTTTTTGTGGGGCTACGTTAAGTCATTGGTTTATGCCAACACACCGACGACGTTGGAAGAGCTCAGAGCCAACATTGAACGCGAAATAGCGGCCGTTTCGGTCGAAATGTGTGGCCGAGTCGTTGAAAATTGGGTCCAAGGAATCGACCGCTGCAAACTTGCCCGCGGTGGCCATATGAACGAAGTCGAGTTCCATTCATAAATGTTTTGATTGTACTTCAAGCCGATAATAAAGTTTTTGAAATATCTCAAATGGTTTGCGTTTTATTTAAAAAATAAAGTTGTCAAGTCCTTATTGGAAAACCCTATACTAGAAATTAACCTACTGTCCTACTTCGGACACATACCCATGGATTATGAGGTCGGTTGGCTAAAGGTCAACGAAGAATGCTTATGCAAAAGTGGAGAACTCAAATCAGAGTGAAATGAAGCAATAGCCCAAAGGAAACTTTAGCGTCTCTAGGGCGTTCCTGTCTTCAGCGGTTGACGTACTCGTATATACTATACCTGACCTGGATTAAAGCTTCGTAATACATTTAAGATGTTTGCAGCCACAAGAACCATTGCCAAACTCGCTCTTAACCCTTTTAGATTTCCTACGTTTCTAGCACCATTTTCAACAGAAGTGTCACGTTTGGTAATGAACACAAAGGTGGTGGTTCAGAAACGAAATGATAGAAATGGAAAACATGGAAGAGTACACGATTGCGTAGCTCGATAATTCGAAACTCGATAATTCAAAATTCTTGATAATTTGAACTGTAAAGTCCCATTTACAATACTGCGAGATCCGATATGAGGGTCGCATTCGAATGCGAGAGCTCTCGCATTCGGACATCGGACGTCTGTTTACAATAACACGTCAAAACACCACTCACAAATAACAAACTCAAAATGAAAACAACAAAAATTTAGCTGTCACGCATTGCGAGATGCGAGAGTTTTCCAGATTTTCGAAATTGACTGCGATGCTTGCTGCGAGACTCGTATTGTTGTAAACAAACACATTGAAGTACATGTAACGGAAATATTTTTGACAGTTCATGCGCTCTCTTTTTCGAACAACGTATTGGATCTCGGAGCATTGTAAATGGGGCTTAATTCGAAATCAGTAGCTAGAAAGGAAACTAGTAATTCGAATATTTTTTTTGTTTTTTGTTCTCTGCTCTTTGTTCAGCTTGCTTTGATCCCGTCAAGTACAACATTTTTCGAGATCTACTTTCCTTTCAGTAATTCGATTCTTTTTTTTCGTTCTTGAAGAATGCTTATTGAAGGAGAAAGCTAAGTCATTCGCTGTTAGTTTGGGTATTGAAGGATTCACCGCCAATGAAGGATCACTCTCCAATTTTAAAAAACCGCATAACATCGTTTCCAAAAAATATGTGGAGAAAGCGCGAGTGTTGATGTTGCTGTTTGTTCTGCATGGAAAAATGACTTAGGCGGGCTGCTGGCACATTACGATCCACGGAATGTGTTCACTGCGGATGAGATTGCTCTTTTTTTTAAGTGTCGTCCTAATCGAACGATGAACGAAAAATGCCATGGGCGGAAGCATAGAAAGGAAATGTTAACATTATTACTCGCAGTAAACATGGGGGGGTAACAAAAAATAAAACCTCTTAAGATAGGGAAACATGCTAACCCTAGATGTTTCAAGGGTATCAAATCCTTTCCTACGTTTTATCGCTCCAATAAAAAAAAAGTGTGGAAGACCACAGAATTGTTCAACTAGACATCGACATGAAGCAGCAGAAGTGGAAAATTATACTTTTCCTGGATAATTACACAGTTCACAGTAATCCGCCAACTCTCAGTAATGTGAATCTTAAATTTTTCCCTGCTAACACCACCTCTAAATTGCAACCCCTTGACCAGGGAGTGATTCAGAATTTTAAAACTTTGTACCGCAAAGAACTAGTGGTGTTGGATAGCATTAAAAATGGAAATGGTTGACAAAGCATGGAAAAACGTTAAATCGACAACGATTTAAACTGTTTCAAGAAATGCGGGTTTATTACAGAGCCAGTGAATCAATTGCAACAGGAGGGAGGAGAACTGTATCATTCTTTCTACCTAACAGGATGGATGAAGCCTTCTTCTTAACTTTGATGAATCTGTGATTTTGTACATATTGACGATAAAGTAGAAGTTTGCGGTGCTCTGTATGACGACGAAATTCTGGCAGCTTCAAATTCAAACAACAACAATGAAGGCAAAGATGAAGAAGAACCGAAAGCAGAACCAATTCCGCCCGTCACATCAAAGGAGACAAAGTCATTGTTGTGTACATTGCGTCAATATTTACTAAGAACGGAGGTGGACGCTCCGGTATGCTCTTGATCAATGATGCTGGAAGTTATTGAAGCAAAAAAAAAATCACTGATTTGTTTACAAAATAAAAAAATTATGTAAAAGTTGTACGTATGCAGTTCAGTGTGTGTTTTGTAATAAAGTGTGTCTAATTATTGTTGCATATGTATATACTCGTATGTAAATACTTATTTCGTTTTTATCCTTCAGTCCAATTCGACAATTTTTAATTCGAATTTTTTGTACGGTCCCTTGAGTTTCGAATTACCGAGAGTCGACGTACATACATGTGTTATACGATAGGGCCATCGCTCTTTTGGAAATATAGGTGTGAAATAGCAACCAATCTTCTGATATCATCCCTTTTGAGTTGTAGGGATTCTTTTGATTTTTTGTGGAACTATTTGCTGGCTCTTTTAACCTGCCGAAGCTGCAGAAACTAAACATTCAAATATTTGTAAGATTGCGGCATAACGAAGAAAAAACTCGCAAGAGATTCAATCGCCGAAATATATTGAAGATGAGGGAAGACGACGAACGACGCCTCGGAAATTTAAAACAATAGATGGAAAGAGTTCCTTGACGCGTTACTTAAGGAGGAATTTCCGCGAGTAATTTACTCGGTTGTCACGCACTAAAAAGAAACTGCTGATGTTATGCTGTGGACCGGAACACAAGCCTTCCAATATATGAGCGACAACCGGAAATCATAGATTTAATGAAATGATGAGAGGCGATCGAATACCACTTGATGGAGAGCGAAACTAGGAACTGCACCAACATCGTACACTATGAAAATATAAGAGAAAGTTCTAGATAGTCGACAACGCAATATTATCGAACTCCATGGCAGTCAATGAGGCTTTGTGGAAGACAGGTCAACACAAGAGTCAACTCAAATTTTACAGATAATGATGGAGAAACATCACTATGTTTCAAAAGATCTACATACCATCTTTGTGGTGGTTGGATGCTGTAGGAATAGGGTAGTCACTGACTGGCATCAACCTATCATCAAACTACGACCAATGTTGTAACTTTTCCTCCACTTCAATTATGCTTATTTTACCTCCAAGTGGTAACCATCGGGTACCGGTTGTTGTCCATCCAGACTCAACTTGCTAAACTCATACGCACGAGTGTTGAAAAAGAGATTTCCAAGAATAAGTGAGTTTCTTGGAGATGTTGGCCGACGAGCATTTAATGGGAAGTGGGTTACTAACACCGCTTTAACCGGTCTCTCGTCTCAGGGGTTTTCACAATGGAAGTGGGCCTCCAGGTTGGGGCTTCTGCCGTCGGGGTAACTTCCCTACCACGTGAAAAGCCGATAGATTCCAGCTTCAGATGACAATAGAGCCCCGGAACGTTTACGGACTACGAATTGAGAGTATACACCTGGAATGTACGCACACTGTACACTCCTGGTGCTGCTAAAAAACTTTCATCTGCCCTCACGCGGTACAACGCAGATATTACCGCGATCAGGTATGCAAAAACGGAAAAATTGCGACATTTATTACAACTGTCGCAAAAGACTGTACATGTTTAGCGTGTGAATTCGCCGTATGGGATAGATTACGGTCAATAATTGACCTTAAACCGATAAGCGATGGACTAGCTATGATCCGCATCGAGGTATCTTTCCAAAACATCAGCCTAATACATATGTGCACACACCTCTACCGACGAAGCTGAAGACTCTACCAAAGAGAAGTTCTATGGCCTTTTGGACGGAGCCTAGGAATCCTGTCCGAAGTATGATATCAAAATTGTACTCGGGAACATCAATCAATGGCAGATTAGTCGGAAAGCACAGCCTCCACCACCCGACAATAAACATTAGGTTTTAAAAGTGTTATAGAGCAACCATGTGTTAATAGATGCGAGGCACGTATCAGATATTCTGTATTTCCCAACGTTCAGAGCGGCAAACGTCGACTCTGACCAATCCTTTCTTGTTGCAGCCAAATTTAGAGCTCGACTATCCAACGAGAAGAAGCTGCGAACGGCACAGGAAAAGAAATTGAAAGCCTTAGCACGACTGGAGTAACCAGAGCCTATAGAGAGTGTTGAGAGAGATTCTCCGCTGTGCAATTCACCATCCACAAACGCCAACAATCTGTGGAACCAGTATCATCAAAGAAGTAGCCGAGACCACCGTAGACTACCAACCACCACCCAAAAGGAGCCGTGGATATGACATGAGTGCGCACGCTAGAAAAAAGTATCAGAAAATGCACACCTGCAAATGCTGCAGCGCAAAACAAGGGCAGCAAGGAAAGAGTATCGAGCTAGAAGAAATGAGGAGAAGATATGGCGTAAAAAGAAAATGCCTTATGCAATCTCCCAGCTCAAGAATATCAAAGAGTGCCGCGATGGAAACAACATCCGGATGCTTTTCAGGAAAGTTAAGCGACCCAGGTGATTAGGGGCTAGCTTCAAGCCCTTAAGGCTCTTCGTAACAGTGAAGGAAACCAGGAAATAGTTGATGTGTTTAAGCAGCACTTTCAGCAGCTACTTTATGGAATAAGAACCAACATTTAAGCAGTTTACTTACCTCGAAGTATGTACGAGAGTAGTAGAGATTCGGCGAAGACTTACCCTAGGAAACCGCTGCTACTTCGGTTTGCCGCAACAATCTCCTAACTGGGAAGACGAAATGCGTGCTCTAAAAAACATTGATCCTGTCAGTTCTACTCTATGGAGTATATTTGGTCCCACATACGAGAAGCGGTAGAATGTGAATGTAGATCAAAAAGCTAAAACACGTCGACTACACAGGCCTGTCCACATCGAACGAGTGAACAATAATGGTCCCTCAGGTTCGGTGCGACAAAAATACCGAACTTCAGTTTTAAGGACCAAGCCATCGCAGACGCTAGAGCGCTGGAAGCACCGTAATCATTCCAGTGCAGTGCATAAGGTAAAGAATCTAATGTTCTTTTCAGATCCATCTTTCGCATGTCAAAGATCTGTTGAACGTCCACAAGAAAATATCCCTCATTCCACTACGCTGGTCAACTGAAAATACATTTACTTCACACATCTTCACTGCTGCACCATGTTTATGAAACGCAGTCTCAGCCACTCGCAATCATTTTTACAAAACCTAAGGACAGAAAGCACCTGATTCTGCCGAAGTGTGCTGCCACGCTACATTTTTGATCTGTTATCGAAAGAAATTAAGAACTGCTCCTAAATATGACACCTTATTCGCCAAGGAAGTATATTGAAGCGCACCTGTCGAGTTATGATCCTAGTTGGGCACATGTTTCAATCTTACTCGAATTCTCTGACCTCTTCACTAGTACCTTGTCGAGTTCATAAATTTTGCAAATGAAAAGAGAACTTAAAACTAATCAAAGACAGTGGTTTGTTAAAGATTACTTAAGTGCTGTTAATAACTGTTAGAAGCAAGACCACAACTTACCATCTAAGTTTAAAGGCATTATTGGTGAGTTAACTGCAGTAGCTGCAGATAATTTGTGCGACTTACGAATCAATTCTTTGGCTTCATTCAATGTGATGTTGATGATGGACTCGTTCATGTTGGTAACGTTGTCACGAATCAATTTCTTGTTGGTCGAAAAGTCCACAACAATCGATTCCTCATCATTGCCATTGCTGGTATCACTAGAATTACTCAGGCACTTGTACATGGTTTCATGATCGATAGCAGGTGCAATGTAGTCTTCATTTATGTACAAATCCTGTAGTGCAAGATTGATATTATCCAAATTGAATCGGCCAAAGGAGCGAATCGCATTCAGGACATTCTCCTCGTTTTCCGTCATGAATTTTATTTCATCGGCAGCGTCATTGGAGTGTGCAGCTTTTCCATTCGTTGTGGAGACAGTTGCATTCTTGTGCTTCTGGCTGGTGAGAATGACATCGATTTGTCGCAACAGTAGCTTTTCTCTGACATTTAAGGCTTCACGGATTTTATCGAATTTCACTTGCACATCTTGTCTTAGCTGCAAGGAAGGTATTGCAAGGGAAAATAAAACAATAATAAATTACAAATCGAGTTGATATTTAATGGAAATTTTTACCTTCTCCAAGTCGACTTTTCCCAACATCGCCATGATTCTGTACAAATTTCTCAACCCTTGTTTTGACAATTCTCAATTTCTGGAGGGGGTAACATTTCGACATTTTTTGGCATTTACGGATAAGTTTGACAGCATAAAATGAATCGGATAACAGTTAGAGATGGGCAGCAAGTTAGGAGATACTTTTATGTGACTGATGATATTGGATCAGTTCCCAGATTTGATTACAAATTTTTGCACATATTTTCCTAAAACGTACACAAATGATCCAAAATTTATAGACGTCTTTTTAATACATCATTTTCTCATGAGATAATGTAACGTCTTACAACTCAGAGAATATTTTTGAAAAGACAGCGACACGAGTTTTTGCTCTCTGAGAGTGCCAATAATTTTTCAAATAGATATAAGCAGTAGATTAGATCCACCTCATGACTTGATGACACTAGTCATCAAAAAGGGTCATTGTGACTCCTGGGGATCCAATTGAAATCAAAAAAACCTTAGCATTTTCCCGCAAAAAAAACAAAACACCCAATTTATTTGCCGAAACTGAGTAGCCTTTTGTAGTTCCTGTAGTCCATTTCGTCTAAATACTCAAAGAAATATATTTATTCGTGTTCATATATCGTCCTACTTTTTAACCTGTCTTTTCCGTAATGTTCCTTTAGGAGACATTTCTTCTGGTCAGAAATTATTCCTTACATCGAGGTTATGATCCGGAGTAGAAGTATCCATACTAGTCTGACTGTGGGTTTTGCAGGTTTGACCTCAGGAAGAATCGGCAGGCTTCCCGATTTCGGATCACTTCGTCACTGAGGACAATCAAATGCTGTTTTTTTTTTTGGATTTGTGTGATCCAGCGATTGTGTAGGAACGTTGATTAATATTGCCTTTTTGAAGGGATTCGAAGGATCTCTCCATTGAACATGACAATACCAACTGAGTCGGTCTTGCTCTATCTTGTTTATGATGGATTCTTTTATATGAAGTCTCCCTCGAATCTTCGAACTTCTTATTCTATCAAGCTTTGTTACTCCTGCTGTCATGTGAAGCATATTCATCTCAGCTGCCGTTAATTGGCCTTCATACTTTTTGCATATTGTCCAGCATAATGAACCATATGTGAGCGCCGTACTTACAGCTGCGGTGTAGAGCTTTCCTTTCAGCTTAGCGGAGTTTTCCCGCCTCTCCATCCATCATACGCATACGCGATGATTTATGTTGTTATCTCGTGTTGCTTCGCCCTTGATCATAGATCACAGATATTTGAACTTTTCGCACTTGTGAAGCACTTTTCCATTTAAGTAAAGTAAATGTCTAGAATAGGCCGGTGTGGATCATAGAATCGGCAGCACAGATACTCTGTCTTTTTTGAACTAACACGGTATCAATTTCCCTCCAAAACATCCACCCATACTTCAAGTGCTCGTTGCAGGGACATTTGATCTTAACTTATGATAGCTCCATCGTCAGCAAAAAATGCACTTTGGGGTCTATAATTTTCCCTTAAGCTGATAATCAAGGTCTGCAATAGATAGCAAAGGACTAAGGACGCTTCCCTGATGCACACCGACTTTGACTGGGAACTCTTCGGTGACTCCTGTTTTGCTCCCTTATGCTTGTCCATGGACATGACTATATCAGAATTGATGTTATAGAATACAAGAGCTTTGAGCGTAGCCTGACTATCGATGTATCTATATCCAGATTTCAATTCCATTCGCATTAGCTCTGCCGTCCTAACAACAACTATAACTTCCAATTTAAACCACTGCATATCTTCGGAAATCGCATGGGCTATGGATTCATCTAGTACAAAGCAGTTTCTTTTGGCCTAACTACGATACTGTTTTGCCATGTGTATGTTAAATCTAAATATACAGCTATATAGGCTGATCTTTAGGCTTAATGTATCGCACAGAAACTTATTAATATGACGTCGTCAGCTGAAATGGGGAAGTATACGGCGTACTTCTTTTTTTGAGTGATTCGCAGCAAGATTGTTACGAGTATATGCAGCGAACAACTCATCTGATCACAGGTGTTCTAGTCTCGATTTGTGTATAAAAAAAGGACTAGGTTACAAATAACCAAAAGTCTTAAATAAAAACACACCTAGCGACTTTTTAAGCAATAACTATTTTATTTAATGGGTGACAAGCAAAAACTCTGTAAAAATTAGAGGTTTCTAACAGACAGAGCAGACATTATTTTTGTTCTTTAAATTTGGATTTAAGGTCAATGACAATACCTTTCAAATAAGTGATGCATAAACTTGTCCCTTGAATGAAAGCAGCTCGAGTAGAGACCCTGATTTCGACCAGTCTCTGCCTATTTAACGAAAACTGTTTGAACAATCCTATGAAAGCTCATTAAAAAGCCTAGGTGCGAAATTTCATGAATGTTGTTTCAGCCGTTTCCGAGGTCTGAAGGATTCACGAAATTTTCTGGCACTTTTATTGTAATTGCATGCGGAAATAGTACAAAAATTAGAAGTTAGATAAAAACGACGCTACGTTCTAAACACCATGAATAGTACTTGTATTGTTTCATTAAATTGGGTTTTCGAAATACCGAGCAGAGTTTTTGTACTACCTTTGCATTCTTTTTATTGAATTTGTGTGCATAGTTCCATGGTTTCTGAATTACGTAGGCGTTCTCGTACCATCCAGAGCTTGGCCCTTTCTTTCATTGTTTAAGCTGTGTCAGTTTATTTTCTCGACTGATGCCCGCTTTCGTTGGTCGGTTTGCACACGATCAGTTTAGGATCTCGTGCTCTCGGTTTGTGCTTTGCAAGTGCCCTTCAAATCTTCGCAATATAGCTTCTAGGTGACATATACAACGCGCATGATATCAGATTTAGCTATGACATCGATGTTGATGCAGTGAAGAAGCGGAATATTGCAGTGGTATACAGTGGTATGGATAGAAATCCTGGTACATGTATATTGTGTGGGATTCCTTAGATGGATCAGAGCACCGAGGTGAAGTTGGTCTCCTTAGAAACTCTAAGCCATTTTCACCTAACTTGTAATTTTAAACTACTTTCGCTTGTAAACACTTCTGTAGATCTTTCAGAACTCAGAAATACCATCTTATGACAGGTGTCAGATGTCTACCATATAACTATGGAAAGGCATAAACTTCAACAACGCATTGAAATTTGTTATCAAAATCCACGACAAGTTACGACAACGCTTCTTGCGTAAACTCCATTTCTCCACTTTTATAATTGTCTCCATTAGCGAACATTTAGGCGTTGGTAAAAAATTCACGCCATAGTGTTGCCGTACCTCACTGGCAACCAGTAATTCGCTTGATAGTTTCTTCTATCTATTCACTGTGATCCGTGAAGACAGCAGTCGGATTCTCTGAAGCGGACTGCACTACACGCTGCTGTAGTGTCTTAACTACAAAAGAGATAAGGCTGATGGGCATGAAGTCGTTCGCGGACTCTTGCCACTTTTGGAATAAGAAATACTCGAATTCGCCTCCAGGAAAGAGCTCATACGTACCTACGCCGTTTAGTGATAGATTTTGGAGATAACTATCAACTGCCATCAAAAGCTGTGAAATTAAAGAAGAGAAGGCCTAAGAGATTCTCTCATCGGTAATGATTTAAGAGAGTATGTCGTGTCCTTTGGGAAAATCTGTTATCACTACAGGCAGGAAAGTGAGGGTTCATTAGAGCTCAATAGTAGAAGTAGCCCAGCTTCCTTCTGCCTGCTTAAGAAGGGATGGGCAGCCATTACTATTATTACAAGCTAATACGTGAGTAAATACAAGGTGCGCCATCTGGAGGCTTCGGTACAGAAATGTTTAATAACTTTGACGATTCTCAACCAATCGGGTTCATTCCAACCATGAATAACTTTACCGCTTGCCATACGCGAATAACGCCATGCGAATGATTGAATCTAAGTCGGATTTTCGGGAGCGAATTCTGGTGATTGACGAGGCTCATTTCACACTCTCCGGCGGTGTAGACAAACAAAATTGCCCGCTTTGGTGAACCGAAAATTCTCACATATCATATTTCACGAATCACCATTGCATAATGACAAAGTGGTTGTTTGAGCCGATATTTGCTCCAAAACCATCATTGGTCAATATTCCTTTAAAGTTGGTGAGAGGGTCGATGGCACACGGTATCGGTGGATGTGCATTCGCAATTATGTGAAAAAGGTCTAACGAGACACTAAGAAATCTATGGCTTTTTTCTTAAAGTAACTAAATATTTCCTTACCGAAGCTCCAGGTGGCGCACTATATACATATATACCAGGACTCTTCGCCGATGGGTTTATATTCGAAAAATTCCGATAATTTTATTCTCTAATCTCGTTTAGTGTAACTCCGCCCTCAGTCGAAACTGAGCGCATAAACTGCATCACCGTCACATTGAGCACAAGTTCCACATTCCAATTTGAGTTCCAATTCGAATTCGGCCCATGTGTGAAGGCACTCGCACGTATGTGTGTGCTCAAATCGGAATCCATCAAATTTTCCATCCACACATTTTGACATTTCATTCGTAGAATTCGTCGCCGTTCGTTGTTTGTCGCATTCATGTTGTCTTCGTTGTCTTCTAATCGTGTGGTCGGTATGCCGTTTATTCCGTAGAAACAAGAAAAAGACGTCTTGCCAAGTGTTTTTCCTCAATTTCCACATCCTCCTTTACAATTTGCAAACAGCCCCCGAAAACGGATAATTAACCAAACTTCAACGCGAATCACTGAATACTCCCCGCTCATAAAACGCATCCAAAGGTGAAATCCGCAGTCCGCACGTGAAAACCCCAAAATTCAAAATCAAAAAAAAAAAGAAACCAACAAAACCAAAAAAAAAAAATAATAAAAACAAAACTCATTTCCAAACGCAACAATAGTAAAATTACGCCAGCAGCACCACTGAAAAAAGAATGTAACTCAAGGTTGTCGTAGTTTTTTAATCGCAGTCCATCGTCGCAGTGCGAGTAATCGAATTTTTCGCTTTTCTCACAAATTAAAAAGAAAAGAATTAAAAAATCGGGTGGAAAAAAAAGTAAGAAAAAAAGAAAAGCATCCACGCCAGGCGAGTTCCTGTGTGCATTGTGCACTGAGTGCAGTGTGACGGGGAGTGTAGAGAATGTGAATAAAAGTGCAGAGAGTAAGTACAATTCGCCGAAAAAAAGGATTAGCTGGAGTCTCTTTGAAAACCAGGACACAAAGTAACTTACTTGTTTTGGATTAAAAAAAAAAACAACAAAAAAGAAAAAAAAAAACAGAAAAGGAACACCGACGACATTTTCTGATGTTTCTGACCAGGAGCCTGGAATGTCAAAGCGGGTGAGTAACCATAACCAAACCAAACCATCAGCTCAACTCAATTCAACCACAACCTCAACGCCGCTGTGTGGTGATTAATCGTGTATTGATTTGCTGCATGTAATTGGTATTGCGGCCCGCACTACGAGCGCTGACCAGACCGCTCAACTTGGAATTTATTGCACAGACAAGACCGTAGCGTACCGAAGGGGCAACCTAAACCAATGCAGCTGAATCTGGGATTGGGATTGATTAATGCATTTGGCAGGTCAAAAACAAAAACAAGATCTCTGCGAAGGGTTGGTCGGTTAATTTTTATCTTATCGTCGGAGAACAATGAAATTTTTGTCACGTTATCAAGGGAATGTGATTCATGTTCGAAGTGAGACTACGCTCAATTCCCATGCTGCAGCAACCAGTGACATGTTGAAATGATGTAAGCCTAAGCGTTAGAGTAAGTCGAAGTTTAAGCGTACCTAAGCGTAATTGTAAGCATAATGCGAAGAGATCCAATCGCCCTGACCACTACGTAGTTGTTGGCTGGCTTACTTGCTGACCTCTACCGGCATTAATGGGGTCAAAGTGACTTTTGTGGCCCTGCTGAGGTTGCCAAATACCAAATGCCGTTGAGTACGAGCACGTATTCGATGTGGCGTACCACAATACACAAAACATCCTCCCGAATTATGTCATAAAATTAGATGTTGGTCAATCAGGTTTGTTTTGTTTGTTATTCGCTCGTAGCTTCTTCGATATTCCGATACTTTGACAATCGCATTCATTTTCGTACTCGTTTTCGTATTTGTATTCATATTCGATATTCGGAGGTCAATTCGATTGTGTCAGTAATCGGTTGCGGTTCCCAGTGTCAGCTGGTACCTCCTAAGCACTGCGGTGCTTATCCGAATTTATGTTTGTTTATCATCATCTCTTGATTGGTTGCTCCAATACTGACTGCACAATTGATTGCAACTGCATAGTCCATTCCATGGTACACAGTACACAGTGTATGGTACATAGTAGTTCACAGTGCATGGTGCACCTCGTGCATTTTTCATTTTGTTGACCCCGTTTACTTATGGGCGATGGTATTGGCTTTTCTTCTGTAATCACCTTTAATCGGAGGTGAGGGTTGTGATTGATTTGGAGGTAATTTAAACCAGATGTGGGCACACACAATAGTCTATTACATACTGCAGTCGTTGGGGTTGCCATTCCCAGTACTACTAAATGGAATTAAATTCCGTGGGGGTAACTATAAATATTTATATCCCACACGTACGAGTATATCCACGTGCACAAGAGAAATGTACTGTGATTCAGCGCAACCAGAGTTACAAAAGCGCACCTCGGCTAATTAAATAGTTTGATAGTGTATAGGGTTTATGCTGAATGCGACACAAATACGGCGCTTTTAAGGATAAGCAGACAACAAAACAGGTGATGAGTCTGTTTATTGTTTAAAATGCGAGCAGGAGACGGAAAAACAGTTTGAGAGGTCCGATAGAACTCGGTGATTTGAGTTGAGTCAATTTTTTCCAAGATCCTGCAGTACATTCTTCTTATTCTTTTCATTCAAAATTTCAATGACCAGACCCGATGACACCAGCTCAAGGTATCATGGGTGAAAAGTAATTTCTATTTTTCAATATAACAACGCCTCCTCTAAATACGCCTTTTGAATCGGGAAATGGACTCCTCAATACCTTTAAAAAAAAACCCTTCCTCGTTGCCTGGCAAATGTGCATTTATTACCGCTAGGCTGTTCTTCGTCGCAAGCCGGATAGATAATAATCATTCGGTGGGAGATCCGGTGCGATGTCGGGTAGAGCAATGCGTCTACAGTAAGTTTTCTTTCTTAGATGACGCTACCAGTCAGTGGTGGACCTGTTCCTCAACCGATAAACCTCCCAGCCAGCGCGGTATATGAACATATGCTTAATGTTGTGCATTTAAAAATGGCTGAGGTCACTTTTCATTTAAGCGCGCCACTCCGGTATATATTCAATGACAAGCCGGACAAGGGCGGTGGTGCTCATATGTCCTACCCACTGACTCCGATGGATTATCACACTTCTGACAAGGTCAATGTGCCTGTATTTTACATAGAGCCATTCTCCAAATTCTATTTTTGCAGACGGGACCGAAAATCACTCGAAGCACATTTGTTATTTGTTTTAGGTAAAGCCTGGGACAAATTCAGTCAGGCCCGGACTGAGATCCAGAGGGCTCCTGCCTCCAATATTACCTGCTAGGGACTACCAGTGGTCCTGCATCCAACAAGACCTGTGACCTGCCGCTTGTAACTGGTCAAATGATAGCAACCTTCGATGGCGTCATCTGAAAATTGTTACGATAAGATGATAGATAGCGGGAGCCCGTAAAGCCTGGGACTGTAAGATTTCTAGTTGCCTTTTTAATGATTCCCGCTTAATCTCTACGGTTGCATTGTTATTATCACAGACAGACAGGTTTACGCGGGTACCGATTTGAAGTTCCTGAGTTTTTTCCCAGGATCTGTCGTAAGGTCGATAGTTGACCTGATGAGGATCTATCAGATTGTTCGCTGTGGAAGATTAAATCTTGTTCGCGATGTTAAGGAGACTGAGTTAGTTAGCACAGTTCTCGCTTCCTCGTTGCTTTAAGTAATTCGGAAAGTAGTCTGTCTGCTTCTGCAATCTTATTGCTCTGAATGATATTGCAATTCATACCTCTTCTTGTTCGGGTAGACGCAGTCATCGTCGTTCATGAATGTCTCATTCTGCTTTACAGCGAAAGTGACTCTGCTATTAAATTCCGTACTTCGGATAAATATTTGTGTCCTTGTAAAGTTATTTTACTTAATAGAACTTCCGAATATTTTTTCTGTAGAAGCACCTCTCAATGGCTTCGATCGGGCGGTTTGGGTTGTTCAAAAATTACTTGCATTTCATTCATTTAATTTTCAGGCGCGTTGACCTTCTGCCATCTGTCAGGCCTCTTCATAATACCCCGTTCATAAAACTTCCTGAAAGAAACTTGCCAAGCTGTTTAATGAGGTCTTCAGAAGCAAACGTCCCAGCATCCAATTCAAAGAGTTTAGCAAGGAGCGAAATAAGTGGAAGTGTGATGCAATAACATCTGGGCTATACGGTGGATGTGGCATTACATCTCAACCAAGCTGCAACAATTTTGCCGTGTGACCAAATTTGTGTGTGGTGTTGCATTGTCGTGGTGAAACACCACACTCTTATGGTTGATCATCTCGGGACGTTTCTGTGCGAAGGTATCACTTAATTTCTGTACCTGCTAACAGAAGTCATCAGAATTAAGCAGCTCATAGAAGACTGGCCACTTTCAAACTCACCAGATTGGCAGAAGTACGAGTACAATATCTTCGTTTGGTGGATGTCCTGCTTTGCTTGCCTTTTCGACGCTTCATCTCGCCTACTCCAAGTTTTTTTTTCGGCTGACATTGTTGTAGACAATTCATTTTTCGTCGCCCGTCATCATACGTTTCAAGAATGGATCGTTTTCTTCGGGTTTGGTGAGTTGATCGCAGACGTTTATGCGCTTCGTCAGATGAATTTCTTTCAATTCATGCGGTACCCAAATTAGAGAAAAAGGAGGAAGGTATACTGCAGTGATGAGTGTCTTCAATTGAAAAATCACCATCATGGAATTGAGCGAACCAATTTTGGCACTTTCTTTACGCAACATTTCCCTTGCCTCAGTTGCTTTTTCCCTTTTTGGAAGTAATATGGCGAGTATGCTCTTCAAAACTCTCCATGTTCGAACCACAATTGCAATCACATTCTTTATATATTTAGGTTAAGTGTCAACAACAAAACGCGCGCAAACATTTGACATAAGAGACACGCTCAGATACAAAAAAAACGCGACCAAAGCAATCTTCTAGGTGGGGTGAAAAGTAACCTCCTTGGGAATGAAAACTTTTTTTTTTTAAATGTTTTTTTTATTTTATTCAATATAGTCCCTTTTAGCTTGATACAGTTATTCCAGCGATTTTCCAACTTCTTGATCCCGTCCGAAAAGTAATTTTCTGAAAGGTCTGCAAAATACTAATCCGTCGCGTCGATGATTATTCGCGTTAGCTGTATTTTTTATTGATGAGCCATCTTTTGAGGTTTGGGAAGAGATAATAGTCCGAGGGAACCAAATCGGATGCGACAGCAATTGGAGCTGTAAGTCATTGATTTTAGCCGTGGTTGCGATGCTTTTGTGCGCCGGCGCATTGTCTTGCAAAAACAAAATTTTTTTCTGCTTCATGTGAGGCCGTTTTGCAGCGATTTCGGCCTTCAATCGCTCCAATAATGCACAGTAATACTCGCTGTTGATGGTTTTTCCTTTTTCGAGGTAGTCCACGAAGAGTATGCCATGACAATCCCAGAAAACCGACGCCATAACCTTTCCCACCCATCGAGCCTCCCTCGGCCGCTTCGAAGTACTCGTGCCGGCTTCAGTCCATTGCCGGGCACTCATTCTGTTCTCTGGTGTGTAATAGTGGATCCAAGTTTCATCAACAGTTACCAATCGACGCCAAAAGTCCGTCCGATTCCGCATCAGCAAGTCCAAACACTCTTGCGAAGTGCTCTCGCGTTCGTGTTTTTGGTCAGGAGTGAGCATGCGCGGCACCCAGCGGCAGGTAACTTTTTCATATGCAGAATATTGCCCAAAATATGGCGTGTGCGCTCAGTACTGATCTTTATGGTATCGTTTTAGACATTGTCCTCTGTAACCGCATCGGAGGGCCTGCGGCTGCGGACTTGATCAGTAGTGGAGTTGCGGCCACCACGAAACTCCCGAAACCAATATTTGACGGTGTAATCTGACGGAGCATTAGCCCCATAATGTTTATCCAACTTTTCTTTTGTTTCCTTCGCCGTTTTGCATCTCAAAAGATAATGTTTTATGAGAGAACGAAAATCGTTTTTGTCCATACTCAACATGATACCAAACACGTCAACAACAATCAGCTGTCAAAACAAAACTAAAGACAGTATAACACTGAAATTTGGCATCTCTGCCTAAATATGAACGGACTTCAAGGCACCATAACCTTTTTTGCAGTAGCAGCGCATTCTGGCGGTCAAGGAGGTCACTTTTCACCCCATATTGCGAAAAAACGACGACAACATGACGTTTTGAACAACTCATAGCATCATTCTTTATAGTGCCGCCTTGTACGACTTTTTTTTTGCTGTATTAGCCAGCCGTTTCGTTGCGGTAGTTTAATGAAACCTTACTAATCAGATGTACGCTGACCCCGGCAACATAGGACTTCTCGAAATGTTTCCGGAGACTCAACCGAACAGCAGACTCGACCAGTCTATTGCCATTGCACCCGTCCGACGTTAATTTTCTTCGTAGTACTTCTTCTGTGTTCTTTCGTCCGGAATAAGTTATATGGCTGAGTGTACCATATGTTGGGTCCTCGAAATATTCAGACATCCAGAATATTTCATCTGTATCTTGCGTCGATAGTTTTTCGATCAAATGACTCCTTTTGTGAATATTTAGGCGTGTGAGACCATTTTCAGAGGTGATGTCGTGCAGTCTATGTTTATCAACTGTTTTGGCAAAGATATTCCAAGACAGTCTTAGGACATTGCTCATACATATGCTCGAGAAGCTCGTAGAATCAAACTTTGACAAAGTCGTTCTTTTCCTCTGTGGCGGCTTGAGCGCTTACGCCTTATGTTGGAGAAATAAGCCTTGTAATCAGACCTTCGTTTAGATGCTTGAAGCTCAAGCCTTCCTTTGATAAGAAATCCACATCCAAATAGACGCTGCTGCTACTTTCTATAGGAATCACCACAGTATTATACTCGTAGATATCACAGTTTGTTGCTTCTCGACATGTAGTGTCTTACGTATTCCAAGCCCAGTATGGGCTTTGGAACGCTGTCGTTGGTTTGCTTGAATCTGCTCCGTCACAATTTCTGGTGCACAGGTTTCATTGTGATAAATAGACGTAATCAAATATGAGTGTCAAGGGACCGGATGGATCGAAGGGGGATTTCAATGAACATCCATGTCCCAGATGCATTCTTGGAATGAAAAATCAAAGAATCAACGAGCAAGAATATCTTTCTCCGCTTTTGTTGATGTTTTTGGGTCATAGAGGAGGATTGGTTTGATAACGTTCTCAAATAGAGCCTTCTTGGCGTTCGTTGACGATTTATTATTCAATTGCACTCCTACGAGTACACCAAAGAAACAGCGGTTGGCAAGGGTAAATCTTCGTTTGATTTCTTGAGGTGTCATTATCTAAGTCCCTTACTACCTCAAAGCTATTTTTATCTATTGTGCGTTCTTTCCGATTCGTTGATGTTTCAACACTTGCAAACAAACCTTGTGAGTTTCACACAATTTCCTCAAGTATGATGTTAGAGAATCCCTATGAAAGCGTATTGCCTGTTCAATGTAGTGAGAATCGATTTAGACTTTTTGGGTTGTCTCTAGGATCTGACGTACTGTGAATATTTGGTCGATGGTGGTCTAATCTGGGCTAAAACCTCACTGGTAGGCCAATTAGATAATTGGGAAATGGTTTCAAGAGCTCACAGGAAACGGCAGACAAGCCGGTACGTGCTGTTAGGGAGATACCGGCCTAAATAACTCGGTACGTAGTCCATCCGATCCGCAGGATTGTTATACTTAAGTTATTTATTGTTATGCTTGTTTTGCTGTGTGCTTCCCTACTCTTCTGCTTATAGAGTGCACGTTATTCTAAGTAGTTTTGCTACATGTGCTTATCTGTATCCGGCATTTCGTAAGGGTTTCTGATTGCTTTTTACCATCGATTTCATTGATCTTCATTGCTTAATGCAGGTTTTAAGGGCGATGATGGAAAGTTGAAAGATACGTGCGCAGTAAAGGCTTTGACAGTTTGTTGCGATTGTATCAATTTGAAGTTTAATCTTGGTTTTGTGATCCGTTTGTGCACCTTGATTGCAATCTATGAGTGCATTGACCGCTCGTAGCTTTTGGACATCTATAAACTGGCTTACGTCGTTCACAAAATGATTAGTCCTCGTCTTTCTTCGCAGTACCGGAACTCTGCGTTAGATGCGTTGTTTCTTATGACTTGATTGATAATGTCGCCACTGGTCTTCAGAAAATGCCTTATCAGTCTCTGGCGATTATAGTCGTTCGGCATTATATTCCTTTCCAGTACTTATTCAGAGCTTTCTTGTACGGGATATCCAGATTCGCTACACCCAGGTAGTAGTCCAAGTCAAGGTAAGCTTCTCGGAATGTTCAGACATCCAGAATACTTGAGCTATGCCTTGAGTATATCGCAATGTGATCAATCTGGTTTGACTACAGGTCGTCTTCTGGGTATTAAGTTGCGGAAAACGTTCGCACATTTCGCCTCATCTCGAGATCGATTAGCTTGGACCCATTTTCAGACATGTCGTGTAGGCTTTCTTTTCCAACTGTCCCGACAGAGGTTCCTTACTTGAGACGTTTTGGCATATCTACTTTTCTTCTCCGTGTGAATTTAGCTTTTTTCCGAATTGTTATCAGTGATTTGCTCAGATACCTCAAGTCCAAAACTTCCTTTGATGACAAATCTACATCTAAATTGGTGTTCTTCTGCTCACTACTGCACTCAGCATAGTAGATGTAACAGTGATAGATGGTCGAGAGTGATATACGCTTTGTAGTGGTCTATGGCCTATGGGAAATATTCGGCTTTTTGTGACCTGCTAATGGTCCCAGCCGTCAACGACGAAGTCATCCATTTTTATCAAAGCACAAAGTGTTGTATATGGTCATTCAGAGGATAGTAGTGCCAGGAGCTCACTACGGAGGTTAGATTCCTGCCGGTGGTTCACTCGAAATTCCCCATCTCAATTCCGACATCCTGGCTAGATGCCGAAATATGCTCATAATGTTTTGAGCTCTGAGTATGTCGAAGTACACCAACGGAGGTTGTTGCTGAATGTGCCTCTGATTTTTCAAACCTTTAACCGTTTATGGCTCATTAGTTTAAGCTCTATCCCACCTTCGTATGTAGGTACTCTGTAATATCTTGATTCTTTCCTAATTCATACAACTCGCTCATAGAATGCCCTGTTGGCCTTTTTATTTCTTAATCATTTATAACGGGCAAACATTGAAAGCCAACGTACCCTTGGGAGTTCTCTTTCTTTGCTCCCTAATTTTCCTTTGCCACTGGTGTGTGCAAACATTTTCAGGGTATACTCGTACATTATCCCTCAAGCGTCCTTAAACGACTATGCCGCAAGATGATGGCGCCATTCTGCGTGATTTTAATGACCACACTTCCAAAAATGTGCCTTCAAATACCAAGTCATTTGCTTGGAAATACTGTAGCCTATTAAGCACTTGTACTCGTGTTTTTGCAGCTAGGCAAAGTGTTGCTTTGTTTTTGAATTTGCCAATTAAACTTTGGATAGGAGATGGGTCCAAGATGTCTTCCACTTGATGATAATAAAATCGTTGGTCGTTAATCCAAGCGAGCATAATACCATTTAAGTATTTTAATTTGGTTTATGTTACCTAGATAAACACAGACTTCAGGTCGTATGCATATCTTTCTACCTTGACCTGGTTTAACTAATCTGAAATTGTGTTAATGACCATTTGGCAGATTGACGTTGAAGGGCGGAAGATACTCGTATCACGCCGAAAATGTTATGGGTCTTTCGTCATAGTGATCGGAGGAAGACACATAATTTTACATTTTAATTTAGATCTGCTATCTGCCGTCTATGTTTCCCAAAGACATTTAAATATTTTTATCGACTTCAGGTATACAGGTATACAGAGCTCATTGAAGATTCGTCGAGGTATACGGTTGTGGTTCCGGAAATAAATCCGAAAATATTATAGGGCTAGGAAGTACTTTTATTCGTATGTATGATAGTTGCTCTTTTAGTTTTGATAGCTCTATAGACAGATAGCTCTATAGACTTAGATTTCATTGCTAAGGTGAAGTAATCTTCCGAAGTGTTTTTCCCATGAGTTGAATTTAAAAGCAACGACTGGCTGTGGCGTTGGTCTTTAGCATATATGCTTCACATATTCTAACTATCTGGTGCTTACTTACATACTTAAATGGCGCTACAATCAGCAGAGGACTTGGACCTCAACCAACATGCCTCTCCAACCACTCTTGTTGTTTTTTAAATCTTTTTTCTAAGGTACGGTATTCTTCTGATGAGTTTTTTCTCAGTGATGGATACGCTCCCAAATACATGTTTTAGCCATCTAAGCTGATATATTCTGACTCTTTTAGGTAAGTACGCTGCACAGCGTGTGCAATTCTTTGTTATATCTCCTCCCCCATTAACTTAACTCGATGCAGACAGACCAATCTCCTTTTTCTTATGCATTACATCCATGCCAATGCGCCATTGGGGAGAATATTTTAAAGGGCGCTGTGGTGGCTGTAGAAAGAGGCCTTATGCGCCCAAAAAAACATCGATTAGCAGGAATTACTCTTTGAATGATTTCTAAGGCAGTTCTGCTATTATATTAACTGCGAAACCTAGGCAGACAAAGTCCTTGACTACCTCGAAGTCAGATCTTCGCTTCTGCTTGAATACTTGCAAGTTGATGCAAATTGTGCCTTTGGTGTTGGCTTGCTAGTCTCAAATTCGATGTTTTGATGAAATCACATGACAGTGGATCGAAAAGGTCTAGATAGAATCATTATCGACCCTCACAGTGAGCAGCCTTTCTCCATGGTCATCCTGCAAGCCGTGAAAGCTTGGGATATCCCAGTAAAAAAAAAATTATTTTCAGTGATGGAAATCTTAGTTTGGACCTTTGCAATTGAGATGAAGAGATGATATTCGCCAAGTGGCTGCTGCCAGTGTTGATACACATTTCCATGACTTTCTGCAAAATTTTCGCCGATAACTGTTCGCATTCCTGTTGAATATTCTCCTTAAGGACTGTGATTGCCTGAGGCTTGTTGGCGACTTCAAGTTGCCCCAAGTCTGGGATGGTTAAATCGGGCGATCTTGCTAGCCATGCCAAGTCGCCAAAATGGGAGATTACGCGACCAGGAAACGCTTCCTTAACAATATCCATTGTAGCTCGTGCTGTGTGTGCGGTTGTACCGTCTTGTTGAAGCCACATGTTTACCAAGCCCCGCTCTTCTAATTCCGGCAGTAAGAAGTCGTTTATCATGGCCCTGTAGCATTCGCCAGTAACAGTGACCGTATTGCCGATGGCATCCTCAAAAAAATACGGCCCAACAACTCCTTCGTGCATCACACGCGGATTTTCAGTGCCACAAAAACGAAGATTTTCCTTATTGACGTAACCTCTTAAGTGAAAATGTGCTTTGTCACTCATGATGATTTTCGACACAAATTCCTTCTCTTCGTTGTTGAGATTGAGGATGGCTTTACAGTAATTCACACGCTACTGACGTTAACTGATGCACTGTTTGCACTTTGTACGGGAACATGTGTAAGTCTTTCACTAAAACTCGCTGTAGGGTCCGTCTGGTGATGCCCAATTGCGTGGCCCATCGTTTGGTTGATGTTTCTTCGTTCTCAGCGACCTCATCAACCACAGACGTGATATTCTCGGCCGAACGAAAAGTCCGGTGGCAGCTACGCTCTTCATGGTCTCCTGTGGTTACACTCTGCTCGAGTCAAGTCGAAATTCACGCTGCGCTAACACTACCGACCGATTTTTGGTCAAAAATATCGACACAATTATTCCACGCTCTTGCTGAGTATAGTGCTCCATTGCTAGCCTGTTTGTATACTGCAGCTGTCTAGTTCACAAATGTCAAATATGTTTGACGTACGACGCCATTTGCAAAAATTACACCATCTTCGGATAGGGTGGTTAATTTTGCGCCACCTGGTATAATTAATCCTAATTTAAGCTGTCATAAAAGCTTTTAAAATCGGCAAATCGGTGGTGGATATCGATTTGGAAACCGAGGATATTTTCTATGATCCTCTGTAACGTAAAAATCTGGTGGACTTTCCAGACCTGAAAAAATCCTCGCCTCTACCAATTAGTTGGTTTGTAAAACGTTTAAAGCGATTGCATAGAACGACAGAGGAAATATTATAGTTTGCGCAGAATAGAGGGTCTGTTGAGGTACTCTCCGTCTGGTATGCTTTTGTCCGACTATATTTTAGAAACGATTGAAAGCATGCTTTTTATCAAATCACCTCCCGCCGCGCCATTGTGAACAGCTCGACAGTTACGCGCAGTATGGCCCTTAGGTGCGGGTATAATTATTCTCATTTCGTCCAGGTCGGATAGACGGTTTGTTGCCTATCATTTGCGTGACAACGGAATGTTGATCGTCATCGCGATTTAATGGTTCGCAAAACTGCAGGCTTCCGTTCGTAGTTTGCTGACCTGGCATATTTTTTTTAATTCCAGCTAAAATTTCCGACCGTGTTTCCTGTCATAATAATATATCTCAATTTCCTCGATCTCGCGCTTCGTCTCCTTGTTCTTGCGTCTGAGAAGCCGGTGGTTCTTCTTTCTTGCTCGTAGGGTTGACGAGCCGTTGTAGTCCTCCTTTGCACTGTCTCTCTTTTTATGTGCGTTCTGCTTCTCTACATGCGCCAGTCAGCATTCATTGTCAAAATATCATATCTGATGTTTTATAGTTTTACCAATTGGTTTGAGGACAAGATGCTGTCAGCGCAGGACAAGGTTTACGGACACTTGCCCGGCAAAAGCGGGCATTTCGTGCAATTTCCGCATTCTGACGTTACACCACCTCACAGTATTTCTTTTTCTTAGTGTCGCTAAGAATATCCGCATTCGTACCTTGGCTGCAACGTGGTAGTGGTCCGAGTCAGAAATTCAGAATAATCTGGCTGATGATGGATTGATCAGACAGTCGCCAGGTTCCTAAGATGATAACTCGTAAACTGGTTGTCGTAGGTGCTGCCGTGCAGCCTGTATTTGCCATCTGTGCTCCCAAAGATGATCTCTTTTCCTGAGTTTTGCGTACAAATCGCCCAGGAAGATTTTAACGTCATGTTTAAGGCATTGAGCATATACATATTTTTCGGAGGAGCTCATAAAAACAATCGTACACTCTTTCTCTTGAAACAATATCATTTACCGTCTAAGCAAGATGCCAATCAAGTCGATCTTTGACCCTCGTGGCAACCCTACCGTGGAAGTTGATCTAACCACTGAATTGGGACTTTTCCGTGCAGCTGTACTATCTGTAGCATTCACTGGTGTGCATGAGGCTTTGGAACTCCGTGATGAGGAGAAGCACAACTACCATAGCAAGAGTGTCAAGAAGGCTGTGGATAACATCAACAAGTCGTTGGCCCCAAAAGTCTTCATGATTAAGCTCGATGGTACCGAGAAGAAGTCAAAGCTCGGAGCTAATGCTATCATGGGTATTTCATTGACTGTTGCTAAGGATGGCGCTTCTAAGAAGAGAGTACCGATGTACAAACATTTTTCCGATTTGGCTGGCAACAAGAACATCAACGGTGGCAGTCATGCAGACAACAAATTGGCCATGCAGGAATTCATGATTTTGTCAACTGGTGCTAGCTCCTTCCCTGAGGCCATGAAGATCGGCTCTGAAGTGTACCATCATTTGGAGAAGGTCATCAAGGATAAGTTCGGCTTGAATGCCGCCACCGCTATCGGTGATGAGGGTGGTTTTGCTCCCAACATTCAAAACAACAAGGAAGCTTTCATTTTGATTGAGGATGCCATCGCCAAGGGTCGATACACCGGCAAAGTCGAAATCGGCATGGATGTTGCTGCATCTGAATTCCACAAGGACGGTCTATATGATTTGGACTTCAAAAACCCCAAAAGCGAGAAGTCATTGTGATTGATACCCGACAAATTGACCAACTTGTACCAATAATTCATCAAGGAATTCTCCATCACCCGCATTGAAGATCTCTTCGATCAGGTTCATTGGGATGATTGAAGCAACATGACTGCCAATACACCGATTCAAATTGTCGGCTATGATTTGACTGTCATAAATCCCAAACGACTTGCCATCGCTGTCGAGAGCAAGGCCTGTAATTGCCTGCTGTTGAAGGTCAACCAAATCGGTACCGTCACCGAATCAATCAAGGAACATTTGTTTTGTTTGGTTGTCCGAAGAAACTGACAACACATTCATTGCTGACATGGTCGTCGGTCTTAGCACGGGACAAATTAAGACGTTTGGCAAAGTACAATCAAATTCTTCATATCGAAGAGGAGCTCGGCGCTGCTGCTAAATACGCCGGCAAGTCTTTCCGCAAGCCACAGTAAGGGAGTCATCACCAACACAACGAGAGAGCTCTTAAGCGCACCACAAATTTACTGTTTCGTGTTCAACGTTGAGGAGTTCGTTCCGAAGTGCTCATTTACATGCCTGAAACTCAAATATTTTCGGCTAAGTCTACCTCTTATAACAAATCCGTATTCGGATCCAAAAAACTCCTGCTTGTCTTCTCGGTAGAAATTACTGTAGTATATGTGGCAGTTCTTCATCCTTATTTCATCCGCTTGTTTCCATCTCACTTTGTGGATGGCCGTTAGATCTTCTTATATCAGTCTAGGATCACTTTAGTTGTTTCGTCTGCAAAACCACCTAAAATTCTATGTACAGTACCGAAAATCGTTTGCCTTTTTCGAGTGGCATGGGTCGTCAAAATTGGTATCATTCGTATTCGAGACTTTCCTCGTTGATTCCATCTGATCAGTTCTTTCGCTATTACTTCATTCAGCGTTGAGTCCTGGCTCGCCTTCGTAATTCTCGTCTGCACATATAAGGGCTTACACATGCCGGTTCCAGGGGCCAACACGAGTGTTACCTCCAAGCGAGCACTTGGAGTAACTTAGTAACGTCGGTGTTTGTCATTCTTTATAATAACTTGAAATTTTAGAAAGGATATTGCCAATATAAGCGGGCTAAAAAGTAATCACTTTTCTGTGTACATCCACGTCTGTAAATACAGACCAGTTGTTTTGGCACTTAGTGAAACACACTTCTCAGATCACTCTCATCTCTCTCTGGCTACGAACTATTGCCATTATTCTTCTCTCACCGCGGTCTCGCCATTTACGTGCATAGTGATGTAGCTTACCAAACTCCACCACAATGTAGTCCCTGTCCCAATCTGGAATTCAATTTCTTGTGGTTAAAATTCCATCTCCGTAAGCAGAAGCCCCAAACTGGACAGCAATTCGACCTTTAACGAGTTTGATGCGCTGTCTGACTCCATTCAAAGAATTGTACCCCTGTATCCTCATACTGAAATCGTTATTACGGGCGATTTCAATATACACAATTTGGACAGACAATACCCGGAGGACAGAACGTCTCTTGTGGTAACGTGGACTCCTGCCATTACGGCCTTATTCTACGGGATGCCCATACATCCATGGGAGCAAGGATACGCCTTGCCATCGCTCACCGTCAATCCACTGATAACAATTCGGAACTGTGTTGCCGGCACAAGTTCCACCCTTGGTAAGAGTCGAGGCCGACCTAAAACCACTTACTGCTCTTAGGGTCGCAGCACCCAGTACTTATTGTAACTCTACATTGGGCCGAAACTCTTCCCGCGATTTTGGGTTTAAACCACAGCCACCATGACGCTCCCACAAGGGGGCCCACCTCTAACAAATCAGGCCCGGACCGAGATCCGGGGGGCTCCTGACTCCCATGGTACCGTGATTTAAGTCCTGGTAGGGACTACCGGTGGTCCAGCCGCCAACAAGACCTATGACCGGCAACTTGTGACTGATCGAATCGTAGCAACCTTCGAATACCCACAGGACAGTGTGTTGAGATCTTCACTGCGGAAAACAACTTAACCCAGCTTGTAAATGAGCCCACGCCAATACCGGACGTTGATAGTCATACCACCAACATCCTGGACTTGTTTTTAACTTCTCACCATGATAAGTATGCGGTAGATGTTCTTTTCCTTCTGGGATCGTCGGATCATTGTGCCATATCAGCTAATTTTCTTAACTTAACAGCTTCTTTAGGAAATTTAACTGGTCGTTTTGTTTCCTCGATAACGACGTCGATGCCGCTGCTGGTATGACACCATTCTCTTTGGAGTGAGATCCTTTATCCCTCATCGGATGAAGAGTATCAAACCAAAAGAAAAGACTTGGTACGACTTAAGCTGTAAAGAGGCTATAAGGGTTAGAGAAATGTTTTTTCGGTCCTTCAAGACCAACCCGACCGAGGAAAACCGAAAAAAGTTAAAACGAGTCGGGAATGACTTCAACGTCCTTCTTAAGCGTGTAAGATTCCAATACGACCAAAAACTGAAGTAAAAATACTACAATGTCCCAAAGGTAGTAAAAATTGTTGGTCATTCGTCAAAAATACTAGAAATTCTGCCTCATCCTCCATACCAACGCTCATTTATAATGACATTCCAGCTGTCAGCTCTTTGGACAAAGCCATCCTGCTTACTGCACGCTTTGCGGCCAGCTCAACACTCCCAGATTCTGCTTTGTCTCCGCGTACACTTGAGTACGTCCAATCTTCAATGGGACGAATCTACTTTCGCACTCGTGTAGTAGCAAGAGTACTTAAAGATCTCAACATACATAAATCCGCTGGTCCAGATGGTATATCTCCACTTCTTCTGAAGAGGCGTTTTTCCTTGCTGGCAAAACCACTGTGTAAGCTTTTTCATCAATCCTACTCTTTAGGACTCTTCTGGAGCAGATGGAAAACAGCATTTGTCCAGCCTGTCCCTAAAAAAGGCTAATCATCTTCTCTCTCCTCCTACAGACTCATTGCACTTACGTCCCTTCTTTCTAAGGTCATGGAAACGCTGATAAATCGTCAGCTCATGAACTATGTCGAAACTTCTCAATGACCGGCAGTACGGTTTTCGTAGCAACAGGTCCACTGGTGATTTGATGGCATGTCTCACCGAAAAGTGAAACCAAAGCGTACATCAATCTGGCGAAAGCAAGATAGTTGCACTTGATATTTCTAAGGCATTTGACAGAGTTTGTCATCAGGCTCTTTTGTCGAAAATGCGTGCATTTGGGATCGACGACTCTCTTCTTCAATGGATTAGAAATTACTTTTCGGAACATTCAATTCAAGTTGTCTTGGATGGTTTCAAGTTGATATTCACAAACTAAATGCTGGTGTGCCCCAGGGCTCCATTCTATCTCCAACACTCTTCATTTTTTTATTAACGATCCCTTGTCTGCCACTTCTAATCCAATATACGAGTATTCCTTTGCTGACGACAGTACTCTCTGCTTTTCATATTTGTTCCCGGACCACGGCCCTGCTCTTCGGCTGTAGAACGAGAACGGCAGCGTATGCTAAGCTCATTAAATTCCGATATCCGATATAACCAATTGAGGAACTATCAACAGAGTGGAATTTAATACTTCCAAAACTCAATGCTTTCTACTGTCATTAAAGCGAAATTTAAATACCCAGCCATTATCCATGAATGGCACTTGCATCCTCGAAACCGATAATCTTTCCATTCTCGGTATGTGTGTAAGTGACAACGTTGGAATGACCACATATACGATGTCGCCAAACATGCTGCGAAATGTCTAGGTCTCCTCAAGCGATGTAAGAAATACTTCACCCCCTCTGATCTGGCCTCAATATATAAGGCATTCATCCGCCCAAAATTGGAGTACAATGCCCACATCTAGTCGGATGCGCCCAAAAAATCTCTGCACATGCTAGATAGCATTCAAAACCGCTCGAAAAAATTCATAGGTAATACTAATAGCACTCAAGCAATGGACACCCTCTAACACCGACTCGTGTCTTACTCTCTTTTATCGCCAGTGCTCCATAGAAATGCCAGTAGCATTCCACCCCTTCAAACTTTTAACCGTAACACCCGTCTCGCTATGAATGCTCATCAGTATACCCTCAAGCCCACACTCGGACGACTCTAAAATGTCGTGATTCGTTCGTAAGCCGTACAACTCGCTTATGGAATGATCTGCCTAGCTCTTTATTTCCTAGTCATTATAACCTTCAAACATTTAAAACCAACGTTCACCGGTACCTCTCTTTCCATTCTCCCTGATTTTCCTTCGCCCGCGGGCGGGAGCGGGAGCAAATTATAAAAAAAGACTTGACGCGACCTTGAAAAGTTTTCCTACCGGCCTTATCCATGTTTTTAGGTAGCAGCTTATTTGTCGACCAGGCCCTTATCTGAGGGACTGCATGTTAATTTCCTTGATTGCGTTCACATTGGGTTGTATTTCCTTCTTCAGATACACTTACGTGTGTGGCATTTTGTTGTTTGCATTGGTACGACTGTACACTCCTATGAGGAAGTTGATGTTTCGATCCTAATTCTGGACCAGTTGCCCCTATTGGTTGTGTTATCTGTTCGTGCTTTTTTGTTTAGAAAATTCATAAGCAACGATCCGTTTGTGTACATACTCGTAAATGTATAGCATGATTAGTTAAGAACAAATCTACATACAATTTTAGAGTGATAATGATGTTATTACTCGATCATGAACTCCATACTTAGCGTATGCATGCTAATTTGATATAAACTCGTTGTTCACTCTCAATTCTGCTGCTCTGCTCCATGCATTGTGTTGTAGTTTTATTGTATAAAGCCAACGATCATGTTCCAAAATGGGGTGGCCTGGTGTGTGATCATTTCTACAAATGGTATATACTCGTACGTATATGTGTACAATGTGATCGTTGATCGTGTGGGCTCGTTTGTTTATTTGCATAAATGTGGTTATACAGTGTAATAATAGAAACTAATATCTAGAGTCCAACCAAACAATCATGAAATATTTTAACATTTGAATGCGAGTTTGCTTCAACTATGTAAATACGAATTGAATGTATGGAAAACTGCTTAATTAAGATATATGAGGAGTTCCGGCCCAACGTGCTTTATGTCCAGTTAGTAAATAACCTCAGAAACCTTTTCAAAATAGATGCTACATTGTGATGAAGACAACAGATGCCTAGCTGTTGATGATACCTGCAAACCTGACAAGACTAACGAATGTCGGGTATTTTTTACTGGAATGTAAGGACTCCTAACATACCTGGTGCTCCCGAATATCTAACGGAGACACTATAAGGCTAGTACAGCGGCCATCCAAGAAATAGGGCGAACCGGACAAGAAAATGATCAGGAACTACAGTTTCTACGACGGCGATTATAATAACGTGCATCGCATAATTGAATGCGGGTTTGCCATTGGAAGCAGACGTAACAGGTGGTTTGAAAAGTCCCGAGACTGACATATAGATGGCGACTCTAATAACGTAACCATGCGATTTTTAGTTAGTACCCACTTTAATAAACATTTAATGACATTTCCACCATTAGTCATCAAGATGTTGAAGTTTCAGCGACCCTTTTGATGTTTCCGAAACCACAGAAAAGAACGAGTTTCGTACGTTGATAAAACACTGTTATTTGATGGGAAAAAATACTGTTAAAACTTAAGAATGACTTGAAAAGTGTTATAATTAATCTGCTCCGTGGTAATCAACCATTTGTCGCTGGTTTCTTAAATTCAAACGAGGTCTCACATACAAATGATTCTGAACGCTCCTAGGGCCCTAACAAGGCTTCAACGCCGGAAAACATAAAAAATATGCCCAAAATCGTTTTGAAAGCGCGTGAGGTAGCTGGGTATTTGGGTATGTGAAAGCTCAGTTCGAAGTGGGTACCGCGTTTGCTCACAATTGACCAAAAGCAGCAGACAATGGATGACATGGGGATCCTATTACCTGTTCGCAAATCATTCTATAAGAAAGGCATAGAAATATGCGGCGCTGGAGTGCTTGTATCACTCTAGAGGGCGACTGTGTTGATGAATGAGGTCGAATTTTGCCAAAAAATTGTGTTTTTATATGTTAGTCTCGGGGCTATGCGAAACACGTGTTAATGATCACAAGAAGCGACTTATATTTCCCAGCTAGAAATTAACAACAGTCAACCCAATATGCTTCAACAGAGGAGGGCGACGACGATTCTAAGGAAGGCTTTCACGAACTGTTAGAGAGAATCTACTCGTATGAAACCTGCGCCGTTTGCCTTAAATTTTTTATTCGTCGATCTTAGTGCCAGAATAGGAAAGGAAGGCGTTTTGTAGTGTTTTGGGCTAATATTCCTTGCAAATGAACGGAACATTGTAGCGATAGCCTTGTATCAAGTAAGTGCACATGGCGGTTTTCTGGTCAAAACAAGGCAAGCTTGATCGATTATTTTGCGATAGAACGAGGGGCACCATTCCGAAGTGCCAACATTAACTCGAACCACTATCGAGTAATGCTAACTCAGGTATGAATGCGGATATGAGGACCGTAGGTGAGGGTATTGGTTTCCAAATCAACCAATTCGCCTTTCGATCCCCAGCAAATTTGCTGGGTTAACTCGATGTTAGCTCAGGATTAAAGTTGACTGAAAAACATGTTTCTGGAGCTAACTCGAGTTTAACCCTGAGACTCGGATGATCTTGCATTGAAAAACTGGCTCTAAAGCGCCCTTTAAACGCTAAAACACTAGTAAACATGGTACCACTAACCAAGTTTTAGCTGATGTTGATCGTTTGCGGGCTGGTACGCGTACCATTTTTTTGGTCTCACCAACACCAGAATTTGATCTCACTAAAATCAAAACTGGTTTGATTTTTGTCGACGTTTGTGGGCGGAGTTTTGTGTTGCTGATACTATGTTTGAGTATCTGCGCTCTGATCTGTCAACATTTACTCGAGCAAGCCATTTTATCAGTGAATTTCGTCGAGTGAACACACAAAATAATCGGGAAAAAATAGCAAACATTCCAAATACTGATGTTTGGAAAGAATTTTTCGAGTGTCAACTTGACTGCTTTTGACAAATGAAGAGATGTTTTCAATTAGGTTAGAGTGAATTGGTCTCAGCGGGTTTTAATGGTACCATGTTTACTAGTACAATGTTTTAGCGTTTACAGGGCGCTTAAGAGTAGTCGTATCCCCTTGAGATCTTTAAAAAAAAAATCCCACAATTCCTCTCATTATTCCGCATCACCAGTGCAGTGCTTCAAGGAAGTCATCACAAATAACGGCTCTAATACGATAGATTCCTCGAGACGATACGCATCAGCAGAGGAGAGAAACCGAATACAAATTTTTCCCAGGGAAAGAGTTCGTAACACTAGGGATTGAGGAAACCAAAAAATTCTGCTGTAAGAATGAGGTATCCTAATGTTACGAGAAGATAAACAGAACGTGTGAGCGGTCAACAAATTTCCAACCTTATTATGTGAACATCTAAAACCGATCGCCAACCATCTGATAGGTATCAGTGCGGTTTTAGACCTGGTAAGCCTACTATCGATCAATTATTCACTCTGCGCCAGATCTTGGAGAAGATCTAAGATCGATACTCACCGTTTCTGCATAGATTTTAAGGCTGCTAGTGTTAGAGTCTATAGAAACGGTCTAGAGTCTCGTTTGGTTGTTGTTGCTTCCATCAAAGTCGGAGGAAACTTTTTAAAGCGTCGCGTTATTGTGCGATTTCTTTTTAACATCATGCTTAAAAGAATTGTGCGGAACCGTCAAGCCAACACCTCAAATACAGTTTTCTAAAATTATGTCCGATTGCTCGCATATGTAAATTATATTTACATTGTCTTGAGAAAGCAGTGGGATGCCAGTGTAGCGTTTGTGAGTATTGAAGCAGGAACATCAAAAATGGTTCTAGCGATCAATGAAAACTAAACAAAATGTGTATCTGCTCTCATTCAAAGGTCAATTAATTCCGACGCCTTGGGCGGAACCTAACAATGAAAAACTATAATTAAGCTATACGGTGATCTTCAGTAATGAAGAAGTCAAGGAATAGCTCTGGTCAATCGGACGATCTAGATGAAAATCTATTTATCTTCTATGCTAAGGGTCTCTTCTGTTTGTCTTATCTGTATTGTATTGCAACTACGACATGAGGTTTCAGCAGATCCAGTACTCGTTGAGAATTTAGCCTTGGTTGAGGTCCATTGTTCATGGGTTATAGGCAACCTAAAGGAAATCATAGAATGCGGGCGACAGTAGGGTAATGATTAATCGCAACAATTATTTAAATTTTTGTTCGGGTTTGTGAAATGGAAGATGCGCCACACAATGGTCGGCCCATTATCCTGGATTCCAATGAAAGAAAGGCTCTGATTGATACCGATTCGTGTATGACATTGCAGAAAGGCTCAACTTGTCTAAATCGATTGTTGATACACATTTGAAGCAAATGGCATATGTTTGTCAACTTATTGCTTGGATTCCTTACTAATGGGTGTCCCATTAAGACCGCCTATTTTGAAAATTTAAATAAAAAATAAAAAAAAAATTTAATAAAGAGTATAGAAATGGAGGTTATGTATGGAACACAATATCCGATAAATGGCCGCCTCTTGACTGATGGAACATGTTGGTCATTTGGCATAGTGTTGTCTCAATACCATCATTGTGGATGTTCTCAATTTCCATGCGTTGTGCGTCCATGTAATTCTGCATGACTATACCTTAATGTTCACGCATAACACCTGTCAAACAACAACGCTGTACGATGAACAAAAAAAAAAAATAGCCCAACATTCCAAATAGGCGGTCTTAATGGAGCGCTCTGTATTTGAGCGAGGCAAGTTTAGCCCAACCAATGTGTGATCTGCAGCTGAAAGGATTAAAACTTGAACTTTCTTTGGAAAGAATTTTTTTGTGAACAGTCTGTGGAAGTGGTAACTTAATATCCTCAGAGCGGACTGTGATTTTATTGTAATGTTCCTTTATTCAACATTGCAGGTTTCCGTTTGAACCTTGTAGCATTGACATCTTATTTTCATTCTTGTAATGGTATCCCTCCATTTCCTCGATGTCTGATTTTCTTTATGTAATGTGTAGTTTCAATGTTCTCCACTTCAAAAACTCATCGCCATATGAACGGTCTAATGGACGGTTATTTAATCGGGGGGACTCTGCCATATCCAGATGTGAGGCACTCGTAAAAGCCCCGGCAATGTTACGGCTTGCAGCAAATTGTAAATGCCTGAATCCGTTATAAAAGTTGGTGGCGTTCACCCTATACTTTCCAACAGATCTACAAAAGATGGCCTTCCTTTCTATCTTTGTGTTAGCATCGCCACAGAAAATTGTAACGTCGTTCCTAAGAACTTGCTTGTATGTTTTGTTCAGCAGCTCTTTGGTTTCGACGTTTTTCGCTGTTGTGGAAGCGTAAGAGCATAGTATGCTAATCTAGGAAAATTCAGCCTTAATATGAATTGTTAAGGGGCGCTCAAAGCGCCTTGGATGGAGGATACATACATTCTGCGGCGTCTAGAATGCACCTATATAATATTCCACGTACCAGATCCAAAGTTCGTTGTCCTTATTCGTTTGCAGGGGTCTTCATCAATATTAGTTAGGTTAGGTTAGGTTAGGTAAAGTTAAACAGGGGTATGATGGATATGCCATTACACAGACACTAGGCACCAAAACCGGGCCATTGCGGTCCCTGTGGAACCAATTGAATTTGTCTTCAAATGGCAAGAACCTAAACAATCGCCCTGGTGAAAAACATAATTTCCCTGCCAAGAAGGCCTTTGAAGTTCGTGCCGTCTATTTACTCTAGATTTTCGGAAAAGTATTTCCCTAAAAATTTTCTTCGACTACGCTATATTGCCTCGCATTCACACAGTATTATGTGTTATGTCCTCAACAGTTTGCAGATCACAACAAAACCTGCAGATATCCGTATCTGACAGTTTAAGTCTCTTAGCGTGCTTCCGCAGGAGACAGTGTCCTGTCAAGATTCATATTATCATCCTAAGCTTATAGCTGTTTAATTTTATTAACTCCTTAGATCTTAGACCTTAGTTTGGCAGTCTTTATGATATTTCCATGGATAGTTCTGCTTACTATGCAAAGGGGTGGTTTGATGTTAGCAACCATACAATTATCGAGTAGCCCTCCTCTTCTTGCAAACTCATCCGCTTGTTCATTTCCCTCTATACAGTGCAGTGTCCTTGCACCCAGCACAGCCTCATCTGGTTCTGACGGTATAGTGCTTTGAGCACTGTGCGACAGCCCCTGACTGTATCCGAGTTGACGTTGCTAATCCTATTCAAACTGTCCGTCCTGGGCTTTGAACCCATTTTGCTTAAATGGATATCTTCTAACCTGGATAATCGTTTTTATAGTTTTCGTTTCAGTTCTGTTATATCGGCCCTTTTCTAGGCCACTTCAGGTGTTCCTCAAGGTAGTCACCTAGGTCCACTCCTCTTCATCCTTTCTATTAACAATCTTGAAAGGGTCGTTCAACACTTGCCACCCATTTCCTCACAACATGACTCCAGCCTCCTTCAAATAGATATGTCACCAAATATCAATCGATTACATTCTCACGTAAGTGCAACAACTCTTCTCCCCAAATTTACCTTCTCCACGGCCAACCTATATCCCTTGTTGAGTATATCCGCGACCTTGGCATATTATGCGACAGGGAGCTTAATTTCCGCTCGCATATTGATGAGATAAAGCGAACTCATCACTTGCCTTCGTTAAAAGATGGTCCAAAGAATTCCGCAACCCGTACGTGACCAGATCACTATATGTACATCACTCACGTTCGCCCCCTTCTTGAGTACGCTAGCCAAGCGTGGTGTCCCTTTCAACGAGTTCATGTATCCCGTATTGAGAGCATCCACCGTCGGTTTCTTCGATTTGCTGTTCGAGGTCTACTTTGGAACGATCCTCTAATCTTACCTCCCTATCGCGACCATCTCAAACTCATTACCCTGAATACCCTTGAGGAACGCAGCTGACATTCTTTACGTCTTTTCACAACTACATTCTCTTTTACACTAACCCTCGGAATCTATATTGCCCCCGTCTCTTTTATTTACTAATCCACCGCACCACGTATGGCTCTAACGAACCAATCTCCCGTATGCTGCGTAAGGTAAACTCCAACCTTTCCGTTTTCGATTTTAATCGCATCACTCTCTCCCTCAAATTCGATATCCTTCACCATTCCTAGCTTTAAGCCCTACTGATAAGTCCTAGATATCGCTAGCCCCCACCACCAATATTGAAAAATTGATTCCATTGCCTTGAGTGCGGTCTGGCTATCGATGTAAATAGCTCTATATCTATTTCGGATACCGATCTCATCTGCATTAACTCAGCCGCCCTGAGGACAGCCAGAACGTCTGATTGGAGGACACTGCTTGCGTCTGGTAGTCTTATAGACACTCTTAGTTTTAGGTCTTCTGAGAAGATACCAGAACCTGTTCCTCCCTCTGTTTTTGAGCCATCTGTGAAAATTGCAAGGGTGCAAGGGGTGGCCGTGGTGTAGTGGTAGTAGGAATCGCTTCTCACTCGGAGGGTCCAGGTCTGAATCCTGCCCATGGCAAGTCAGTTTTTCATTTATGTACTCGTAATTGGAACTCAGACAGAAAAATTCTGCGTGTGAAGGCATAACACTGACACGTAGATTTGGCTGTTGTAGAGTTTCAAGCACAGAAAAAAAAATACTGTGAATTATACCTCGAATCACTCTGAGTGAAGAAAAAACTCACCTTCCTATTCGGACTCCCACCCTTGGAGATCGAATATCGAAACCAAACACACCTGAGTTTCAAACCACTACAAAACAATTTTCCTTTCTCCTCCTTCTACCTTTCCGCCCGCGTCCTGGCAACAGTAAAAGGGTATCTAACCCCTTAGGCGCGCGTAAATTATAAAAAAAAAAAAATTTACCTGATTATTGCATTTTTTTCCCAGTCCTCCCTCTCCGGATAAATTATATCATAGGGGATGTCGAAGCCGACGAAGGAAGGAATTTCATCCGTTAGAATTGGGTTGTCTGGCAGTAGCTCCGTTAGGGCCGTACCATGTCCAAAACTACTGCTCTTGAATTGACCCAGATTAGTGAGTTGTATCGCACTGTTGCCAGCAAGTTTTTTGATCAATAAATCAAGCGGTGTTAGGTGCAAAAAGGTGGCCAATACTGCCGTAGTGGTTTCAAAGTCTTCAATCCTTCAGATTACACCCTCTACCCAACTGTCAATAGATGTAATTCCACGATACAAGCCATCATAGGTTCTATTCCTTAGAAGACTCTTTCTGAAGCTTGCCTTAAAAGGTAATCGCCATTTCTTGTAATATTGTTGTGACTTGGGATCCGGACAAAACTCAACGAATTCAGCTGTTTCCAGATGCGAGTAAGCCTGTATTTGACATTAGGAGTAAAATTAAGATCTCATTACAAATGAAGGCATAATGCAAGAATTGTTCGAAATGAGCTACAAATTATTTTTTTAATAAATAGGCAAGAAATAAAAAAATAAAAAAAAGTGAGCCCTCAATTAAGCAATCAATCATATTTTTCTTTCTTAAGTATCATTGGCCAAGTATTTGACAAGATGAGTCTTAAATGTGTCTGTGTTTTTGATTCATTTAAGTTCTACAGGTAGTGGGTTCCATAAGCGAGTGGCATGGATGTAGATTAATGTACGTTCAGATTGCAGGCAGTTAAATCGAGGTATGTAGTATCAAATCTGCGGTTTTTAGCGAACTCGTATGCGTTACACTGTTACTCAGGCTGTCGTGACTGCATAATATCATACTATGCAACTGGGTCAGACACCTAAGGTTGTGTACTTTATCATACGTCATACCGGTTATCTGTTTGGGGTACCTAGATATATGATCGAAGTATCTTTTATCGAAAATATACATATCTTGCGAAATTATTGTATCAGGAAAGTAGTTTCGTTTTTTTATGAAAATGAAAGACGATTTTCTTATAGTGAAGTAATATTTTACTGAATTATATATTGCCCATTCTGGTCCAATACCTTTTACCATCTTTCTGGCGGTACCATGATTCCATACTCATAAAATGTTTGTTCTTTGCTGGGAAAAAACTGATCCAGGTTACTTTTGACCTCCTCATTTGAAGTAAAGCTTTTGCCGTCTAAAAAATGATGTAGACAACGGAACAAGTAATAATCAGAAGGTGCCAGATGATCCCATCTAAGCTGTAAAATCTTTTGGCGAGTTACAAAACTTGTATGAGGTCTCGCATTATCCTGGTGAAACACTATACCTTTTCTATTGATCAATTCTGGCCTTTTCTGTTTAAGTGTCTCATTCAATTTGCCCAACTGATGACAGTACACTTTAGAATTGATCGTTGTGTTGATTCCTTTGAAATACCACCAAACAAGAAGAATATCGGCTTTCGAAGTGGTTTGAGCCCGTTTATGTTTTTTCCTCCATAATCTCTTGCGTTTAACATTGTTGTAGGCAACCCATTTCTCGTCCCCAGTGATGATGCGCTTCAAGAATGGATCATTTTCTTGACGTTTAAGAAGCAAATCAGAGACATCATCGCGACCGCACAAACTTCTTTCCGAAAGAACGTGAGGAAGCGATCTCACGAGTTGTTATTTGCCGGTTTTTATCAATCAATGCCTTTATTGTGTCTTCATCAGCTTCAACTGGTCTTCCAGAACGTGGCGCATCTTCAACATCACAATTGCTGGATCGAAATTTTGCAATCCATCTTCTCCATACACATCTGGTAAAATGCTGCTTTTCCCTTTCCGTATTTCAAAGGGCACCAACCAAAAACTACTGCGTAGAATCAATTGAACTTTTCCACAAGCAAGCCTTTCTATGTCAGCTGTCAAAATAAGTGCAATAAAATAAGTGTGAAGTTGGTTGCGGAAAATACCATTAAGTCCTCTGTTGGAGAAAAAACGAAATTACTTTCCGAACAACCCAATATTTTATATTAAGTTTTCGTCGTGTATTGTGATCAGCACAGCAGAAAACTTTGCATCTGTACAAAAGGGCAGGTAAAAGAAGTGTCTTGATCAGCAATAATTTATTTTGAACAGGCACACACCTTTGACTTATCGATAACAGACGAAGACCGTTGTGTCCATCGGCAAGGTGATGGTGACAGCTGGATGGACAGTCCAGATTAAGGTCTCATTGAAAATTATTTCCCGGTTCCTGGCAGAATGGACGTAGTCGATAGTTGACCGACCTAACTCACTCGTAATTCGTGGAAGTTTATTGCTTCTAATTTACTTCCGTAATTGCATACGATTTTTGATGTACCTGGATTGAAATTATGTTTTAACGCCCACTGCTGAATTATTTGAAGATCTTTATTGACCAAATCCATGCAATTCCTTACATTGTCTGCCTGTCAGGATAGCTGAACGTTCGTGCAAACATATGAACCTGACAGTAATTGGGAAGTCGAAGAAGCTCGATCACATATAACAAAAACAATAATGGCCCAGTGATGGATCCCTGTGGCACCCCTGAATAAACGAAAAGATTCTATTATTGTACATCTCTTTCTGACGAAAAGTCTGCCTAAAGTTTTACCCGTACCGGGAAAGTAAACAAGAAGATTGAGACTAATCAATCCATCTAGTGCACAGACAGTCATACAAGATAAACAAGGTAAAGATCTATGCAGACTTTTTACAGCCTTGTGAAAGAATACGTGAAAATTCATTCCACCCAGGTGACGTCGTATAGGACAAAACGGTTCATAAACATGTAGGTTTTAAGACCCTTCTTGAAAATATTATGCCGGCGACATATTTCCGACAAAATTGTTTCAGACCAGCCAGCTTGCTTTATTCGTGAAAAAAAGAATTTTCAGCATTTCAGCTCCGTCTTAGGGCACCAATAAATTAATATTTCTAGAGTTGTTCGTAGTTTCGGCATGCGTTGTCATTATTCGCAGATGAAGAACGAGCTCATTGTAATACGTGCTGGAATTTCTCAGTCTTTCGTCGGAAAATTATAAAATGCCTACCGTACCAGGTCCTACTACACCAGCGAGAAGTACCTGCAGCCTGATGCAAACGTAGACTGGACACTCAAAACAAAAGTATTGTCATCACTCAAGCGTCACCGGATATTTAGGCACCTATGTCTAAGAGTCTTTCCTATTGTGGGACAGTAGGAAAATCGCTGAATGCCTAAAGACGTCAGGAAGTATTTGTTTGGTCCGGCGACATCCTGGGGAAGAGTCACGGCAGTACAACTTGGTTGACGTTGCAGATACTTATCGTCCTCCACCGACCCTTCAGAATATACATAGTTCATTGCCATCAGATTCCAGTTTATCTTCGCTTGGAAGACAAACATAAGTTTTCCTAACGTTGTTGCCCTCCAGAAAGTCAAATATGCCGCATCCTAGTCCAGATGGTATATCTTCCCTTCTTCTGAAGAGGTGCTCTTCTACTCTTTAAGACTTTCCGAGCAGATGGAAAACAGCATTTGTCCAGCCAGTCCCTACAAAAGGCGAATCTTCTTCTCTCCTCGTACAGACCCATTGCACTTGTGTACGTTTCTTCTTTCCAAGGTCATGGAAACGCTGATAAATCGTCAGCTCATGAAATATGTCGAAACTTCTCAATGACCGGCAGTACGGTTTTCGTAGCAACAGGTCCACTGGTGATTTGATGGCATGTCTCACCGAAAAGTGGAACCAAAGCGCACATTAATCTGGCGAAAGCAAGATAGTTGCACTTGATATTTCTAAGGCATTTAACAGAGTTTGGCATCAGGGTCTTTTGTCGAAAATGCGTGCATTTGGGATCGACGACTCTCTTCCTCAATGGATTAGAAATTACCTTTCGGAACGTTCAATTCAAGTTGTCTTGGATGGTTTCAAGTCTGACATTCACAAAATAAATGCTGGTGTGCCCCAGGGCTCCGTTCTATCCCCAACACTCTTTTTATTTTTTATCAATGATCCCTTGTCTGCCACTTCTAATTCAATATATTCCTTTGCTGACGACAGTACTCTCTGCTTTTCATATTCGTTTCCGGACTCACGTCCCTGGCTGTAGAACGGGAACGACAGCTTATGTTAAGCTCATTAAATTCCGATATTAACAGCATAACCAATTGGGGAACTATCAACAGAGTGGAATTTAATGCTTCCAAAACACAATGATGTCGTTAAAGCGAAATTTAAACACCCAGCCATTATCCATGAATGGCACTTGCATCGTTGTAACCGAAAAACTTTCCATTCTCGGTATGTGTGCCAATGAAAACTTACGTTGGAATGACCACATACTCGCTGTCGCCAAAAACTCTGCGAAATGTCTAGGTTTCCTCAAGCGATGTAAGAAATACTTCATCCCCTCTGATCTGGCCTCAATATATAATGCGTTTATCTGAAATTGGACTATAATACAATGTTCACATCTGGTTAGGTGCTCCTAAGACCTCTTTGCACTTGTTAGATAGGAACCAAAACCGCGCGATAAAACTCATAGGTGATAACAATATTACACAGTCATTTGACACCCTCGAACACAGACGTAATGTCTCCTGCCTCACCTTGTTGTATCGCTATTGGGCCTCCACCCAATTATCAAGGCTTCGCCCATCAATGACGTTGTCTAATAAAAAGCGGGGGCAGAGCAAAGTACTGGTCTTATTGTAAAGATCTTCAGATGACGCTAACGAAGGTTGCTACGTTTTGATCAGTTACAAGTTACCGGTCATAGGTCTTGTTGGCAGCAGGACCACCGGTAGTCCCTACCAGGACTTAAATCACGGTACCATGGGAGTCAGAAGCCCCCCGGATCTCGGTCTGGACCTTACTTGAAGAGGTAGGCCCCCTTGTGGGAGCGTCATGGTGGCTGTGGTTTAAACTCAAAGTCGCGGGAAGGGTCTTCCTGTTGGTTTGACAAAATGTAGAGTTGCAATAAGTACTGGGTGCTGCGACCCTAAGAGCAGTAAGAGGCTTTAGGTCGGCCTCGACTCATACCAAGGGTGGAACTTGTGCCGGCAACACCTTTTCGAATTGGTATCAATAGAATGACGGAGAGCGATAGGAAGGCGTATCCGTAAACATAAGTCTACACGACGGGTGGTTTACGTTAAAAATCAGACAATAGTTGTATCGCTATTTTCATCATCAATGCTCCGCCGAAATTGCCAGTAGCATTCCACCCCTTCAAACTTTTAACCGTAACACCCGTCTCGCTATGAATGCTCATCAGCATACCCTCAAGCAAACTTTCGGACGTACTTTGAAATATCATGATTCTTTCCTAAGCCGCACAACTCTCTTATGGAATGTGCTGACGAGTTCTTTATTTATTAGTCACTATAACTTGCAAACATTTAAAACCAACGCACATCGGTATCTCTCTTTTTTCCCTTTCTAACTGCCTTTCACCCGCGCTATGTGCAAACATCTTAAGGGTACATAAAATCCCTTGTGTGCGCGCCATTGTGAGGTTTTATACTCAACATGGAAAGACTCTTACACTGGGATGCAGTAAATCTGAGTAAAATTAATAAAAAGGTACTGGAAAAATCGTCTCCTGTCTGCACTCATTTGGAAATGAAGTAGAATTTGACTAAGCCAAGGTAAAAGTAAGGACTTGGTCTGGTCATAAGCTAAGCCCACAATGAGAGAAGAGTCGTCTTCCCAATTCTTGCTCGCCGTATGAAAATAAATTTTTCACTTTTCAATATTGACTCCAGGGTTCTGGGTATGAAGACACGTCAAAACATTTTCCGTTTCCCTGAGTTTCTTCGGAATTCTAAATATAGCGCGCGTTAGCCTGGGTGGCCTGAAAACTTAAAAAGCCTTAGTTCACAGTGGAGGCTGTTCGGCACAGACATCCTTAGCCATTCAAAAGCTTGCACATGCAAGACTGCATTCTTATTAGCGAAAGCATTATCATAATGTGTCTAAAAGAAATAAACATTAAGACCAGTTGTAGGCATTTTTAAGTACTAAAAAAAAAAATCTCCATTTTAAAAGCTGCAAAGACTCACTTAAAGTGTCCCCCCTCTTTAAAATGATGTTTCATCCGTGTATTCCAACATACTAAGGTACTGACAAGTTTCTGTAATTTTCCACATTATTTATCTCAGGTGATTGTTTACAAATGCCGTAATTAACTTTGCTTTTCAGGTGGCTTATGACTGCTTTAAAGTCTAACCTTCCGATTAAATCAATTTAAAACATATGACGCAAAACACTGTAACCGTTCCTCAAACGAACGCATCGTGGTGTGATTAAATTACTTAAAAACAAATTAAATACAATGTTAAAAGCAGAAGCAATTTTCATGTGAAGCATCAGAAGCTGGAAAGAACTTTTTGAGGGCTTCTAAGAGCCGATAGAGATTTTCTTGAAAAGCTTCTCTCACATTCATTTCATTCCGATTGCAACCTATTGAGTTCGAGAATGCTCTTATCACAGGAGCTCTTGATTCAACATACGCATTCTAGAGTTGTACTTGCGAAAGAAAAAAACCTTTATTTCGTGGCCTTACGTAAATCATCAAAGTGCTTCCAGTTGTAATGAGGGCCTCTGGCAATTGGAAAGGTGACTTTCGTTAGCTACACAAGTACGAATATCTTGATTGTTGTATGGAGTACGGAAACGCTCTTTTACTTGGCCACAATGAATTGCGAACAATGGTCAGAAATTACAACGCGTGTTATCCATGTAATGTGGTAGGTAGTACTCGTAATTCTCTGTCAAAGACCTTACACCCGGACATCCCCTTTTTCGCATTAGAAGGGCAAATCCTGGCTCTTGATTTTGTCACGCAAGGCTCTATTTAGAAGGTGCTTTTCTTTACTTTTATATTCGTCACCAACCAACGAATAACTACAACAATCTGGTGTAAGTTAGGCGCGATTGTCATCAAAAGAAACGAGAATTGTGAGAAAGCAAAACCAGAACACCAAATAAAGGGTGGTGTTGCCGGCTAGCTTGCGTGATTAAAATTGCAAAGGTGGTCATAAAAAGGGAAATGAGGGAGAAGAAGAGAGAATAATACTAACCATACGTCATAAGATTACAGGTCAACACGGAAACGCTTTTATCATTCCAGCTACAATCAGTTATTAAATAAATTACTTCTCTGGACTGGACTTTCACCAAACCGAAAAGGAAGGAGAGTTTTTCTGTTGTGTCCTTTGTTTTGAACCATCTGGAGCATGTAAACAAAAACAATGCGCGTCATATCAATTCACAATTGAAACAGACGGTCGACTGTCGTCGTTGTCCTTGGAATTCCCCAAATCGATAAGGCGACTAGATTAAGGCCTTCATTGCTTAGACTCGAAAATAAATTTATTGAATAATGAATACACACATACTCGTACATGGCGTGTGTGTGTGTGAATTATAAGCATGCGATTATCTGGTTATCTGGTTAATGGTGTCGGTTATTGAGGTGTTAGAGAATCACATGGGAGAAATCATTTTAAGCTGATGCTAGTCGGGCATTTTAAGATGTTGGCCAATTGCCAGAATGGATCTGGAGTGCCGGGGTAGATAAAAGAAAGCACATACATACACTTCAAAGGCGTTCGGATACATTTTACATTTATATTTGGAGTTGCCTTATTAAAACTAAAAATTGGCCTTCGTTTATGGGTAAATCTCTGAAGGAGAAAAGTTAATTCAGGATGCTTTCTTTTGAAGTGAATTGATTTTTCAAGGCGATTGCTCCACAAACATTAAAGGAATGCGAGTCCTATTTCTATTTTCCTGGCAGTTCTTTCTTAATAGACAATCGAGCTATTGATGGTGATTTGATCATCTGGAGGGAGCCAGGTTGCTTTGTGGATTCGTAGCAAAGGGAACCTAGTGGTAACATTTTCATACGAGATATCGTCTGTATTGTAGGTGTGGTGTTTGCCAGGGATATTTTGGCATGAAGGTACTCAAGTATCAAGTCTCTGCAACCAGTGTGATACGACGTGTGTGCAAAAACTAGAAAGTTGTGTAATTCATGAGAATATGGGTAAGTAACATTTATTTCGACAGAATTTCGACGCCTGTCTAGAGAGACACTTACTTCAAAGGGTTTGCGGGTGCTGTACTGGTTTCAATGTGAAAAAAAATGTTATCTACTGCAGTACTAAGCAGAGAGATTTCGGGACTTTATGCACGAATGCTTGCAATGAAAGAACAGTGCACCGTTGGTTTAATAGTTTTTAGAGCGGACATTTTAGCCTTGAAAATGAACCCAGATCTCGTCCTCTAAATGTGCTTAATGACGACGACTTGCAATCTGAAGTAGAGCGAAGCCCATCAACAACTATTCAGTGTCGTGTTACAACGTTCGGGGTATCAATTGAAACCATGTGGAATCACCTCCAAGAAATTGAAAAAGTGAGTTCCGCATTGCTTAAAGGACGCGAACAAGTTGCAATGACTTGAATTTTCATTGAAACCATTTTTGGGTTGTAATTGACAGCCTCAAGTGGACTAGTCAATGGTTGGATCGCAAGGATACTCCAGGAGTGCAGTCAAAACAGGACCTTCACCCAAAAAAAACTTCGGTGGACCGGACCAGCGAGGGAGTTGTGCATTATTTATTTTGTGTACGCAAGTGCAACAAAAACTGCAGAGTCCTATTGCATAGAATAGGACACAATGTACGAACAATTACAGAGCAAACAACTAGCCATGGTGAACAAAATTGTCCCAAATGACCGTTAAAAAGTTAATGGAACTTGGATGTGAAATTTTGCAGCATCCACCGTATTCCCCGGACCTATCGCCAACAGATTACTACTCATTTTAGGGGTTTCATATCATGGCAGTCTTTGAAAGATTTGTACCGAATAAATCAAATTTTTCTGAATAAATGTTTCCTCATATTGTAAAGGGTGACCAGATAAGAACAATAGGAAAAAAAATTTAAATAAAACAACAACGTAGATGAACGCTCGCCGTCAGATAACACAGTCGCCAAATTTCTTCTCACAACTTCAAGCGGTTTGTCGCTTGTATGGCATGTAGCGCCGTCTTGTTGGAACCACAGCTCGGATATATCAATGTTTTTGAGGTCTGACCACAGAAATTCAGTTAACATCGTTCTATACCTGAAAGAAAGAAATAAGGTCCGATGATGCCGCCTTGCCATAAACCGCACCAAACAGTCATTCTTTGTGGATGCATTGATGCTTGGCCGAACACTTGTGCATTGTGTTCGTCAAAATAATGGTACTCGTAATTTTGTTTGTTAATATAGCCCCTGAGTCAAAAATGGGCCTCATCCGAGAAGATGATTTTTTGGCCAAAATCCGGATTTCCGGCCAACATTTCCAGCGCCACGCATTGTCTATGGTCGTTCGCTTTCAATGCTTGCGTCAGCACAGTCCTATAAGGACGTGGGCCCAAATCCAACCGGAAAATAAGCCGGGTTGACTCTCTGGCGATGCTCAATTCAGCTGATCGGCGCCGAATCGACATTTCTGGGTCTTCTTCGATACTGGCTCATTTCGCACCAATGTCTGTCTGGTGGGTGTCTTAGGATCCAAAAGAGTGTACTCACGCTCAAACCTTACTGAATATTTTGACAGCTGGATGGTCATTGGTAACTTTGACAGCTGCTGAAGCATAACAATTGGAAAAACTATCATTGCTATCTGGTCACCCGTTACTACATCGTTTTATTTCGGACCAAGCAAATCGGACATTTCATGTTGAAGGGACCTAGTACGACATGTGTTGATCATAAAACCCTTTTTCGTATACTTCTGGATGTCTTCGGGAGAGGTTCAACTGGGCAATATCTTATGGGTATTCAGACGAAGACCTTACACCCAAGTCATCAGATCAATAGAAGAATAGGGCACCTGTCTTCTTACTTTACTTACTTTAAGTGGTGCTACAGTCCAGAGTGGAGGGGGCGTCACGCAACAGCTCTCCCCATTAAGAGCTAATCCTTTTCGGCCCTCCGGTATGGATTTGAAGATACTCCGTTCCGGTTGTGTTCATTTAAGCTGATGAACTGAATGTTGCTGTTTATGCAGACGGGACCGTGAATCATTCAAAGAACTCTTGTCTCGAAGCAACCAAGTCCATTTTCATTCGCTTTAGGTAAAGCCCATGCCTCAACATCATAATTATAAAAGGATTACGAGTAGGACAATAAGAAACCTATACCTATTCGTGAGAGGGACTTATTTAACAGCTGCCTTTTTAGTTCAAGGGAACTGCGATTGGCAAGAGAGATTTTTTCATTTGATCTCTACAGTTGTGTTGTTGTTGGAATTTACATCGGGTCCCATGTAGACAAGAGACTCGTATATTTTCTTTTAGTGGAAAGCGCCTATCCGAACTGTTCGTTTTGTGAGTTCCACTGTCGTCCCATATATGTAGATGCGTTTAGGTAGGCAACGATGCCAAGATATGCTTTTTTTTTATAATTTACGAGCGCCTAAGGGGTTAGATACCCTTTTACTGTTGCCAGGGCGCGGGCGGAAAGTTAGAAGGAGGAGAAAGGAAAATTGTTTTTTTGTAGTGGTTTGAAACTCAGGTGTGTTTGGTTTCTATGTTTGCTCTCCAGGGGTGGGAGTCCGAATAGGACGGAGAGTTTTTCTTCACTCAGAGTGATTCGAGATATAATTCCCAGTATTTTTTTTCATTGCTTGAAACTCTTATAACAGCCAAATCTACGTGTCAGTGTTATGCCTTCACACGCAGATTTTTTTTGTCTGAGTTCCAATTACACAATGAAAAACTGATTTGCCATGGGCAGGATTCGAACCTGGACCCTCCGAGTGAGAAGCGTTTGCTACTACCACTACACCACTGCCACCCCTATGCTATAAAATGGTTGGCGCAGTTTGGAGGGTTTCCCTCGGGCTGACGATGCTGAAATTCCATTCATTGGGCAGACTTTCACGCGACCATATTTTACTGATGAGTTGCCTTTGCATACTGTCATTCGGCAGGCAGTACGTCCGCTTCTGTAGCCTTATTGGTCCTTAGTTGTGTTATTATTCTAGTACCTAGACCTCTTCTCAGTCGGGTCCAAGTAGTTGCTGTTGATTATTATCCACATATAAAGGTTTATTCTGTCTGGCAGCGGAATTTTCTTTATCCTTCTTAATTTTCAGCAACGACTGTGAGCTAAATATTCCCATCCTTATCTCTGAATGTTTCGGTTCGGTATCCTTTGCAAGCTATTTTTACTTTTGGTGGAATTTCCTCTCGATCGCATGTCGTCCAAGTTCATATCTTCCAATTCGGGCCAAAAATAATCGGTGATCATGGCGCGATAACGCTGACCATTCACAGTAACATGACGATCGTTATCGTCGACGTAAAAATATGGCCCAATAACGCCGCCGGCATGCAAACCGCACCAAACAGTTTTTTTTTGTGGATGAAGTGGTGATTCATGAAGCACATGTGGATTTTCACCCGACCAATAACGCATATTTTGCTTATTGACGAACCCATTGAGCCAAAAATGAGCTTCGTCACTGAAGATGATTTTGTGATGAAATTCATCATATTGGGGCATCTTCTCCAGAACCCAATCGGAGAACGTACGTCGCTTCAAATGGTCCATCGGCTTCAATTCTTGAGTCAGCTTAATCTTGTATGGGTGTAAACCAAGATCCTTACGCAAAATACACCAAAATGTGGTCTGAGCGATGCCCAATTCTTGAGAACGCCGTGGAATTGACTGATTTGGATCGTTTGCTACGGACGCCTGAACGGCAGCGATATTTTCGACACTTCGACCAACCCGTTGTCTCACTGACACGGCAACATCACACAACGAATATGTAGACTCAAATTTTTGCACTAAACTTGTTATTGCCTGTCTACTAGGGCGAGAATTACGACCGAAAATTGGAGTTAACGCTCTTAAAGTTGCAGTCACCGACTCCGAATTTCGGTAGAAAATTTTTATAATTTGAAGACGTTGCTCGTTCGTGTACTTTACCACGATGAAAATGTTGAGTTTACTGAGTAAATTGACAGTGACAGTTTGATTAGTGAAAGAGTGGGTTCACAAATTAAATTCAAAGTTGTCAAGTCCCTATTGTAAAACCCTTTATTAATTTTTTTATTAAAAAATTATTTCAAAATGACGGAGCTGCAGCTATTTCCGGATGCGCCTTTTTTTGATCATCAGTGGGTGTGGACATGGTAACTCGGGAACAGCTGATCTAAAATCAAAATTTCTAAAAGATTTCGTTAGTATATTCTATTGGCTTGTACTTGAACGAAGGATTTGTCAAAATTATGAAATCGAAATGCAGTCAGATATCTTGGAATCTGGCTAGATTAGTTTCTGTATTTTGGCAAAAATGTAGATGCTGTTCTGGCGAGAGCTAAAGGCGCTGTTGCTCTTACAAAGAGACTGTTTTATAGCAGCCAACTCAATGCGAGGGTAAAGGTAATCTGCAACATGGCCCTTATCAGGCCCATGCTGGTATTTGGGTGTCCCGTGTGGTTCAATGTACGAGCAAGCTTAATGGAAAAATTCGGGTGTTTGAGAGGGCTTGCCTTCGCTTGTACAGAACACCAGAGTCGGAGTACAACATTTTTTATCCTAATGAGGTCCTTTACAATAGGGCGAACATAATACGAGTGGACAACTTCGTAATTAAGCTGACTCGAAGGCACATTGCAAGAGCAATGACCTCGACGAATAACCTGATATCTGGGGCTTACTACCCCAATTACCTTTACCACGAGAATGTGCGCTCTGACGGCTTCGTTCCACCGGAAGCATTCCTCTACCTAGATCAGATAGGGTTGATCCAGGATAGATCAGCGGTGCCGTTAATCTTCCATGTCGCTCGGACAGCTGGGGACAGGCGACTCAACTACAACAGAAACGTCGCACACGGCAGTGTGGAGAAGAAAAAAAATTGGCGACGATCAATGTCTAGATTTTGAGAAATCGTGTCCACCGCAAAGGTGTTTTTTGAAAAGCACGATTCTGAGAAAATCATGTCTAAGGTTTTGATTGTAGATTTTTCATATGTAACATTAATTTTTGTACCCTCACACCGAGTCATCGAGGGCAGTAGCATCTTTTGCAGCCTCGAGAGCGTCGATTTGTGGCTGTCTTCGAAGCATTCTACCCTGTCTTGTAGCCTTCTGCGCACAGAGTTCAGCAATCGTAATGCGCACTATCAAAGCTTATAACTCCGGTTGTAAAACTCCAATTTTTTGGGGATATTTTTGAAGGTTTATAATTAAGGAATATGCAATAAAACCTTAAGGGGTTTAAATGTTCACTTCATTCCCAGAGTTAGAGTTCGGATTACATCGTCGGGAAGCTTTGAATAGCATTCTGGGATGAATGTAAAATAAATGGCGGGGGACCACATGGGAACTCGGTACAACCGCGTGCTGTTGACAAACGCCACATGGGCATAGTACCCGGCGTAAAATTCATTTTCATTTGTATCGATCCCTTGAAAATAAATAAAAAAATAAAAAATGTTCACTTCCTATTGTTGTTACTTGAACACTTTGCACATTGAAAACATATTTCAATTACTCATCCATTGATGTTGCGTGATAAGGCCGTCATGTTGATGTTGTCTAACGAACCCAAATACTTAAACACGCAATAATATCTACTACGACTTCGTGTAGACAAGTTTTTATTTTTATTTTTTTAACAAACTGACCTTAAACACAAATTGAACATAAACACATTACTCGTATACTCGTATGTAGTCATGTGATCATCGGCATCTTCTGAACTCGATAGAATTTTTGAGCTTATCATGCTTTGACGAAATTCCTAACTCAAAATACTCTGGATAGTAAATTGCATGCTGCGACCGCATTTACTAGAATAATGACACAACAAAAAAATCTTTAAAAAAAAACCTCTGACAAAATGCGAATAACTTGGTATCCAGGGTTGGCATTATCAGTTTTGGTTTTTTTTTTTGCAAATTGTATTTGCTTTAATGAGTTGAGTCATCTTACTTACTTATCAATGTAAATTACTGCTAATTTTTACTTACTTTTTATTTTTATTGTGAATTAAAACTTTGCCACTGGAAGAGGTGTCATGATACTCACTTTGCAAGTGCCCTCAGATATGTAGGAGTATTATCGATTTGGGGGCGATTTGAAACACCTATGGCGATGAGGAATTCTTAAAAATACAGCTGTAGAACATCACGTCATATTGACTAAAGGCGGAACTGAATCTAGATATCAAGCGATAATTAGAAATGTTATCTGTCACCGCCGCTAAGATTCTGATTTCTTTTGTTGCCCTATACCAGTTAATCACATGACAAATTTCAATTGCGCCACGTCATTGACTGTTACACCATTTTCCATAAATAAGTTTTTATTTTTATTTTTGTTGATTTTTAGATAAATTCAAGTAAATGGATTTTATAACGTAAAATGTGTACAAATCGGATATAATGTTTCAAAACTTGGGAAATGATTTCTGCACAGTCATGGTGTTGTTCCGTGCTTTGTCATTTATTGGAGACGACAATTTCATATCACAATTCCGGCAAATAGCGGCCATAAGAAGTTAATAAATTAAATTTTGAGAAAAATAAGAAAAACCAAATATTTACGAGTATCATCAAAAATTGGTTTATTGTTCTTCAAAATACCCGTACTCTCCATGGAGATCAATAGACCTTTGCATGCGTTTGAACCAATTTTCGAAATTTCCCACCCCGAATGAGGTAACCATAAAATATGCATTTTACACGTATCGCTTTGTTTTTCAGGCGTCGAAGGGCCATCAATTCGATGTTTTGAGTGCTCACAGAATCACTTCTTTGAACCGACCTGTGACAGCTCGCATTGTCCGTGTTCGGCGGTTGCTTTTCCTTATTTCTCCAAAGACTTCTGGCAATCAAATGGGGTTGTACCATTCCGAATTGAAAGTTCCACATTTCTCTAATAGCACGGTGGCGACATGCCCGTTTTTTCCAGAAAAAACAGGCGACCACTTGCTTCGAAGTGCTTCGTACGCGAACAAATTTTATTGGATTTGTCTGGTTTTGAAAGATCCATAGAGTTTTAATTTGGGTGGGGGGTTTATTTCGTTTAATACAAGCTTAAACTTCCTTAAAAACTAGGACTTAAAAACGAACAACAAGTAAGGGCTAGGAAGTAAGGGAATGGTGGAGGAGATCAAATTTAAGACGACAAGTGCTCAGGTTAAAATCAAAAAGGGGGAGATTGGTTCGTTAGAACCATAAGAGTTGCGGTGGGTAGAAATATAGAAGAGACGAGGACAACGTAAATTACAATTGTTAGTGTTGAAGGAAAGAGAATTGTAAAGGGAATCGCAATCCACAGAACCGGAGAGCAGTCGATGAATGAAGAGAATGTCAGCTACGTCTCTGCGTTTTTCGAGGGTATTCAGGTTAAGAAGTTTGAGGCGGTCGCGATAGGGATGGGTCACTCCAGGGTAGTCCACGAAGAGCAAACCGAAGAAAACGACGTTGAATGTTCTCGATTCGGGTTATACGAATTCACTGAAAGGGGAACCATACTTGGCTGGCATATTCAAGGAGGGGCCGGACAAGGGTAATGTAAAGTGACCTTGTTACATAAGGGTTGCAAAATTCTTTAGACCAACCAATATGCGAACGGAAGTTTAACTCTCTGTCGTATAAAATTCCAAGGTCGCGAAGGGATTGAACCTGGGATACAGTTAAATAATCATGCAGAAAATAAGGTCAAAAGGGGAATTGATTGGACTTACGAGACAAAGTCATAGATTGGCATTTGGAGACATTAAGTTCAAAGCAATTTTTTAGACACCAAGTAGAAAACCTATCGAGGTCTTCTTGAAGAAATAGTTTTGGAAAACTTAGTGTCATCGGCGTAAATGGATATGGAGCAGTGTTTAATAATCTTCTCAAGATCGTTTATAGTTAAAATAAAAAAGAGGGGACATAGATGGCTGCCTTGTGGAACACCAGAAGTGGCTAAAAACGGTTTTCCAGATAAGAAGAAAACTTTATGCAATTTATGCAATATTAAATGTATGTGAGTGGGACAAATGCCCAAGCATGCCTCAATTCCACGATAAGTCACATGACGATCTTCCAATACCAGTTCCCTCACAGCATCGATGTTTTCTGGCTAAACAACCGGATGATCTTCAAGAAATACTTCCTGGAGCAAACGACGACCAAGATTGAAGTTGGAAAACCTGGCCCAAGATGGTGCTTCGTCACCAAAAGTCAAAGCGATTTGAACGGCTCACTCCTGTTTACGTCGAAAACCATAAAGAGATCATTGCACAAAAATGTTCACGATTTACCTTGTGTTAAAAAAAAGTGCGTCTAAAAAATCAATGAAAAATGTCAGAATTTTATTAAATAATTTTTTTTTTATTAAAGTATATATCAAAACGAATTCCATATATTAGTAGGGAGTTAACTCAGCGTTTACGATTGTTCGGCATCGTCTAGTGCAACTTTGACTTAATTTTTGCGAATAATCCAAACATAGGCCTCTCTAAATTTGCTTCAAGACCAACCCATGTTGTTTTATCGTGACTATTTTGTTCTCCTTAAGCCTCTACTTGTTTAAAGACATCACACTTTCTATTGGATTCGTATCAGCACTTTGGGATGGCCAATCTAACGTCTCTATACAATTTTCCTCTTTCCAACGCATGCACCGGATAAAGAATAGTGCTGCAGGGCTTCCCTGCTTGTCGTAAAAGGCGACTAAAAATGAGGAATCAGTCATATACAGGCAACTATAACACCAAAAATGAGCCTGTGACACTTTAACACCTTTAAAACTTTCCCACAAGTTCGTATGCAATCAGTGGGTTCCCACGTCTGGCGATTACCGGTGGGATAAAATCAAAGTCAACTAACTTCAACTAACAAATCAATCTCGTACGAAAGTACAAAAAAAAAAAACTTCATGGAAATGATCGCAAATTGTAGCACTACCCCGCTGGGCACCACGCTTGCCACACATTCGGGTGATCCCAGGGCAAGCAGAAATGCTTGTGTCAGAGCCCGACGGAGTCCGGGGGCGAGCAAAATGAAGTTTCTAAATTTTACCAAACTTCGGTTTGCAACTTGGAACGTCGGATCGATGACCTCAAAAAGCTTGGAGATGGAAGCAATAATGCGTCGCAGAACTCTACATATCATGTGCGTTCAGGAAACGAAGTGGTGTAATACCGGAAATAAAGCGCGTTTTCTTGATTTAAAAACTAAATCATTTAAGATGTTCTACCATGGAACGGTCAATAGACGAAACGGTGTCGGTGTTATTGTCGCGGCAAGTCTTCTTAATAATATGGTTGGTATTTCAAAAATAAGCGACCGCTTGATGAGTGTAAAACTCATTATAAACAATGAAATGTGGAACATTGTTAGCGCGTACGCCCCACAAAACGGTTGCGATCAATCGGAAAAGGATAAATTTTGGTCAGATTTCGGTAATTTACTCAGAAATATACCAATCGAGGTAAAAAGGTACCTACGAAAAGCTTTCGTAGGCGGAGATTTAAACGGCCACGTTGGAGAATCAAACGTAGATTATGAGGACTGCCACGGCGGTAAAGGCTTTGGAACCAGAAATTCTGCTGGTGAAGACATTCTTGCAGCATGTAAAGCCCACGGTCTCACTGTTTTAAATACGACGTTTATAAAACATCAACGACATCTTATCACCTATAGCAGCGGAGGCCACGAAACACAAATAGACTATCACCTTTGCAAAAGATCGATGAGAAACAGTGTCAAGGACTGCAAGGTAATCCTTGGAGAATCGCTAGTTACCCAACACCGGCTGCTCATTACAGAATTCTTCACAGCGGAACCACCAAAAACACGACAGCCTGTTAGAAAGCCTAAAATCTGGTGGTATAACTTATAGAAAGAACGAGGCACAAGATTTATTGCACGCGCTAAAGAAGTACTTCTTAATATAAACGTTATCGCAGACTCACTTAGCCCGCAAGAAAGCATGCACTAGGCATGCATGACACACGCAAAGTCTCTTCTAGGAACGATATCAGGACATCATCACATCGAGAAAGAAACATGGTGGTGGAATGACGAAACCGAACAAGTTGTGACCGACAAGAAGCAAGCATTTCAAGCGTGGACAAAATGTGATCGGAGCAACGATATCGAAAAGTCTCGACTTGCACTTGAATATGAGCGACTTAAAAACTTTACAAAGAGAGTCCTGGCCCAAACCCGAGCGGCAGCAGCGGAAAACCTTTACCAGGACTTGGAACAAATATCCTCACGATCGGCAGATAGAAGACAAGCTATTCAAGACCAGACAACATCCCATCAGAGTTTTGGTCGAAGATGGAATGTATCCGCAGTGAATGGCTGTCGAAACTCTTGAATAAAATAAAATGCGGACAAACTATGCTAAATCAATGGAGAAGTAGCTTTTTGGTTCCGTTATACAAAGGCAAAGGTGACACGCGAGAATGCAACAACTACCGCCCAATCAAGCTGATGTCACACACGATGAAAATCGTTGAAAGAGTTTTAAACGAACGTCTTCGCAAAATCATAAAGCGTGGAAGGAAGATCGACGGTGGACGCAATCCAAAGCTTGCAAATATTAATGGAAAAACATCGGGATTCGTCAAAAGATCTGTACATGATATTTATTGATCTAGAAAAGGCATTCGATCGTGTGCCTAGAGATCTCATATGGACCGCGTTATGGTCTCAAAAGGTACCGGAAACGTCAAAACTGCTGTTAAATGTACCGCCGGACTTACGATTGAATTTCCGGTAAATGTCGGAGTGCATCAAGGAAGCGTTCTTAGCCCTTTGCTATTTAACGTGGTACTAGACTATCTTTTGAAAGATTGCATGCACGAAGCAAATGTAACATCGATTCTCTTCGCCGACGACGCAGTTATTCTAAGCGATAATGTCGTAGATTTACAAAACGTCCTAAGTAAATGGAAAGACGCGCTAGATAAAAACGGGTTTAAAATGAGTCGCTCAAAGACGGAACATTTGACCTGCCCATTTTCGGATCCACTGCGACCTATTCCAGATATAATGTTGGACGGAATAGTTCTTCCGAAAACCACTAGGTTCACGTATTTAGGATCAATCGTTAACGTAGAAGCGAAATGTGACGACGACACAGAGTAAGTGCCACAGAGTAAGTGTGGGGTTAATGAAATGGCGAGAAAATTCGGGAATCTTCTGTGACCGAAAATTTCCACTTAAATTGAAGGGAAAACTTTACACCACGATGGTTCGGCCAGCTCTTACATATGGTTCGCAGTGCTGGACAATATACGAAGCGTTTAGAAATAAAATGACGGCAGCAGAGATGAACATGTTAAGGATGTCGACTGGAGTTACGAAACGCGACTGCATTAGATCTATGCACATTAGAGGAAGTCTACACATAAAGAATTCGGTAATCGAACAACTTGAGTCGGATAGAATTAGCTGGTATTGCCACGTTCAAAGAAGATCTCCGGAAAATCCCGTTAAGAAGGCAATATCAACTACGGTCGCTCCTACTAAAAGGAAAGTAGGTAGGAAAAAGAATTCCTGGATTGCTCAGATGGCAAATGCACAACAACGCCTGGGGCTAACCGCCGAAGCGATACAGGACCGAGCAGTATGCAGACGCGTTCTGCGATCTGCGACATTAGCCAACCCCATAAGCGGAGCAGTAGCGATGCAGTAAAAATGTGAAACTCGTTATGCATAAGTTCGTGTAGCGAGAAAAGGGCTAGTAAAAGGAAAAGAACAAGAAGCAGAGGCGACTCTTATGTTTTGGATCGTTATCCTCTTGTAAGGTCCAGTCGTAATTGCTTGATCCATACAGAGATTCAACAGACTTTAGCAAACTCTTCTGGTATAATTTTACCATGAATTGTGTATCGAGGTTTTGTGTGACTTTCCGAATCCTTTGGCCGAGAAGCATCCATAAAAATGAACTTTGCGTTTCTCAGACTAATTGTGGGTTTTTTTCCGAAATAATTTACAAATTGCTTAATTGTCCTTACTGGATGTGCTTATTGTAGTCCCTCTATCTGACCCATCATTACAGCATTCCTTATAACTCTTTATCCACTTTCTCACATCAGATGCACATGTTTTGAAATATATTTTGCTTCCGACTTAATACTCATTTGCGACACTTTTGAAAGCACTGATTTTGTAATGATGTTATACCGCTGAAATATGGAAATATTCTGAGGAATGGAAATCATGCGCAGTCGGCAATTAAATGGAGAAAATAATTTGGCTACAAATTTAACACACCTTTTTCCGAAACACACTGTACGTAACAGTCCGTAGAAGTATAGTTTCTCATATACCGTAGCATGTGACTTGATTACTAAATCTCGATAGATATCAAACTTGACTTGACTAAGAGTCACTTTTTAGTATAGATTCCGGACGTTGTTCCTGAAGGATCACCTCTCCATTTCCTGAAATGCTCACTTCTTATAATCTTTCTCATTTCTCTGAAGAAGCCGATGATCTTCTCTTCTCATTTGCTCGTAGACCGCACGTTCCGGCAACTCTAACGTCTTTTCAACACTTAATGTACAATATGATATTTTTCAAAGGCATTGACAAGACGTTAGTAAGGATATGGTATTGTCAGAGTTTCTGGCGGCTGGTCACATTTTTGTTGTTTCGTTTTTTTCTCGTTGTTCTGGCGTGTGAGATGTCCGTAATTGTAGCTTGGTAGTGTTCCGAGTCTACATTGGCCGCTTGGAATGTTGGCACATCTGTGGGATGAAATTTACCACAGTGACTTTTAAATAAAACTCTATGATGTCACTTTAAAAACATGATTAGGTTTTACTGTATTTTAAAAAAGTAAGGACACACGTTGTCTGTGCAAAGTTGAAATGTATCAGAAAGAATAAAAAAGGAGTAGATCAAAAGAACATCTGGTGGGATGCCAAGATGACAACTAGAGGCGCTAGTGTCTAACTGCTACAGTACTCCTCCCCAATTGACAGCTGACTTGACAAATGAAAAAAAAAATTTTTTTGTTGTCAAATCGAAAATTTCACTGATTTCTTTCCGGGATAAGTTCTTGCTGCTGGAGAACTCTGATGGACTTGTTGCTGTTGTGAAGATGACTGGTGCTGTGTTTTTATTGTTGAAGATTGTGGAGTTATTCTCAATTGATCAAGAGCTTGGATTTCTGCTGCTGCCAAGTACGCTGGTTTCAGCCGCTCGATGTTTATATTCATCAACATTTGCCGTTGATGTCGATAGCAAAAATGTCGCTGATTCGGTCGATGACTCTGTGTGGACTCGTGGGTGGTCCAGTTCCTGCTTTGGAGCATCGCGGTGTAAAAATATGTGGCTACATGAATACAGATCTTTAAAACAGAATATATATCTATTGTTTTAGTGGTTCTATTGGGATTGCTTGGAGGATCTTCATGTGAGAAAAACTCCCCTGGGATCCGGAGTGCTGTGCCGTACATATATTCTGTTGTGGATGCTTTCAGGTCTTCTTTGTAGCAAGAGCGGAGACCGAGGAGAATCACCGGGAGGTTTTCGGTCCAGCGATTTGTTTGGTGACAGCGGATAGCAGCTTTTGACACAAGATGCCATCGCTCTACCGTCCCGTTTGCAGCTGGATGATACGCAGTTGTGCGAACGAGTTTGCTTCATATGGGTTATCGCTTTGAAAACAGCTGATTCGAACTGTGATCCCTCATCTGTTGTATTCGTTTTTGGGCAACCGAAACGTGCGATCCAATGGACGAAGAACTCTTTGGCTACGGTTTCAGCAGTCATCTCCTTGATGAGAATTGCTTCCGGCCATCTGGAAAATCGGTCGATCATCGTTAGACAGTATCTGTATCCATTTGATTCAGGCAATGGTCCAAAGATGTTCAGATGGATGTGGTCAAATCGCTGATCAGCTTTATTAAATCTTAAAGGCTGCAAATGTACGTGTCGCCCAACTTTAGACCATTGACAGGGAACCCATTGACTGATATTCTTCTTCATTGACGGCCAATAAATTGTGAAAGTTTAGAAAAACAGTTTGTCTAAATGTTTTGGGTACCAATGGTCGAATGTTGTGTTGCGACACATCGCAGTAAACTTCCTTAAGATTCGGATTCCTTAAGTTGTGGTTCTGAAAAGATTTTGCAGTTCACTATCACTCACCTGAGCAATCGCTAAAGCTTCTAAGTCGATGGTGTCGAATTTGTGTACGCTTGTTGCGGCATCGAATCTGGACAGGGTGTCTGCAACAACATTGTCGAGTCCTTTAACTGATACAATTGTTGTTGTGAATTGACTTATCAAGTTAAGGTGCCTGAGTTGACGAGGCAAGGCTTTTCCAGAACACTGGTTGGAAGGCATGTGTTAGTGGCTTGTGGTATGTTCTACCTAAGGTCTGAAAAACTTGACTGCGTGATAAATAGCTGATAATTCCTTGTCGTACACACTGTAGTTAATCTCAGCTTTGGTTAATTTTTCGAAAAGTAGCCAACTGGTTCCCAGATGTTACCATTCCATTGCTCTAGCACAGCCCAATGGCTTTTCCGGATGCGTCGGTAGACAATCGCTATACGGGGCAGGATAAGTTAACAGGGCTGCGTTTGATAAGTCGTTTTTGCATTCGTTGAATGCTGCCAGAGCTTCTTTTCTTCTTTTCTTCTGTCGTTTTTCGAACGTATTTGAGTAGTGCGTGGAGTGGTGCCTGTGTAGTAGCTGCGTTTTTCAGATGACGTCTGTAAAAATTTACCATGCACAGAAACCGAAGCAGTTGCGCCAAAGTTTCTGGTCGTTTTTACGGCAAAATGGCTTGAATTTTATCGGGTTACCTTCGGCTGAGATGAGTTGACCAAGGAATTCCATTTTATCCGCAAAGAAGTCCAATTTGTCGCGGTTGATGGACAACCCATAATCTCGGAGGCGCGTGAAGATTATAGTTAGATGTTCTGTATGTTCTTCTGTACTTGTTGAGGCTAGGAGAAGGTTGTCCAAATAGGCGTATACAAATTCAAGGCCATCAAGAACTTGTCTGTTGAGCCGCTGAAACGTCTGGCCGGCATTGCAAAGGCCGACGGGCATCACGAAAAATTCATATAACGCGAAAGGTGTTATCACTGCTATTTTAGGCACATCTTCTGGTCGAACTGGTATTTGATGATAAGCACGCTCGAGATAAATTTTCGAAAAAAAAACTGCTTTTTTTTTTGTGCAAAATTGAGGCGTAATCACTGATGTGAGCAATCGGGTAGCGATCGGGAACTGTTTGCGCATTAAGGCATCGAAAATCGCCACATGGGAGCCAGTCACCTGTTTTTTTTCGGTACCATATGCAACGGACTTGCCCATGGACTTTTTGACGGTCGACAATAGCCTTGTTCAACCATGTAGTTGAATTCTTGCTTGGCGCATTTTAGGAGTTCCGGTGAAAGCCTTCTTGCCCTCTCGTAGACTGGTGCTCCTGTTGTTTCGATATGATGAACGACGTTGTGTTTGACAGTTGTGCATGACTTTGCCGTGGTGAGTATTTCCGGAAATTGTTTAAGCAGGGATGCGCACGGGTCGTTTTAGTTGCGGAGCCGAGAGAACAATTTGCTTTGATCCCAGTTTGTCCATCCGAAACGCGACGCTTTCTTACGACCACGATCAGCTGGTAGTGATGTAGTAAATCCACACGAACAATGCCATACGGGATATCTGCTACGTCGTAAGCCAAAGTTCAATGTGAGGGCCTTTTGTCCGTAAGTAGCGATGTGAGTTCCGTTGGCAGTTTGTAGTTTAAGGCTTGAGGTTTAGATCTCTCGATACGTGTCGGAGGGATGATAGAAAGATTTGCTCCAGTGTCGACGAGAAAACATTGTTCAGAGCCTTGATCGCATAAAAAGTGTCTGCGGGGTTTTTCAGCATCACCAGTGTGCGCGGCGACGCAAAGTTTTCCTGGCCGGACTATCTGAAACCCCGAAGAGTCTTTCGAAATTAACAACACTCGCTTGTACGCGTTCAATTTGTGAAGTGGAGTTTATTTCTCTATAATTTAACGTAATTCATTTGTTAAAAAATGATATATTTATATATTTTACATACTTACTGTTTTAGCAGACTCGTTGCGGCATCGTGGGCTTCAGAAAACAGAAAGACAAAACGGAAATTTTCCATTAACAACATGGCGTTAAATTCGTTCAGTTTGACAGTTCACTTAGGTCTGTTCTATTTGCCACACAGTACCGCCAGAGTTGTTACAAATTTAAATAAAGCAATATAATTTTTTAACATCCAGAGTTGTTACAATTTCAATTTAAAACGACATAATTTTCAACAACCAGTAACTGCCGTTGCTACTGGTGAGGAAATTAGTTTTCTTGTTTGTAGATGCATCGTTGGATACAGTGCTTCGCTTCTTTGCCGAATTTCTGGTGGTAGAAGCAATATTTTGAACCTGCTGCTCTGGAATAATGTTTGGAAGTAGAAGGACTGCGAGAATTGTAAGATCCCCAACCCTTTTCTCCAAGGTAGCGGTGTAAGAAGTTGATTTGCTATGCGTTGCGATTGTCGATAAAGCTGTTTGTTCGGTGGGCTTATGCACAGCCATTATTTTAGTTTCGATGTTACGTGTAATATCCCACACGTTGTCCGCAACCTTAGCTAGTGCTTCGTTGGAAAGGCAATCCCCAGCAGCAATGGCGATCTTTAATTGATCCGGAAACTGATCGTACCACAGTGTCCGTACGAAACGTGTGTCTAGTTTTCCCTCGTTTACAGCTTCCATTTCGGCGAGAAGGAACAAAGGTTTTCTGCCATCAAGCTGAAGACCGGAAACTAGTTTTCTGAATTTTTGTTCTTGAGTTTGGCAAAATCTATTGAGAGAGCGTGCTTTATGATTTCATACTTTTGATTCTGTGGAGGGTGTAAAACATGTTCCTTGATGAACGACAAAAGGTCTGCTTCCAATTTGATGTGTCTGACCGCGTTGAATTTTGATGTGTCTGATTGTATCCGATTTATCTGGAATTGGACTTCGATGGCAATAAACCACAGCTCTGGTTCCTTTATCCAGAACGGAGGAGCCATGACTTTCTCGAGGGTATTTATGGCCGAAGCAAAGTTGGTTACAGATTAGATATTGGAACTATTTTACAGCATTCCGGTCTGAAGAGGTTGTAGTTTCCATCCACATGGTGCTTTCACCGTTAGCGCTTCTTCCGGCATTGGAATGATGATAATATTTTCTTTTTTCGGGGTCACCAAATTGTGAGATGAAATTTACCAACTCTATGATACCACTTTAAAAACAATATTAGGTCTTTATTATATTTCAACAAAATAAGGACACACGTTGTTTATGCAAAGTTGAAATATATCAGAAAGAATAAAAAAGGAGTAGATCAAAAGAACATCTGATGGGATGCCAAGATGACAACTAAAGGCGCTAGTTTCGAAGTGCTACACTGTTAAGCATCTATTATTAGAGTCGCCATCTATGTGTCAGTCTCGGGATTGTTATTTTCTTTTCCTATTCTATGGTCTTAAAACCTAAAATGATTTTGACATCATATAGTACTTACGGGTTTGCCCGCAGGTATTGTCGATAGAAATATTCTTTGGTATCAATCGTCGGAAGCTCAAGACTTCTTGAGACTAACTGCCACTTGGTAGTATTTTGGGGTGCCGTGTGAGATATTCATTTTTTACTTGTCTACAATTAGTTTACGATCTGAACGGTTTTGATATCTCCAAGTTCGAAAGAAGGAACTCTTTTTGGCCTTGTAATCTTGTTCTTTTGTGGATCGTAAAACGATCGATTATTTGAATGTTAGCGTCGTTGCGATAGCTCAAAACTTGTTATCCAAGCCTTGTAACTACCTCTGTAACTACCTCTTCATAAAATCTATTTAATTAAGAATTCTTTCGAAATTAAATTGTGCTCTTTGCAACTTGAAACACCTGTTAAACCCTCTGTCCACAGATTACCATTTTCTTTTGCAACGTTTTATACGTACTTACTCCTTCCATTGCCGTCCTCTTTCGCTTCAGTCTTTTGTTCGCAAGTTCTTCTTTTAAAAAAATCGTATTTCCTTTTTATTATTTAAATTCGATACATTTTTCGACGGATGCTCAGTCTCAAGGCATTGCAAAACGTTTTCATTTGATTTAAAATTCACAATAAACTTGCGTTTCTTCCCCGTTTCCTTGGACAATTCTGCTTAATGTGAGGAAAAGTATAATTAATTCGCTCCAAATTATTTATGATTTCTCGCAGCAGTCATTGAGGATTGGGACTGAGGATTGCATTCTACGAATGTATGTGTGGTGTATCCTTCCCTTGGGGGAAAGTTCGAGGAAATACTGCATAAACTCATTTCTGGCTTAGTAGTAGCCCCCATACTCTGCATATCCTTCTCTTTGTTCTACGACATTACTTTTGAATTCTTGGCAACGCTATAAAGGACGTCAAAATGGATTTTCTTCTACGAGTTGGATATAAAAAAAAAGAAATAAATAAAAACGGAAGAAAAACAAAAAACTGAAAA